>OW569413.2:110450247-111650247 GCA_937662695.2 Halyzia sedecimguttata
AGTCTCGTCATTCTCTATTCAGAAATGCTATCAAATTAGAAAAAACTAAAATAAAATCATTAGCGAAATTTGGTACAACATCAAAAACTAAAATGTTTGAAAAAAAATGATGAATGTTAATAAAGTATAGGTGATCAAAGTATGTTCACCGCGAACGCCTTGGCAACATCACTTTGGGTTGAAGGGAATTATTTCATTTTATCCCCAAAAAATGGGGAAAATTAAAAATCCATTGAAGGGTTTCATTGTTTTTATTATAATTCATTGGTTGAAAAAATATTAATTTTATTCCATACTATCGCCCAACCCCCTATTAATGTTTTTGACTTGAAATCATGCAAAGATTAATTCAATTAAATATTGAAATTCAATGATATAACACCCAATTATAACTGAAATTTCATCGTAGAACCTACGTAAACCACTAATTTTTCCTCATTTCTGATATTATAATTCGAAAAAGGTTTTGTCTATATCCTTCGATCAAATTACAAATTAGTGCAATACATAATCTTGAATTAATTCACACAACAGATATATCCAGTTTGCCTTGTGATTTTCCGTGAATCACAATGAATCTCGACCACATGTTGCCAAAATGTGTGATTTCATCTGTGACTAACTTCTGGCAAAAAACATGAGAATTTATCACTTTATTGGATAGATCCGTTAATGAAAAATACCAGTTTTGTTCGGGCATAACAATTCGTCGTTAACTCGTCAAACTATGGAATATGAGAAAAAAGTGGGAAAGCCCTGTGGACATGAGCTTTGGCGCTCTTGTTCAAACTTTGACAAATCATATCTCCGAAAGTATTGGTTTCTCAGAGTGGAAATTATATCAATGGATTCTAATGAAAGAACTTCATCATAAAAGAAATTTAATTCAAACAACATAAAATAATTTAAATTAAACAAGAGTGCCAACAATTATTAATCCAAAACCAACAGACCAAGTCTATCAATTAACGAATTTATCCGAAATATGAATTCCTCAAATCTACTATGAAATTTATATTAGATCAATTGAAACTTGGCCAATATTGTAGTTTTCTTTTTACTGGAGATAATCTGAAAACAATTTGTTTAACTATCCACGTATACAGGGTGTTTGGCAGAACGTTGAACAAAAGAAAATGGTGGATAGGTGGGGTCACCTGCTACTTACTCAGCCCTAATTAATTTGGCCCGGGCCCCTGCATATTTAAAAAAAAAATTGTTTTCCTCTAGTTTCACCACTTTCTTAACTTTAAAGTGTAATTATTATGGAAAATGGGTAAAACAGGCAAAATTTTTCTTTGTTTTTTTTATCTTTAATGTTGGCAGATTCTTATGAAATTATTACTTTATTCAGATGTTAGCTAGAAAAAAAATTATGAGTCCACAAACTTACATAAAGACGTAAACAATACTTCAATCTTGACTTCGACTTGCATTTAAAAATATCCAAGTGTGTGAACTTTCTAATGGTATGTAATTTGCTTTTATAAAAACAAACCATCAAGAGTTATTTCATAATCTTATACAGTAGGAAATTATCGACTGAACTCTACCTTTACGGAAAGTGAAATGTTTTGGGAAATTTAATTCTACAAGGTTGATAAAAATTAAATTATCGATTGAAATTATGTATGTTCTTGATTTAAGTACAACGATAATAGCTATACTAGTAAGGTGCGTTAATGAAACAATTAAATAATTTTAAATAATTTACTTGATTCATAATTTCTACCTGCTTTGTGTAACCATCCTAAGGGTGAATGTCAATTTGCACCACTGCTACTGGCAAGCCGTAGATCATTTAATCTTTACCTACCTTGCAGTATTAAATTTCGCAAAATACCCATTTTTAATAAAAATTACACTCTAAAGTTAAAAAAGTGGTGAAACTAGAAGAAAGCAAAAAATATTTTTTTTAAATATCCAGGGGGCAAGGGCCAAATAAATTAGGGCTGAATAATTAGCAGATGACCTCACCTATCCACCATTTTCTTATGTTCAACGTTCTACCAAACACCCTGTATATTTCCATCATCATTATCATATGGATTGTCATCACCATAATGTGGATACAAGAGCTATCTACGATAGCTGAGGATATTCCGTTGGTCATTTTGCATTCAATCATAAATTGTTTGACATAATATCTCTTATCTGTAGATGAGATGACAATGATGAAATGTATGAACACATATGACATTCATAGATACGGACGTTAATTTTCGATACAGCATTCTGTGAAATCATAGAGTTACGATTTAATATTGAAAAATCATATCTCCGAAAGTATTAATTTGTTGGAGTCGAAAATGATACCAATGGATTCTTATGATAAAACTACATCTTAAAAAAAATTGAATTCGAAAGTTGTAATGTCAAAAAAAAATTATACATAGTTAGGTATGAAGGCACGAACATGCATTGGAACAAAAACTAATTGTTTTAAGTTCGACCAGCGGAATTATAGTCGACAGTGAGTCACACAATCCTCTCCCACTCGGCGTGAAAATCGACGCGATTATTATCGCCTCCACGCACGACAACGATTTCCCTCCTCGCCGGATTGGGCGGGAGAAGCGGCAACGCCGCGCCCCTTTCGCCGACCAGCAGCGCGATCAACGCACCACGATTCAGGTGGGGCGAACACTCAGTTTTAATTGTGCTTTCGCTTCTTTTGCAGACCGCGTCACAGACGAAGGTCCACCACATCAGATCGACGCAGCATCCACAGTGAACGCAGGATCCGAAGAACACCATGCGCTAAAACTGTCGAGTTTCAATCCTGAATACTACGCTTCGCTTCTCGCCTACCTGCTTTAAAGCTTCTTCTCACGTGTGGCGTACGTCAGTCTTTCACGGCCGCCGGAAAAACCAACAGGAAAACTGATCCCAGTTTTATTTTTCTAATACGTACAGTGTGTTTGTTCGCGAACGTCGTGTTGTTTAGTCATAACCGAAACCGATAACAAGAATGGACAATAACTCAACTTGAACAAAAAAAAAAAATTATCGCCGAATCTTTTCGGAAAATTTTTACGGCGTGCGTAGCTTCTCTGTGATCTACAAAAAGGACTTTCCGTATCTCGAGCGTACCGATTTGGATTTATCGATAGAGAAATGGCCGCTATGGTGAATATGAATAACCTGTTGAACGGCAAGGATTCCCGCTGGCTCCAGTTGGAAGTTTGCAGGGAGTTCCAGAGGAATAAGTGTTCCAGACCAGACACAGAGTGCAAGTTCGCACATCCACCGGCGAACGTTGAAGTTCAGAACGGGAGAGTCACGGCCTGCTACGACAGTATCAAGGTGAGTGTTTTAAATTTTTAGGATATTTTAACACATATTGACAATGGACAGCTCCACTAGTCGTAGAATTCGGCCGAAGCACGCTCTTCGCCTTCAAAAGTTCGTCCAAGGTCATACCGGCGAATTTTGATGACGATTTTATCAATATTCGATATACAGGGTGAGTCTTTGACAACTGCATTAATTTTAACCAAAGATTCCTCTTATCAAATGAAACACTTTTTTCAATTAACATTTTTCCAAATGCAGCTCAGGTAAAAAGATACAGGCTGTTGAAATTTTGAAAAAAAATCAGTGTTTATTTTGTAGCTTTGACATCCTTTTTTAGAATAAAATGAATGTTGGCGTAAAGTTTTCTATAACTATGATACATATTTTCCAAATATTAGTTATTTTCTACTTCTACTGGTTATCTAGTTATGGACTCGTGGATTCACAAAACTAAACGAAATTAGCATAAATAAAGCATATGAAGTTTTTCTTGAGTCATTTCAAGAATACTCCATCGTTTTAGAACATTATATTATTCTTCATCATTTCTCCTTAAACGCACCGTTTTCGAGATATTCTTCATTGAATGTTTTAAAATGGAAAACTCCAAAAATTCCACTACTTTTATGGATCCGTCCCTGAGCGTTGGAATCCCGAATCAAGCTGTAAACCACGTTACCATGCCTTATTCTCGTCCGCCAACAATGTCATTGATAATTTATATGCGGGAGTTTATTAGCACATTGTGATATCTTTAAACGCTTGTAACTTTTTACCTGAGCCGAATCTGGAAAAATGGTAAATGAAAAAAGTGTTTCGTTTGATGAGAGGAATGTTTGGTTAAAATTAATGCAGTGGTCAAAGACTAACCCTGTAGTTACCTACTTAACTTTATAACTGAATACGAAAAAGAATATTTCATAGGCAAAGATCCATTTGAAGCAAAATTTGAAATTCGAGATGTCATAAACTAGCAGAAATCCTTTTTTGTTTGCCTACCTTTAGTATTCAAGGAAAACTATTCGCCCTACATATTGCTGATTAACACTCTACGTGAACTATTCCAAAAATGTTTCAGTTTTTCAGTGTTCTCTGAAGAGTTTTATATATTTTGTGAAAAATTATCTCATAGAAATGTTTTTACCTGAATAGCAGATTTTCAACGGAAATATACATGATGATCCAGTTTCCACTTTCCAAATCATTATTTTTCCTCAAGCTGCGAACTAGTTTTGTATTCAATTTTTGCCAGCTGGAAGCGACTTTGTTTTGAAAAGATACCGTGGCTCTAAATACAGTGAAACAAATTGAAATTTTGGCGCAGTGTATGTATTTCATAACGTAGGAGTTTCAATATTTATGTAATTGAATTGGAGTGCCAACCAACAATTTCTACTGAATGGTTACAAACGTTGGCTTCATATAAACCTTTATGTACAGACAGAAGGGCAGACAAATCATTTTCCAACCATCTTAGTTTATGTTTCGAACTATACGTACAATCAGAAATTTAAACAACAGAAATGGGTCCATTTGTCTTCCGAAGCTTTCTTCAAAACTAATGAAGACGAAAAGTATTAAAAAATGTGTTAAAAAGGGTAAAAAATGGGAAGAAAAACCTCGAGCTTAAATACTTAAATATATAGAAATGCCATTAGATAAGTGAAACATTCAACAGTCAAGATTCTAGCTGAATTGGAAAAACACTGACTTAAGGTCAGTCTGCTATGGCGCACTTGTTCAAATTCAGAGTCAGAGTACCCCTCAAGGTTCTGAACACACCCAAGTTTCAAATTTTTGTTGAATTGAAGGGAATACCTATTCAGTCTTCTGGAGATTATTCTTGTAGGTACATCTCATTTCATTGAATTACCAGGGTACTTACAATCAATTGCAGAAATAATCTTAATCTATTCGATTCGATACGGTGGACGAACCATAAAAATGTAAGACCAGAGTCTCTGAACTTTTCGACTGTGATGAAACTGAAAATATGATAGGAAATATCATATTTAGGGTATATCGAATAAAATTAAACATAGTGTATGGATTTACTTTATTCATCTGATTCATTATAAGTACAGGGTGATTCCAAATTGGACGTGAACCTTGGAGGAGGTGTTAGTATAGATCATTTGCTGTGGTTTGAGCCATTTTTATTGATAACCGAAAATCAACAGTTTCCGAGATATGTGAGTAAAGGATATGATATGTGTGAAAAAAGCAAAACTATATTGTATTGTATATTATTCGACTGATCCTCCTAGGTCTTCCCCAAGGATACCCCTCATAAGCTCTCGCAGAATTAGTATGACTTGAAAGGGGATATAAGAATCAAAGAAAGAATTAAATATTTTTTTATCGCAACTAAACTCGAAATTCAATTAGAAAATGTATTCTTGAATCATGTTCGAAATGACTTCCATTATCCCTTATACAAGCACGTACCCTGTTTCTAATTTCTTCAGTTGTTATTTTCCGCCTTAAATACTGTCGCTGTCTTTTGATTACACATTCACTATTTTTAACGCCGGACATTCAAAAGGTTTCTTATAAAAGATCTGCTGAAACGAAACTACTAAATGCATTTGAACGACATTTTCTCAGAGAATAAAGAAGGAATTTGGCAAGTTTATTAACAATTTTTGTCATACATAAATTGTGGAATTCGAGAGTTGCAGCCAAATTGATATTATAAATTGATTATTTTTTTTTTCATATACCACATTTCAAATCATACTAAATCTTTTTTATTTCTTATACAGCATAGTTTTGCATTTTTCAGGCATATTATCATATTCTTTTCTGATAAAAATAAACCAAAATTATGATCAAATTTGGTCAACGTAAAAGAAATTGACCTTAAAAGAACTAAGGTGAGAAATCTTTTAAAAATCACCAAAACTCATCTTGGAAACTGTTGGTTTTCAGTTATCAATAAATATCGCTCAATCAACAGAAAATGAGTCATACTAACACCTCCTACAAGGTTCGCGTCTAATTTGGAATCCCCTGTATTATAAATCAGATGAATAATGTAAATCAATATATTATGTATTATTTTATAAAATGAAAATAATAAATTGAGATTGACTATTTATGATATAATGAATCAGATGAATAATGTAAATCAGTTTCTCTATTTCATTATCGTAATGAGTCCATTCCAGCACTGAAAACAGTGCTGGAATGAACTCATTCCCGCATTGTTTCTAGTTATAATTTTCGTTTTGTGTTAGTCAGCACTGACATTCGATCTTATCAAATTTCAACAAACGTCAATTGACAATACAATATAATCTGGATATAGTGAAATAATTGTTGAGGAATAACTTTATTTTCATTAAAGAATATGGTACTAAAGATTTCCTTCTTGCTAATTTTGAATCATTCATGTTATTAGGAAACTGTTTTAAATCTGATCTCCATGCCCTACGTACGTTTCAAATTCAAATTCCGTAATCTGTCAACTTTCGTAACAGTCACACCAACTACCAAGATACAATACAAAAGTCACTAGGATGTATAATCCTCATTTTTCATTAAATGTCAACAGTATTTTACAATATTTGACTGAAATAGAGAAAATATCGTCTAATATACTCGTTGCAGTAGGCAATTCCAACACTCATGCGTTCGAACACTCGCTCCTTCGTCGCTCGTTTTCGAATTTCGCATTCGTGTTTTAATAGGAGCCCATTCTGCAACTTGTTTTAGAATATACTATTACCTACTATGTTTTATTTTATTAGATATAGCTTCACTTCAAGTAAAATCCTATAACATTAAAAAATGTTAGATAATAATAGCATACAGGATATGTCACAATGCAGCCCAGTGTTCACGAGAACTTATATATTATATTCAAGTTCAGGTTCTATCATTTGAAATTCGCAGTATCAGGTTCGCGTCATCACGTGTTAATTGTCCTTGAGGTCGATTCCTATATCAGTCAACATTGCGACTAATATTTTCGGGTCGTCTGTGCAATTCTCATCCTGCAACTCCTTATCGTCTTCAATGTGCCATTCCAAATAATCGAATGGCCGTAAGTTGGGCTGTTTCCATGCGGAGAAAATGACGGTTTCTTGGTTTTCGGGAAGGATTATTTTTAAACGCAGATAGTACGTTCTAGGAATAGAGCGCGGCTACGAAAATCGGGAATTTGTAGGGAAAATAGATCGTTGAAGTGTTTATAAACAACCGCCGCACACATTTTTCCACCTAGAGCATCATTCGTTCTTATTTCTGAACTTTATTTCAGGTTTTACAATTAATCATTACGGTTTTTGATCTTGTTTTCTTGGAAGATGTCCAAGGTCGAAAATAAAAAAATCTACGCCGAGAGATTTTGTTCTGAATGAGGTAACTTTTGGAGGTTTGTTTCTGTTCTGTGTATAGGCTTTTCAAAAAAACCGAGAAAATCTTGACGCCGTGATTGTGTTTTAACTCCCGCTAATACAATTCTATATTTCTATTTTATTTTTCCCATGTGTCCTAAATATTTCTGATCTTAATTGGTGCATAATATTTTGCCAACTGCGCCAGCTCGGAAGTAAATGTCACTTTTTTCCCAACTATGTAGTCAAAATTAATAATTTCCACAATTTCGACTATCTGTACCGAAAAAAATGTAATACGCTAGCTTTGCAAGTTATTTTAAAAATTGGCGCATTTAATGAGTATTTCAAAATGGTATAACACTTGCTAGTAATCAAGCAAATCTTCTGAATATTTTTTTTTTAAGAAACCAAGTTCCGAAAAAAATGTTGTTGCTTACGTTTTAAGAAAACGTTTTAATGAAACATCAAATTTTGAGATCCAAGATTTATTACATTACAAAACTGCTCGAACTGTCTTGCTTCGGTCACAATTATACACGCTCGACATTCTCTTAAAAAATGTGGGAAAGCTCTGTGGACAAGGGCTCTGGCCTCGGCTTTGGCACTCTTGTCAAAGTACTAGCGAATAATCATTCAAAGTTTGACAAATCATATCTCCGAAAGTATTGGTTTCTCAGAGTTGGGAGTGATATCGATGGCTTCTCATGATAGAATTGCACCATAAAAAATGTTTAGGACTCATCTCATATGTTGAATTTGCATATCAGCAAATTATAACTAGAGAATTCTATGGCGGAGGTTACACGGTCAATCTGGTATCAATCTGGCATGAATCTGACATCAATCTTGCCATCAATCCATAAGTCTACGCGTATAGAATTGGTTTTCCGTCAATCTGACATCAGTACATGATTTATGCCATATTGACCGTGTAAACTCCGTCTATGAAATCATAAAATTACGATTAATTATTAAAAATGGGTTCAAGCCCTGTGGACAGGAGCTTTCTGGCGCTCTAGTTCAAACAGACAAATTATATCTCCGAAAGTATTCTGTATTCTGTATTCTTATGATAGAACTGCATCATAAAGGAAATCCAATTCAAATAATAGTTTATTTATCAAGATTAAATGAGCAATCTGAGAATGAGAACTGCACCATGGAAGAAATCAAATTAAAATAGCTGAAATGAATTTGACTCTCTCTTATAGAACAGGATGACATGTACGAGTATGAACACAGATCATATAATAAAGCTTAGATAGAATAATTATAACATTCTGTGAAAACATAGAAGTACGATTCATTAAATTTCGAAAAATCATGTCTCCGAAAGTATTAGCTTGTTGGAGTTGAAAATGATATGAATAGATTTTTATGGTGAAACTGCATCTTAGCTAAAAATTGAATTTGAAATTTGTTACTTAAAAAAAATTTTTTTTTTCGTTACTCCGTAACCATCTGGCCTATTTTGCCCAATAACGCACTTAACCGAGATATTCATCTCCCTAACCTACTCTGAAAATTTCTACTGCCTAGCTCACTCCGTTCCAGAGTTATTGTAGGAAAAAAATTTTTAAATTTTAAATTTTTTGTTTTACACTTTGCGGTAAGCTGGTCAATACATAACTCCACATGCGTGTAAAGGTCATGATTCTACAATTTGATGCTAAATTTCAGATAGATCGAGTGATCGGTTTCGGAAATATCATAAAAAATATTTTTACTAAAATTGGCAATAACTCCGAAACCGCTTTATGGATTTCGCCCATTAACGAACTTGTCCGAGATATTTACGCTCCTAACCCACCTTGCAAATTTCAATCCTTGTACTCCTTTCGTTCGAGAGTTATCGTACCTACGGCCGGCCGGCAAATTGATAAGCACTCAGTTCCGAGGAACTAAAGCGCCAAAATTGTAACATTAGGTATAGGTATATCTGCCATGAGATGTGTGGAAGAATGTGACCATTTTTCTAGAGGTATATCGAATCAAATAAAAGACATATACTTCTCAGATGGGATGAATTTTCCGACACACCTGTATATACGCTGTTCTTATATATTCCCCCAACTACTTCACCTCATTCCTTGCGAACTACTGCCCCAAGAGCATTGCGGTGAACGGAATCGGCAACGAAGCAGAATTTCGCCAACATGGCAGTGCCGTGCAACCCGAATTCCTGCGGAGAATAATTTCTTATATACGCAATCAGAAGGGGGGGGGACGGAGTGACACCGGAGAACGCTCTCGCGCTTGTAACAAAGCGATTCCGAATGCACAGACGGTATTCTTTTGTGCGTTCAACGGTCCGACAACTCGAAATTATGATTCCGACCGGAGGATGACGTTACGAAAACAATGCACGTCATTCTCAGACCGTACTTCCTTTTCCATACGACGAGATTTGGACTGATCGCCGGCCATTAGACGGGGACGGCGTCCTTGAATTCGGAGAATGGGCCCTCTAGACGAGGTCGCTCCGGCAAATTCACCGTAAGACGGTCTATATGCGTATTTGCCGAATTTACAACGTTTTGGGAGCGATTGTACCCCCGAACATTGTCAGCACGATTATTCTCGAACGCCATCTGTTGAAGGGGTTTAAATTTGTCGAGCGTTGCCAAATGCGCCGATTGAGTTCGTTAATGGGCAAAATCCGCCGGGTGGTTTCGGAGTTGCAACAATCTGAAATTTGGTTTTCCAAATATCTTGAAATCGAGCTCGAAATATACTTGTGTGATCGAATTGAAGTTCGGTAGTTAGTTAAAAATTGGTTCAAGCACTGACGTGAAGTCAGGAGCTTTTGTGCGTATGTTCTATTGTCCATTCTCCAGTATTGGACACCCTTAATCGAATTTACCATGGTAAATTATGTTGTCCATTCTCATGTATTGGACACTCTTAATTCGAATTTACCATGGGAAATTCGTGGCCGTTGCCACGATAACTTGAGAATGGAAAGAGCTAGCGACTTGAAATTTTCAGGGTAGGTGGCGCATCCCAATACGACGGACTTGTTCGTTAATGGGCATAATCGGCCCAATGGTTTCCGAGTAATAATTTTGTTTTCAACCAATATAAATCCGATCGAATTGTAACATGGTGAATAGTTGTAGAATATAAACCTAAGCACGTTTGTGAAGTTTTGTGAGAATCGTATTGTTAGAAAATTATTAAAAAACATTTTTAATCATATGGCATAATCGGCCAAACGGTTTTAGAGCCATATCTGAAATTTGGTTGTTTTTCGTTCCTCATTAACTCAAAAAATACAAAACCGATTGAATTGAAACATGGTTATTAGCTGTAGCATGTAAACGCAAAAATTCTTGCAAAATTTCGTGAGGATCGTATTTGTAGAAAATTTTTAAGAAATCATTCAAAATTGAAAAAAAAATTCTATATATCAGTAACTATTCGTCTGAAATTGCTGAAATTTTGCAAGAGCCTTTAGAACCTAACTATACTGCCAACTTTCAAGTTTTGACACGATCGGTTGAATATTGTAGGAGATTCGAGCAACCTTGTGCGAGTTCAGTAGATGGGTGACCGTTGCTTCGATAACTTTCGAGCAAAAGGAGATAGGGACTTGCAATTTTTAGGGTAGGTTGCGTATCCGAATGGGAGAGTTGAGTTCGTTTTTGGGCATATTTGGTCAAACGGTTTCCGAGTTATACCCACCTGGAATATTATTTCCTCGATAACTCAAAAAATAAAGATTCAATCGAATTGAAGCTTGGTAACTAGTAGTAGAAAATCAACATAAAGACGTGTTTGAAATTTTGTAAGAACCGTACCCCTAGAAAATTTAAAAAAATGACAAAAAAAAATTTGTAAGGACCGTACCTACCCCTAGAAAATTTGAAAAAAAAATTGGTCAAGCGCTGACGTGAAGTCAGGAGCTTCTGCGCGTATGTTCTATTGTCCATTGTCCTGCATTGGACACGCTTTATCGAATTTACCATGGTAAATTATGTTGTTCATTCTCCTGTATTGGACACTTAATTCGAGTTTACCATGGTAAATTTGAATTAAGAGTGTCACAGGAGAATGGACAACATAATTTACCATCGTAAATTCGATAAAGGGTGTCCAATGCAGGAGAATGGACAATAGAATATACGCGCAAAAGCTCCTGACTTCACGTCAGTGCTTTATTTAAAACCATTCGTTGGCCGAAGAGAATACAATATGGTATATTGGACGTATTTTGATGAATTGAAACAGATATTTTCAGATCAGAGATGCGGAAGTACATTTTTTTGTTTTTACTAAATAAAGGTTGTATTTGTTTAAATGATTTGAAATCGATATCTAAACCCAATCCTGGCTTGGAATGCGTAATAGATGGTATATTGGACGTATTCTAATGAATTGGAAAGAATATTTTCAGAATCCAACTCATTCGTTGAATTCTTAAAAAATTCTTAAAAACCATTCACGATTTCATATTATTTTCTTATAATTTTTTTATTTGTTCGTTTTTCCTTTTGCTTTTTCATTTTTTAGGTTGAGTTTCGCACTCACGGGGAGACAGGGAGATTTTTTCCCTAATCTCTTGTATAATTTTTTTTCCGCAAGTCCAGCAGCCTTGTGCGAGTTCAGCACCTGGATTCATTACCGCTCTGGCTAGTTTTTAAACAAGCGCGCCAAAGCACGCCGACCTCACTCCAGTGCTTTCTCAAATTTATCCAAACAATTTCTGCCTTACATAATTTGTTAAAAATTTTTAATATAGTTAGTAGTACCTCCATCATTCTGATTCAACCCGTACATAATCGATTTCCGGGACTCTGAATGAAAGAACGTCCTCGTTCCTTCGATTAAACATAACCGGGGACGTCGTAACGACCCTTCGGGAACGCCCTGCGTCGCGTATCGGCGATCATTTCTGAAAAACGGTCGAATATAATTCTTGTTAATCGGTCCGCAACTGTGTACCGTCGTTGACAATGACAATTATCGTTTTATCGTCCTCCCTTATCCATATCGGCCATCGATTCGGAGCGGGGAGCGTCGTTTCGTCCCGCTGTTACGACGTCAGGCGTCGCGAGCACGAAACTATCCGAATTTTGCGAGGAGATTCGTGAAAATATGTGGAATTTCAACCTAATACATCCAAAATGGTTCAACTTGAACAGGAATATCGAAAAAAGGTCTGGCGGGAAATCAGGAGCTTTTGCGCACATGTTCTTTTGTCTATTTACGTATCGCATACCCCCACGAAATACTGCATGAAGTTAAGTTTGAATAAAGGCTGATTCTCAAAAATATTTTTGGGTATAATGTTTTATTTTATATTCTACTTATAATGTAGTCAACAAGTGCAACAAAATATTTGCGTATTCTCCGAAAATTATAATTGAGGTGTCATTCGATTCGGAATTGCATGTAGATAGTTTTTGAGAAAATGCTAACGCCGCTCGCAAAAATTGCAAGTACGATCCAAAAAATTTTTTCACAGTATATCGATGCGGAGCTCGTTTATAACTAAATCGACGTCGCTGATCACGAATATGTAATTATTTTTTCCCTACGTGGCGTACTTTAGAAAAATTTTCTCATAAAGTGAAAAAATCGCCAAAAATAGGTCAAATTTGGAAATTCACACGGCCCAAAAAAAATCGGATTAGCGTGATGCTGATTTTTCTCGTCATATATGGATCCTTTATCTACTGAATAATCCAAACAAAAAATATCCAGGTCGTACTATTCGAAAATTGTGATTTTTTTCCCAAGGGTCTGTTTTTCGGAAAATTCATTTCGCGGTATTTCCGCGGAAAATCCTCTAATGAAAAATCCGATCATATATTCGTAATCTACGGCCCCGGATTGTTAAATGTTGTGATTTGCATCGAAATCGGAGACCGGTCACATTTTTGCAATTTTTTAATACATTACCCTTAAAAAATTCCCATTTTTCGAGAAAAATTTTTTGACGCAAAATGATAAACCGGGTACCGATTCTTATAGAATCGAGGCCGTAGTTTCCGAATATAAGGTCAAATATTAATTAAAACATTTATCCGTGGAAATATCGCGGAAAGAATTTTCCGAAAAATAGACGCTTGGGAAAAAAATCATAATTTCCGAAGGGTACGATCTGGACATTTTTTGTTCGGATTATTCAGTAGATAGAGGATCCATATATGACGAAAAAATCAGCATCACCCTACTCCGTTATTTTTGGGCCGTGTAAAATTCCAAAATTGACCTATTTTTGTCGATTTTTTCACTCTATGTGAAAATTTTCCTAAAGTACGCCACGTAGGGAAAAACCAATTACATATTCGTGATCAGCGACATCGATTTGGTTATAAACGAGCTCCGCATCGATATACTGTAAAAAAATTTTTTGGATCGGCACTTAAAAAATGAAAGTGATGGAAAAAGATGGGTTTGGGTTTTCACCAATATCTCAGAAACCATCTGAGATAATTCAAATTTGAAGAAAGATTCAAGAAGAGTAGGAAATTACCTAAAAGAAAGTCTCAACTCCCGGAACTAGGAGCAATATTTATAATTTTCCCAGAGGGATGAAAATACTGCTGAAAAAGGGTACTCCGGCTTGCGTAAGCCTCGCCCCCTTCGGACCTTCCATAAATAAATATTATTTAAACTTATTAAATATGAAAATAAAAAATTTAAAAAATTCAGGCGTCTGCAGGATATATCAATGAACAATAATCCATGGTTCAAAAATGTTTATCGCAACTTTTCAATTAGTTTTCCATTAGTTAATTAACAATTTATTGTAGCACGTACATTAACATTGCAAGACGATAATTGTAAAGCTATTAATCTGAAAATTGTTTCCTTTCGTGGAGCTATTTTTCAAAGGTCTTAAGTGAAAAATTATAAAGCTTCAATTATGTTTTCAACAGAAAACTTAAAATTATCTCATAAACAACGAATTGGTTTATGGAAATTTTTTAAACAATAGGAGATAATAATTATTAAAAATCATTTTTAGTAGTTTCTGATCATAAGAAAGCGGATCAATAGTTTTATATTGTTATATTATAAATTGAAGCTTTATAATTTTTCACTTTTTATTTTAATTTTCAATAACAAAACGATAATTAACAATTTCTCAAATTTTCCCACGGGAATCTATTTCAAGACCTTCGCAAAGATTTGGATTTCAACCCTCGTCATCTTTTATATTGAACCTCTTTAAAACACATCGAAAACTATCCGAAGATTCAACATTACACAGGCATCGGGGCATCCTAATTCTCGTTTATTGCTCCCGATGGCGTCCTTATCTTGGTTCTTTACGATAGCATAGGTGCTAATTTAGTGTATTCCCTTCATTAATTAAGGTACCTTGAAATGTTCAATTCAACCGAGCTGGTCTGCTTGCTCACCGCAGTCACAAAGACGGCGTTATTCGGTTACGAAGGTTAAATACAAATACATTATGTACCTCAAATAGATTTCTTATCTCGCTTTGTTAACGCTTCACGCTGCGTGAACCGAACCTGCTATCTGAAGTTCCCCGCTTTTTCCCTTCCGAAATATGTTTGGGGAATCTTTTATGATAATGGACTTGAAATTATCGTTTCAACATGATGCGGCAAAAGCGAAACCTAAGAAACGCAGACTTTAGATAGACGTTTCCGATTTGATGGATTGGCTATGCGTATTCCAAACACCACTTATACTCCATTCACTTGTATAAAGTCTCCCGGTTGGCTTTTTTATGTGTGCCGAAAAGTTGAGCTAAAATGGACTTATCAAATGGTGTCTAGGAATATAATCCGCAATCTACATAAATTGTTGGTTGTTTTGGCATTTTTCATCCTTCTGAATAGAGTACTAATAACAATTTGTACATGAATACTAACACATATACTCCATTCACTTCTATAAAGTCTCCCGGTTGGCCATGATTTGGGTCTATCATGTTTTGTAACTAAAACTAAGGCAGGTTGGCGCTCCTGGAATATCGTCAATGCCAAAACAATTCTCTGAGACGTTGCCCATTTCTACTCTCAACAATCAACTTAATGTTCCATCTTAGACAAGATTTTATCACTGATCATTATCTTCGAAAAATAAAGGACTCTTCGCTTTGAAATTGAGAATGCAGAAAGCGGTTTTGAAGAAACAGAGCCAAATATCAGGAAGTGCTATACAGACCTGAAATCTGCAATAGAAACACTTCATTCTGACTTGGGACATGTTGAACTCTCGAATGAAATCACTTAGTTTCCTATCCTATCACTATATTATTTTATTAAGGTTCAATAGTGACTCGGGTTTCGTAGTAGTACTACTACATTTTGAAACTGGTGTATTTCAAAGTTGCGCAGCAAGGTATTTGATTTTCTTATGTACCTAGGCTTATTTCTTGAGAATTTCGAAAGGTGTCCGATCGTTTAGAAATTTTCCTGCCGGGTTATTTAGGTACTTTTATTCTTTTTTTCAAATGAACTATCACAAAGTAACGGACTACTGTACCCATTATTATTCTTTAAAATGTCAACACTTGATTCTTGATTTCCGTACAAGAAAATAGCATCTTTCATTCAGTTTATATAGGGTGAGTCTTTGACCACTGCATTAATTTTAACCCAAGATTCCTCTCATCAAATGAAACACTTTTTTCATTTAACATTTTTCCAAATTCAGCTCAGGTAAAAAGATACAGGCTGTTGAAATTTTGGAAAAAAATCAGTTTTTGGGCGTATGTTCTAGGGGAACATCGTCCTATCATTTCGTCCAAATGTCTGTAATTTTCGAATTTCGAGCTGAAAATTGGCTAATAGACTAATTCGGACTCCCTGATCACGAATCCGGTGTCAGATTTTAGGGTGTTTCCGGCCGGCCGGCCGGCAGGCACGATAACAGGAGCACCGAAGGTCCTATCGACTTCAAACTTTCAGGGTAGGTTTCTGATCAAAATGCGACGGTTAAGTTCGTTAACGGGCAAAATCGGCCAGACGGTTTAGGAGTTATAGACATTTCAAATTTTGAGGTTATTTCCCTGATATTTCAGGAACTAAAGAAGATGTTGAATCGAAACTTGGTAGTCAGTTCGAGGATATAAACGCGCAACTTTTGGCAAAATTCTGTTATGATCGAAATGTTGGTAACTTTTAAAAAAATATTTCTTTTAATTTTTTCGAAAAAAAAATTTTTTTTTCGTGAACTATTCATCAGATTGCAACAAAAACTTGTACTAACGTCAATTGTAGTATTTTGCAACATTGTGCAAAATTTTGGCTCTATACGATTTCAATTTCTGGAGATATAAGACAAAATGTGTCAAATTTCCTGGGTCTCTCTCAGTATTTTCATCGATTATTATATAATAATCTCAATAATATTAAGGTATTCAACATGATACTGCTTTTTTTCTTTACTGGTCAGTACGGGCCACAAGGAAGATGAACATGCGCCCAATAGCTCCTGTCCACAGGGCTTGAACCAATTTTTTATTTTGTAGCTTTGATATCCTTTTTTCGAATAAAATGAATGTCGGCGTAAAGTTTTCTATAACTATCATACATATTTTCCAAATATTAGTTATTTTTTACTTCTACTGGTTTTCTAGTTATGGACTCATGGATTCATAAAACTAAACGAAATTAGCATAAAGAAAGCATATAAAGTTCTTCTTGAGTAATTTCAAGAATATACCATCGTTTTAGAACATTATATTATTCTTCATCATTTCTCCTTAAACGCACCGTTTTCGAGATATTATTCATTGAATGTTTTAAAATGGAAAACTCCAGAAATTTCACTACTTTTATGGATCCGTCCCTGAGCGTTGGAATCCCGAATCAAGCTGTAAACCACGTTACCATGCCTTATTCTCGTCCGCCAACAATGTCATAGATAATTTATATGCGGGAGTGTATTAGCACATTGTGAAATATTTAAACGCTTGTAACTTTTTACCTGAGCCGAACCTGGAAAAATGATAAATGAAAAAAGTATTTCATTTGATGAGAGGAATCTTTGGTTAAAATTAATGCAGTGGTCAAAGACTCACCCTGTATATTTGAAATATTTCCATAGCAACAACAGAGGAAAGATGTTCTTCAACAGTCGCTAGGTCTTTGGAACAGTTGAATTCACATAATATCTTCTCAGATTCATTATTTTCTCAAGAAAATTCACCTTGTCAAAAATACGTAATTACTACGACTTCTATGTAGAGAGGACAACGTTGCGTAGTTATCTGACAGAAAAATGAGCATAACCTAACATTTTCAAAATACACGCGGGGAGATGTGTCAAAATTCCATGGCCAACCTAGAGACTTTTATAAAAATGAATAGAATATACGTTGAAGACACACATGTATTATCACAGTCTTTCATGCTTAAATACGAGAGTTTCGAGTTGTACAGTTTCCGAGGTGGAGCAAAATTGAGTGTAGGACCCGAGGAGGTTGGGAGCTAACGACGTTGCCCCATCTTAAATATCCAAGGCCAACTATTAATTGGCAAATATATCAGCGCAACGAACCGCAGGGACTGAATTTATTATTCTTGTACGAGAGAGAACCGAGAACCTACCAGACAAGCAAGCAACGTCGTCGACAGACATTGATGTGTCTGATATCCCGCAACGCGAAACCGAACAACAGCCTTCCAGCGCTCAAGTGCACGAGGAGCGTATTTTCGAATATTTTTTTTAACCCGTCGATCGTACATACGACCGAACATGTTTGGGATCGCTCGGTATTTCACTGGAATGAAGTATACGTTCATTATGGGAATGTCGTTGGATATTGAAATACACACATCGGAAAATCTAGGGAAATTTTGTTTTTTATCCAAGGGTTTTTCAAGAATAACTCCATCACAAACTTCTGACAATATACATACATTCGATCGAGTTGAAATTAAGAACTTTTCTGTAAAATAAGACTATTGCAAAATTTCAGCGATATCTGAATTGTGATATAATCCAAAAATATCAAGAAAATTCTATGAAATCTTTTAAATCGTGAATGTTCTATGATTGGTGCTGGATATTATTTAATGAGCTCCCATATTATCGAGAGCGAGATTTTTCTCGTCACGTCTCGTTCTCGTCTCGTGAAAGCGAGACGAGACGAGACGTTTTCAAACGTATTATAAGCGATACCGAGACCACATAGAGCGCAACACGAGAGTCTCGTTTTTGGTCTCGTTAAATTTTTTGTATGAAGTTTTATATTACGACTCGACTTTTTTCAACACCAATAGAAAACAATTGAATATGAAGAGTTTCCACTATAATTACCAATATATTTTGTCTATATTATGCATCGATCGTTCTAGATATACACGATTTTTTAGAAGATTATTAATTCGTAATGACCTTGCGATAACTGAGATTATTTTTCAAGAAAAAATAGAATTCACAACCATGAAAACGGATGCCATTAGGAATTCAATACTTAACGGACAACTTTTATTGCACCTAAATCCCAATGCTTTGAAAATTTCGTCTCTATCTGAACATCTGGAGAAATGTATTCTCTTGTGCTCCTTGTAGTGAAGATGTGGACAATTATTGTATACATCTGTGGAACTACGTATAATAAAACTGGTAAAGAAATGAAGCTATTCAATGTATCGAAAAGTGTTATGAGGAATACGCCAAGAACACCCTCAATGATCTACCCACTGGGAAGGTATTCTTTGAAAACTATACCAAATTGTTCAATTCTATTGAAAAATGTATCGATATCGATAGCCTATTTAAAACATCAACAAAACTTTCGAATTATTGGAAAGCTGAGTTTGAAGAATATTTGCTGTTAGAAAGAGCAAATAGGAATCAAAATATTTTACAGTGATGGAGAGTGATGAAAAAGTTCTTCCTACACTCTCCAAGATGGCCGATGATTTATTAATGACTACATCTGTACCTGTTGAAAGATTATTTTCCACAGCAGGTATGATCATGGCAAAAACACGTACATCATTCAAAAATGATGTGATGCAAGCTTGATTATGTTTGAATTCATGTTCATCGAGTAATTTAAAGGTTGATATTATTAGTGCTTAAAATCAAAAATATTATGTACATGTACAAATATTTTTGTATAAGAGCATAATAAATATAGCTTCACAAAATTATTCATTATTGTATACCATTTCGTTTATATATATATATATCATAATATTTATTATCGTTATTCAGAATTAAGCGAGACGAGACGAGACAACTGATAACGAGACGAGAACGAGACTAAATATTTTGGCAATTGGCGAGAGCGAGACGAGATTTTTTATACTCTCGCCTACTCTCGTCTCGTGTGAAGCCCTAGGACGGGCGAGCGCTCTAGCCATGAATTTGAACAGGCGCGCCAAAGCACACGAACCTCACGTCAGTGCTTTTTCGATTTGTTACCCCGTACTTTTTCCGAACGTCTCTGTTTCCTAGCAAAGTATTCGGTACTTCCGTTTCCGGAATAGGCGCCCCGGTTGACCGGAATTCCCAAAAGCTCGCGGGCGACCGTTATTACGTAATATCGTGTTCATTGCACGCTTTACTTACGCGGAACATTGTCTCGAAGTTTCTCGTACATCTGGAAAATGTAATTTCAAATTGGTCTGCCCGGCCATTCATGTGGCGGCCATTGTGACAATGCTTTCGGGTGAAATCGAAGAAACGTGGAGGCATTTCGACCGTTTGACAACGGGCGGTAAAGCCGACTAGGGAGTGCTCAAAACGGTTGTTTTACGCTCGATGATATCGTTCGAGAAGCACGGAGAAGTCTGCCGAGTTTTCGTTGGAAGAGCGTTGTGAAAATCTGTCTTTGGTTGTTCGACTATATTACAGGATAATCCGCAGAAAACCACCAATTCAAGTGTTCATTCATGTTTAAAATGGCAAACCTTTCTGAACATAAATGTCGAAGAGATGTCGCTTTGACAAACGTCAACACGTTGATCGATAGAATCTCGTAGGTAACTCAATTCCGAATTCATCTACATCAAAATTCCCTTCACCTTTCTTAAAATCTTCCGTCGTTTGGCATTGCGGATGTTACAGTACTGGCGTTATCCGACGCGAAGGACCATTGACGCTAAGGACCACTGACGCGAAATTTCGGATTGGAAATTGTGGAGTTCGAAAGGATTCATTCTCTTTCTACGGTATCCACCAGATCATAATTCCCGAACAAGATCTGGCGAAAGCGTTTCGCGCGGTTACGACTCCGCCAATCTTCGCGAAACAACTTACATTCTGCCGGTCGGACTATGCGCCCATAACGACTGTTAGGAGATGGAATAGGCCGTCTTAACCTTGAGAAACGGTCCGGATGTCTGCGATTCCTGCAGCGTCGGTCCGTCCGACCGGTGTTGTGTCAATATTTCGCCATCCCAACCCAACTCAAACAATTCCGATATGAGCACTCTCGAGATAATGGGTTACGGGAAGAGGGCACGTTCGTCTGGAGAGCAATCGAGATTTCGATCGGAGCGTCTCTTCTCGTCAATTTTAGCCCCTTTTCTTGGTTCTGGCGTAACCAGGATTTTTTTGAGGAATTATTAGAGAATATTCGCTTACTGTAAGTCCTCAGTTGTTTGAGAAACTTATATCGAAATAGGATATATACCTTATTAATTTACCATTCAACTGCAGACGCATCCTTGATAATTTTTCATGATGTCAATGTCAAAATTTCAGTGAAGGTTGACATTTTTATCATGGTGAAGCTCACGAACGAGCAATGCTTGGAAATGATCGGAATAACATACGGTGGTGGCAACGCGCTAACTGTCCCATTCGGATACGCAACCTACCCTGGAAATTGCAAGTCCCTATCTCCTTTTGTTCGAAAGTTATCGAGACAACGGTCATCCATCTACTAAACTCACACAAGGCTGCTCGAAACTCCAACAATATTTAACCGTTAAAACTTAAAACTTGGCTGTAAAGTTAGGTTCTAAAGGCTCTTGCAAAATTTCAGCAATTTCGAACGAATGGTTACTGATATATAGAATTTTTTTTTTCAATTTTCAATGATTTTTTAAAAATGTTCTTCAAATACTATCCACATGAAATTTTGCAAGAATTTTCGTGTTGGCATTCTACCACTAATAACCATGTTTGAATTCAATCGGTTTAGTATTTTTCGAGTTAATGAGGAACAAAAAACAACCAAATTTCAGATGGCTATAACTCTAAAACCGTTTGGCTGATTATGCTCATAAACAAACTGAAATGTCGCATTCTGATGCACATCCTAACCTGAAAACTTCAAGCCGCTATCTCTTTCCGTTCTGAAGTTATCGTGACAACAAAAATATGTTTTAATAATTTTTTAATAATTTTCCAGCCATACGATTCGCGCAATATTTCACAAACGAGCTAAGGTTCATATTTTACAACTACTCACCAAGTTTCAATTCGATCGGATTTATATTGGTTGAAAACAAAATTATTACTCGGAAACCATTGGGCCGATTATGCTCATTAACGAACTTGTCCGTCTAATTCGGATGCACCACCTACCCTGAAAATTTCAAGTCGCTAGCTCTTTTCAAGGAGTCGAACTAAATCGTTTGAGACCATTTTCGTCAAAAAATTCGAAAGTTACAGACATTTGGGCAAAATGATAACGCGATGTTGCCCAGAACATACGCGCAAAAAGTATTTTATTTGACGAGGGGAATCTATGGTTGAAATTAATGTATAAATTGAAGACTCTCCCTTCTCAATAGTTTCTTCCACGATGTCGCAATTTCCGTTAAAGGTTTCTCGTGAAAATATCCGTGAAAATCTATTTATTCAAGTCATCATCTTGTCGCGAACCAAAGCTCAAGTTCTATGGCGGTTGTATAGATCGCAAAACGTATGTAAACCCTCTTCACTAGACGATTAAACGTTGTGTATAACTTCCCCGAGCATATCAGCTAGGTAGGTACTCGATTACGACACTGATGAAGTTTGTCAAAGATGGTTATCCTAATGTGTCTACCAGAGAACACGGTAAAGAGAACATCATGCAGATTTCAAGACTTCAAAGTTAAGTCGTCTTCAACCAGATTATACAAGGAATATGGGGATTTCGTTCGAAGTACTCATTACCTTATGGGATCGTTATTCGTATCGGACTCGTAGTTTGTTCCTAGTTTATTTCGACTGTCTGGTCTTGAGTGACTAGTTTTTCATGTCATACAGTGTGGAAAAGTCATATAAATGAATTTATTTAGCTTTTTCACACTATACAGGGTGAGTCTTTGACCACTGCATTCATTTTAACCAAAGATGCCTCTCATCAAATGAAACACTTTTTTCATTTAACATTTTTCCAAATTCAGCTCAGGTAAAAAGATACAGGCTGTTGAAATTTTGAAAAAAAATCAGTTTTTATTTTGTAGCTTTGACATCCTTTTTTCGAATGAATTGAATGTTGGCGTTAAATTTCCTATAACGATGATACATATTTTCCAAATATTAGTTATTTTCTACTTCTACTGGTTTTCTAGTTATGGACTCGTGGATTCATAAAACTAAACGAAATTAGCATAAAGAAAGCATATAAAGTTTTTCTTGAGTCATTTCAAGAATATTCCATCGTTTTAGAACATTATATTATTCTTCATCATTTCTCGTTAAACGCACCGTTTTCGAAATATTCTTCATTGAATGTTTTAAAATGGAAACCTCCAGAAATTTCACTACTTTTATGGATCCGTCCCTGAGCGTTGGAATCCCGAATCAAGCTGTAAACCACGTTACCATGCCTTATTCTCGTCCGCCAACAATGTCATAGATAATTTATATGCGGGAGTGTATTAGCACATTGTGAAATCTTTAAACGCTTGTAACTTTTTACCTGAGCCGAATCTGGAAAAATGGTGAATGAAAAAACTGTTTCATTTGATGAGAGGAATCTTTGGTTAAAATTAATGCAGTGGTCAATGACTCACCCTGTATAACGAATGCATAACTTTTTTAACAGTTGCAGTTCGGGATATATCATATTTATGTTACATGTAAATCTTAGTCTCGGTGTGCAGCTATAGAGGTTGCCCTCATTACGACTCTGACAATTCAAACCAGTTATTCGATTGCGTAGTTGTATCGATTTATTTCTGTTTAATTTGAAATGTATATTTTATTGCGGATACATTTGTCAGAAGTGCATTTTGCATGATAAATAGACCAGAAAGTACAATCCTATATGTCGCCTTCTGTTTTATATCATATATCATTATACCATTATCGATGATTATATAATACCTCCATTCTTATTCGATTTTAAATCAAAGAACTTACGGTTTCATAAAAAAATCGCCAATCAGCGCATCTTGAGTATGAATTGAGTTCGAAACATTTTTGCGCCCGATTAAAAAACGCTACTTGAATGATGATCAAGTTTATTCGAGAAATTCGAGCTATTTAAGTATTCGATCATGATACAGAAGTATTTTAAAATGATTTCAGACCTAAGAGATCATCTTCAGGTATTTGTTGAACAAGAACAGTTCTTTATATCCCATATAGCCCACCCACTTATTTATACACAGATTTAGCTTTCACAACGAATTGAAGTATCTGTCCATAGGAAATGTTATGTACAGAACTGTACCCCTTTATGAGGGGGTACAGGGAGAAAATTACAGATGCCTCAGTTTTGTTGGTGTATGTGAGCTTACTCTAGCCTACATATCAAATCTCAGCTTTCTAGAACTTCGGAAAGTACCCTATAGTCTTATAAACAGATTGGCACACCCCTTTATGGGAGTACGTGGGTGAAATTAATATATTTCCTTATTTTTCTGTTGTTCGTTTGCTTATTCTATTCTGCATACCAAATTCCAGGTCTTCAGGACCTCGGAAAGTAGATGAAAAATACAACTTCTTCAGTGGAAGTCTGTCTCTGATGTGCTCCAAATGATTCGAAGTTAAATTCTCTACTCAACCGAAACTTCATGTAAAATTCATCGGTCAACCACTCATCAAAGTTAGTATCAAGAACTTTATAAACTTGGCGCCTTCTGATGACAAATATTTCATTATCAGAATCACTATACTATAATGCTTCCAACGAAGAATCGCTTGAAGACATGGCTGAAAGTACAAAAACTCAATTTTTTTTAGAGGCGCTTTAATTTCTAACGACAGGAGATGGATTGTCAGATGGTGAAAAAAGGTCACTTTTTAAAGTGAAAATTTAAATTCTCAAAGCCACGATCCCGCCACTTTATCTCTAGTTCAGTTGAATTGCTAAATTTCGTTTGGGAAAACGATTTCATTTTGAAAGGAGTCTTCAAAATTGAAAGAAAAATTTAGAGAATTTGAGCAATTGAACAATATCAAAAAGTTTCTGAAAGAAATGTTGCTCAGAATTTCATTTTATAGCAAACTGCCAAATTTCATGGTGAAATACAGACTTTTTTTTGACATTTTTCTAAATAAAATGTCAATTTTGACAGGTTTTCAGAGTATCACGATCAATGACATATATGTCAAAAGTAATCGTTTCTTGAGCACCAACTTTTCCGAAAACCCAAATTTCAAAAAACTATACAGGCGAGATAATTTCCTCTGAATGTATATATTCTTTTGATTGAAAGCTTTATTAGTGTTAGCAGAGGTTAGTGTAACGAGGTACCATACAATTCGACGTATGATACAAGAGCTATGGGAAAAACCTCAGCAAAAAATCCTTGTCTCCAGTGTGTTTTTTGTGATTTGTAAAAATTGAATTTGTTTACAAAATTTTATGAAACTTGAAAAATATTTATGGGCATTTCTTTTTGGTTATTCTATTGCAGTTTTTATTTGATTATAAGCTCTTCTATCTAAATTCACGAAAGATGTATTCATGAATTGTTTCGGATATCCATTATCTTTAAGACATTTTTTGATGAAATCAATTTCATTATTTCGAATTTCAAGAGTAGAAAAAATTAGGTTAGGTCTATCGTAAAGTATTTCAATAACACCTCTTTTCACACCAAAGTTGATGCTTGTAATGGAAATTCAAATATGTATTAGTCTGTGCTCTTCTTAGCAAGGGCACTACCGTAACCCCTGATCAATGTGTTCATGGTAAATTCTATTAAGAGTGTCCAATACAGGAGAATGGACAATAGAACATACGCGCAAAAGCTCCTGACTTCACGTCAGCGCTTGAACCAATTTATTTTTCGGAAGTTTCCAAAAATTTTCTACGTTTCTAAAAAACTTTTATACACGTCTTTATGTCGATATTCTATAGCTAGTTACCAAGCTTCAATTCGATCAACTCTATATTTTTTGAGTTATCGAGGAAATAATATTCCGGTTGGTATATCTCCGAAACCGTTGGACCGATTATGCCCGTAAACGAACTTAACTCTCCCATTCGGATACGCAACCTACCCTGAAAATCGCAAGTCCCTATCTCCTTTCGTTCGAAAATTATCGAGGCAATGGTCACCCATCCAGCTACTGAACTCACACAAGGCTACTCGGATCTCCAACAATATAGATCCGATCGTGCTCAAACTTGGAACTTGGCAGTAGAATAAGGTTCTCAAGGCTCTCGCAATTTCAGCGAGCCTCGGACGAATAGTTTCTGATGTATAGAATTTTTTTCAATGATTTTCCATTATTTTTTTTTTTAATTTTCTAGTGATACGATCGTCACAAAATTTCGCAAGAATTTTCGCCTTGGCATTCTACAACTAATAACCATGTTCGAATTGGATCGGTTCTGTGTTTTTCGAGTTATTGAGAAAAAAACAATCGAAGTTCGGATGGGTAACTCCAAAACCGTTTGGCCGATTATGCCTACAGATAAACTAAAATGTTGCATTCAGATGCACAACCTAACCTGAAAATTCTAAGTCACTATCTTTTTCCATTCTCGTGACATGAATAATATTTTTCAATAATTTTTTTTTTAATTTTCTAGAGAACCCAATCGGCAAAAAATTCGAAAATTACAGATATTCGGGAGAAATAATTACGCGTTGTTCCCCAACATACGCGCAAAAATGCTCAAATTTAAAGTTTAATGTTCTTTTGAAAGACTTATTTAATTTTGGGGTGCACGTAAAGAAGTGTACTTCTCGAGGAGCCGGCACTGCGGCCTTTCGGTCCGGAATTCCATCAGCCCCGGGTGCATTCCCCCGCCCCGACATCGTCTCGTCTGCGATCGAGGTTGTGCGGCCGCGAAGAGCGAAAGTTCGCATAGAAACAAACTTCGCCGGGCATTATGCAATTCCGTGAACCTTAGCGACGATAAAAATTGCAAACTGCCCGCGGAGAATGCGGTCTCCGGCGAATTAATCGAGCGAACCCGGCCAGACCGGTTCCGCTGGTCGCGAAGACGGCACAGAGAAAAAGAAGATATTGGTCAGTTGTGCCTTCGACGCCATTTAAGGCATCTGCATTGGACGCGCGACGCAGATGTTCGATCAATGATAGAATTATAATAACAGTTGCATGGTCGGCGATTCGGAACGGTCGGAAATGACCATTATTATCACTTCGGGAACCCGTTTCGGACAAGAATGAATCCCGACGTTTGCTTGATGCGCCGGGGGAATCGAGAACATTTATTAAGTTGTCAACGCCTACAATGAAAATATGAGATACGCACGTGAAAGAAATAGATCTATTTCGTAAATCGTGCTGTTTTAGGCTGCATTCTTTTGATCGAATCGTACTGGTCTCACTAGGTATATCCACCACACGAAAAACTTCACAGTGATACCACTGATCCAATAAAGAAAGACCTGGAGATCCTGCTGTTTGGTTCATATTGGTATTCAAATGATTTTTACTCTGCCGCAAGCCTGTACATTTTTAGATTCGTGAGATGTATATTATAGGTAAATACAATGCCAAAAAACTCCTTATAGGCTACCCTGAGAGGGTCGGCACTCTAAGGAGTGTGAGACTCCAGTTCTTGTTTGGTTACTCACTAAAAAACCTCTCACATATTCCTTGGGGTAGATCCTCGTCCTGCTATTTCAGTGACCCTTAAAAGAAGAGCGACTTGATTATTCGAAGTGATCCGAGCAATACTGTTTTCTG
Source organism: Halyzia sedecimguttata (assembly GCA_937662695.2). Classification (NCBI taxonomy): domain Eukaryota; kingdom Metazoa; phylum Arthropoda; class Insecta; order Coleoptera; family Coccinellidae; genus Halyzia; species Halyzia sedecimguttata. The sequence goes on from OW569413.2 coordinate 110,477,889, forward strand.
AGTTCTGTGCTCCAAAACCTCGGCCAGTGATTTACAGGCCGGAATAATCTAGACCTAGACATCTTATGATTAGTACGACCATCCTAACTTTAAGCCCTGGATATAGAGTTCTTAGTTCGAAAATCAAATCCTTACCACGTTATTTTCGACAGGGGAGGAAAATTGGACAACAATCAATTCCTTGAGCTCTTTTCCCGCAGGGCTATATGTGGATTCTTTGCGTTGATCTACCGAGTTGCTGGAATATCATAGTTCCAGTATATGTGAGCTTTATCATTTTCAACAACAGCTTCAATATCCAGCGGTAAATTTGGCAGCACTGGTTCTTCGTATATACCATAAACTTCTCTCAGATGGAATAAGAAAATTCGTAGTGCCTTTCTATACCTACACCCTGATGGAGCATGGACTCTGTAAGCAGATTGGATGTGCATAACAGTTTCCTACTGGCTACGGCATAACAAATCCCTCAGTTTCTGACTTGAACCCAGCCGACTTCAAAAAGGCAAAGGATCTCTTTTTCGGCAAGCCCTGCTCGTTCAAACTCCTGAAATATATGTTGTGCAGTTTTTTAATTAGGCATGAGATCTTCTTGTGCCTGCCTACTCTTCTTTGGTCTGCTAGCTCATGATCGATGGATATGCGCTTTATTCTGAGCTTCTAGAAGGCTCTCCGTCCAGTCTTAAATAGGAAATTGTTTTTATTACTGTGAATGGTCTATATGTGCTTAAAAAAATTCACTGACAAAAAACATCATTGAAATCCGACCAGTAGATGGGAAGATACTGATAGTCAAAATTCAATGAATTATCATGATCAGCGCTAATTTATAGCGCAAGTTATAGATTAATTCTAATCATAGATTCATCTCATCCAATAAAATACTATTTTCAGTTACCGTTTTGCCAGGTTCGGCTCAGGCAAAAAGATACAGGCAGTTGAAAATCTGAAAATAAAAAATTCTGAAATTAAAACGTGTTTCCTATTTCCACGGGTTTCCAAGAGATTGACTCGCCGTTTCATACAATTTTATGAAATGAGCTTGGAGAAAACATATAGAGATTATCTAAATTCGTTATAAGAATCTTCAGTTATTTAAAAAAACTAGATTATTCCGAATAATTCCTCCTAAAACGCAACTTTTTTGTTGATTCAACCCTGAGCCGGAAAATGCCTTGAATCAAGCTATACCCACCTTGCCGCACTTGCCTCTGTTTCACAATCAAAGTCATACCTATGCCTAAAGACCGGATGAGTAATTAGTGTTGAAAGTGGAAGCAAAGTGGAGGAGTGTGTGAGCACATTGTGAAATCTTTAAACACTTTTTGTAACCTGAGCGGAATCTGGATAAAAAGCCGATCAAAAAAGTTTGATGTGATGAATCTATGTTTAAAATTAACTTACCAATTTAAGACTCATCGAGGGTGCAAAGAAAATGTCATTCAGGAAAGATTTAGTTTCATGGTTGATTCCAATTATCAGCGGAACATAGCCACTGAATGACCAACGAAGAAGATCCCTATAGTGGCGAAGTACCGACAAGGCAATCTTACTTACAGCGCCACTTAGGAAACTCCAACCCTCTGTGATGCAGAAACCTTGAGTGATGTTGATGACGTCCTTTCCTTAGTCGCAAGAGGGAGACTGTAATGCAGACTACTTATATGACAAAATTGTGACCCGAAAATACTCGGTTTAGTGCGGTTTACCTGGTTTTTGGTCTTCTTTAACCATACTAAATCGGGCGTTTTGCGTCGCAATGTAGTCTGCATCTTATTCCCTACTCTTACGACAAGAAATTGAAAGAGGTATTTTCTGGAGATCTCTCCCCGGAATGTATTACTCCAAAAAATTCCTCTGGAACTTTGATTCTGTCAGATCCAAGAAAAACTAGGACCTCAGTAAGAACACGTACCTCCTCAATGGTTTCCTCACAGGGCACTGCGGCCTTAGGAAGCATATGATGAGGTTAGGGCTAGCAGAAACTGACGAGTGCAGATTCTGTTGGGAGGAGGATGAAAATCGGGATCACCTGATAACGGAATGCCTCGCCATATCAAACCAACTCATGAATGCTTTGGGCAAGAAATTTGCAGCAGTGAAGACGTAGCCTCCTTGAAGCCATCCCAGATACTGGAGTTCATCAGAACGCTGGAACTGGAAGGCGAGCTGTAGATGGTAATGATATCGACAGCTCTGATGGGGAGGCACAATAGACCTTAAGGTCGCAGTGTAACGTTATCCCCTACAATAATATACAATACTATAGACTCAAGGATTCATGATTCTCAAAATATCTCCTTGAGTTGCGGTGCGTGGCGACACGAAAGTGTATTTCCACCTTTATCCACGTTCCGCGGACGATTCCAAAGATGAATGTATCCCGCGACCTGGGTATTGTCTGCGAGAGCGACATATCGTAAGAAAAGAACCCGTTTCCAACTGTCCTGTCCCACGAGCGCGCCCACGCAACGCCGTCACATGCAGACCTAGTGGTCGTCGTCGTCGTCGTCAGGTACCTATCCCGAACTGCACACACAACAGCGGCGAGGACCGGAATCGCATCGCGGAGGACCGCGAGGTTAACGTTCTTGAACCCGTAACCGGTTTCTGCGAGTTTTTCGTGTACGCGGCGTGCCATTCGACGGTACGAATTTTCTCTCATTGTTGCCGTGGAGAAGAAAAGGGGCGAAGAGGAAAGTGGCTCTCGAGAACGAGAGGGCGAGGACCCGAGAAAGAATCATTGTTTTATTAGGTCGTAAATCAGAGTGGTATTTACGTAGAGACGTTTCATAAATTGGCCTATTAGATGTCGGATATTAAACGTTGAGGTGTGCTCGTTGGATATGTCGGTTCTGGATTCTGATATCCTCGAGCGATGCAGACGTTAAAGAGTTCGATTCCAAAGATGGTGTGCCAAGATATTGAAGTCTAAACTACAAATTTTGTCGTCTGAAGGTGGGTTTAAATCAAACGAACAAAGAGCAAGAGCTAAAACAAGAACATTCTTTCTTGATCTTTTAGTGTAAACGAAAGCTCGTTTTCAGCGTTTACACCCAAATATCAACGAGCAGGAACGAGAACAAGGAACTAAAATTCTTGCTCAGGATAGATTGATGTTTAGATCAGCCGAACGAAAGCTCATTCATGTCAATTTTGTGATTGGCGTTGCTTCTTTATGTCCGACTCTGAGAGCAATATTTTAATTGCAAGTGCTGTAAAGTCGCTCTGCAATTGGCGAGCGTGTTATAAACATGATTATGATTATACTAATCATTTTGAATTGTCAAATTCTCAAATTTTCCATCACCCTGCAAGAGAGCAAGTCTCCAAGTAGGCACGCCTACCCAGCTAACCTTAATGAAAATTATAGCGACTACGCAAAGCGCGGGAAACGTTCGCCACGTCGCGTATCAAAATTCGCGTCGCAGGTCCGTGAACCGCACGTAATCGAATCAGGATTATCTCGAGGCCACTCGTCCGCTAATTTTTCCGCCCTATACCGAAAGAGCGTCCGTCGCCTGCGAATGTATGCACGTCCCCGACGTCGTCGCGAAGTTTTTCGTGTCTAGCGCCCGGAATCGAATAAACGCCCGCGTTAATTACCGCCCGCGAGCGTTGATTCAATCAAAGTAACTGGGGGAAAAAATTCCGGGGTTGTCGTGAATAATTTAGTTCGGAAGAATTGAAGTCTGGTAATTAGATTCCGGTGGGGTGAGGAAAAAATTCGTGAAAAGCGTTGAAGTGAAGTCAGGAGCTTTTGCGCATAGTTCCATTGTCTATTCACGCCTCATACAAAGTCGATCGATTTGGATCGGATATGCATACTTCGAGTGATTAAGGAAATAACAACGAAATCCACATGGGTATAACTCTGAAAGCATTGGGGCGTTTTCCTTGTATTAACTATTTCAGATCACCCGTAAAATACGCACTAATACAACGAACATTAGAGATGGCAATGTCAAACAAATACACAAATTCCGCTGGAGGATGTAATAACGAAATTTTGTCTGTGTATACATAATGTCGAGAAAGTTCTGGATATTGATCATAAAGTTCGCTAGGAGGGAGTATCTTTCTGCCATTAAATTGGCACAACTACCCATTACTCACGCGGAGTTGGAGTGTCATCTGTCATTTAGTTTGTTTACAATGCTCCATTTTGTCAGTTCATTTCAGGTATATTTTGCGATCTTTTCAATGGATGATGATATCGAATAAAAGATCTTAAGATTCTTAAATTTTGCTTTGAAATTGTAACTGTGGGTATGTTTTGAGTTCTGAAGATCATATACAAGGCTTTCAGTGAATCTTCTTCATCATAAACCTGTCAACAAACTTCGCAATGTCCTCTAACAACTTGTAGTCACAGTCAAAGTAGTGATACACTAAACTAGGATGAATAATATATATATTTTTTGTTACATTGACGGATTCCTGGTACTTTGTCGACACCGTTCCTTGATTGATCGAATAGTTTGCGGTCTAGCACATAGATGGCACCACAAATGCGAACTCAATTACGGTATTCCTCCAAAAGATTACGTGCCAAAAATTCATGACAATCGGATCACGCGTTCTCGAGTTATATTTGTTTTCTCCGAGAAACTTTAGTGTTTTTGTTCAAACATGGATAAGAATGAATTTCATATTTTGATGAAGCATTGTTTTTTGAACGGAAAAAATGTGAAGGAAACAAAAAAGGTGCTTGATAAGCATTATTCGGACTCTGCTACACATAAATCAACCGTCTGCTAGAGGTATAATGCATTTAAACATGGTCTTATGGCCGTTTGCACCGTTTAGTTAAACAGTGATTATATTCTTAAACATCGTTTTTATAAAGGTTCAAACGTTGTTTAAGAATATAATCACTGTTTAACGAAGCGTTGCGAACGGCCATTACCGACGTCAACGATGCTCAACTCAATGGTCGCCTAAGTATAGTTATTAACGAGGAAAACGTTAAAAAAAACGGAAAATGGTTTTTACCGACCGCGAAATGAAAGTGATGGAGATAGCTGAGATTTGAGAATGATATCAATGGATTCTTAGTATAGAACGACAGAGAGTCGAACCAAAACGTTTGAGACCATTTTCAATCAAAAATTCGAATATACAGACATTTGGGCAGATTTAAAAGCACTCTGTTCCGAGGAACAAGAACGCCAAAAATGCCCCTACGTGGTAAAGAAAATACCACTGTTCTTGCAAGACAATACATCATGTCAAAAATCAATGTCTACGAAAGTTGAATGGCATAACTACACTTCGATTTGCCTTCCCAACCCTCCTTATTCGCCAGATTTGATATCCAGTGACTAATGACTGTTTACAGCCCTGAAAACAATAAACTTGGTGTCGAAAAATTGTGCTTTTCTTGATTAGTCTTGAAACTTTTTGATACATGTGTTAGTAATTCATCTGATGCAGTTTAATTTTCTTGAACTCACCATAAACCCAAATTGTTTCCATTGTTATCATTGTTCAACAAATTCATATAAACTGAGTAGAAGTGCAAATAAATGAGGTACCTTCAGCACTGTCGATGATGTGTCGGGTGTATCCGAAGGGTTTTTCCCTAAACAATCGTGGAGACAACGACAGATCCTTATTCAGTCTCCTGAATCCTTATTGGATTCTCGAGAATTTTACCTTCGAATATCCTCTTCATTTCTCAACTTTTTAATATGTCATTTCTTTTGAAATGAAATTCTTCTTCTGAACTTGAAAACTCGGAAAAGAATCGATATATTTTTATAAATTCTATGATATCTATTTGACCACAATACTAATTCTTTCCTGAACCCGATTCAACATAAAGCCGCCTTCCTCATGTTCCTTTCAGAACCGGAAGTTCAAACCGCTACGAATCCCCCCCTCTGGAATCCGACAATAACCCCTTCAATGAAGGGTTGAGGGCGAAGGAAACCGATTACGGAACTTCTCGATTCGATTACCAACTCGAAGAAGGGCCGGAATCAACAGACAATGAAATTTACCCGATCGAATAAAGTTCGCCGACTGACAGATATGAATAAATGACACGAAAATCGTACTCGGTGCAGCGCGCCGCCCACGCGATCTGGCGGGTATCGCTGCAATCGATACGGGTTCACCGGGGTGGCGCACTACACCGGACACGGAAAACTTCGTTTCGAATGTTCGAAGGATCGTTGCGATCGTTAATGGACGTCTAATTCTCCGAACTGGAAGAATAAGATCTCATGAAGTATTCAAGACGAGAGTGTTCTCTTTCGGAATGAATTCTTCAGTTGGAATAAATACATGGAGAGATGATGGGATGAAAGAAAGAGGTTCGATTCGCGAAGGGAACCTTTTGCTCATCCTTATTTCATGGGTTGGAGAATGCCCGGTATATCGGAGGAACGATAGTTTTTTTGCTTGGGTCCGATTTGATTTCCCCCCACTGTTTTCTCTGATAACAGTACCTTCATTTCAAGGCTTCTTCAGCTGCATTTATACAGCTAATTTCGTCGGGTAATTTCTATGGGCGTGAAGCTTTCTTTTCAGCTCTGGAAATGGATTATGGTCGGTGAGTATCTGATCTGGTGAATATGGTAGATTTGGAATTGCGCGAATTTTTGTATTTTTAGGAATTTAAGCTGATATTAATGGTCTCAAACGATTCCATTTCACTTGATTGATTGATTGATTACTGGTGGTTCATTTGTATACCAAAATGGTTCAAGACCTGATGGGAAGTCAGGAACTTACGCGCACGTTCTATTGTCTTTTCACTTCTATTGGACACTTTTTATCGAACTTACCATCGATATAGACCGTTTTCTCAGCTTTATAAGATATTAATACATTTCGTATATTTTAATGACAGACTTGGGTAATGAGATAATCGCCTAAGATCACAGAATTTTTAATTCTGACAAGTATATTGTTTCGGTTTTGTTGATCGGATTTGTATATTTTGAGTTAAAGAGGAAATAACAACCTAATTTCAGATGTGTAAGACCATTTGACCGATTATTTCCATTAACGAACTCAAATGTTGCATTCGGACCTGCAACCTACCCTAAAAAGTGGAAGTCGCTATCTCGTTCCTCATGTAATCATGAGATAAATAATAAATTTTAATAATTTTTTTTAAATTTTCTAATGATGCGTTCCTCACAAAATTTCACATGTGTCTCTATATCGGTAGCCTAAAACTAGTTACCAAAATTGAATTCGATCGGATGTGTATTGGTCACTTGTCCGTCACATTTGGACGCACCACCTATCCTGAAAATTTCAAATCGCTATCTCTTTCAGTTCTCAAGTTATCGTGACAACGGCTGGACGGCCGGCCGGATATAATCAAATTTGACCTCGAATTCTTCATCAGGGAATCGAATTTAATCGTTCGAGATCATTTTCGCCAAAAATTCAGATATTACAGACGTTTAGGCAAAATGATTGCAAGCTTTTGTCCAGAACATGCGCGCAAAAAAGGTTTAATATAAAATCTCATCAATGACCAAATCATCCTCAGCAACAAATGGTCTATCCAATTCTGGCACAACAAGTTAGGGCGGCCTTTCTCGACTACTCTCCACCCCTCGTATAGGGTGCATGACCAACTCCTCTATTACACATGAAAAGTGTGGAATTAAAAATGTTTTCATTCGTTTTTTTGGGTGGCTAACTCTTTTGCATTCATTGTTTGTAACTTGTGAGACTGGTTCCTATTATCATGTTTGCTATGAACTGATTTGGTTGTATAGACAGTCATTTCATTATTAATAATTTTGAATAAATAATATTTAAACCACAGATTAAATTTAATCTATACAGAAATGCTCACATTCTTACATTGCTTACTCTGAAAATTTCAACTGTCTAGCTCATTCCGTTCGAAAGTTATCGTGTTAACGGACGGCCGGACAGAATCGATTTCGACCACGGGTTCTTGATCAGTGAGTCGAACCAAATCGTTTGAGAACATATTCAGCCAAAAATTCGAAGTACAGACTTTTGGGCGAATTGATAAGCACTTTGTTCCGAGGGACAAGAGCGCCAAAAAACAGGGGATCGCAATTTAATTTTTTTTTTCCGTTTTCACTATTCCTGAAAAGGGATAAAATAAATCCATTATCCCATACTTTTGACGCTCGCCGTATACAGGGTGAGTCTTTGACCACTGCATTAATTTTAACCAAAGATTCCTCTCATCAAATGAACCACTTTTTTCATTTACCATTTTACCAGATTCGGCTCAGGTAAAAAGTTACAAGCGTTTAAAGATTTCACAATGTGCTGATACACTCCCGCATATATATTATCTATGACATTGTTGGCGGACAAGAATAAGGCATGAAACGTGGTTTACAGCTTGATTCGGGATTCCAACGCTCAGGGACGGATCCATAAAAGTAGTGAAATTTCTGGAGTTTTCCATTTTAAAACATTCAATGAAGAATATCTCGAAAACGGTGCCTTTAAGGAGAAATGATGAAGAATAATATAATGTTCTAAAACGATGGAATATTCTTGAAATGACTCAAGAAAAACTTTATATGCTTTCTTTATGCTAATTTCGTTTAGTTTTATGAATCCACGAGTCCATAACTAGAAAATCAGTAGAAGTAGAAAATAACTAATATTTGGAAAATATGTATCATAGTTATAGGAAACTTTACGCCAACATTAATTTTATTCGAAAAAAGGATGTCAAAGCTACAAAATAAAAACTGATTTTTTTTCAAAATTTCACCAGCCTGTATCTTTTTACCTGAGCTGAATTTGGAAAAATGTTAAATGAAAAAAGTGTTTCATTTGATGAGAGGAATCTTTGGTTAAAATTAATGCAGTGGTCAAAGACTCACCCTGTATAAATCTAATGACTCCGTTTCCACACACGTCGAAGACACCTTCGGATCTAAACATTCCGACGATGCTCGAGGTATCCTAACGAGATCTTCAATAACGGAATCAACTTTCCGCATTCGAACTTCTCTCGAGCACGTTTCCGATAAATCCCCCCCCCCCCCCACCCCTATTCGGACCATCGATGGAAGTAATAAAGCCGGAGTCCTTCGCTCCGGCGGCGTCGTTCCACTTACCGACAAAACGGGAGCAGAAATACGAAACTGCCGGGATGACGAAATCAGATATCTCGGAAGAAGAAAGGTTAAAACAAACATGTTGCATTAAAAGTTGTACCCTCTCGTCCGCGTCGAGAGAAACGGAGATGGCACGAGATTAGTAATTAGATTTTCGAGCAAACAGTTCATGAAACAGCTTGGAGGCGACGCCGGACGTCCAGCATAACAAGCTCGTGGCGCCGAAGTTATCGATTGGCCTGCCGTGGAGTGGAGGGACTCGACGAGCAGGCGAAAATACACCGGGTGAGGGTTTGCTGTCTCTTCACTTGAATTTTCCCGGTATTCATTCGTGCTGTCGGGTTGAAGAAATATGTGAAATTTTGTGAATTAAAATAGTGCAACATGAATTATTCGGGAAGGCAGTCCGTTCAAAGATGACGATAGTATTTTTCCTTCAGCTCAAGCTCTCGTTAATATATTTTCTCTATTTCAGTATCGTAATGAGTCCATTCCAGCATTGAAAACAGTGCTGGAATGAACTCATTCCCGCATTGTTTCTAGTTATATTTCTCGTTTTGTGGTAGTCAGCACTGACGTTCGATCCTATCAAATTTCAACACACGTCAATTGACAATACAATATAATCTGGATATATAGAAATAATTGTTGAGGAAAAGCTTTATTCTCATTAAAAAATATGGTACGAGAGATTTCCTTCTAGCTAATTTTGAATGATTCATGCTATTAGGAAACTGTTTTAAATCTGATCTCCATGCCCTACGTACGATTCAAATTAAAATTCGGTAATCTGTCAACTTTCGTAACAGTCACACCAACTACCAAGATACAATACAAAAGTCACTAGGATTTATAATCCGAATTTTCCATTAAATTTCAACAGTATTTTACAAAACTTGTCTGAAATAGAGAAAATATCGTCTAATACTCGTTGCAGAAGGCAATTCCAACACTCATGCGTTCGAAAACTCGCTCCTTCGTCGCTCGTTTTCGAATTTCGCATTCGTGTTTTGATAGGAGTCCATTCTGCAACTTGTTTTAGAATATACTATTCTCTATTTCAGTATCGTAATGAGTATTGAAATACGAAATAACGAAATTTATTTCATCAAAAAATTTCTTGAAGATAATGGATATCCGAGACAATTCATGAATACATCTATCTTGAATTTAGATAGAAGAGCAAATAATCAAGTACGACAGAATAATCAACAAGAACAGCAACCCGTATGTTCGTGGTCTCTCTGTAAAAATCAGAAGAATCGGTTCTAAGTTTAATATAAGAACCGTCTTCAAAACACAAAATGATCTTATGAGTTCATTAACAAAGACAAACCGCCGTATTCACAAAGCATTAAATCTCCGTTAAGTCCTAACTAAGGTTCTCAGTTAAGGATAAACTGGGGATAATAAGGGACAATAAGGGGTAAAGGTGGTAAAACAGGCCTTTGTCACCACCGTTAAATACGTTAACTGAGGTTGCGATTCATATTTATCCTTAACTGAGGACCTCAGTTAGGACTTAACAGAGATACAAACACTTAGCAATGCTTTGTGAATACGGCGGATTGCCTATTAATGAAAAACAAAAATCAAAAAACTATTTATATAATATTGCTTGTATTTGTGGTAAATCATACACAGGAGAAACATAAAGACCACTATAGAAGTAAGAAAGTCAGAGCATAAGAATAACTTGAGAAATAGAGACATACAGAAATCAAAAATAGCAGAACATCCAAGGAGATCACATGATGGATTGGAGTAATACAAAGATTCTAATGACAGAACCTGATTTTATGAAAAGGAAACTTAAGGAGACAACTTGTATTTTATTGAACAGAAAATGCAATTTCGCAAATTGCTTAATTGGTATTGACCATATTTGGCTGAATTTATTGAAAAAATTGGAACTTGGAAATTTCTTTGCAAAGTAAAACTATGTTAGCTATGATTCTCAAATACCGTCAATGTGGCAATTCTCGAATTTCAGAATAACTGTCAACAAAATAATTCCAAAGATTTTCGTTAAGCGTCTGACGAAGGTGTCTGCATGTATTCGAATGGGTCCTTGAATTGTAATTTCATGGAATTTCAAATCAGATGATTAAATTTTTTTGTTGTTGTACAATTAATATCATTCACGTTTGTAGCTTTCTACTTGAGCCGAGTATGGTAAAATGGTAAACGAAAAAAGTGTTTTTGCTTGATGAGAGGAATATATGGTTAAAATGAATGTACAAATTAAAGACTCACTCCGTACAGCAACGTGTACCTAACGAAGTTGTTATTACTTTTGATGAGAAATTGTAATGACCTAACTCCTATTAACAACTCATTGTACGAGCCTTGATCTTACTAATGACGACCAAGGGATCAGCCCATATATACCTAAGTAGAAGCGCAGATATGGATGTTTTAAACCTGTTAGATTTTTGTCAGTAATGATCAGTTTAATTGGCTGAATCCCAACTCCATGTAGATTCCCTAATAAAGGGTGTCTCAGCAAGAACTTGAATTTTGAATTGCGTGCCAATTTTGACTGTCAATTGTTGAGTCAGCCACATTGGTTGTTTGCTTAATTAAAACATAGACATTCACATTCACATAGAGCTCATTGGCTGTACTTAATTATTCTATCTATGAGTTATTATATGATCTGTGTTCATTCATGTCATCTTATTTTGCTTTAAGTGACATTTTAAATTTTCTTTCTGGTTCGTTATTCTTGATATAAAATACCCTTCCTGTTATAGAGAACAAAGTATGATTGAATGCAAAATGACCAATGAAATAACACAATAACAATGAAATGAAAAATTGGTCAGTTGGTTTGGATTAATAATCTTTGGCACTCTTGTTGAATTTAAATTCTTTTATGATGTTTGAATTTAATTTATTTTATGATGCTGTTCTATCATAAGAAACCATTGATATAATTCCTAACTTGGAGAAATCAATACTTTCGGAGATATGAGTGTCAAAGTTTGAACAAGAGCGCCAAAGCTCCGGTCGACAGGGCTTTCCCACTTTTCCTAATTTTTAACATTCAAGTTCTTGCTGAGGCACCCTTTAGAAACGCCGTAAACAAAATGATACCATCGAGATACATTACGCGCTTCCGGGAGATTAAACATTCGTCTTCATAGCGGCAATAAATCCAAATTTAAACTTATTCCCGGCAAAAAGCGCCCGGCTCGGTCTGCTGCATAAAACAATTTGCAGGATGCATTTTCCTCTATTCAATTATCGCGTCCTCGTCCTCGTGTCGCGAATACATATTTATGTCCCCCCGCTCCCCCCGGTACGATCTTTCTTTTGTATCTCGTTCCCGCCCCGTCGACTTCAAGAGCAGACGGGTCCGCCATGACGTTAATTGAGTGCCGCATTGTTCTTGGTTGATTTTCTTCGGATTCGTTAGGTCATTGTCTCCTTTCTTTCCGATCCGTTTTTCCCGAATTATCGAAGGTCTGAAAATATTTCTATCTCTGAAATTTCGCACCTACTTCCTGAAGGACGATGAGACGGACCGATGGCGTGATAAGTAGAGAATCGATGATTTCTTTAATAAGTACTAACGTCCACAAAATTGCTGTTAAAATTTGATGTGAAATAATAAAAAAAAAATGTGGGAAAGCTCTGGATAAGGGCTAACTTTGAAAAATAATTTCTCCAAAAGTAATGGCCTTAGAAGGTTTCTCGGCCTTAGAAGGTTTCTCGAGAAGTGATCCCTAACAACTGACTTAAACGAGGCAGAATCGGCATATCGAAAGCTCTGGAATTTACATCTTAAGCGTGAGAAATCACTGCAGTTGCATTTCCCTCTGCTCAATATAAACATAGCTGATGACAGTTTCACGGACCTTCCAAGTGTCCCAATTAAGGCATTCGTAGGGCAAACTTGCTGATAAGTGAAAATCACTTATCGATATATAACTGCATTAAATTAATTTTTGGAACTCAGAATAAACAAACATGCATCTCAGGAATGCTAGCTTTCAATAAACCAACAGGGAGATCTTCACGAATTGGGGTACGACCTACATTTATAATTCGAATCAACCTTATCCTTTTCCAGGAAGATTCCTCTCACATTACATACCCCAGTCTCATTCCTGGGCTTCTTCTTAACAGCTCACAGGTTGTAATGTTATTTAATCGTGTGCTTCACGTGAAAGTGGACGAAAGCAGAAACCGACAGAAATCGAAAGGTTTCAGCATGGATAAGTTGTTAAATGAACGGTAAAGTCTATTAGTCATCCGGCAGAGAAACCTGTTCTCTCCAGCAGCTCATAAGTTTTGCGGTGACAACGATGTCATGATAATATGTATAATGATTTTTCCAGTTGGACATTGAAAATTAGATACCCAACGCATATGTGACAACTGTGTCGCTAACTCGCTGTGGCTTCCACAGATGAATGACATTTTGAATAATACGATCTTTAAGCTCTTCGAAATGTGACATATCTGAAAAATTTACTGGAATTGGAAGGTTAAGGTGTTGAATAGGCATGATGTGATCATCCTGTAGCCAAGTCAGTGTTATAAATATTTGGTCCAAATATATGACCTAAGATAGACTCGCGGGATCATAAAACTAAATGAAATTATCAGAAGTAAACCGAATAATGTTTATCTTGAGTCATCAAGAGGATCTTCAATCATTTTAGGATATTAAATTGTTCATCATTTCTCCTAAACCGCATCGTTTTTGAGATACTCAAGGTAGGATGTTGATAATCTGATAAAATTTTAGTATTTGCCTTATTTTGGTTGATCCGCTCCTGACCTAGGATGGCCTTGAATTGATGTATTTCTACGTTGCCACACTTTTTTCATAAGATTTAGATAATCCATTCTTCTCGATTGAATCATTTACTAATGCCTGGTACATAGTTTAACAAAGCCGCATGCGAACGGTTAACGAAAACATGCATATAAAGTCTATGGTCCATTGAATTTCTGTGAACGTTACCTGATTATAGGGAGAAATTTTGAATAGCTATCAACAACAGATAATTGTGAAGATTTTCATTAGGTGTCTGACGAATGAGTCTGATGTAGACTCCGAAATGTTACGATATACTTGTTTCATCGTTGATGTTGTTTCGTTATCGTTTGATAGGCAACATTGTTCGATTGATTGCTTCTGACAAATCTGTGTTTTTTACGCAGAAACAAATCACAAAATAATGAATTAGATTTTGCAGGTAATAAACTTTAAACTCGCTACATGAGACGCCTGCAATATGAAATGTGGAAGATCACTACAAGAACTGTTTTCTTGTTGAATGATAAAATTGATCCTTACAATTTATCATGAATATCTATTTTGTTCAAGCTGTAATAGAAATTTCCGGAATAATAACTGAAAATTTCCCCAACAACAGCAATTTTGATCAGTTTGACATTTCCGTGCCGCAAAATATATTTACTGCACGATGCGGAAAAGTGTTAATTTGGAAACCCAAATACGTGCGGCAAAATATTAGTTTGCGCACGCTCGTAGGAAAAAGTGATATTTTGTCAACCGGGATAAAACGTCATTATTTTTTAACGTCACGGACAATTTTCTTTTACATTTTAGTCGAATACCTACCCTATTCAATCGCATAATCCCCGTACCGGTCTTCGGATCAAAAAGGCTCCCATTCAAACGGTAAAAATCTCCACGTAATCGCCGGCCCCTCCGGATTTATCTCGCGTACACGTCATTAGGAAACGGCAACATTGCGATGAAGGCGCGGCGCAGAACGGCAAAGAGCGTCGGAATTTTTACCGGATAAATTCGACCGGCATTAATTCCTCGCTCTATCAACGTGTTCTCCTTTCCAAATTAGGTAATTACGTTAGGAAGCTCATCTGCTAACATCTTTGAAACGCGACGATTTTCGTGCGAGCGCCAGAGAGAGAGAGAACGGGCAACGCCGGCATTTACGTATAATGCTCTGGCACATTCAGTAAATACTTACGTCTAAATTAAATAACACTTTATCCCTGGCTGCATACGCCAGCCAGCTTCTCTTCCCGTTTTTACCCTCTCCAGAATGACGTGAAAGGAAACTATGCCGCTCTAGCGCTCGCGTACGGTAGTCATGACCCTACTTAACCGGGTTCTATTCGACTTCATTAATTATCGTTTTGTTTCGGGATGCAAAACATTCGACTACGCTCGTTCGACGACATAATTAAGTCATGATGAGTCGTTGGCGCCAGTGGCGGCTCCACGTAACGGGCCATCCAACCAGAAATGCGTAAAACAGTTTTATACAATTTATTTCCTTTATACGCTACTGGGATAATATTGTCCCCCTCCTTCCTCTGCAAAAGATCCTCGGGATATTTGTGTCCCATTTGTGTTATCAGATTGTTGAAAGGGGTTGAAAGTTGTGCATGAACAAAACTGTAATGGTCGACTTTCATTCGGTGACAAATGTCATCAGGTACCATCGTCTCAAAGTAAATGAACCATGACAAAATGCACATACTGAAAACCTCTTTGAACTAACTATTTTTCAAAAAAAAAATTTTTAACTTGAAAATTTCTGCACGCCTGTAAAGAAGATACAAAGACCTTGTCAAAAAAGTACCACATGACCCACTTTCCCTATTGAAAAAATTTAGAGGGTTGATGAGGATGGCAAAGGGTGCCTCAAAAATCCTTCAAAAATGCATAACAATTTGGTAAAAGTGAAACAAAAATTGACCTGTTTCAGGATTTTGTTGCCAAATATTATTCTTTTGAGAAAATGAATTTGTTCCATAATTTTGAAGCGCACTGTATAATCTTATCTGCTATTCGGATCCACTGGTTACGTAGATCTGTTAGCAATGTGGATTCCCTGTCACGTGCATATGTAGATCTAGTTACGTAGATGTGCCGGTTTTATAGATCTTCCGGTTCATCGATATGCTGGCTACGTAGATCAGCTGGCTATGTAGATCAGCTGACTATGTAGATCAGCTAGCTATATAGATCTACCAGCTAAGTAGATCAGCTGGGCATGTAGATCTACCGGTTGATTGATCTGCTGGTTAGGTGGATCTATGACTAGGTAGATCTGCCGGCCCACTAGTTTAAAATACTAAAGCACTAATTGTATCACCTCTTATATTCGAAATGTTCGCGTAAAAATAACAGGTTTATGATCGATTTAACAATGTTTTAGAACATAAGCGAGAGTAGATTGGCCGCAACATTCTCAACTGCGAAAAATCTTACGATACGTAAACAAATAAAATCGTATCAATCTCGACGCCATCCGTAGATAATAACGGCCCGTATCGCGCTCGCTGCTTTCGCAATTGGGAGGCGATCATCTGTGTAATAAAACCCCTTATCGACGTCTTCCAGCGGAAAAATTCCTCCCCGGTCATTTTTCGTCTCCGCTCATTTTTCAACCTAATACCTATCCGGGACGTTTGTCGATATTAAACATAATAAATCCCTTTTCTCTATAAAATATGTGCGTCTGAACCGCGATCGAGTCGACCGGGCACGTATCGGATATAACGAGAAACATAAGACGGTTTCTTTATTTACTCAGGTATTATCCTGCTACGTAATCAGTTCCTGAAGGACGTGGGGGAGGGCCGGGGTGGTCAGAATCGTAAGTTGAGTTGTTGGTCGGGAGTGGAGTTTGTTCGTTGTTGATCCTTTCGTCCATGGTATCCTTTCCGATCAAACATGGATGTTAACTTAAAAAGACGTGAAATTGGTTTCGAAACTTGGCCGTTTATGATCGGTCCGATATTTAAAGCCTATGTTTAAGGGTGGGCAGGGTTCGAATGGAGGTTTCGGGTGTACAGAGAGAGTTGAACCATAAACCCGGCTTATCAAAGTTTTATCAATTCTGTAGCTCGAGTCGTATACGGTCATAACGTAAACGCCACATGACGGAATATTTGCTGGTATAAGTTTCGTTTTTTGTATGGATTTGGACGATTGATTTGAAGAAGAATATTTCGTGGCAAAACGAACATTTATATATAGAACTGCACCATAAAAGAAAGTTAATTCAAATAATAGTTTATTTATCAAGATTAAATGAGCAATCTGCAATTATTTAACTTCGTGGAATGGGTAGTTGCTTGGTGCATAGTTTTCACAACTCGAAATACTCGAAAGTTTGAACAAGAGTGCCAAAGCTCGTGTCTGCAGGGCTTTCCCACTTTTTGTAACATATTTCCGACAACGGGCGTTACTTTTTCCGATTTTCGTGGCATTCTCCATCTTGAAATGAAAATTCAAAATTACCTGATGTACCAAATTCAAATTGCGGGTAACATTGACCGATTCAAAGCTACCCGATATTCATGCGTTTCCCAGGTAGTTCAGAAATTAAGAATTTTAACCAAAATTTAATGCTTACGAATGGATATCTAAAATGAAACTGAAGACGACCACATAAAAGGCAAGGAAAATTAATAACTCACCTGCTCAAAACCGCCTTTGTATATTTAATTTTGAATTATTAGGAAGCAACCAACTCCCGCTGAAAAACCCATTCAGAAATGGCGCGTAAAACGTAACAGAATATTTGACAGAGGAGTAGTTCTCTTCAATGTGTCAAACTTCACATTGGTATGTTCTGTTTTAAACCGCATACATCATTTGTAAGGTTTTATTCAAAGTTACCCAAGATGACTGTAAGGAACCAGAAATAATTTTGAAATGTCTCTTATAGGGAAATGAGATGACATGTGTGAACACAGATCTTACGATAATTCATAGATAGAGTAATTAGAGCATTCTGAGAAAATATTGAAGTACGAAATTTTGAAAATCATATCGCCGAAACTATTAGCTTGATAGAGTTGATAATGATATCATTGGATTCTCATGATGAAACTGCATCTTCAAAAAATTTAATTTTCTATTTGTAATGTAGAAAAAGGATTTTTTTTCCGTTACTCCGAAACCATCTGGCTGATTTCACCCAATATCGAACTTAGCCGAGATATTTATGTCCCAAACCTACTCTGAAAATTTCAACTGTCTAGATCATTCCGTTCGAGAGTTATCGTGTTAACGGACGTTATAAATTGAATTAATTTATGATCCTGATACTTTTATGTATGATTGGACGCCATGTTGCGTGGAATTTCATCCAATATTAATGTTTCTTCCTCCCGATGTCCCATATCGATCCCTAAACACCAGTCGTCATATCGAAATACATCATCTCCGTCCCTAAATTGCGTGCGATTCCCGGGGTAAAAGTTACCAAGCCGAAAAACTTCGCCGCGAAAAATCCGAAAAGTCAAATTTCGACGTCTGTATACGAATCCTCCGAATTGAAACTTTCCCCTGCCCTCGTTCGAAACGACGGCATAAGAATGACGTTGATTTATAAGCGACGTAAACTTTTCTCGATTTCCGGCAGTCGATACCGATGAACGATAAAAGTATCGACATTAACGCATAATTTCGTTAGCGAAACTTCGCGGCGCTGCGTATTAGAACGAGTTCGATACGTCCGCGGGCCGGATACCGGAAGTAGACGATGAAATATGGGAAAGGGGGATAAAAAATATATTGCGACGTTGTTGCAGTGATTCCTCATGGATGTGATAGTCGAAAAGTAAGAGGAACTTGGATGTGAATCAGGAATTATTTATTTATTCATACGCATTTATTTCATTCAGCTCAAAATAATCTTCTTCCACGTAAATACACATACTTCAGCGTTTCCTCCATTTTTGGATAACCTTATTGTAGGAAGAATCTCATTTGGCAGTTGATTTTGAAATTGTTCAACGAAACCACGAAGTATATTCCTCCACAAGGGCGCCAGCAGCGTATCACGCATATGGTACCGCCATCTGTGAACATGGATATATCAAAGCTTTACCCAAGTGCTCTCATTTCGATCTACTCCATCCCTAGTCACATCTCGTTCAAAGTAATCACTAAAGGATACTGTGGGAGATATATTCATTATTAAATGGTTTCAAACTCTGAAAAATATCTATAAAATAAAAAATATTTTATTATTTTCGGCGTAGAAACACAAGAGATTTGTCGGAAGCAATCAATTGAACAATGTTGCCTAACAAACAATAACGAAACAACATCAACGATGAAACAACTAGGTATATCGTAACGTTTCTGAAATCTTCAGAATAATTTTTTGTAGATAGCTATTCTGAAATTCACCCCGGTAGATGGCGCAATTGTCTGCACGTTACCCTGATATGACCGATAGCCTCGGTCATATCAGGAGTTGTATCTCCTAGTACGCCTCTTCTCGTCGAACTATGGATGAACGTCGTGACACACTTCTACAGCCGCCTCCTACCAAGCTGTATTGATATATTCACACACAGGAGCTGGACGTAACGTCAAACATAATTCGCAATGAAAATCAATAGGCCATTTATATTTGTGGTATGAACTCAGGGCATAGCATTCATAGTAGCTAGCGGACTGTCTTTCATGGATTTTTTCGACGATAAAATAAAATGTGGGAAAGGCCAATGGACAGAAGCTTTGGCGCTTTTGTTCAAACTTTGACAAATCATCTCCGAAATTATTAGTTTCTCAGAGTTGGAAATGGATTCTTATTAATTCGAAATTTGTAATGTAAAAAAAATATTTTTTTTCGTTACTCCGAAACCATCCGATTTTGCCCAATAACGAACCTAACCGAGATATGTATGTCCCAAATCTACTCTGTCCAGGTATTTCTTGGATCTGACAGTATCAAAGTTCCGGAGGAATTTCTGGTTTTGTAGGTATTATTTACCAACCCCACAGTAGGGTTCCGGGCCAATAAAGGGGGTTTGTGCTCCTTTCTTGGCAAGTGTGTTGGCCTCCTCATTTCCTGTGATTACCGCGTGACCAGGAACCCAGACGAAGGAGACCATGTTGTTCTTGCCTACTTCATTGAGTTACGTACAGTGATAGAGAGTAGATAGAAAATTTCAACTGTCTTGCTCATTCCGTTCGAGAGTTATCTCGTTAGCGGACGGCCGGACAAAAACGATTTTGACCACGGATTCTTGATCAGTGAGTCGAACCGAATCGTTTGACCGTTTTCAGTCAAAAATTCGAAAATTACAGACATTTCAGCAAATTGATGGGAACTCTGTTCCGAGAATCAAGAACGCCAAAAATGTCACATGGTACCAAATCTGATGGATATGGTGCTTGTGTGGAAAAAAGTTCACCGCATTTCGCTCCAGTTGCGAAAGAGCTTTCTGATCGTATTTGGAAAAATGCATCATTTTTCGACCACAATTTATGATGAAACGAACCACTGATATTTCAACATGACGAATGTCGATGATAAGAAATGTACGTGTCTCAACATCGCATACATACTTATATGTACATCCGTTCGACCGATTAATCAGCTCCAAATCATCCGATCTGCTGCGGTTTCAATAGCCTCTTGACGAATCGTCCCATTGTTAACCTCCTATGGGAACTTGACGTGATTATTGGACGCTCTTTATATCAATCAAGTATGCAGTCCATGCAGTTTGATGGGCTGATGGAAATTCTCGAAGCGAAAGGATCGAAATACCAGAATGGACACAGGACTTTCAATGATAATAATATTGTTTCATATTTTTCTGAATACCGAATGTCCGAATATGTGGGTCAGCATATTCGTCACTCTCAATCTCGCTCTCAATGGAAGATCAATCATTTTCTATCCTCCAACTGTCTTAATTCACGCATACAAGATCGGATATTTGCAACGCTGCATTTCAATACTACTATCCGTGAATTTAAGGTTTATATTGGCTGGGTTTTGCACCTAAATCATCTTCATGCTTTATGCGCTGAACAACTGCTGAACATCTACCAAAGTTCTTCCAGAATACCATCAAAGAAGCCATTGGGTTATGCTAATATATCCAAGACCCTTATTCCACCTTATTTGGAGGATGATTCACATACACCAATAAGAGTATTGGTCCTATAGTTGAACCTTGTGGGACTCCACCTGGAACTTGAATTCCTTCTCAATATGAACTGTTTTTCCAGATAGTTAGTGAACAAATCCTTTCCTCAGTAACTGAAAAATCCTAGCAATTTTCGAACTTAATCTCTACCACCAAGAAATTTTGAGTTGCGATCGACTGAAGCGTCAGCTGAACCTTTAGTTATGGTTTCACAAAATTGTGATCCAATAATTTCGCCACTCCTTTTATCGGTTTCTACATTGCATTGTTAAGATTATTCACCTCAGTTTTGAAAATCATATATGTCAACAACATAGTATCATATGAAGTTTAGCTAATACCTTCAATAATTTCTCTTCAGTTTACCATATCGTAAGGTATTTTCCTTCGTCATTTATTCCATTCAAATTGGAGGTAGTAGAATGCGTATTTCAGAAATAGCACTAGAATATATGCTTGATATATTTATAAGAGTGATGATGAAATTCTGATGGACAATTCAAAGGGAAGATACGCTTAATTAAACACATTGATCCGGCCCACACGCCGGGAGACCTCAAAGTCACGACCATGATGATTCTACATGCTGATAGATCAGCCTCAATGCTCGACTAGACTAATGAAATTCAGGCCGGTCGAATGAATCGATCATCCTATTCCGGATATGTCACACAGGAGTAGAGGTTCGTTCGGGATTCAGGTAAATAATTATGTCAACGGAGGACATACGTTGGTTCCTGTATATCTCCTTCGCAATCGAACATCATCAGATATTTGCGCATTGCTGAAAAGGATCCCGGTTTGTTGACCCAATGATCCCTTGAACTCAAACTGAATATTCAATGTAGGTAACCTTTATCAGACTATTTTGAGAGGATTATGAGAATGATAATCGGCTGTTTATTCTGTAGAGATCTACTTCATTCCTTACCACTTCTCGGTAGATGGCGCAATCTTCTACGCGTTGCTCGAAAGAGCGACTACGTTGGCCATAAATCCCCGTCATTCATCTGAAGTAGAAGTGTAGAATAATATTCTTGTATTTCGACAGTATATGGACATGATGTTCTATGTAGTACATCGCCGAAAACGAGTCGAAAGCCCGCAGTACGAAGATTCATGTGAATTGAAGTTCCCCATGGATACTTTTCGGAGCCACGATATTTATATCAGACATCGTTTTTTATGGTGAATGATGTGCAGAGAATGAGTGAAATAAAAAATAGTAGGTTGAAACCCATGAGACAAGGAAGAGAATATAACAAAAATGCAAGGAAAATTGATTTACGGGCGATCTACGGTCGGGAAGTGGAAACGGGTGAGTTTTTAAGGGTAAAAACGGTTTATCTCGATTTCCGGCAAAACTACAAGTCCTATGGAAAAAAGTTAAATAAAGTTGTAGGTAATAAAAGGATCTAAAGTTTTTGTATTCACACTTTTTTCACATAACCTGAAAATTTATGTGAAAAATTCAAATAACCAAGGTTTTAATTCTATAATTTTTATCTTTCACAAGAAACATTTTTTTGTCACCTTATTTTGACATAATATCGAAAAAGTATTCTTTTTAAAACCTCGGTGGTATTTTTGATCGTTGAAATCTCTACTTTCTGATGGCGTAAAAAAAATATTCATTACTATGTTAAATTTTCTCAGAAAATGCTACGAAATAATAGGTAGTAAGGCCCAGACCCTCCTAGCCCCTTCCGCACTTCTCTATGAAATATCTTTTAATAGGCTAAAATTTTCAGATTTAAGATATATAAGTTTTCTTCAAATAGTAATAAAGAGGCATCTACGCATGTAATTCGGAAAATACTCTACAACTTTCTCAAAATATTGTAGATGTTTTATTGACTATTAACTTTATTAACATAGCATTTTATGAGAAAATTTACCCTAGTAATTTATATTTTTCCTTACACCATCAGAAAGTAGGGATTTCAACGAACAAAAGCCAACCGACTTTATCAAAAAAACAAATATTTTGACATGAGAATTTCAGATTGAATATTAGACTGCTTTTTCATTATTAATTCAAAATAAGGTGAAAGATGAATATTTTAAATCAAAAAAATTACAGTGTGTTTGGGACATAAAAAAGTAAGTTTTCACTAAATTCCGCGACAAAAAAAATTAAAAACTGAAAACTTGGTTATTTGAATTTTTCACATAAATTTTAAGGTTATGTGAAAAAAGTACTGATACAAAAAATGTAGATCTTCTTATTTCCTGCAACTTTGGCCCTGAACTTTTTTTCCATAGGACATATAGTTTAGCCGGTAATCGAGATAAACCGTTTTTTACCCTTAAAAACTCACACCCTTCCACTTCCCAACCTCACATCGCCAATAAATTATGTTTCCTTTCTTTTTTGTTAGTTTCTCTTCCTTTTCCAATGGGTTTCATCCAACTATTGTTTTTTTGCGCGTATGTTCTGGGGAACATCGCGTTATCATTTTGCCCAAATGTCTGTAACTTTCGAATTTTTTGGAGAAAATGGTCTCAAACGATTTAGTTCGACTCCCCAATGAAGAATTCGAGGTCAAATTTGATTCTGTCCGGCCGGCCGTCCGGCCGTTGCCACGATAACTTGAGAACGGAAAGAGCTAGCGACTTGAAATTTTCAGGGTAGGTGGCGCATCCCAATACGACGGACATGGGCATAATCGGCCCAATGGTTTCCGAGTATTAATTTTGTTTTCAACCAATATAAATCCGATCGAATTGAAACCTGGTGGGTAGTTGTAGTTTATGAACCTAAGCACGTTTGTGAAATTTTGTGCGAACCGTATGGCTAGAAAATTATTAAAAAATATTTTTGTTGTCACGATAACTTGAGAACGGAAAGAGATAGCGGCTTGAAGTTTTCAGGTTAGGATAATCATAATCGGCCAAACGGTTTTAGAGTTATAGCCATCTGAAATTTGGTTGTTTTTTTCTCCTCATTTACTCGAAAAATACTAAACCGATTGAATTGAAACATGGTTGTTAGTTGTAGAATGCCAACGCGAAAATTCTTGCAAAATTTCGTGAGGATAGTATTTGTAGATAATTTTTAAAAAATCATTGAAAAAAAAAAAAAAAAAAATATTCTATATATCAGTAACTATTCGTCTGAAATTGCTGAAATTTTGCAAGAGCCTTCAGAACCCAACTCTACTGCCAAGTTTCAAGTTTTAACACAATCGGTTAAATATTGTTGGAGATTCGAGCAGCCTTGTGTGAGTTCAGTAGATGGGTGACCGTTGTCTCGATAACTTTCGAACAAAAGGAGATAGGGACTTGTAATTTTCAGGGTAGGTTGCGTATCCGAATGGTAGAGTTAAGTTCGTTTTCGGGCATAATCGGTTTAACGGTTTTCGAGTTATACCCACCGGGAATATTATTTCCTCGATAACTCAAAAAATAAAGATTCGATCGAATTGAAGCTTGGTAACTATTAGTAGAAAATTAACATAAAGAGGTGTTTGAAATTTTTGAAGAACAGTACCCCTAGAAAATTTGAAAAAAAGAGGCGGAAAAAAAATTTTGTAAGAACGGTACCCCTAGAAAATTTCAAAAAAATCACGAAAAAAACATTTGGTTCAAGCACTGACGGGAAGTCAGGAGCTTTTGCGCTTATGTTCTATTGTCCATTCTCCTGTATTGGACACTGTTAATCGAATTAACCATGGTGAAATCTATTTTCTGTTCTCCTGTATCGTACATGTATTCACCATGTTGAATTCGATTAAGAGTGTCCAATACAGGAGAATGGACAATAGAACATACGCGCAAAAGCTCCTGACTTCACGTCAGAGCTTGAACCAATTTTTTGTTATTTTATCTTCCTTTTCCAATGGGTTTCATCCAACTATTGGTTTTTTCGTTTCAATAATTACCGACCCTAGTCCAACTACCCCGGAAGCCATCACGAAAACTCCCAATCTAATTCGAGCGATCGGATTAAAATCTCCCCGACTGGACCAACGAATTCGTCGGTCGAATTTTAACGCGAAGCGTCCAACGATCGATGGCGATTACGCCGATCTCTGCATAATGCACACATACCTCATCATAGAGACGAGGATAATACCTGACAATACGCGGACTAGAACGCCGCTGCATGGCGCCGTAATCCCCTCGGCCGCGTATCGCGGGCCGAAATGGATATTCGGCCGTCTCTCTCCCGGTCCGTTTCCATCCGATCGCTCCCCGTACCGCGCCGGCCGGGAGATTTCGCAAATTGAATTAATTTTTGGCGATAATCTCGGTTACGTTCCATTGAATTTTTACGATGGAGAGAGTACGACGGCGTGCTCCACGATATTCGCTTCGGTCCGAAAAAAAAGGTGCGGATAAATTTTTATTGGAGTTCATCTGTTCGATTCGATTCGTATGCGTATTAAGGTCATGATTCTACAATTTGATGCTAAATTTCAGATAGATCGAGTGATCGGTTTCGGAAATATTAATAAAAAATGTGTTTTACTAAAATCGGCCATAACTCCGAAAACGCTTGATGGATTTCGCCCATTAACGAACTTGTCCGAGATATTTACGCTCCAAACCAACCTTGCAAATTTCAATCCTCTAACTCCTTTCGTTCGAAAGTTATCGTGCCTACGGCCGGCCGGACAGAATCGATTTCGACCTCGGATTCTCGATCAGTGAGTCGAACCAAATCGTTTGATACCATTTTCAGCCAAAAATTCGAAAATTACAGACATTTGGGCAAATTGATAAGCACTCAGTTCCGAGGAACTAGAGCGCCAATAAAAATAAACTAATAATTTTTACTGTATTTTAACCTGTATCACAAAGAGGAAGAATTTTTCGACATATGTTTATATGACAAACTAGGGCTTACTTTTGACGTAGGATACGCGGTTGAAATTTCTTTGTTAAAATCTGGACCACCCTGTATAGTTAGGGGTTTGCGCCTTTATGATATCCGATAACTTTCCAACTGTTAAATCTTCTTGTGAGTTTTGGCAAGCAATTTTACACGAGATGTTTCTGGTGCGATTCATATTTTGCCGACGCCTCGCTAAATATCGCGCCATGTAGACATAAGAGGGCGAATATTCAAAGTTAAATCGATTCGCACACACGTCTCGGATGGATCCAATTTCGAGGCCTCATTCTTATTCCGCGGTCGCCCCCGAACGCGCGTTCTGCCTAGTCGGCTTATACTTTTTCGGGAGGATCGCAAGGGGGCCCCCGTGATGGATGCCCGAGCGATCTCGCGGGCGGCGGCTGCTGTGCGTTCGAAATTGCCCGAATGCAACGTTCAGCACTTTTCCCCGACCGGATGATACCATTCCGGACGTCTGATCCATATTAAAACTTTAATGGCGCCCGCGCCGCACGTATGAAATCTCTTCATCTTAAGGAAAGACCGTTGTATCAGCTAAAGTTATATGGGCGGATATATCATGTCGACCGGATGTTTTCGGGCTCGTCTCTTACGCCCTCGATGCTGATTCGGACAGATGGGGGTCTTAACATAGGTATTGTCTCTTTTGTAACAGCGAACGTCGAAGAAAGCGTGCCTGTTGCTTTCCAATCCGTACTGATAGACTGTAACGTTACAATAGACCACATTAGTTAGGTTAGAATCATGCTGTTGGCGGGAGATCCATATTCATATTTTTTAACATGGAAGTTCAACTTTGAGATGAAACCACCCTATTTAAAAGAGAATGTTAGTGCGGAGACATCAAGTATTGAGTTCCTTCATCATTATTGCATGTTTTCATGTTCTTTCCACATCAAAATCTACTCCTATTTATCCCTAAATCAAAATTGAAACCAGCGTAGTTCGAAAGATTTCCGTATGTTGTAGATGACTTCTGTTCTGCGTCAATACAAGGCCGATTTAAGGTTATGTTATTATTTTTGACTGAATTCTGTCAATCGAATTTGGTGAATACTTTTATATTTATTAATTATTTTGGAAATATAGAATTTTGTTATGGAAACTTGATTCTAGATTGGTGAGAAAGGTTCACTGAATCTATTTCAACTGAAATAAACCTCAAGAAGTCTAAAAACAGGCGAGAAATTCGCGTAAATTTTAGGTCCATAAGAAATGCATGGGGAATTCTGTGCTCGGATCCACGAATGGATCGTAATTCAAATTTCCCGCCTAACCTAACTAATGTGGTCTATTGTCCACTTATGGACGATTGTCGAGCATGAAAATCTACTTCTAATTTTCTAGGGGTGGGTGACTAAGCTGGCTCAATTCGGCAACAAAACTCCCTCCCAGGTTTTCACAATATGTATATTAAAATTGAAAATTTAAAATAAGTCGACCCTGTTTCACTCTACACAGTCTCATACTACTCAAATTAACATGAAACAAGCAATGTCGTGGCTTCCTTGGAGTACGATATTATGATCCCCCTGTAGATGGATCTAGAACTGTCCCAGTGGGAACTTCGGCAGTGCAATTTCCAATTCGATGTTCCGAATCCAATGAAAGTATCTCTCGATGATTTTCCGATTCCAAGGGAACTACTTCCTGATGGTGTTTTAATACCAAGGAAAATATCCTGTGGTTATTTTCCCATCCAAAAGAAGTACTTTATTGATTTTACCCAATTACAAAAGAAAATTTATATATCTGGAAGATTTTTCGGTACAAATTTAATCCCAGCCAAGGTGCTATTGGGAAAACGAACAGAGAAATTACAACATGAAAAACTTTTACAACTCCTCGGTTTTCTAAACAATTTACAAATAATCATTCGCATAACATATCACAAATTAAACCTGAGAAGGAGCCTTGTTCAGAATATCGAACAACTTCTACGAAATTACTGCCAAATCTGAGATTGCTTCCACAAAATGGATGACATTGACAAAACTATGATCTTAAAATTAACTTTTCTTCTTTGGTGAGAATTCTAAATTATTATAATATCAAATCAAGCACTTACCGAGAATTTCAGCGCAATTCTTGCCGATAATTCAACTCGGAAATATTAGGAACGCTATATTGAAATCTTGCGGAATGCAAGAAGCCAGATCTTCCTGGATTTAATGAGAAAATGAAGACGAAGACACTCTGGTTTACGCGCAATCTCTCGCTGGTGTACGACGCGCTTCATTTCACCCAAAGGATTAAAACAGAGTCGTATCGTCCCCTTCATTTTTCCATAGACGAGCAATATCGTTGAGACATAGAATGACGTGAACTGAAGCAAATTTCCAATACCTAAAAGACTCACAGTGAAATATTCATTGATTTTAACCCTCAACAAATATTTGGTTTGGGAAATGAATATCTCTGTTAACTAAAAAATAAATTTTTTACATTACAATTTTTAATTTAATTTTCTTCAAGCGTTGTGATTAGTAAAAATTGAAACTGTTAACAAAATAAACTAAAATATTAAATATTGAAGGGCATATCTTTCTTCAATATCTATTCTTTCTTCAACATTCGAATGAGGCATGTTATGTCGAATCGACACACCTTGCTGTCTCAACTAAACTTCCTGTATAATATTACAAAATCATATGTCAGACGGTAAATAAAGGCAACGACCTTTCTCGTCAATTTCGGGCATAAATCCGGGAAAGCCTCCATTTTCCGTAGGTCGTATAGCGTCTGGCAGATGAGGAAATATCCGCGACACACTTCGCCGATGATAAAAGTCTCGTCGACAACACGTTGAGCCCGGGGATCTTCGCCGGCAAATGAGCTTCATTAGGCCTTATAGAGGTCTCGCAGAAGTTTACTGCCGGTGTACGATGGCTGCTTGTACGAGCCGAGGCCCTATCTCCGCTCTAGCCGAACTTCTACGGCGCGGAGGGTTATATTAAAACACTAAATTACGCTTACAAAAATCCCACACTGTTTAATTTCAACGGTATGAACCGAACATCTGTTACTCCGTATTTGCTCGGCTATCCAAACAAATTAGAATATAATACAGTTAGTGCAGGGATGGAGAGTTCAACTGAATCCACCGCGCCGGTAGGGCACGCAATCTCTGGGGCTTTTCCGGCCACACAGGGTTTTTTCGAGGATAATACAATTTGAAGGGAATTACTTCGCTGGTTTCGGATTCCGAATAAAAATTAACTAAGGCTAGACTCAGTTATACAAAATATTATAATCCATAATATATTGGGTTGTTTTTGGAACATGCTTAGACCAGTCGATTTTTTATCAAAGGGAAATAATATTATGAATCAAGAAGTCCAGAGCGTTCCTGCCAAAAGGGTCTACATAATGGCTTCGTATAATTAATATACTTATTGTGAATTGTATGCATAAGTATACTAATTATACGAAGCAGGCAGGAACGCTCTAGACTTGTTGATTTATTAACAACAGTAGTACTTGCAATAGAAAGAGGCGTGGAAATGAACCTAGAAAGAAACTGTCAGAAATGTGTTATAGCAATCCACTCTGACAGTCAAGCTTCTATTAAAGCTCTGAGCTCCCATGTTATCGAATCCAAGCTAATATGGTAGTGCCGAAGAAAACTCAATGAAGTAGGCAGAAACAACAGGGTCTTACAACACAATATTATTCGTAATGCTCTATTTTGTCTTTTTTGTGCGTATGTTCTGGGGCGTTATCATTTTGCCCAAATGTCTGTAACTTTCGAATTTTTTTACGAAAATGGTCTCAAACGATTTGGTTCGACTCCCCAATGAAGAATTCGAGGTCAAATTTGATTCTGTCCGCCGTTGCCACGATAACTTGAGAACGGAAAGAGCTAGCGACTTGAAATTTTCAGGGTAGGTGGCGCATCCCAATACGACGGACAAGTTCGTTAATGGGCATAATCGGCCCAATGGTTTCCGAGTAATAATTTTGGTTTCAACCATTATAAATCCGATCGAATTGAAACTTGGTGAGTAGTAGTAGAATATGAACCTAAGCACGTTTGTGAAATTTTGTGCGAATCGTATGGCTGTAAAAATATAAAAAAATATTTTTGTTGTCACCATTACTTGAGAACGGAAAGAGATAGCGGCTTGAAGTTTACAGGATAGGATGTGCATGTGAACACGACATTTAAGTTTGTTTATAAGCATAATCGGCCAAACGGTTTCAGAGTTATAGCCATCTGAAATTTGTTTTTTTTTGGCTCCTCATTAACTCGAAAAATACTAAACCGACTGAATTGAAACATTGTTATTAGTTGTAGAATGCCAACGCGAAAATTCTTGCAAAATTCCGTGAGGATAGTATTTGTAGAAAATTTTTAAGAAATCATTGACAATTAAAAAAAAATTCTATATATCAGTAACTATTCATCTGAAATTGCTGAAATTTTAAAAGAGCCTTTAGAACCCAACTCTACTGCCAATTTTTAAGTTTAAACACGATCGGTTGGATATTGTTGGAGATTCGAGCAGCCTTTTGTGAGTTCAGTAGATGGGTGACCGTTGCCTCGATAACTTTTGATCAAAAGGAGATAGGGACTTGCAATTTTCAGGGTAGATTGCGTATCCGAATGGGAGAGTTAAGTTCGTTTTTGGGCATAATCGGTTCAACGGTTTCTGAGTTATACCCACATGGAATATTATCTCCTCGATAACTCAAAAAACAAAGATTCGATCGAATTGAAGCTTGGTAACTATTAGTAGAAAATCAACATAAAGACGTGTTTGAAATTTTTTAAGAACCCTACCCCTAGAAAATTTGAAAAAAATGACGAAAAAAAATGTTCGTAAGAACCGTACCCCTAGAAAATTAAAAAAAAATTACGAAAAAAAAACTTTACCATGGTAAATTTGAATTAAGAGTGTCCAATACAGGAGAATGAACAACATAATTTACCATGGCATATTCGGTGTCCAATGCAGGAGAATGGAAAATAGAACATACGCGCAAAAACTCCTGACTTCACGTCAGTGCTTAAACCAATTTTTTGCAATAAATATTGGATAATTTCATCAGTTTAATTAATTTTAATTTGAATTGAAGTGGGGAATGTACACGATAGTTAGCGTTGGATATTGCAGGGGTCGTTTTGGCACAAAGAACCCTCTATTTGAATGGAAAACATCCAGCCATGCTAATAGCGATGGAAATCAATTTGGTCGTCCCAGGCTCCCTATTGCTAGGGAGACCGAAACTCCGCGAACCTACCTCTCGCCACCCATCTAATATTTCTTCTTTTGTTGCAGGTTAGTTGGTTTTCTTGAGATTCGGTCCCATTCGCAGAAGCAGATGATAAGGTAAAGTCCCGAATTTATTAAACCTAAACTTCGCCAATTTACTTAAATGGAGCGATTAAATTGTGTCTAATTTGTTTCGCGCGCCCCGAGTTATATTAAAAGTCCTTCGAAATTCTCAACAATCCCCGATAAATGGGACTCGTCGTAGCGTAAGATACTGTTGAAAGTGGAGTTTCATCCGGACGGTAACAGTTCCTTATGGTGGTTGTTCCTCCCGCGCAATTTTATGTCCAATTGCGTTTCTGCAAACGATATCCCTTAATGCGAGCCCGCCGCCGCTTTTTAATCTGGAACTCCAATTTCAACACCCCATTTTCGGTTGTATCTGAAAAGCTATCCATTAATGAAGCCGTAAAAATGTACGAGACTGCAAAACGTTTAACGCACGCCACGGTTTTTCCGTTCAGGACCCGAGGCCTGGAATTTTCGCGACGGGATCTTACGATGGCCTTCCAGTATCCCAGATTCGATCTCGAAACGGATAATTCACATTTGACCCTTGAAAGAACATGTCGTGGTTATAATTAAAATTTCATTGAATCTTTGCTCAAATTTTTAGCTTAACAGTCCAAAATTTTTTACATCTTATAATATATAGATGTGTATGTGTTCGAACTTCTTCTAAACGACGTGACCGATTTTGATGAAATTTTGTGTGTGTATTTGAGTGGGTCCCTGGAAGGTTCAAATTGGCAATCGGGCCTAATAGGAGGCGTCGCAGTCAGGTAATAAAATATTTGTTTTGTTCTACAGTAAGAAATGGAGGATGCGTTGTTTGATATTCGTTATTAATTTTAAGTGCAGTCAGTATCACGATGTTCGCAAAAATAAAGTTCAAAACATATTAAATTAAAGTGTAATTAATGCGTGAAGGTTTTCGAAATGTAATTCGAAACCTATACATTGTGGGGTTCGTAAGCTTCAGTATTGAAGTGATCATTTCACATAGTTATTAACTTAAATAAGTGACTTAAATTTATGTGATCTACAATCACACGAAAAATACAGATTGTGCTTCAAATGAGCCAATTACAAACACCAAATCTCGTTCGGCCATGACACTAGAATTTATCAGCTGATGATACCAAAAAATTCGGAGTCAGTTTTTCATTTAGCTTCGAGCAAGAGCAACTTGCTCAATGATAAAGTCGAAACGCAAATGTTGAAATGTCACTCTTATGCTAAATATCGCATAGAATATAGTACACCGAATATTGAGGGTCAGACCACGCAACTAATCCACAGTGATAAGGTGAGGGTCTGGAGTAGTCTGACAGATTGGGTTCAAGTGACCTAACAGTTCAATCAAACTACTGGTTAATTTGATCTACTGGAATAAGTGAACTACCGGTTCTATTCCGTCATTTCTTGAAAATTCCAATTGATATTAAAGGGTGTCTCAGCAAGAACTTGAATTTTAAAATTTGAAAAATATATATTTATTTAATATTTTGTTAACATTTTTTTTTATATATTATGTATGGAGGTAGTGACGACATTTACACATGAAACGAAATATCGGTTAAACGGGCACCGTTGCTGTGTTGGCAGGTATGCACTCTTTTGATGAAATTATGCAGTATATTTTCCAGTGAGGGCTGCTGGATTTGACGAATTTGACGTGCAATTTCTTCTTTGAGTTCCTCAGTTGTCTCAGGACGGATCGCATAGACCTTACTTTTCAAAAAACCCCAGAGAAAATAGTCCAAACAAGTTAAATCACAACGTCTTGGCGGCCAGTTTTGGTCTCCGAACCGAGAAATGACTCGACCTGAAAACTTGATTAGTAACAAAGACGTTGTTTCCCTTGCGGTGTTAACAGGTAGTGCCATCCTGTTGAAACCACATCTCATTTAACTCTATTCCGTCTGATTCTTGCCAAAAAAAGTCTGTCAACATGGCCCGGTAACGATGACCGTAGACAGTTACGGCGGCACGGTATGCACGAGTGCATACCTGCCAACAGAGCCACCGTTGGCCATTTAACCGATATTTTGTTTCATGTGTAAATGTCATCACTACCTCCATAGATATGTAGAAAAAAAAATTTCATAAAATATTGAATAAATATAAATTTTTTTATTTTTGAAATTCAGGTTCTGGCTGAGACACCCTATATTAAGGTGTTTAGTGCAGTTAGGTTATTACGTAATGTCTGAATGTTGTTTATTTTCTTTGAACTATGATGAAATTTTCACTATCTGGGGACTTATTAAGAGAGTGTTACTAAAAACCCCAACGAGCTGGTCGTGTTACCTAATCTGTGTCGCCTCCATCTGAATGTTTGAGCTGAGATTTTGCGGCGCTTGTTAAGGTGAGCGAATTGCTTTTGTTGATATTCCAGAAATTGAAAGGGAGCTGAGAACCTCCGCTATATCGCTAGGATATACCTGTGGGTACATTGTATCCCATTCGTGATCCAATCAAAATATGTCAACAATCCCTCGAGTTCTCGCTTATGTACAGCTTCAAGCTCGATAAAGCATTAGGCGCTCTCTTGTTGACCTATCTGATTCGAATTTGATGCTCTTTCCAAATTTCATTGCTCTTTTATGAGGGTGTGTAGAAATAGCGTCTACGTCTATAATGTGTTGAGGTGTTTATCCTTTGCCATTGGAGCTTTCAAGGCCGTATTCCGATGAAGCTCAACAATTTCGTGCATATAAATTCGAACAAGCAGTGACGTGAAGTCAGGACCTTTTGCGCGCTTTTTCTATTGTCTACTCACCCGTATTGGATATTCTTTATCGAATTCAGTAACGAGAGAACCGTCGAGGGGTAAACCGCTAAGAATTCTGGTGTACAAGAATATAGAATTCCAATAGAATTTCTAAAGAATTCCTATTGAATTCCTATAGAATTCCAATGAAATTCCGGTTGAGTGGGAATTCTGGTGTACAAATTTTTTTCAGCTGTTTCCCCCTCGAGAATCGTCTATGGTCACAGACTTTTTGATACTGATAGATATATGTATTCTATTGCAATTCGACAAGTAGTAATCACCGATTTTTGATTGGACCATATTTGTATATTTTGAGTTATAGAGGAAATAACAACAACATTTCATATGAGTATAACTCCAAAACAATTAACGAACTTAAATGTCACATTCGGATGCGCAACCTGCCCTGAAAATTGCAAGTCGCTATCTCCTTCCATTCTCAAGTCTTCATGAGATGTTAATATTTTTTTCGTATTTTTTTCTTTAATGTTCTAGATGTACGGTCCTCATCCTGAAAATTGGAAGTCCCTATCACTTTTCGTTCGAAAGTTATCGAGGCAACTGTCACCCATTCGGCTACTGAACTCAAACAACAATTTCCGAAGCGTACGACCTGGACATTTATTGTTCGGATTATTCAGTAGATAAAGGATCAAAATATGACGTAAAAAATCAGCAACACCCTACTCCGATTTTTTTGGGCGGTGGAAAGTTCCAAAATTAACCTATTTTCGTCCATTTTTTCACTTTAAGTGAGAATTTTCCCAAAGAACGCTAGTTAGGGAAAATCTAATTACATATGCGTGATCAGCGACCTCGATTTAATCAGACACGAGCTCCGTATCGATATACCATGAAAAAAATTTTTTGGGTCGGCACTTAGAAATATTTTTGACCCGGAATCGGAGGAAAATTCTTCTTTCCCGCCCCAAATCTATGATTTTCACATCTCAATAACCAAATTTTCCCCGATCATTGGTCGGTGGACGACGTTTAGATTTATGTATCTATTTCCTCTGTATCTCTATCCGTTCGGAAAATATTAGGAAATGAGCGAATCCGTCAAACGCCAAAAAGTTTCCTCTAGTATCCAACACATACAAAAATCTACAATTTTCCGATCAGATCGACGCGGCTTTGGTTATTCACTAAATCGGGGACGCAGATCACGAATCTGTAATTAGATATTCCGTATCTCGATTAGTTTCGGAGCAATGGGAAAAAAGTCGCAATTTCTGGCCCTACCTCCGGAAAATGGACTAATCAGTCGGATTTTTCGCCATATTACCAAAATTAATTGAGATACGGAAAATCTAATTACAGATTCGGAATCTACGCCCTCGATTTAGTGAATAGCCAAAGCCGGGGCGATCTAATCGAAAAATTTCAGATTTTTGTTTGGGTTAGATACTAGAGAAAACTTTTTGGCGTTTGACGGATTCACTCATTTCCTAATATTTTCCGAACGGATAGAGATACAGAGGAAATAGATACATAAATCTAAACGTCATCCACCGACCAATAATCGGCGAAAATTTGGTAATCGAGATGTGAAAATTATAGATTTCGGACGGGAAAGAAGAATTTTCCTTCGAAAATTATTTCAAAGTGCCGACCCAAAAATTTTTTTTCATGGTATATCGATATGGAGCTCGTGTCTAATTGAATCGAGGTCGCTGATCACGAATATGTAATTAGTTTTTCCCTAAGTGGCGTACTTTGGGAAAATTTTCACTTAGAGTGAAAAAATGGACGGAAATAGGTCATTTTTGGAAGTTAACACCGCCCAAAAAAATCGGAATAGGGTTTTGTTGATTTTTTCTGTCATATATGGATCCTTTATCTACTGAATAATCCAAACAGAAAATGTCCAGGCCGTACTATTCGGAAATTATGATTTTTTTCCCAAGGGTCAGTTTTTCGGAAAATTCATTTCGCGATATTTCCACGGAAAATTCTCTAATGAAAAATCCGATCATATATTCGTAATCTACGGCCCCGAATTAGTAAAAGACGTAATTTGCATCGAAATCGGAGACCAGTCGAATTTTGGCAATTTTTTAATACATGCCTTCAAAAAAATCCCATTTTTCGGGAAAAATTTTTTGACGCAAAACTATAAAACGGGTACTTATTCTTATAGATTCGGGGCCGTAGATTCCGAATCTACGATCAGATATTTTTTAAAAAAATTTTCCGAGGAAATATCGCGGAAAGAATTTTCCGAAAAATAGACCCTTGGGAAAAAAATCATAATTTCCGAAGTGTATGACCTGGACATTTATTGTTCGGATTGTTCAGTAGATAAAGGATCCAAATATGACGTAAAAAATCAGCAACACCCTACTCCGATTTTTTTGGGCGGTGGAAAGTTCCAAAATTGACCTATTTTCGTCCATTTTATCACTTTAAGTGAAAATTTTCCCAAAGTACGTCACTTAGGGAAAAACTAATTACATACTCGTGATCAGCTACCTCGATTTAATTAGACACGAGCTCCGTATCGATATACCATGAAAAAAATTTTTTTGGATGGCACTTAGAAATATTTTTGACCCGGAATCGGAGGAAAATTCTTCGTTCCCGTCCCAAATCTATGATTTTCACATCTCAATAACCAAATTTTCCCCGATTATTGGTCGGTGGACGACGTTTAGATTTATGTATCTATTTCCTCTGTATCTCTATCCGTTCGGAAAATATTAGGAAATGAGCGAATCCGTCAAACGCCAAAAAGTTTTCTCTAATATCCAACACATACAAAAATCTACAATTTTCCGATTAGATCGACGCGGCTTCGGTTATTCAGTAAATCGGGGACGCAGATCACGAATCTGTTATTAGATTTTTCGTATCTCGATTAGTTTCGGAGCAATGACGAAAAAAGTTGCAATTTCTGGCCCTACCTCCGGAAAATGAACTAATCAGTCGGATTTTTCGCCATATTACCGAAATTAATCGAGATACGGAAAAACTAATTACAGATTCGGAATCTACGCCCTCGATTTAGTGAATAGCCAAAGCCGAGGCGATCTAATCGGAAAATTCTAGATTTTTGTGTTGGTTAGATACTAGAGAAAACTTTTTGGCGTTTGACGGATTCACTCATTTCCTA
This sequence comes from Halyzia sedecimguttata, assembly GCA_937662695.2. Lineage (NCBI taxonomy): Eukaryota > Metazoa > Arthropoda > Insecta > Coleoptera > Coccinellidae > Halyzia > Halyzia sedecimguttata. The sequence goes on from OW569413.2 coordinate 110,514,922, forward strand.
ATATTTTCCGAACGGATAGAGATACAGAGGAAATAGATACATAAATCTAAACGTCGTCCACCGACCAATAATCGGGGAAAATTTGGTTATCGAGATGTGAAAATCATAGATTTCGGACGGGAAAGAAGAATTTTCCTTCGATTCCGGGTCAAAAATATTTGCCGATGAACAGATAAAATATATTGGCGAGGCATAAAGAACATACATTGCGGTCATAAACCGCGTTTTGCGATCTCAGCGTATAAAAACCCTCGTCTAACAGCTTGGCATTTTTATTTCCACACCGCATGCGCCAAACGGTTTCTCCATAACCTACATTCATAAATATCTATTTTTTATAATCGATATAATTCTCGAATATCGCAAAGTACAAAGTTCAATCATGAAGGGAGGAATCAGGTGCATCTGAATGGAAAACTAAAATATCGAACCGAAGTCCGAAGGTTACCACACCCTACGCGAATAAACGTCAAAGGTTACGACTGGGGAGACTCGCCCTCATCATCGGTCAACTCAAGGCACGCCGGGCTGCAAATCTAATTTCTGGCCTCCACTATATAGAAATAATGGAAAACAGAAATGGCATGCCAAACATAATCCGATTTCTTATCCAACAGTAATAACGTCCCGCAGGAAACGGCTCCAAGGACACGACGGTCAGCCAGGAACGCCACCGCCTTCGGAGGTAACTTCGTTTACGCCTGTATTTTAACTGCCAATTCGTGAATTTCGAAGGCGCTACTTTATAAGTCGACGTTTAGCTTGAAAAACAGCAGGTGGATGCTGACGTGACCAAGCGTCATCTCAACGTTATGTATGATAGAAAAATACGATTTTCAGACGCTTTTTCGGTGTGCTCCGAAAAGTGGAGCTGAAATGGACTTATCAAACGGTGCCTTGGAAAATAATCCGCAATCTACATGAACAGTTTGTTGTTTTGACAACTGTCATCCTTATCAATAGAGTAATATTAACAATTTGTACATGAATACCAACACATATACTCCATTCACTTTTATAAAGTCGCTCGGTTGGCCACGCTTTTATAACTAAAGCTAAGCTAGGTTGGCACTCCTGAAATATAGTCAATGTCAAAACAATTCTCTGAGACGTTGCCAATTTCTACTCTCAACAATCAACTTAATGTTCCATCAAGATATTATCACAGATCGTTATCTTCGAATAATAAAGAACTCTTCGCTTTGAAATTGAAAATGCCGAAAGCAGTTTTGAAGAAGCAGAAACAAAGTATCAGGAAGTGCTATACAGAACTGAATTCTGCAATAGGAAACCTACATTCTGTCTTAGGACATGTTGAACTGTAGAATGAAATTACTCAGTTTCCTATCCTATCACTATATTTTATGAAGGTTTAACAGTGACTCGGGTTTCGTAGTACTACTACATTTTGAAACTGGAGTATTTCAAGCTGTGCAACAAGATATTTAAATGTCTCCTGTATGCTTATTTCTTGAGAATTTCCAGAAGTGGGGAATTCCATGGGTAGGTCTGTTCGTTTAGATGTCTTCCGGTCGGGTTATTCAGGTACTTTTATTCTTTTTTCAAATGAGCTATCACAAAGTAACGGACTAATCTATCCATTATTTTTCACTGAAATTTCAACACCTGATTCTTGACTTCCGTACTAGAAAATAGCATAACTAAATCTTCTAACCAGTTTATATACGTGAAATATTTCCATGATAAAAACGGAGGAAACATTTTCTTCAACAGTCTTTGAAATTTTTCTATTTAGATGGAAACTCCTCAAATTAATTATTTTTCGCAAGAAAATTTACATTGTGAAAAATACGTAATTACTACGACTTCTATGTAGAGAGGACAACGTTGCGTAGTTATCTGACAGGAAAATGACTATAACCTAACATTTTCAAAATATACACGGTGAAATGTGTCAATTTCATGGCCAACCGGGAGACTTGTTTTGCAACGCATGTTCTAGTAAACGTGCTATCATTTTGCCAAAATGTCTGTAATTTTCGATTTTTTTTTGCCGAAAATGGCCTCAAACGAGGTCAAAGTCAATTATGTATGCCCAGCCGCCCTTTGCTACGATTACTTCCGAACGGAAAGAGATAACGACTTGCTATTTTTAGGGTAGGTTGAGCATCCGAATGCGACGGTTGGGTTCGTTAATAGGCATAAACCGCCAAACGGTTTCGAGTTATAACAATCTGATATTATGTTGTTATATACAGAACCGCAAAAATCATCACATTCCGTTGAAATTCCGCACAAATCTTCACAATTTTTTTTTCTCTGGGTTATATGAATTTTTCACATAAATTTTGAGGTTATGGCGAAAAAACTGAAAATACAAAACTTGTAAATCTTCCTACTATTATTTTTTTTCCAAAAATTATCGACCCTGCTCTACTATGGGACAACCGGTAAAAAAGGAACTCCACGCCACTGGTTTAGGGGTTTAGGGGGTCACGAAAGACGGGGGGGCGGCCGCGATCGGACGGACGAGATGCTACACGGTTCACTTTCTCGATTGTGTAACGAATTTGCCTGGGGACTCGTATCGAATTTTAAATCCACTCAAACTACACACGCGAATCCGGAGAATGCGGCCTCTTCCGTGCGCTTCTCTCCATTCTGTCGCAAATATCTGTTTGTGTGCATGTTTTCGCGGTTTGCGTCATACGCTCGGATCTTCGGGAAGACGAAGAAAACCTACCCCCGTCTACCCCCTCGCGATACGGACGGGTGGATACGTTCGAAAAGGCTGAAAATCATATTTCGAGTAATGCCTATATGTGGGGGATTTCCAGGGGGGGAATACGTGATATATGTTTGGGGAGGTTCATCGGACGGTAAAATTTCATTATATCATATTCATATGAAACCCATGAATTACGAAATTTAAAAAAATCATTCAGTTATTTCCCATGTAACGCATATGAATAGAAAATGGTCTCAAACAATTAGGTTCGACTCACTGATGAAGAATTCGAGGTCAAATTTGATTCTGTCCGGTCGGCCGTTGCCACGATAACTTGAGAACGGAAAAGGATAGTGACTTGAAATTCTCAAGATAGGTGGCGCGTCCAAATACGACGGACAAGTTCGTTAATGGGCATTATCGACCCAACGGTTTCCGAGAAATAATTTTGTCATCAACTAATACAGAATCTTGGTAGGTAGTTTTAGAATACAGACACGAAGACGTTTGTGAAATTTTGTGAGAATCGTATCACTAAAAAATTTAACGAAAAATTATTATTCATGTCACGATAACCTGAGAAAGTAAAGAGATATATCAGGAGAGGAAGAATCCATCTTAAATCGTTGAAATCGAACTTGTTGTCACCCAGATAATCTTGGACAACCTTATTGTCATTTAATAAAATTCGAGATTTGAATATTAGTGAACCTTGACTTGATACAAAATATATTTTTCTCTGTGACTGTGACGTTTCACATTTTGACTAGGTATTGATAGATATCAAAATATCATTTTATATGAAATAACCTTTTCTGCCTGGAAAAAAGTGAGTATTTTCCCGGATATATACAGGGTGAGCCTTCATTGTATATTGTTGTAGGGGGTAACGTTGCACTGCGACCTTAAGGTCTATTGTGCCCCGCGTCAGAGCTGTTGATGTCTTCACCATCTACAGCTCGCCTTCTAGTTCCAGAGATATGATGAACTCCTGTATCTGGGATGGCTTCAAGGAGGCTACGTCTTCGCTCCTACAGATTTCTTTGCCCAAAGCGTTCCTTGCGTTAGTTTGAGATGTTGAGGCATTCCGTTATCAGGTAATCAGGAGTTTCATCCTCCTCCCAACAGAATCTGCACTCGTCAGTTTCTGCTTGCCCTAATCTCATCATATGATTCCTAAGGCCGTACTGCCCTGTGAGGAAACCAGTGAGGAGGTGCAGCGTATTCTTACTGAGGTCCAAGTATTTCTTGGATCTGACATCATCAAAGTTACGGAGGAATTTCTTGTAGTGATACATTCCGGGGAGAGATCTCTAGAAAATACCTCTTTCAGTTTCTTCTTTCATCCGAAATTCACTTTTGTAGGTGTATCTACCAACCCACAGTAGGGTTCTGGACCAATAAAGAGGGATTGCGCTCCATTCATGGCAGAGAGACACGGCACGGGAGAGTTCAGTAGCAGTAACTTCTACAAAAGGCGTAGGAGCTGCACAGAAGACCTTTGTATGGCCGGACGACCGGTCGGTGTCGAGGAAGGAGGATGGCACAGGAGAGTTCAGTAGCAGTAACTTCTACAAAAGGCGTAGGAGCTGCACAGAAGACCTTGGGAGGGCCAGAATACTTCAACGGCATGGGCGAAGTTGCGACGCAGCGGAGTTCAACGACCGGCCGGAATCCCCTCGGAAGCGGAACTTCTACGAAATGAGGGAAGACGCGACCGAGGCCAAAGAGGGTCACGAACTAGGTACCGGGGGTTGCGGTCCGGTAACCTAGAAGTAACCAAAGGACCCAGAAATCACAAACACAAAGACGGGAGCAGAACTATCCCACAGAACAAAGGCAGGGGAAAAATAGCATTCCCAAATAAGAAAGCAAAGAAAAGGTCCTGAAAAGGACTGATCAAAAAGGAGAGCGGTGTCGACGAAAATGTTGAACAAGAAGAAAACAACGAAACAGAAGCAAGCAAATAACCCGAAACAACCAAGTTACCATGCATAGTGCATACGAAGAACTCTGAAATAACCAACGAAAGAAATTACAAGATGGCGGAATATGAAGCAAACTTCGACCCTCGAAAACCAGAGTAAAGTCAAGTCAAGTCAAGTCAAGTTTCATGGCAAGTGTGTTGGCCTGATCATTTCCTTTATTTCCCGCGTGACCAGGAATCCAGACCAAGGAGGTCCTATTTTTGTTGCCTAATTCATTGAGTTTTTTTTCGGCACTCCCATATTAGTTCGGACTCGATAACATGGGAGCTCAGAGCTTCAATAGTAGCTTGACTGTAAGAGTGGATTGCTATATCACATCTCTGATAGTTTCTTTCTAGGTTCATTTCCACGCATCTTTCTATTGCAAGTACTTCTGCCTGAAAGATGCTCGGATAGGGAACATAGCGATAGTGAGCATTTGGTGTCTGGCCCATATACTCCAGCGCCACCTCCTGTATTGATATTTGAACCGTCTGTGTACCATTTAATGACATTTCTTTTAAGAACTTGGGTGGTGGATTCCCTGTCCCAGTCTTCTTTCCTACAGTAGTATCGTATCGTAGTGGAGTTCTTTTCGATGCTTACTTTCTTAATCATTTCGTCACTAGAAAGACTGGCTGATGAAATGTAGCTGGTAAGAGAGGCTTAGCTTTCTGGTTTACAATACTCTCATTACCTGTTCCTTTCCTAGATATGGGCCATTTTGTCTATCACAAAGTGTTCAGGAACACCGACCAAGGAGACCCTGTTGTTCTTGTCTACTTCATTAAGTTTTCTTCGGCATTCCCATATAAGCTCAGACTCGATAGGTCAGAATGGATTGCTATATCACACCTCTGATGGTTTCTTTCTAGGTTCATTTCCACGCATCTTTCAATTGCGAGTATTTCTGCCTAAAAGATTCTCGGATAGGAGCCTAGCGATAGTGAGTATTTGGTGCCTGTCCCATATACTCTAGCGCCAGCTGCTATATTGCGTTTTGAACCATCTATGTACCATTAAATGTCATTTTTTTAAAGAACTTCCTGTCTCAGTCTTTCTTCCTACCGAGCATCGTAGTGGAGTTCTTTTCAATGCTTATTTTCTCAATCATTTCGTCACTAGGAAGATTGGCTGATAAAATGTTCCTGGTAAGAGAGGAACAGCCTTCCTGGTTTTTAATGATCTCATTACCTGTTCCTTCCCTAGATATTCTGAGAATAGCTTCATGGGTTGTCCATCGCTAAATGAAGGGGTTTGAGATTGTGATAATCTCAAGTGCCCTGGTAGTAAAGGTTCCCATAGCTCCAGTTATACACATACACAGGCCAGCATTCGTACTTTGTCAAGGGCTTTCCTCGTAATATTCTGGCTTGTTTTTGCGTACCAGACTACTATCCCATACCTAATTATAGGTCTCACAATAATGACGTACATCCCTCGCAGTATCTAAGGGTTGCAGCACCAAGTCTTACCGCATAAATTCCTGCACGCCATTAAAGCCTTCATTGATGTACGTCGCTACTGTAGTTCCAAAATGCGGTTATTGAAAAATTCCCCCGATTTCTATAACACCCTCGTCCTCTTTCCGATACAACTACGCCGTCCCTAGATTTCGAAGGGTAAAGAATGGGGCACGTCTAGAAAGCATCCAATATTCAAGGCGCGGGGGCGGTAACGGCATGTTGTTAGGAATTTTTCCAGTTTATCGAAATAAACTTACAATTTATACATTGTCTCCCATTTGTAAAGTTTGTCAGTTATTCTCCAACCCGTCGTTCTATTTTAATATTCAGCGGAGGAGGGTCTTCCCGGCTTCTCGATCGGGAAAAATGGGTTTCGTACGTTCGGACGGGGGAAAGGATGTGTGTGGGACAGTGGCGTACGGGCTACAGATGAGCTGTTAATGTGAGAATTTTTCGCCATTTGGTGTTGGAGCAACGAGAAGGTAGAGTAACTTGGGAAATGCCTAATTTCAAATAATGGCGTGGAATGGACTTTCCTGGGATTCTCATTTTCGTCCATAAAGCTTTTCTACGACTATAGTTGAAACTTTTATCTCCTATAGAGCATAAAGGATAATTAGAGGTATATTTTTCTGTTTTCAAACCTAAAATATATCAATTCTAATTGAAGTTATGTATCTTCAAAGCAGTGGGGCTATTATGATATTATTATAGCGAACTCATTTTCCTTTCCGAATTCAACCGTTTCAACATGAAGAAACAGGTTAATGGATAATTGCAAATAAAGTTTAATAGCCATCATCAAGCACGACAATTTTCATCACTCTGATATGTACAAAGTTTATTAATATCATTTTTGGCGCTCTAGTTCCTCGGAACTGAGTGCTTATCAATTTGCCCAAATGTCTGTAATTTTCGAATATTTCGATGAAAATGGTCTTAAACGATTTGGTTGGACACACTGATCAAGAATCCGTGGTCGAAATTCATTCTGTCCGGCCGGTCCGGCCGGCCGGCCGTCCGGCCGTAGGTACGATAACTCTCGAACGGAATGAGCTAGAGAGTTGAAATTTTCAGAGTAGGTTTGGGGGATGAATATCTCGGCTGAGTTCGTTATTGGGCAAAATCGGACAAATGGTTCCGGAGTAACAAAAAAAAAATTTTTTTTTTACGAAACAAATTCCAAATTAAATTTTTTTTAATAAAAAGTTTTATCATAAGAATCCACTCATATCATTTTTAACTCTAACAAGCTAATAGTTTCGGAGATATGATTTTTCAAAATTTCAATAATAAGTCGTATTTCAACGTTGTCACAGAATGATATTATTCTATGTATGAATATGAATTGTCATAATGTCAAATGATGTTCCTGAGACATTATCTAATCAATCGAAGAATTGTGAGCGAAGTGAGAAAAATCTCAGTTGTTTGCTCCGAAATTAGTTTTTCTCAGAAAATTCTTACATTTCGGAACTGAACATGAAGTAAGAGATCTGAGAGTAGTGAGACTGCTTTTTATCCATAGACATAGATATAACTCTCGAACGGAATGAGGTAGGTAGTTGAAATTTTCAGAGTAGTTTAGGAGATGAATATCTCGGTTAAGTTCGTTATTGGGCAAAATTGGCCAGATTTAATTTGATTTCTTCCATGGTGCTTTTCTCATTCTCATGATTGCTCATTTAATCTTGATAAATAAACTATTATTTGAATTGAATTTCCTTTAGGATGCAGTTCTATTATATGAATACATTGATATAATTCCCAACTCTGAGAAACCAATACTTTCGGAGATATAATTTGTCTGTTTGAACTAGAGCGCCAGAAAGCTCCTGTCCACAGGGCTTGAACCCATTTTTTTAAAATCTTTCATGCATTGTAAAGCCCTTTCAGAACTGCGACCGATACGATATTTTGTTCTATTACCCTACTCATTCAATCCTAAGGACATTGTCAAGGTTTTAACATACCTGATGACTTCCTTAGGAGCCTTGGCTACCACGTTGTGAGGTTTAAGAACTGACACACCCATGTGTAAAGTTCTTAGGCTGGCCAACTCTTGGCATTTGCAAACTATGTCTTCGGCAGTTTACTTTAGTGATCCGCGGAGCCTGCATGTTTTGTCTGCTGACTTGTCCATTGGCATTAGTACCGATAGTGCCCTTCTAGCAGTCCCAACATTACCCGAAACTCAGCTCTTGGCAGCTGCAGGAGCTTTCTGGTATAGGGTGGTGAGAAATCCACGAAGCTCCAAAGAGCTGTTCTGTAATTTAGCTGCCATTGTTGGACCGCAGTAGGATAGGATTTAAAGACCTTTTTTTCTCATAAAAAATTTGATTTTCGAAGAGTCTTTATACGACAGCTTACTAAATAGCGAACTAATTGGAAACCCCTGTACAAATCGACCTCCATTTAATTCCAATTTGGCCCAGAGACAATCAGCTTCAGAACAATTCGTTTAATAGGCATAGCGAAACATTCTCGCCCGTATATTCCGGGCAGATATGAATATCCGAAACGAGAGCTCCAGCCGGAAGTGGGACGTATATACTGACGAGGAGAAACCGCGGATTAAATATTATCCGCGGCAATTATATCTGGCCCGTTCTTCCAAGTCCCATACCGGCCATCACCGTCGCTCTTGTTTCGACCGGTTTTAGTCCAGTCGAAAATTCTATGCACGTCGGGCATAGAGAGTGCTTTGTACGGAGCGGCGAGCGGGGGATTACCGGTCTTCTAATAACAATTCGCGAGCCGTCCTGCGAAATGTATATCCGGTAAACGGCTCGGAAGATTATTGCTTTATACTCGGTGATTTTGGTACGGGTTCTCTGTGATTTTTGTCGAGGATGAAGGAGGGCATCGTCTATTCGGTATTAATTTGAGACGAGGTATACTAATTTATGTCGCAACTATTAAATTTAGTCTTGATTCGTTATCTGAAACATTTATTCATGAAACATATATTAAAATTCGAATATCTAACTTGGAATAAATTCAGTGAATCAAAGACACTTTTTTCGTTGTAAATATACTCGGACAGGTCGACCAGTATTATAAATTGCGCTCTTTTTGATGCTAGAAAATCTTATACAGCGTGTCCCTAATTTGAGATATGACGTCACCGATAATGATTTTAAATAGCAATCCAAATTTTTTTATGACTATTAATTCTTAAAGGGTATATCAAGGTACACATGCTAAAGAATAAGGCAAGAACAACAGGGTCTCCTTGGTCTGGGTATCGGGTCACAGGAAATGAGGAGGCCAACACACTTGCCAAGAAAGCACAAACCCCCTTTATTGGCCCGGAACCCTACTGTGGGGTTGGTAGATACACCTACAAAAGTGAATTTCGGATGAAATAAGAAACTGATAGAGGTATTTTCTGGAGATCTCTCCCCGCAGTGTATCACTCCAAGAAATTACTCCGGAACTTTAATACTGTCAGATCCAAAAAATACTTGGAGCTCAGTAAGAACACGCTGCACCTCCTCACTGGTTTCCTCACAGGGCACTGCGGCCTTAGGAAGCATACGATGAGATTAGGGCTAGCAGAAACTGACGAGTGCAGATTCTGTTGGGGAAGGATGAAACTCCTGATCACCTGATTACGAAATGCCTCGCCATCTCAAACCAACTCAAACAGAACTCTGAAACTGGAAGGCGAGCTATTGATGGTGATGACATCGAGAGCTCTGACGGGGGGGCACAATAGACCTTAAGGTCGCAATGCAACGTTAACCTCTACAACAACATACATACACTTGCCTGCCAAATAGCAAATCCTTATTAGGTGTTGTTAAAAACATATTTAACCAACATCAACTAATTCGGAAATGAAGGAATATCATACGACTCAATGGAATAATTCAGGCAGATGTATTCGTTTATCATTGTTGATAAAAAAGGTTGGATAAAAACAAGCAAGGAGACTATCATCGTATCGAGTGAAGAATAGCTTGGGTATTTGATAGTTTGTCATTTTGTGAGAGATAATGTTTGGGAAAAATCGAACAAAATGCCATACTTAACTGATTCAACACGTATGTCGCAAAGGAGCATAAGCAGTTTCGTTAAAATGGGCATTTAAGAGAAACAAATAGATATCGTCATAGTGCCCTCACTAAAGATGTCAAAATGATTGTCCCCCTCTCAGTTCTCCCTGTTAAAAAAAATCCTCGTGTTCCAACTAGGCAAATTGATAGGACAGTCGAAATTAGCCAGGCTTAAACCAGAAATTTCATCCTTATAAAGTGACAATCCTCCAGGAGCTCTCCGAAGATGATCCAGATAGATGACTCCAGAATGCCAAAATTGGACCATCTGGATGGATCGCTCAAGCTGCAGTCGTGGTCACCATTTACATGAAATAATCTTGAAAAAATAAATGGAAAAAATTGATGTATCGACTCAAATGAAACCCTCATACGCTTTTGTGGGTTTTTTTTTTATTTTGGAACGTAGTTCCTTAACCGAGCTTATAGATATTACCGACGGTAGAACTAACAGAGAGAAATTGTACTTGACGTGAGTTTCCTTATATAGCTTCAAATCATTCAAGTGAGAGGGCTCTGCCACCGTGATTCGTGTGCATGTCGACCAAGAACCTGGAAAGAGTCGATATCTCCTGAACAGTCGGTGTTACAGGGTCGTGATTTTGGCTGGCAGGCGGCATATAGAAGGCTCTTGTGGTGACGGATGCGTTGAAGTAGGCTGGTTGCTTTTGGTGATGGATATACATAGTTTTGCTCATTTGTAATTCCATAATCAATTTCGAATTGGCATATTGACACATGGGGTATGGTGAACATACACGATTTGAAATATCCATACTAAATCACATTAGGATTTGGAGAAGAGGCTTGAGGAACTTTGTTACTGATGGTGGTCCCCTGACCGCACTCCATCAGTTGAAAAATAACCCCTTACAACTAAGTTTAATTCTATCATTTTCCCTGAGTCTCTCGGGCGTATTTAGAGTTTCCAACAATTGGGTCGCCGCAATATAGAATCAATTACTTCAACATAAAGTTAAGGGCTCGGCGAAACGATTCGGCCATTCTTCAGCCGGACACATTGATATAGAGACCGTACGGCGAACGGCGTAATAGCTCCGATAGCGGGTATACGGCGGCGGAGCAATACGGTCTTCATTCCGGGGACACATATAAGTCTGGCTGTAATTGCTGTCGCTTTGGCAACGCCGCCGGCACCGAACGCCATATTTTATACACATTAACAGCAACTTATACCTAGATACCGACTGCACTGACTGTTTCCTAGCGTTATGGAATGGGGTGGCGTGACGGTATTTTACATATTTTATTGGAGGTTCCGTATTCCGCCCGGCGTACACGGTACACTCCAAGATAAACGATGCTGTTCGCAATAATATTATCTCGGACGATTAATCAGCCGTTGTCTCGGAGAAAACGTTACCGATTAATTAATGCCGCGCGGGACCCGGGGCCAGGTACGAACTAAAGCCGCGTTGGCATAAATTCGTCGCTCGACGCCAGTCGGAGAAAATAAGTCCCCGCGACTTCGACTCCGTTCGTGACGATCTGCCGAGAGCAAGATGGATGGCGGGGTGGTCGAGCTGGCCGGATGAGTAATTGAAATCCTACCCTAAAAAGACTATACCTATTTCATTAATCGGAATTCTTCTTTCGGGTCTGGAATCTGGTATATACAGGATGGTCCAGATCTTAACCAAGAAATTTCAACCACGTATTCTGCGCCAAAAATAAGCCCTAGTTTGTCGTATAAACATATGTCGATAGCGCAATCCATTCACCGTAACTGTTGTTCCCGCCTTATTTTCGAAAAAGTAAGTTCCAATGACTCCGCCGGACCATAAACCGCACCAAACAGTCACACATTGAGGATAGAGAGGCTTTTCAACAATAACTCTTGGGTTTTCCGAGCCCCAGATGCGACAATTTTGCTTGTTGACGAAGCCACCGAGGTGGAAATGGGCCTCATCACTCAAGATGATTTTTCGATGGAATTCCGGATCATTTTCATGCATTTCAACGACCCAATCAGCAAAGACACGAGGTTGTTGATGATCGGACGGCTTGAGTTCTTGTGTTAACTGAACTTTATAAGCCTCAATACCCAAATCTTTATGCAAAATACGGTGTAATGACGTTTGTGGAATGCCTAATTCCAAAGAACGACGAGGAATGGACAAACCTGTGTTTTTTTTAACACTTTCGGCTACAGCAGCAAAATTCTCGGCTGTTCTTGAGCGACGTGCACGGGTTTTATTCTTCACATAACTAACTTGTCCCAACAGTTCGAATTTTTCCACCAATTTCTTTATTGCGGTCCGACAAGGTGCTTCACGACGACCTAAAAATGTTCGAGTTTTACGAACCGTCTTTGCCAAATTTTCACCATTTTTATAGTGAATTTTAATAATTTCAATGCGTTCTTGAAGCGTGTATCTTTCCATTTTTATTAATGGCGTAGTTTCTACTTGTCAAATGTTAAAAAATGACAGCTTCAAAGGTGACATCTACTGAAATAGCGGGCTATTCAAAATAACACCTCTTATTGGAAAACCCTTTACTATATCTTCCGATTGAGGAATGGAAAATTCTCGTTACTCGCATTTACTGCTACATCTACTTGTTGGACGATGTCACTATATCCTGCTGTCAAAAACAACGTATTGGATTCCGAAAATGCGGATCATCAGAACGCGATAGCCCTATTGTATCGAATTATCCTTTTGGACGTCCACCTACATGTATACATATACACGTACATTATATACACTGACCGATACTTTGTACCATACGTCGATATATACCAGTGGGCGACGTTATTCCGAAATTGAAATATCGCAAATGCGGGTACGTTTGTAGTATAGGCAGCCCCTGAATGCTGCTAATTGGCCGAATCAAGTAATCTGATTGGTCATCAGTCGGGAACAAACAACAATAAAACCCAACAGTGGGACCGTCGGACGAATCATCAATAGGAGTCCCGGAGTAATGGTTCGATTAAGCCGGCATCCCGTTCCAGATATATCAACGGGACAGTCTGCGTCCGGACCCTTAATGTACCTGTTATTTCACAATCAACGGCCGTAATTAAACAAACAAACATCTACCGTCTCGTCTCATCGGTCCCGGGGTTCCGTGAATTGCCGCCAGAGGACCGATTTCCAAATCCGGTTTTTTTGTTCGTGTTCGCGGGGATTCGGAGTACTGATTGGGGCGGTGAATCCGAATTTTCTTTTGCTTGTGGGTTCAATGAAATTGTTTGAGGAAATTTATTTACTCCGGACACTTCAACTCGGTTTTAATTGTTTCCCTCGTTATTTTCACTAATAGATTATGAACTATTTCATCATCGTCTATTCTCACATTGATTCTCAAATATCCTGATTTAGGAGTGAATTGAATACATGTACAATGAAATACAAAAATACAGTTATATACCTGTTATATAATTAATATTACATAATTTATTTCTATACTATATTATCATTCAATTGTATACATTACCTTTTTCATGTGCGGCTCATTTAAACTGAGCATTCAATTTATTATTTTCGATGCAAAATTGGAAACTTCATCAAAACATTCTTATGTCCTACAGCATTTCCCAATTTTCAATACCCTACCACAAGCAAGTTGCTATTCTTGTCGAAACACAGCAAGAACAAATCAAAAAGAACAATAATAACTAAGAAAAGATGAAACTAAACAATTACAACAAATCAAAAAGAACACTGATAACTAAGAAAAGATGAAACTAAACAATAACAATACTCAAAATACGAAATTTCAGCAAATTGTACGACTTCCAACAACGAGGACAACAGGAAAGTTCCAGAGAATTGAAAAACACTACTGAATATAGTGTGTCTCATTTGAAAAATCAAAGTAACCTCCATTCCTCTTTTGTGGGACACCCGATATATTCGAAAATATTTTTAGGTTGTGCTATTCTTGGAGTAATTCAAGTTTGCATCAAAAAATTTTGCCAAACTTGGACCGTTACGCCTATATCGTCCGCTGCGGCACTAGTGGGACACCCTGTATTTTCCGCTGCACTTTTCCGAAGTTCTATTGTTCGAGACAATAGTGACTCAAAATCGTCTGGCTCCAATAGATCTCCTTCGGCGTCGCGTTGAATAATTCGGCAGTATATCGGCGGCCGATCGGAACATTAATTTTCATAGGGACGCGTTAAAGTGGGCTCCATACTTCCAACTCGTACGCTCATAAATGTCTCGTCGATCCGGAAATCATTGCCGCTCATTGCTCCTTCTGTGTTCCGTCGAATGCTGTCGTCATCGAGAGGATACGGGCGCTCGCGTTTTCGAGACAATCAATTTGCATATTCATTGCGGCGAGCGTTATTTTCTATACGTCGAATATTCTCTCGCTTTGTCGGGGCTGTATCGTTCGATTTTATGGTACATTTGATGGTAATGAGCTTGTCAGGGACAGCCATCGACGGTCGGAGGACGTCACGGAAGAAGAAGAAAAAAAAATAAGGGGGAAGGGCACCCTATTATCTGGAATAATTTTTATTATTATTCATGAAATTTTACGTTATCTCAGTTGGGTGGGCACCCTTTCAGCGTTTTTTGTTCGGCGGAATATTCGCACAGCGGTTATTTCGAGGTGGAACCCTTTAGTCACCCTTAAGTCAGGGTCACTAGTGATATTGTACCCAGAAGAGGAAAATAAACTTTGACAAATCATATATTCGAAAGTATTGGTAAGATTTGAGAATTATATCAATGGATTCTTATAATAGAAATTCATCATAAAAGAAATTTTTTTTTTTTTTTGTATGTCTCTATTCCTAAACTATGTTCTTCCTGTATACGATTTATAACAAATACAAGTTTACACAGTTTGTTTATCTTTCTGTTTCATGAATTGGTTTTCCCTTATTTGATCATCTTGGGTTCTTATATTGAACTTAAAACAGATTATCCTAAATTCTTGGTTTTCGGCAGTTTTTTCGACATTCAAATCCACTGAGTGTTAATTTGATTTGAGAACTCGGCCGATAAAAGAAAACTAGTTTAATAATTTTATTTATTTATTATTATTTACTATCAATTTAATAAATAAATCACCAAGTGTTGGCGACAACTCTGAAAATCCACTTTATTTTATATCATTCCTAACATCCACCTGAAATTATGATTATTGATCGTTATATTTAGAGGTTATAACTATAATGTAATACTAAAAATAGAGTCTCCCTTCTTTATTTAGTTGCTCATCAACTCACCATCGGATGATGGAAATGAGCCCAGACATTTTTGGACGCCTTTTTATTCATTTCTCGCCGTATCATGACGTCAAGATGCCACGCTATAAATTTCATTGGCGACACGGTGTAGCAGCTGTGACGCTATATCAGCAATTTCATCGGCTCAAATTAACGGTCCTGTCAAATAAAATAACATATGGCAACCTGTACAGGGCGTGAGATATGGTTTGAACAAGGTGATTGTTTCTAGAATGCTCCATATTATGAGTGAACTCGTTTTCATAATACTGGTATATTTCAGCTGAACTTTGGCGCATAGTAATATATTTGAGTTGACATTAGGGGTAGGTACCTGAGAGCCATTCATTTATAGGCAAGTATACAAGGTCTTTGAGTCTTTGAGTTGTACATTCAAATAGATTGATTACTAGATTCCTATTATCAAATAAAACACTTTTTACATTTACCATTTCTTCAGATTGGAGTCAGATATAAAGATACAGACTGTTGAACTTGCTGGAAAACTCAATTATATTTTCATTCCCACAAGCACAATTCATTTTACTCGTCTCATGATTGAAAAAGAAATGAAAACATAATTGCTGACGATAATAAAATAGCAAATAGCAACCAATTTATAATGCGATAGAAAACTTAAAACAAGAATCGTACTATCTGGAATTTGTGTTGTCGGTTCTCGAACAATTATTCGATACCTGGAATTGTTTTCGAATGCTGAAATATTCGAGTGTGCACCAGATTCGAAAAAATCCCTTCGGATATCTGTAAACCGCTTTATTACGATATATATTTGTATATTAACCGAATTGGGGCTGAGAAGGTCAGAGCTCGCCGTCGAAAACAATATCCAAGATGAGCCTTTCATTTCGAGAAATGGAAAAGGAACACGGAAAACTTCTCCCAATCGAAAACCAATTTCCACTGCTCCATTCCATATTCCCTCCTTGTACATTCTCCCGAGCAACTTGGCGGGCGGCTGTGGAAAAAATATTCCCTTCCTCCCTTAAAATAGACAATGGGGATATTAGCCTTCAGACCCGGGCGATATTGTCTTTGCCAAAATAACGGGAACCATTCGTTCTCATTAAAGAGATTCTTTCCGTTTTCGCTCTGCTCGGCCGGGATTACCCCGCCGCCGCCAACCCCTTCCTCTCCCTCACCTCCGGGGGGTGGACCTCCCCCTATATCCGTGCTGCGTGAAGCTCGGGGGAAATTCAGCGCCAGCTCAAAAAATCGAATTAAAATGCCACCCCGGAAAAGGTTACCGCCACCGGTAGATCCCTGGGCGAACGAGCTGCGGGAGGCGACCATCCACTAACCCTAATGAAAGTAAAAGATAACCGTGGTGGCGACCGGTGCTTCTCTTATTCATTTTCCGCCCGTCAAACTAATTATTTTTATGGTATCTCCGCGTTGCGGTTACGGATCGTGATCGATAACTTATCGGGACACGAATGGCTCTCGCAACTTTGTCGTTTTCCGTTGCTTCCGAATGAGAAATCTTAAGGGTTGGGATGGGGATCTTAAAAAAAATTGGAACGATTGCAAAATTTTTAAATATCGTTTTCATCATTAGATAATATTATTATGTCGTTTTTTCATCATCATGAATGAATACAATAATAGAAAGGGAATTGGTGTTCTGCCTTTCAACCCTTAATGTAAAATATCTATATCAACTTAACTAATTACTAATTTAATTTTTAAATTCTATTTATTTATACTACATACATATACCTCATCTACTCAATTTATTATATCTTTCCGTCATTCACTTCTCCTAACCAGTTTGCGGTACCCATTAGGGGCAAAAAAATATATATACACTGAGAGAACAGAGTGGAAAATCCAAATGGAATAAATTCATTATCTTGGTTACTGTACATGGAAATCCCGAAATACGCCAAATTTAAATTATAAATTGTTATTTTTCTCCGTAAAAATGCGAACTCTACCTTCAACCCCCTTCGAAAGACTAGTACAACTCGACTAGAGAGTATGGGGTTGTGATACATCGTTTGAAAGGTCTCGTCATTTTCTATTCAGAAATGTTATCAATTTAATGTTTATTGCAAACATCAAATTAGAAAAAATTAAATCTAGTGATTTGCGAAATTTGATACAATATCAAAAACTAAAATATACCAGGAAAAATATGAATGTCAATCAAGAAGATGTTCAAAGTATTTACTGTGAACGCCGTGGTAACATCCTAACCTCAAATAACAATTTTTTCAAACATTATTCAACATCTCAGGAGTGATAATTTTCTTTCTATTACATCTTGAGGGCAATTAAGTTTAGTATTATTGTAATAAGATTTGGGAATATTCGAGGGAATATTATAATTAATTTCGGTAATCACATGGTTTTATTTTTTTTTGTTCGATTTTTGGAATAAACATGAAAGTGGTAACATTTCTGAATAGAGAATGACGAGAAAATGAAAATTGGGGGTTGTATACCTCTCTTTTGAAGGGGGTTGAATGGAGGGTTCGCAATTTTAAGGAGAAGAATGTTAATTGAAAATTTGAATTGGACGTGACGGGATTTTCCATAAATTACAGTACAGTAACCAAGATAATGAGTTTCTTCCTTTCGACTTTTCCACACTGTAATAATAAACATATATTGGTGAAAAATTAATATGTATTAATTATTAATATACCATTCATAGATAATGAAAGTACTATTTCAAAATGGTAAAATTTCACTCAATAACGAATTATTAATAATAAATATATAATATTTATGACAAAAAATTATTTTTTGCAATGAATATCAATATTCTCATATAAGACGAAGATATGTTTATATTTTAGAAATGAAAATTTGATATGAATAAAGGAACCTTCATTAAAAAAAATTGTAGGTATATTTGTATTGCTCACAAACTATTCGTGAATTCGGTTCTCGAAACATCATACTATCCTTTGGACTATTCGAATGCGATCGAATACTATGGAGTGTTTGATTCCACCCATCACCTAACCTGAATTCCCTAAGGAACTCCTTTCGGAATTTTTCGTGTTTGTTCGTACAATATTGGTGACTTATGTTCTCGGTTCTCGAATCATCATACTATTCTTTGGTCTATTCGAATGTGATCCAATTCTTCGAAACTCCCTTAACGATGGTAACGAGTTAGATTTAAGATTGCAGGTCGGACAGTTGAAGAAGACGATCGAATCGAATAATCCAAATTTGACAGATGTACACGTTTTTTCAGCGTTCGGTATCCCGGCGTATCTGTCAGGAATTGTGAAATATTATCCCGAAACGTCCGTGCACATACGGTCCGCGCCCGGTTCAATTTCCTGGACGGATGAATAAAACAGGAATAATTATCCGCATCGCCTCGAATATTGACAATATCATATCAAAAATTTAATCAAATTATTCGATTCGCGAATTGTACTCGTTCAATTATCAACAGTCGCGCCAGTATTTGCATTCCCATGCGCCAGAATGCTACGTGTAGTGATGAAGTATTCATTGATTGGGCTAATTAGTTTTCCGTCGATAAAAACGCGATAGAATCTGTTATAATATAAATCAATTCGATCTATTTTAGGTATTTCATCGGGAACAATGATTGAATTCACGGGCGACCGAAGTGCTTCGCAGATAACTTCAACAATGGGCGCTGATACCGAATTGTTCATACGAATCCAGCGGTTTGGGGCACATCGAAAGCTTTGACAACTGACGCTGTGGCTCGAATTTTACCAGCATATTTTTCGAACGGAATAACGGAAGCAGTTGTAGTATTAATCGCGAATAATAATCCTCACGGAGAAAATTATCACAGACAACAGTGGTTCAAGCACTGACGTGAAGTCAGAAGCTTTTGCGCGCATGTTTTATTGTCTACTTACCTCTATTGGACACTCTTAATCGGATTTAGCATCGGTATATACCACTTCTCAGGTTTTAAAATATATGAATACATTTCATATCATTTCAATGCCGCAGACTTCAGTACCGCGAGAATCGTCTATTGTCACAGAATTTCTAATTCTGACATATTACGTATTCTATTGGATTGAAATACGAAAAAACTTACGCCTCAAGGAACTCCAGGATATTTACGCTCCAAACCCACCTTGCAAATTTCAATCCTCAAACTCCTTTCGTTCGAGAGTTATCGTGCCTACGGCTGGCCGGACAGAATCGATTTCGACCTCGGATTATTGATCAGTGAGTCGAATCAAATCGTTTGAGACCATTTTCAGCCAAAAATTCGAAAATTACAGACATTTGGGCAAATTGATAAGCACTCTGTTCCGAGGAACTAGAGCGCCAAAAAGTATGATAATTTGTGTAAAAAATGGGTTCAAGCCCTGTGGACAGGAGCTTTCTGGCGCTCTAGTTCAAACAGACAAATTATATCTGGTATTGGTTTCTCAGAGTTGGGAATTATATCAATGTATTCATATGATATCACTGCATCATAAAGGAAATTTAATTCAAATTATAGTTTATTAGATAAGTAATAATAAATTACCTTGTAATCGATCAAAAATTTCCTGATCTACGTTCACCAAACTACAGAATTATGCTTTCAATATTTACGTAATATTTTCAAACATTTTCGGGTGAGGTCCCCGTTGCATCGCTAAAATACGAGTATTTCAACCCCAATATTTTTGAAGTTACAATATACCCTTCTGTCAAGTTGACATTATGAGAATTCATACATAGAATAATAATTATATCAATCTGTGAAATACGATTTACATTGAAATTTTAAAAAATCATATCTCCGAAAGTATTAGCTTGTTAGAGTTGAAAATGATATGAATGGATTCTTATGATAAAACTGCTTATTAAAAATAATTTGATTTGGAATTTGTTTCGTAAAAAAAAAATTTTTTTTTGTTACTCCGAAACCATCTGTCCGATTTTGCCCAATAACGAACTTAGCCGAGATATTCATCCCCCAAACCTACTCTGAAAATTTCAACTCTCTAGCTCATTCCGTTCGAGAGTTATCGTGCTTACGGCCGACAGAATGAATTCCGACCACGGATTCTTGATCAGTGAGTCGAACCAAATCGTTTAAGACCATTTTCATCGAAATATTCCAAAATTACAGACATTTGGGCAAATTGATAAGCACTCAGTTCCGAGGAACTAGAGCGCCAAAAATGACGACGACCATGTCGAACAAGAGTTATAAAAATATTGTTCTGTTTCATTTTGTTTTATATACGTATTATTAGTTCCTTTTACCTCAAACCAAAAATGTACTCTCTTACTACCTTAACTGTAATTTGGCAAAGTTTTATCTATTCAATAGCGAGTGTTATACCTTTTTGAACAGCTGAAGAGATGAAGAAGCATCTGCAGAATAACTTCTATGCATTTTTTCTTAAAAGCGCTGCAAAGTCAAAAACATTCAGTGAAAATTCTTCAATTCTAACCTTTATCAAGCTGTATTTTTAAGCTGTTAGTAGTAGGTTCAGTTTTTGTTGATCATTTGTATTAATTGATATCTCCTCTAACCTATTACATCAAAAAACGGACCATAGGAGCTCTTATCCTGAAAAAATCGATAAAAAGTCAAAAAATGAGAAATTTTAAAAATAAATTAAATTCAATAGCTATCTCAATAACGGTGAAATTTCGGAGAACATATTATAGGACCAAATGCATCAAAACCTACCTGAATAATAACTTCCTTCAATATTAAGTATACGAATTACCCTGTAACCCTGTATGCACCTTAAAAAGATTGTCATCTCGAATATGTGCGCAGAATGGAAAATACCGATATCCTGACTGAATAGACTCGCAAGAAAAAAAATGTCTCGATAGCCGAACCTCGAGTACTTAGCAGAAAATCAGCCGCCGTTCCGGAAATAAGACCCAGCGTGAATAGTTGCTGATAAGGCCGCGCAGACGGAAAGTTGAAAAAGTGAGGCAATAGAGATATCGGGGAAATATCCACGTAACGAAAAGGGTTCGCTGAATGGCGGAATTCCATCCACTCGGCAGGGGGTTTATTTCGCGAAATCATTTATATGATAGACGTCCCAGATAGAGTCCGAATAAGGTCGCAACGACCAAGGCACAAAAAGAACTCTATCTAAGTTGTTGCCGTTACGATCGCGCCTGCTCGCGGGCTGCAATCGGTGGACCGCTTTATTGCTTATAACAGATTACGGTCTTTTGAGACGTCGGGGGGTAGGCACTATGTGTTCGAGATGCTGATAAGGTGTAGGTATATGGCGGTTCGAAATGACATTTTGTTGGATATTTTCCTGATATTCCACGCAGAGAATTTTTAAACGATAACGTAGGAAGAAATACTTTCGATTCTGATATTCTGTCTCGCGAACGTTAGAACCCTGTGAAGAGGTGATCCTGAAAAACGTACAAATTAACTGTACACGTTTTGCGCGTATGTTCTGGGCAGCATCGCGTTATCATTTTGCCCAAATGTCTGTAACTTTCGAATTTTTTGGCGAAAATGGTCTCAAACGATTTGGTTCGAATTCGAGGTCAAATTTGATTCTGTCCGGCCGGCCGTCCGGCCGTTGCCACGATAACTTGAGAACGGAAAGAGGTAGCGATGAAATTTTCAGGGTAGGTGGCGCATCCCAATACGACGGACAAGTTAGTTTATAGGCATAATCGGCCCAGTGGTTTCCGAGTAATAATTTTGTTTTCAACCAATATACATCCGATCGAATTGAAACTTGGTGAGTAGTTGTAGAATATGAACCTAAGCACGTTCGTGAAATTTTGTGCGAATCGTATAGCTAGAAAATTATAAATAAATATTTTTGTTGTCACGGTAACTTGAGAACGGGAAGAGATAGCAGCTTGAAGTTTTCAAGTAAGGATGTGCATTTACTCGAAAAATACTAAACCGATTGAATTGAAACATGGTTATTAGTTGTAAAATGCCAACGCGAAAATTCCAGTAAATTTTCGTGAGGATAGTATTTGTAGAAAATTTTTAAGAAATCATTGAAAATAAAAAAAAATCTATATATCAGTAACTATTCATCTAAAATTGCTGAAATTTTGCGAGAGCCTTTAGAACCCAACTCTACTGCCATGTTTTAAGTTTTAACACGATCGGTTAAATATTGTCGGAGATTCGAGCAGCCTTGTGTGAGTTCAGTAAATGGGTGACCGTTGCCTCGATAACTTTCGAACAAAAGGAGATAGGGACTTGCAATTTTCAGGGTAGGTTGCGTATCCGAGTGGGAGAGTTGAGTTCGTTTTTGGGCATAATCAGTTCAGCGGTTTCCGAGTTATACCCACCTGTAATATTATTTCCTCAATAACTCAAAAAATAAAGATTCGATCGAATTGAAGCTTGGTAACTAGTAGTAGAAAATCAACATAAAGATGATGTGTTTGAAATTTTGTAAGAACCGTACCCCTAGAAAATTAAAAAAAAAATAACGGAAAAATAAATTTTGTGAGGACCGTACCTACCCCTAGAAAATTTAAAAAAAATTACGAAAAAAAAAATTGGTTCAAGCACTGACGTGAAGTCAGGAGCTTTTGCGCGTATGTTCTATTCTCCATTCTCCTGCATTGGACACCCTTTATCAAATTTACCATGGTAAATTATGTTGTCCATTCTCCTGTATTGAACACTTAATTCGAATTTACCATGGTAAATTCGAATTAACAGTGTTAAATAGCTTTATTAACTTAGCAAAAAAAAAATTGCATTAGATGTCAATTTTTTTACACCACTAGTAAATAGAGATTTCAACGAACAAAGAACCTACTGACTTTTTTTAAATAGCAGATATTTTGATGTGAGAATCTTCGATTGAAAATTAGATAGATAAAAATAAAAAACCAAAAACTTGGTTATTTGATCTTTCACTTGAATTTTGAGGTTATGCGAAGATAGTGTAAATATAAAAGTTGTAGATCTTTTTATTACCTACAACTTTGTCATTTAACTTTTTTCCATAGAACTCGTAGTTTTGCCGTAAATCGAGATGAACCGTTATTTACCCTTGAAAACTCACCCCCTTCTACTTCCCGACCTCAGATCGTCCGTAAATTATTTTTCCTTTCATTCTTGTTATATTCTCTTCCTTTTCCAATGGGGCTCATTCAACTATCATTTTTGTTAGTAAAATACATACCTACATATTGCATTGGAGTTGACCAAACCCGCATTTTTTTATGCCGGATTAGTCTCGTACAGTCAGCTGCATCTCGACGAGTCCTCAGCTGGTCCCATTCAGATAAAAGTCGCGAAAATTGCTCCCTAAATTTTCCTCATCTCCTTCCCATGCCGCGTAGTAAATTCCTGGGCCGACCAGGCACTCCGGCCCGTCTCTCATCAAAACTTGGGGGAATTTATGAACGCTGGCGATCATCCCCGATGGCGAGACGTCCGGACTTTGATATACGACGCCCGAGGAAACGCGTACGTGGCCGTGTAACGCCCACTCCTTTCTTTGCGACGGACGTGAATTATGCAAAACTTAGGCCGAAGAAGATACGGACATAATGTTGACCCTCCTCGTTGACGGTGCGGGCGGGAGGAGGAGGGTGGATTGTTTATGGGTTGGCCGGAGGATCAAAGGTCTTTATCCTTCACGTGGTAACCGCGATTTTGTTCGAGATCAATTCCGTCGTCTTTATCGCGGCGAACCCGTCGAAAATATATCTTCGGGGTCCGTTCTCATCTCGCCTTACGCAAATATTTATGGAAGGGATCAAGAAGGGGGCTTGGGGCTCAGACCGCCATCCGCGGTGTTGACGGCGCGTCGTCTCTTTTTCTTTTTGCGGAATCTGAACGCGTCTGTCTTCGGTGATATAGAAGATGGACGAGGGAAAGATAGAACTGACACTTGATATTGATGTTTTTCGAAAGATTCGGATATTTAAGTTATTATGCATATTCCACACGGTTTTGTCGGGTTGTCGATATAGTTGTTTCTTCGTTGAATTAAATTTTTTTTAAAAGATATATACGCAAAGCGTACGAGAGCTGTATATTTCTGATGGCAACTTATGGTTTGGAAACTATGGCAATAACGAAAAAAGTGGCAGAACAACTGAGAGTAACTCATAGAGCCATGGAGAGGACAAGGCTTGGTGTAAGCTTAAGAGACAGAAATCTGAACACCGAAATACAAAAGAAAACCAGAGTAACCGACATCATGAGTAGAATAGCGAAACTCAGGTGGCAGTGGGTGGCACACGTAGCAAGGCAGAGTGTGGAGAAATGGTCATATAGAGTGACATTTTGGAGACCTCGAGAAACAAAAAGAAAAGTAGGAAGACCTAGAAAGAGATGGATAGACGATGTAGTCGACGTAGCCGGAAAACAATGGATGCGAACAGCAAGACAGAGACAGAGAAGCAAGGAAGAGACTGGAAGAGGCCTATATCCAACACTGGATGAAAGAAGGCTGAAGAAGAAGATATTTTTCAGAGATTGGGAGAGAAAACCCAGAAAGAACCCAGCTTCGATTTTAGGAAACCTCGGGCGAGTGCATTTTCCTCCGGATTTTCCAGACCTGCTGACGCGATTTCCAGGGCTAATTCACAACGGATCGTTCGAAAATTATTGCGCTTTTCGGTAGAGAACATCCGATACGCCCGAAACTAACCGATTTGAATAAAACGACGATCGTATCGGAATTGACCTTTTTCCTTTCGCCTTTCAACGAAAGATCGCGTCCTTTCACGTCCGATACAAATTCGAGAAAACGAAAAGACCGGCTTTTTACGAGCGGTATCGTCTTGGGAATCGAGGATCCGGTCCCGATTTCGTCTTGTTGTCGGATTCGAGAGAGAAGTTTTCGGGGCCCAGATCGAATTCTGGTTATCGCCGCAGTTTTGCGTTCGGTCAACTTCGAACTTAGAGAATAATGTCAATCTGCATACGCTCATGCTAAAACTATGTAAATTCTCCATAGAAGATTTTCCTGACCATCAGAACCCACGGCTGTACTACAACCCACCTTCTTTCCTGCCTATCTGACTGTGCTAAAGCTTGGGACTCCGGTCAGTCTGTCGACGTTATGTACCTTTGATTTTTCATCATTCAGGCATTCTACAGGGTTCCTTTTGGCGGTTTGTTGGTTAAGCTGCGACACCTCCAAGTCGAGAGCAGGTTGCTCGATTGGAATGAGGCGTTCCTATCCGACCGTTCATATCGTGTTCGGGTTGGAAACACCTTCTCCTCCTCCTCGTTCGGTGTACCACAGGGCTCCTTTCTAGGACCACTTATTTTTCTCCTTTACACTTTTTTACCTGCCCCTTCAGGTGGGATCAACGATCTCTCTCTTCGCTAATGACGTAAGGTTGTATAACACCCCTACAACAAATCATGGCACCCTCCAAAATTATTTGGATAGTTTGAGAAATTTTTGTGATATTTGGTTGCTCCCTATCATGTACCTATATATTTTCCTTATATAATTTTCGAGATTTTTTTCTATTGTCCCTCTTTATTGTTAAGTTTTGGGGCAAGTCAAATAGGTTGCCAAATGAATAAATATATTCTGTCTTATTCTGTCTGTGAAGACAGCTTGTAGCTCATCATGTAGGGACGTTGTAAGGGCAGGATGAAGAACTACTCCTAGGAATGTCTGAGAGGTTTTTCAGTGAGTAACTGAACAAGACTGGACACTCAGCCTAAATAAATCAAGAGATTGAATATTGTGGGGGAAATGGTTATAATATTTAACACGTTGATAAATAGGAGACTTCTCAAGCTTAGTTGTTCTGTGCTTGGGGAGATAGATATAACGTTCTCTCACTTCTGGTACCACAGTTATGAGAACTAGACAACTGTGCAAAATTCTTCTGATTTTCCTCCACATTGAAGAAATTAAAGTGCAAGGTAAAGTCAGAATATTGAAATCTACAAATATGGGTCTACAGGACGAACGTTTTCGTAATACGAAAGCCCTTCCAACATCCGAAGATTTTCCTCATAGTAGAATATTATACGATAGGCCAAACTATAATATCGGGTTTTCCAACAAGGTTGGTATGATTTTAAAATGAAGTAAAATAGAAATGATTACAGATATAAGTACACTTTTCATACTATTTTAATGTACTATCAAAGGCATTTTTGATTTGAATAGCACGTCGTGTAAATGTCTACCTCGGCAAGTGAATTCGATGAACCCAATTTTCGACGACTTTGTGCAATATTTTTCGAAAAATTGCGATCCCTTTCAATTCGTTCTAAACTCCAAGAAGCAAATTCGCGGCGCCGACAATGGACCAATGGCTTAAGTTCTTGGGTCAAAACAATCCTGTACGGGTGTAAATTTAAATCTTTTTGCAAAATTCGCCAAGTTGATGTGTTTTTAAGTCCTAACTCTTGAGCACGGCGATGAATTGATAAAGTTGGATCTTCTGCAACACCAGCTCTTACAGCCGCAATATTCTCAACAGTTCTGGCATTTCGGCGTCTTACTGGAGTTTCGCATCGTGAAGAGTAGAATTGTTTTCAAATTTCTCAACAATGCGACGAATGGCAAGCACAGAAAGGCGATTATTTCGACCATAGCTTTCGCGATATGTGCGAAAAGTGTTTACAAAAAACGCCTATTTTCGTGAAATTTTGATAATAACCAAACGTTCTGGGCGCGAGTATTTAGTCATAACAAATTGCTAAACATAAATGACAACTAGTGACAGGTATTACTTTATTACCATGGCTACTACATTGTTACAAATTCATGTCATTCTTATTGAAAAACTCTTTAGATACTTATGAGTTTTTCTAAGGGAAGTAAGTATTTATGGCTAAATAAGAACTCTTCAGTTTTTTGCATACAGATAGGAGCCCTGTCGCTAAACTTGCCTTCGGTAGCACCAAAACCTCCCCACGTCCGATACATATTTCACGTCGCGATCTCCCTTCTCAGGCGTACACGACTACACCCCGACAATTTCAATAATTCCCGCAACTGCTCCTCGAAAAAAAAAAAAGAAAAGTCCTTCCAGACGCGGATCACGTCCCGCGCGCGACAACTTTATGCGTCCCGGCATTTCGCAGTCGATTCGGCGACGTAACATTCTGGAATACGTATTAGAAATGCGACAGGGGCATCAATACGGGTCGGTAAATGCCTCCGAAATTGGTTTTATTCAAAATGAATATTCGCCCCGTGAGCGGAAACGCGAAATACCTAACCGACTGCATCAAATATTTATCATGTCAGACGGCGCTGCTCGGCGGACTCGAAACCTGGATAAATTCGAACCAATAACTTTTCCTGATGCGCGGGTATTTTGTGTACGCTCCTCTCCACTCTTTTATTATTTCGTTCCGCGCCCTTGTTGTCCGTATTTTCTCCTGCTCGCGTAGTCGTAAAGTTCACATTGTGATACTCGAAAAGTTTATTACGACGAATTCGATGCGATCTGTCATTTTTGCGGCGCGAACGTATGCAGAAGTTGCTCATCATAAACACGCCGTAAATTCGGATGCGGTCGTGAAATGTACATGATTTTTATGTGGCGGTGTTCTTTTTAAAGTTGAATTCGAGGGCTTCTATTAATTGGATTTTTCAAGTCGACTATATCGCCTCGAGAAAGCAGCCGCGGCGTGAAGCGAATAGGATTCTTTTTCCTTTAGCTTCAAGGTTTCGATAATATCTTTTTCCCTCTTCAAGAACTCCTGACTACCCTGATTTAGTGTATTCTCGAACTTAACCATCGAATCTACAAGCACTACTGGAATTACGTTAATTACTGTTTTAACTAATCATTCACAAACTGAGTCGATATAGGTACCTACAGGGTGAGTCTTTGACCACTGCATTAATTTTAACCAAAGATTCCTCTCATCAAATGAAACACTTTTTTCATTTAACATTTTTCCAAATTCAGCTCAGGTAAAAAGATAGAGGGTGTTGAATTTTTGAAAAAAAATCAGTTTTTAGTTTGTAGCTTGACATCCTTTTTCCGAATAAAATGAATGTTGGCGTAAAGTTTCCTATAACTATGATACATATTTTCCAAATATTAGTTTTTTTCTACTTCTACTGGTTTTCTAGTTATGAACTCGTGGATTCATAAAACTAAACGAAATTAGCATAAAGAAAGCATATAAAGTTTTTCTTGAGTCATTTCAAGAATATTCCATCGTTTTAGAACATTATATTATTCTTCATCAATACTCCTTAAACGCACCGTTTTCGAGATATTCTTCATTGAATGTTTTAAAATGGAAAACTCCAGAAATTTCACAACTTTTATGGATCCGTCCCTGAGCGTTGGAATCCCGAATCAAGCTGTAAACCACGTTACCATGCCTTATTCTCGTCCGCCAACAATGTCATAGATAATTTATATGCGGCAGTGTATTAGCACATTGTGAAATCTTTAAACGCTTGTAACTTTTTACCTGAGCCGAATCTGGAAAAATGGTAAATGAAAAAAGTGTTTCATTTGATGAGAGGAATCTTTGGTTGAAATTAATGCAGTGGTCAAAGACTCACCCTGTATATACAGTGTGGAAAAGGAATTAATTCATTATCTTGGTAACTCTATATATTTTTGGAAAATCCCGAAATACTTCAAAATCAAATTTTAAATTGTCATTCTTCTTCATAAAACTGCGAATCCTACCTTCAACCCCCTTTGAAAGACATGTACAACCTCCAATTTGTCGAAAATATGGGCTTGTGATACATCGTTTGAAAGGTCGCGTTATTTTCTATTCAGAAATGTTATCACTTCCATGTTTATTGCAAAACTCCCAAGGGACAATAGGTAAAATAAAGAAGCAGTTTACTATGAAAATTCATAGTAAAGGGTGTCTCAGCAAGAACTTTAATTTCGAATTGAGCATAATTTTTGACTGTCGATTGTTGAGTCAGACATATTTGTTGTTTGTTTAATTAAAAAATAGACATTTACGAAAATGGTGCGTTATAGCTCGGAAAAACGTCTGTTAATAGTGAAAACGTAAACGTAAATGATGAATGTGCCGCCTGGACTGTCGACTTTCATCGTTACCGGGCCATGTTGACCGACTTTTTTTGCCAAGAATCAGACGGAATGGACTTAAATGAGATGTGGTTTCAACAGGATGGCGCTACCTGTCACACCGCAAGGGAAATAATGACTTTATTACAAACCAAGTTTTCGAGTAATTTCTCGTTTCGGAGACCAAAACTGGCCGCCAAGAAGTTGTGATTTAAATTGTTTGGACTATTTTCTCTGGGGTTTTTTGAAAAGTGAGGTCTATGCGAACCATCCTGAGACAACTGAGGAACTCAAAGAAGAAATTGCATGTCAAATCCAGCAGCTCTTACTGCAAAAAGTACTGCAAAATTTAATCGAAAGAGTGCTCAGCCAACAAAGCAACGGTGTCCATTTAACCGAAATTTTGTTTCACGTGTAAATATCATCACCACCTCCATACATATGTAGAAAAAGAATTTAATAAGATATTAAATAAATACAATTTTTTTAATTTTTATAACTCAAGTTCTTGCTGAGACACCCTTTGAAGAATACATATTTTTTCAACGAATCTATACATATACTGACTCGAAATTCTGTCACGTTGGATACAAACTTTTCCACCAGTTCGTGCATTCCCAAGTTTTAAATTCTGGTAGAAACGTTCCAACATGACTCAACGTTACAAGTACATTATTAAAAAAAAATATATGTCCCGAGTCATGAATCAGAATTTTAATGAATTCACCCCATAAGCCGATACAGATCATGTCGATACAAATCGACAGGTTCCCCGTCACCCATTAAAACTACACGATACAAACATTCACCCCGAATTCTCAGACAATTACCACCGACCCCCCCACGCCGATACCTCCGCTTCCGTCGTCGTCCGGAGGGTGGTCCGCACATGTTCGCGACCCGCCACACTCGCGAATTTTCACATGCAAATCGGGATCGCTTTTAATGCACGAGCGGCGAGCCCGGACGGCATACCGGCCATACCTAACCGGTAATTTAATACTGTTTGGATTCACGGACACCCGGTAGCAGTCACGCGATCACGTGGTTTGGGGGAATTTCGCGTGTGGAAGTGCTCCCCCGTTACGATCGTTGGAAATTTCAATTTCGGCATAATTTGCGGGGTCGTAAAGATGTTACTGGTTTTTATAGGGGAAGCGGGGCGGTGTTCGTGCGTTCAAGGAAGGTCCCGTTCGAGATATATATACGCTGTATGAAGTATGTTGGATATCCGAACAAACTTCCACAGTTTAGAGAAAATTGGATGGACATTAGTTATATTTGGTTTCAACAAGATGGTTCCACCTTCCACACGGCTTTTGAAAAATTTGATGTATTGAAGGTGTTTGTTTGTTTGTTTGTGTTTGACCGATAGTCTTTGAGCGAGTAGCCCTTTGATTAGGGAAGAGAGAGGATACCGCATGCCGTACTATGCAAGGCTATCGATCTGAAACCAAAACTTTGACAGTTTGGTGGACACCAAACGATGTGGTGGACGTTTGTTTCTTGTGTTAACCTGAGCTTTTACGAACTGTTTTGTTATGAAACTGTGTTACACATAATGGTGGGATGTGCAGCTTACGGATGTAAAAGCCACAGCAGGAAAATGGATCCTGGTTCTATGGTCCTGTAGTGGACATTTGGTTTCAATGTCAGGGAATATGTTATCCGTTCTCTCTCTTCTAAGGCCAAGATATCGCCAAGATATCCTCAAGTTGTGAATATCTACTGAATATCGTATCCAAATGAAGAACCAATCTTAAATCGTTGAAATCCATCTTGTTTCCACCCAGAAATATTTAGAAAATCATTAATTGAAATTCGAATACTAGTGAGTCTTGATTTGCCTGAACCGTCTACTAATAAAAACAAATTTTATTCTGCGTTTTATAACCTATCTAAATATTAATTTCCCTAGAATAAGCATCCAGCGTCTTATAGAAGGAAGCAGTTCCATTTCTGAATGGGGGTCTTTCGGAAATTTAAAAATTGACACTTAGCCATCCCATTGTTTGGAGCGTAAGTCGACTACAATCCATTTCGCAACATCGAAGAGGCATTTTGAAAGATGTCGTGGAAGAACTGCGACTTACTAACCGGATTATTCACCTAGACACACTTATTCAACGAATTTGCCCTGAATCAATGAATAAAAGTTAAAATATTATCACTTCTGCATTCTAAAAACGCATCAAAGTCGATACGTTGACTTAGCACTGTCTGACGTTGTTGCCAAATTGCTTGTAGAAGGCTTGTATATTCACGAAGACTGTAACATTGTTTTTTGTAGGGTAGGAATTCTAGAATGATGAATCAATTCCGTGGAAACTAATGACAAGACCGCATAGGAACCGAACACAATAGGACGTACTGTTTCTAGCTACAGGGTCTGTGCCAAGTTCGAATTATCTAATGTATACGAGTATATTCCTGACACACGAACAATCTAGCCATTGATCCATTGTTTCCACGTTGAATTTATCACTCCTAAATTTTACAGCATACTTGAATTCGTCTGAAACTTTACTTCTTGGTCAGCGAATCGAAACAGAGAGGGATTTGTGCAGGATATCTATGGAGTCATAAATATATCACCATAACCCATCCGGAGACATTTTTAAGGCCTCCAATACTTATATCATTCTGGTAGATCGTAACGGCACATATATTCCACGGAATAAAATGAATATGTTCTGGTGATCAATCCTTTTTACAGCTTGGGATATCTACGAAGTTCGAATAGAAATCAATATTTTGTGACCTTCCTTTTCGATACAGATTATTACTTAATTTTTTTAGCGCTCTTGTTCGGCGGAACGGAGTGATTATCAATTTTTTGGATGAAAATGGGTTCAAGCCCTGTGGACAGGAGCTTTTTGGCGCTCTAGTTCAAACAGACAAATTATATCTCCGAAAGTATTGGTTTCTCAGAGTTGGGAATTATATCAATGTATTCTTATGATATAACTGCATCATAAAGGAAATTCAATTCAAATAATAGTTTATTTATCAAGATTGAATGATCAATCTGAGAATGAGAACTGCACCATGGAAGAAATCAAATTAAAATAGCTGATGTGAATTTGACTCTCTCTTATAGAACAGGATGAAATGTACGAGTATGAACACAGATCATATAATAAATGATAAATAAAATAAATTTAATTTGGAATTTGTTATGTAAAAAAAAATTTTTTTTTTGTTACTCCGAAACCATCTGTGAAGTGAAAGAAATAATTCCCAACGCGTTGAAATCAAACTTGTTTTCAACCAAAAATACATGAATAGTTTAAATTTCAGATTTGAATACTAGTGAGCTTTGATTTACTTGAACCGTCTACTGATAAAAACATATTTTATTCTCCGTTTTATAAACTGTCCAAGTATTAATTTATATTTTATTAGAATAAGCATTCAACGTCTCATAGAAGGGTGCAATTGCATTTCTCAATCGGGGTCTTTCGGAAATTTAAAAATTGACTCATTACCATTCCATTTTTTGTAGCGTAGTTCGACATACAATCCGTTTCGCAACATCGAAGAGGCATTTTGAATGATTTTGTGGAAGATCTACGACTTAATAATCATATTATAATACCTAGACATTTCTACACATAAAAAGTATAGCATGTCATTGAGATGCAACATTATCGAATGGAAATCCATTTCAACAGCCAGTATTTCGAGAACAGAGCCTTTCCGGATATATTTTTGAAGTTTTCGTCCTATATTCTGACTTAGAATATACTATTAAATTCTCTCAACTTTAATCAGTGAAATATTTTGATTAGTGTCCGACCTAAACTGGTATTTCAGCAGAAACCGAAACCGAACTTTCGGCCAGGGTCTCAGTTTCGGCCGAAACCGAATCCGAAACTTTATATTTCATACTGAAATCTACTGTATTTTTTACAATTTTATTCGCATGTACATAAAAATAGTTAAGGAGTGTTAAATAATATAAAAAGACATTTTTTTTTAGATCTTTATTTATTATTTTGGTATAACCAAGTTATCAAAATAATCAGTCGAAGTATAAAGGGTGATTCCAAATCAGACGTGAACCTAAGAGGAGGTGTTAATATGGATCAGTTGCTGTGGTTTGAGCCATTTTTATTGAGGACCAAAAATCAACGGTTTCCTAGATATTTGAGTACTGGTTCTTTTGAAAAAGAATTAGTATGATTAGAAAGGGGATATAAGAAGCAAATAGAGGAAAATAACGAATTCAATATTTTTTTGTTGCAGCTAAGCTCGAAATTACATTAGAAAATGTATTCATAAATTATGTTCCACCATTACATAGGCTCGCACGTGCCGTCTTTCTGATGTCTTCAGTTGTTATTTTCCGTCTGAAATTTACTCACGCTGTCTTTTGATACACATTCACTATTTTAAATGCCGGACATTCAAAAGGTTGCTTATAAAAAATCTGCTGAAACGAAACTAGTTAAGCAATCTAACGAAATCTTTTACAAAATGAAGAAGGAATTTGGCAAGTTTTTAAAATAATTTTGGCATACAAAATTGTGGAATTCGAAAGTTGCAGACAAATTGATATTAGAAATTGATTTTTCATTAATTCATATTCAGAATTTAAAATCATACTAATTCTTTTTCAACCTCTTATACAGCATAGTTTTGCTTTTTTCGTACATATCATATTCTTTTCTGATGAAAATAAACCAACATTATCACCAAATTTGGTCAACTTAGAAAAAATTGACGAAATTTGTACTATAAGTTCAGAAATCTTTTAAAAATCACCCGAACTCCAAAAACCGTTGATTTTCTGCTTTAATAAATATGGATAAAACAACAGCTAATGAGTCATACTCCAAGTTTCACGTCTTATTTTGAATCACACTATGTAATCTAATTAAGAATCATTAAAGTGAATTCTCATGAATTATCAGTCATGACAAAGATAGATCACAATAACTCGTACGACATTTATGTATACCTACTTATAACTCCTGGCCAAACGACCAGGATAATTCACGAACATTCAAGTTTCGGCCCGGCCGAAAGTTTCGGCCATTTTGGGCCGAAACCGAAACTAAGGCCGACACTAGATTTCTTGGCCGAAACCGAAACCGAACTTTCGGTCGGTCACTAATTTTGATTGTTAATTTAACCTCGTCAATCTGATTTTTTGTTGAATGAATGAATTTAACGAAATAATTTCCAACTCCACTTGAAACCTCTGAGTTGCGTTCGAAAATTAACTCCGTAGAGTAATATTTACTCCATTGCGTCCGAAAACGGAAGAGTTGAGTAAATTTTACTCTGTGACTGTCGTCCGAAAAGTCGGAGTATTCGACTCGGAGTTCATTTTACTCCTGTCAAAATTGACATAACTCATGGGAAGGAAAATCTAGTATCTTTGTCTAACTGTTTTATGAATGTTTTGTGAGGTAATTTAATAGTTTTTATACTGCTCACAATATATATTTATGATTAGAGTTACATATATGTTAAGAAAACAATAATAATAGGATCTTTCTTAAACCAACATAACCTATTTTCCGATATTGGCACCTTCTGTCACTGTCAGTGTCAGTGTCAGAGTAACTCTAGAGTAAATCTGTCAAACCTTCAAAAACTCTACTCTACTCCGTGGAGTTAATTTTCGAACACAACTCTGAAGGAAGGCCCGAAAGAGATCATCTTCCCGAAACAACAACTTTTATGCCATCATTACAAACTCCCGGTGCACAGGGGCTAAGTCTTCCGCCAGATTGAATTGCTATTGTTGCCTTGTTGTTGCCCTCGATCATGACGGTCGTAAAGTGCAAGCAATAAAAGTGAAATCTCCCGATAATATGCAGATACAACGTTTCGGCACCGGCGTTTACTGCCTTCCTACGGTAATTTTTGTTCGGGCACGTATCAAACCCGGCTTCCTCCGGCCATCGAATCCGGCATTAGAAGCGCGCAACACGCTGCCGCGCTCTCGCTATCCGCTCCATTTAATCCGGATTGTTTGGGGTTTTTCGTATACGAATTCTTGAGTCTCGGCCCGACGTTTTTATGTAAAAATGGACTGCGAGACCCGGAGGTTTTTTTATTCCGTTTCGACTGCGAGGGCGGACTACTAAATGGAAATATTTGGTCGATTGTGTTTCGCGTATTATTCGATGGGAGGGCGGTGCGCCGTTTGTTTCTACGGCGTGAAAGAGGATATAATGAAATTAGGGGGATATTTAGGTATACTCCATTCACTTTTATAAAGTCCCCCGGTTGGCCATGAGATTTTGACACGTTTCACCGTGTAAATTTTGAAAATGTTAGGTTATGCTAAGTTTCCCGTCAGATAACTACGCAACGTTGGCCTCTCTACATAGAAGTCGCAGTATTTTTCTAAATGTGAATTTTCTTGGGAAAAATCTTGAATTTGAAATGATATTATGTGAATTCAACAATTCCAAAGACCTGGTGACTGTTGAAGAAAATGTTTCCTCTGTTGTTACTATGGAAATATTTCACGTATATAAACTGGTTGGAAGATTCAGTTATGCTATTTTCTAGTACGGAATTAAAAAAGCAAGTGTTGAAATTCTTATGAAAAATAATGGATACAGTAGTCCTTTAATTTGTGATAGTCCATTTGAAAAAGTATAAAAGTACTTGAATAACCCGGCAGGAAAACTTCTAATCGAACAGACGTACCTATGGAATTCCCCACTTTTCGAAATTCTCAAGAAATAAGCCTACAAAAGACATTTAAATACCTTGTTGCACAACTTGAAATACACCATTATTGAAAGGTTTTTTTCTGGGTTTTCTCTCCCAAACTCTGAAAAATATCTATAAAATAAAAATTAATTATTTTGTGATTTGCTTCTGCGTAAGAATATTTGTCAGAAGCAATCAATTGAACAATGTTGCCTAACAAACAACAACGAAACAACATCAACGAAGAAACAAGTATATCGTAACGTTTCGGAGTCTATATCAGACTCCTTCGTCAGACGCTTAATGAAAATCTTTAGAATTATTTTGTTGATAGTTATTTTGTGAAATTCAAGAATTGTCACAGTGTGACAAATATCTTGTGTTTCATACGCAGAAGCAAATCACAAAATAATCAATTTCTATTTTATAGATATTTCTCAGAGTTTGGGAGAGAAAACCCAGAAAAAAACCTTTTCAATAATGAGTATACCTCCCACAGTATCCTTTAATGTTTACTTGAAATACACCAGTTTCAAAATGCAGTAGTACTACGAAACCCGAGTCACTGCAAAACCTTAATAAAATATAGTGATAGGATAGGAAACTAAGTAATTTCATTCGAGAGTTCAACATGTCCTAAGACAGAATGCAGTTCTCCTATTGTAGATTTGAGTTCTGGAAAGCACTTTTAGATTTTTAAGTTTCTTTTTGTCGTTT
Organism: Halyzia sedecimguttata; assembly: GCA_937662695.2. Classification (NCBI taxonomy): domain Eukaryota; kingdom Metazoa; phylum Arthropoda; class Insecta; order Coleoptera; family Coccinellidae; genus Halyzia; species Halyzia sedecimguttata. Next base: position 110,551,671 of record OW569413.2, read on the forward strand.
GATTAGCACACTTATCCTCCATATTGAAACAGAGTTTGAGCATCTTATGTTATTTACTTTGTTTACAGTGGGCGTATATGTCAGTTAATCTCAAGTATGTCTCGCGATTTTGCCATATAGATAAAAACATCGAACCAAAAGTTTGTGTCAAATTTTGCGTTGCAAATGGAATTTCGTATGCCGAATTCTTGAAAATTTTGCGAAAGGCTTACGGTGAATCATCTCTATCAAAACACGTGCATATGAATGGTACAGTTCATTCAAAAGTGATCGGGATGTAGTGGAAGATTTGCCTCGCTCTGGTCGGCCATCAACGTCTTCAAGCGAAGTTAACATCGCTAAAGTAAAGTAAATGGAGACTGGAAATCCTCATTTAAGTTCAAAAGAGATAGCAGCTGAAATTTCCGTTTCCCACGAATCCATTTGGACCATTTTAAAATATTATTTGGGCATGAAACACGTTGCAGCTCGACTGGTTCCGAACGATCTGAATTATCTGCAGAAACTCAATCAGGTGAAGGTTGCTGAAGACATGCTAGAACAAGTCGATTCCGACCTCACATTCATAAAACGCATTGTAACTGGTGACGAGACCTGGGTTTACGAGTTTGACATGCAAACCCGTCATCTATCTTCGGAATGGCGCCTTCCAACTGATCCCAAAGTCAAGTTGACTGTCTTCTTCAATTATAGCTGTGTTGTGCACTCGGAATTCTTGCCAGAAGCTCAGACGGTAAATAAACAATATTATCTGAGTGTGATGCAGCGATTGAGAGAGCAAATTCGTCGTAAAAGGCCAGATTTGTGGAAAGAAAACGCACAAGGCGATCATAAGGAAGGAATTTTTGACCAAAAACGCAACTGACTTTTTTCTGTTTCCAAAACTGAAACTGCCACCTCGAGGTACCCGTTTTCAGTCGATAGAAGACATAAAAGAGAATTCGCTGCGAGAACTGAAGTCCATTCCGAAAAATGTTTCGATGATTTTATTATTCGTTGACGTAGTTATATTGTTTCGGAAGGAGCCAACTTTGAAGGCGACGAAATAAATTTGGATGAATAATAAACAGTTAGTGTTTAATTGACCAATTCCTGGTACTTTTTGATAGAGTAGTATTTCAGTGGAGTTATGATAAAATTCAGATTACTCGAGATTAACTTATATGTATGAATGCACATGACGATCATGTTTTAATGGATAGAAATCGAGCGTTCTCTTCACTTCAATCATTTCAAAGTTGGCGCTTTATTAACATTTATTCTTTGTTACAGGTTAGTGACAAGATCCGTTTCCCCGAATAGAAAATAGGTAAGTTCTGAGCGGATAACAAAATCATCGGAGCCCCCGGAAAGCGAACAGAGCATTCCTAGTCGGCCATTGAACCTAACGCCGAGAACGAAGGGTTTATAATTGATTTCGTCCCCATAATCAATCCAGGAATCCTCGCCGCAGAACCCGGAGGAGTCGTCCTGTCCTGCGAGACGTGCATATTTATTTAACCGCGAATCCGGCTAATATGCCCGATCCAGGCCGCCACTCAAAAACAAGAGGGCTGTTGGTGAGACGACGGGTAACAGGGAAACTACTCGGTCGAGGGCCGCAGAGTGGAAGACGGTCCCGGCATGAAAGGGCAGCAGCGGCTTCAGCGGTCGATGTATAAACACGGGAAGGAGGGTCCTCCCGCATATGCACATCTCTTCGGCCTTTTATAAACACCCTCGTTCTCGAGTCCGTGCATCATCCGCGCCGCCCGTATTCATAACTTTCACGTGGGGACTTAGAGCCGGGAAATTTCCCGAATGTAAAAGGCATTACAACTAACTCGGTTCCGGCTCAATGGAGTCGTTCTCCCCCCCCCCCCCCCCCCCCCGTCGAAATCGCTTTATTCGACTCAATATACTAATTTGAAAAATAAACAAAAAAAATTAAACAAAACAAAAATAAATGAAAATAAAACAAAAATGAAGCAAAAAATGAAATAAAATAAACACGGCCTTTTATAAACACCCTCGTTCTCTAGTCTGGGCATCATCCGCGTCGCCCGTATTCACAACTCTGACATGGGGATTTTTAGTCGGGAAATTTCCCGAATGAAAACGGCATTACAACTAACTCGGTTCCGGCTCAATGGAGTCGTACTCCCCCCCGTCGAAATCTCTTCATTCGACTCAATATGCTAATTTGAAAAATAAACAAAAAAAAATAAATGAAAATAAAACAAATATGAAGCAAAAAAAAATGAAACAAAAATGAAATAAAATGAACAAGGCCTATTATAAACACCCTCGTTCTCGAGTCCGGGCATCATCCGCGCCGCCCGTATTCATAACTTTGACATGGGGACTTTGAGTCGGGAAATTTCCCGAATGAAAACGGCATTACAACTAACTCGGTTCCGGCTCAATGGAGTCGTTCTGCCCCCCGTCGAAATCGCTTTATTCGACTCAATATGCTAATTTGAAAAATAAACAAAAAAAATTAAACAAAAAAAAATTAATAAAAATAAGACAAAAATAAAATAAAATAAACACGGGAAGGAGGGTCCTCCCGCATATGCATATCTCTTCGGCCTTTTATAAACACCCTCGTTCTCGAGTCCGTGCATCATCCGCGCCGCCCGTATTCATAACTTTGACGTAGGGACTTAGAGCCGGGAAATTTCCCGAATGAAAATGGCATTACAACTAACTCGGTTCCGGCTCAATGGAGTCGTTCTCCCCCCCGTCGAAATCGCTTTATTCGACTCAATATACTAATTTGAAATATAAACAAAAAAAATTAAACAAAACAAAAATAAATGAAAATAAAACAAAAATGAAGCAAAAAAATGAAACAAAAATGAAATAAAATAAACACGGCCTTTTATAAACACCCTCGTTCTCGAGTCTGGGCATCATCCGCGTCGCCCGTATTCACAACTCTGACATGGGGATTTTTAGTCGGGAAATTTCCCGAATAAAACCGGCATTACAACTAACTCGGTTCCGGCTCAATGGAGTCGTACTCCCCCCCGTCGAAATCTCTTCATTCGACTCAATATGCTAATTTGAAAAATAAACAAAAAAAAATAAATGAAAATAAAACAAAAATGAAGCAAAAAAAATGAAACAAAAATGAAATAAAATGAACAAGGCCTATTATAAACACCCTCGTTCTCGAGTCCGGGCATCATCCGCACCGCCCGTATTAATAACTTTGACGTGGGGACTTTGAGTCGGGAAATTTGCCGAATGAAAACGGCATTACAACTAACTCGGTTCCGGCTCAATGGGGTCGTTTCCCCCCCCGTCGAAATCGCTTTATTCGACTCAATATGCTAATATGAAAAATAAACAAAAAAAATAAATAAAAATATAACAAAAATGAAGCAAAAAAAATGAAACAAAAATAAAATAAAATAAACACGGTCTTTTATAAACACCGTCGTTCTCGAGTCCGGGCATCATCCGCGTCGCCCGTATTCATAACGTTGACGTGCGGACTTTGAGTCGGGAAATTTCCCAAATGAAAACGGCATTATAGACCAGGCCTTTAAATATGGTAAAAAGTGAAAAAGTTTTATTGTAAAATGAAACCCATTGGAAAAGGAAAAGAATAGAATAAAAATGATAGGAAAAATAATTTACGGGTGATCTGAGTTCGGGAAGGGGAAGGGAGTTTTTAAGGGTAAAAAATGGTTTATCTCGATTTCCGGCAAAACTACAAGTCCTATGGAAAAAAGTTTAATGGCAAAGTTTTAAGTAATGGAAAGATCTACAACTTTTGTACTAACACTTTTTTCATAAAACCTCAAAATTTATGTGAAAAATTCAAATAATCACGTTTTTGGTTTTTAATTTTCATCTTTTACAAAAAAAAAAAATTTTTTCACCAAATTTGGTTAAAACTTACCCTTTATTTACCAAATACACTGTGATTTTTTAGATTTAAAATTTTTTTTCACCTTTATTTGACTTAATAACGAAAATGCATCCTAATTTTCAATCAAAAATTCTCACGTCAAAATATTTGCTTTTTGAAAAAAGTAGGTGGGGTTTTTGTTCGTTGAAATCTCTATTTTCAGATGATTCAAAAAAATATATATTACTATGGTAAATTTTCTCAGAAAAGGCCAACAAAGTTAATAATTAATTACTCATCTACAATATTTTGAGAAAGTTTAGAATCAATCATCTTCGAAATCTTCTCTAAATTATATGCGTAGTTGCCTATCTGTTGCTTTTTTATGATAACTTATATACCTGAGTGACCTATGAAAAATTTCAGCCCATCAAAAGGTATTTCATATTGATTCATTTTGATTGGAAATTAGGATGCTTTTTCAATATTGAGTCAAATTGAGGTGAAAAAAAAATTAAATCCAAAAAATTACAGTGTATTTGGGACATAACAAGGCAAGTTTTTACCAAATTTGTTGAAAAAAACTATTTTTGTAAAAGATAAAAATTAAAAACTAAAAATGAGTTTATCTGAGTTTTTAGTATGAATTTTGAGGTTATGTGAAAAAAGTGTAAATACAAAAGTTGCAGATCTTCTTATTACCTACAACTTTGCCATTTAACTTTTTTCCATAGCACTTGTAGTGTTGCCGAAAATCGAGATATACCGTGTTTTACGCTTCAAAAATCACCCCCTTTCCCCTTCGCGACCTTAAATTGCCCGCAAATTATTTTTCCTATCATTTTTCTTATATTCTCTTCCTTTTACAATGGGTTTCATTCTACTATAATTTTTTTTCGGTCTCAAAAATTATCGATCCTGGTCTATTACAACCAATTCGGTTCCGGCTCGAAGGAGTCCTTCTGCCCCCGTCGAAATTGATGTATTCGACTAAATATGCTAATTTGAAAAATAAACATAAAAATAAAACAAAAAAAAGTAATAAAAATAAAAAAAAAAAAAATATAAAAATAAAACAAAAATAAAATATAATAAACACGGGAAGGAGGGTCCTCCCGCATATGCACATCTCTTCGGCCTTTTATAAACACCCTCGTTCTCGAGTCCGGGCATCATCCGCGCCGCCCGTATTCATAACGTTGACGTGGGGACTTTGAGTCGGGAAATTTGCCGAATGAAAACGGCATTACAACTAACCGGGTTCCGGCTCAATGGATTCGTTCTCCCCCGTCGAAATCGCTTTATTCGACTCAATATGCTAATTTGAAGGAGGAATTGTGGTTTTGTGTGTGTGTGCTTATATTCTTTCGGGCCCGTTCGAGGGTCTTGTTTGTTCCGTCGTTTCATTTGCGGTCGGGGATTTTAATGGGAGGATGTACTCTGCGAATTGCTCTCGAAAAGTTTGCCGGGGCGATTATGGGATACTGGTGGTATTTTTTGCTGTACTCGAGCGAAACGTTTGGTATTAGTCATTTATACTAGAGAATGACGAGAAAATTGGTAGTTTCTGTCTTAAGTAGTCTTCACTGGACGAGCAATCCATTTTAAATACTTACCGGAAAATAAAAAAAAAACAGTTATCGTTTCCGTTCTTGAAATGAGGCTGCTATAGCTTGTTTGGTTTTCATTCGGTTTTATTTTCCAAAAACTATATCCAACGGACCATGAGGCCCAATTACAATATTAACGAACTAAAGAATGAACCGTAGTAAGTACAAACAAAACTACAAAAATAGCAATGTAAACATTAAAATATCTCAGAGTTAGGAATGACATCGATGGATTATTATGATAGAACTACATCATGAAGGAAATTGAAATCCCCCTGTATCTTATCTCTATACGACGATCCAATTTTTGCCACAAATGTTTCAAAACTATCTGAAAATTTGAGTAAATGAAATAGCCAGTTTTATTTATGAAACAAATCGAATGTAATCAGTCCAGAGAGAACTAAAAGCAGAATATTTATGTAGTAAATCTTAAATAGTATTACTAAGAAATAACTAGCTGTACATTAGTTGGAAATCCCGTTCTAAATCTCCCATAATTAGAGAATGACTCGTTAAATTATGCTCGACATCCTTCCATCATTCATTTTCGAATCACTAACCAAAAAACTCTGCCTATGAACGAATCCAAATTTCAAATTGTTTACATGCCTACATCAACCAAACTCTCTAGAAATACAGTTTCAGTTTCGTTTGACATTAATGACGTTTATCTTTCAATCTGGACCTACCGCAAACAGATCGAACACAGAATTCGCATTCTGTGGAAACATAGAAGTACGATGTATTATTGAAATTTTGAAAAATCATATCTGCGAAAGTATTAGCTTGTTATAGTTGAGAATAATATCAATGGATTCTTATGGCCAAATTGCATCTTTAAAAAAATTGAATTCGAAATTTGTAATGTAAAAGAATTTTTTTTTCTCTGTTACTCCGAAACGATTCGGCTGATTTTGCCAAATAACGAACTTAACTGAGATATTTAGGTCCCAAACCTACTCCGAAAAGTTAAACTGCCTAGCATATTTCGTTCGAGAGTTATCGTGTTAACGGCCGGACGGCCAGACAGAATCGATTTCGACCATGGATTCTTGATCAGTGATACGAACCAAATCGTTTAAGACCATTTTTAGCCAAAAACTCGAAAATTGCAGACAAGAGCTTTTGCACGCATGTTCTTCTGTCTATTCACCCTTACGAAATACTAACGAACACACCCCTACGAAATACTGCATGACAGTTCAAGCTTTCTTTTTTCACCGAATACTAGATTTTAATTCGATCAGATCTGTATTTTTAAAACTATTGGGAGAATAAAATTCGGTTTGAAACTTTGAACGGATTCTGAGAGATAATTTCTGAAATATAAAAGTAATAACATTTGCCCTATCATATAGAAAAACAAATTTACTAGTCATTCTTTTAGCGTTAACACGTAACAAAATCCATTGTGTGAAATCCATCAAGCAGTTTCCGAGTTATGGCCGGTTATAGTAAAAACATTTTTTATGAATATTTCCGAAACCGATCACCCGATCTATCTGAAATTTAGCATAAATTGTAGAATCATAACCTTTATACGCATATGAAGTTTTGTAATGACCAGGTTACCGCAAAGTGTGAAAAAAAATTTTGACAATTTAAAAAAAAAATCTACAATAACTTTCGAACGGAATGAGCTAGGCAGTTGAAATTTTCAGATTAGGTTAGGGAGATGAATATATCAGTTAAGTTCGTTATTGGGCAAAATAGGCCAATTGGTTTCGGAATAACGAAAAAAAACATAATACTTTCGGAGATATGATTTTTCGAAATTTCAATAATGAATCGTACTTCTATGTTTTCACAGAATGCTATAATTATTCTATCTAAGCTTTATTATATGATCTATGTTTATACTCGTACATGTCATCCTGTTCTATAAGCGAGAGTCAAATTCATTTCAGGTATTTTAATTTGATTTCTTCCATGGTGCAGTTCTCATTCTCAGATTGCTCATTTAATCTTGATAAATAAACTATTATTTGAATTGAATTTCCTTTATGACGCAGTTCTATCATAAGAATAAGTTGATATAATTCCCAACTCTGAGAAACCAATACTTTCAGAGATATAATTTGTCTGTTTGAACAAGAGCGCCAGAAAGCTCCTATCACAGGGCTTGAACCAATTTTTATTATCATTATTGCATTTTATTTGAAATCTACGTGCGTCAAGGTGGTTTCGAATTTGTTGATCATGAATCAACCAGAAACTGACGAACCAGAAGTCTCAAGCTGGATCAATATCACCAGAATCACGGGGTAGTAAGATAACTTTCTAAAGTACACAACTCGACCACATTATCTATTTCCAATCGTCTGTCTCGCAGCCGTTCATCTTCGCCCATTGTGCATACAAGGCGACGAAGGGGTTCCTCGATACGCCGCCATAACCACTTCTCGGGAATTCTGGAAGCGTATTATGTGCAAAGTAATTTGCTGATTGCCTGGCAGGGCGCGCTCTATTTATCCCGAACACCTTGCCCAGGGATAAAGATAATTATCGTTCCATGTTTAAGGTGCCGGGTCGTCGAGTGTGTTTACGATATTAGGGAAACTTGCCCTCGTCATTTTAATGGATCCAATTCGGAGGCCATCAACTTACCCTTCGCGCAAAGTACGGGTCATAAAGTAGACACTTTCCAATTAATATATTACAATATTTAAGGTCGGCGACGAGTAAGGGTGGGTGGGAAAAAAGTTTTATATATCGCACTCAAATCTGGAAGTCCTAATTAGTTCCTGAAGTTCTTGGGAAGATGGAGCTTTAGGCGCAAACTGTGTTTGATCCCAGTTTATAGCCCTGGTTGGATTCTGGCAATTTCTGGAGATTGGCGCGTTTGAACACCTCGAAACATGTGTTTACCGGTCGTGTGATGCGAAAATAAGATGTTTTGGATGTTTTGCCATTTATCAAACACGTTACTTAATTTGAATAATTATTGTCTCAGAATAATTGGAATCTTTGAACGCGTATATAAAATTTACGAAACTTTCCACGACAAAGAGAGGCCGTGGGCCCTTCTCGTCGTTTAGACCCTCCTGTGAAGTCAAAACGGTGTGTTGTCGCCCTCAAGTTCTAGTCGGAAACACTCGACTTTTGTTTTCGCTGCCGCTCCATCGTAACCTAAAACCAGGGGTGGCCAAATTAAATATGGAACGATGCAGCTTTCCTCTCGTATAGAGTTTCAGCGATTTGGGGAGCATCTGCGAGTATCTCTTAGCTGTTACTGGTGACAACTTGCAGCCGGTGAAGTTGACTCTGGAAAAAAATTACGTACGGAATATGATTGGTACACTTGACGAGGTAAACAGTTTCTTCATTGTTTACTCTGTGCTTAAAAAAGTGGTAGTCAAAGTTAAAAGATTCGATATATCCATGCAATGCAAAATAACTGACTCTTGAGTCAGATAATTTTCTAAAATGTTTCTAGACTCCTATAACAACTTAAGCTAAACTTTATCTGTATCCTGTCAAGTTCTCATAGTTTTTTGAACTGGCAAATCTATATCTAGGAAACCATTGGGAGTAGGAGAAAACTGTTTCGAGGATAGGTATCGTAGTAATAGAAAACACCCCAAAATTTATTTTTATTGAAAATTGGTAAGAAAAAAAAGGTAAGGAAAAAGGAAATTCAATTCAAATAATAGTTTATTTATCAAGATTAAATGAGCAATCATGAGAATGAGAACTGCACCATGGAAGAAATCAAATTAAATCTGGCCAATTTTGCCCAATAACGAACTCAACCGAGATATTCATCTCCCTAATCTACTCTGAAAATTTCAACTACCTACCTCATTCCGTTTGAGAGATCTATGTCTATGGATGAAAAGCAGTCTTACTACTCTCAGATCTCAACTAACTTCATGTTCCGTTCCGAAATGTAAGACTTTTCTGAGAAAAACTAATTTCGGAGCAAACAACTGAGATTTTTCTCACTTCGCTCACAATTCTTCGATTGATTAGATAATGTCATGTCACGGGAACATAAGTTGACATTAGGACAATTCATACATAGCATTATATCATTCTGTGACAACGTTGAAATACGATTTATTATTGAAATGTTGAAAATCATATCTCCGAAAGTATTAGCTTGTTAGAGTTAAAAATGATATGAATGGATTCTTATGATAAAACTGCTTAGTAAATAAAATTTAATTTGGAATTTGTTTTTTTTTTTTTTTAATTTTTTTATTGTTACTCCGCAACCATCTGTCCGATTTTGCCCAATAACGAACTTAGCCGAGATATATATCCCCCAAACCTACTCTGAAAATTTCAACTCTCTAGCTCATTCCGTTCGAGAGTTATCGTGCCTACGGACGGCCGGACAGAATGAATTTCGACCACGGATTCTTGATCAGTGAGTCGAACCAAATCGTTTAAGACCATTTTCATCGAAAAATTCGAAAATTACAGACATTTGGGCAAATTGATAAGCACTCGGTTCCGAGGAACTAGAGCGCCAAATAGCAGATATTTTGACGTAAGAATTTTCGATTAAAAATTAGGCTGCTTTTTCGATATTAAGTCAAAATAGGGTGAAGAAATAAATATTAAAAAAAAATCCAGTGTGTTTGGGACATAAAAAGGTGAGTTTTCACCAAATTTCGTAAAAGATAAAAATAAAAATTAAGAAGCTTGGTTATTTTAATTTTTGTAGATTGTAGAACTTTTTATTATCTACAACTTTGACATTAAATTTTTTTCCTAAGGTCTTGTAGTTTTGCCGGAAATCGAGATAAACCGTTTTTTCCCCTTAAGAACATACCCCTTCCACTTCCCGACCCAAGACCGCCCGTTCTTTTTCCTTTAATTTTTGTTTAAAAAATTATCGACCCTGGTGTACGTGTCAAAGCTACAAAGGAAAAACTCTTTTTTTATTTTAACAGCCTGACCCTCTTTACGTGTGCTGAATTTGGAAAAATGTTAAATGGAAAAAGTATTTTATTCAATGAGAGGGATCTATGGTTAAAATAAATGTACAACTTAAAGAGTGATCCTGAATAATTTTTCATTCGAGTTAATATGAATTGGCATGAAATACAAGCCACAAATAAGCATTTAATATTTATAGTTATTATTATATTTGCAGTGAGGGCTGCACTGACGATAACTTTAAGAGGTTCGAAACATGCACGTCTGCGCAATAAACGACCATTTTTTCTGGGTAGTTCCTGAGTTACAAAACAAAGAAGTGGTCTTTTCCTTGCATATTCGAACTAATTTCATTAAACCTGTCACAACCGGACCTGTTTCTCCGAAATCGCGTGTGACTCGGTCCGTTCTGGGAAGTTTAATTCGCTGATATTCCTTCCTTACCCTCGCCGCCCCCCCGGGCAGACGTCTGCGTTATCTCGACGGACGATACGGCGCCAGCATCGCCAGCACGCGATCCGACGCCGCGACGCTGCCGACGCCGATCCGTTGCGTATATAATACATCAGTAAATTTTTATTAGCGTACGATCCGGGTTGAAGTTTCGGATACTGGAAACGAGGCCAGAAGGTCGAAAGCCGTAACGGCCTTTGCGGCTCGGCCAACAACAATGGAGGATCGACGTCGACTTCCTTTGTCGTCGGACTCTCTCATTATCATCTTTTCCATATATATTTTCCGGAGAGATAAACAGTTTTCCCCCCGGACTGACGTCATCTTCATATCTGTCCGGAGATCCATAAAGATGGGATGATGTGGATCTTCTTGATTGTCCGACATCAATCGGTATTGGTCGTAAGGTTAATTACAATGGCGGGATGTATGTTTTCGTTCTATTCGAAAAGACGTTAAGAATTTTACACGAAAGTTTATTACATTCTGCTGAAAATATAGATTGTTTTCTCTCTCTAATCTACTCAATCAGTTCAAATATAACAAGAGCTGTGCAATAATTTGTAATCGATTATTGAAATCTTAGAATTATCCGAATACATGAATTGCCGCACGACTATTCGAATACTTATACTTATATGTACTTATATTTTGAACATTCCCATCGTTAATTGGAAGTAGGGCTTGAAAATGTGCCTATTCGAATTAAGGAACGTTGCACTGCGACCATAAGGTTTATTTTGCCCCCTCGTCAGAGCTCTTGATGTCATCACCACCTACAGCTATATCACATCTCTGATAGTTTCTTTCTAGGTTGATTTCCACGCATCTTTCTATGAATCAATTAAGTACATATATGATATCGATTATCAAAATCCGTTATTCAAAATTCTAACTTTGTATTCGTAAAACGACTGAAAAATTCGTATATTTGACCTTTTTACTATTAAAATGTTCGGATATTTAAATATTTGAATATATGTGAATTTTAACGTATACAAGAAATCAAATTATGAAGTCAAAACTATAAAATAATGTATTTATTTTCTACACTTTCACTCGCCCTTTCAGGGGTAGCTAAAAAGGATTTCATCGGTCAAATTAATTTATTTTTTGAGGAACATTTTTCTGTAATTCTTATTGTTCTACCATTGTCTGTTAGCAATCAGTGACTTTATCGAAATTTTGTTTTCTTGCCAATGACATTTGAGTCGATAATTCTCCAGGTAAAAATTTTAAAAATTTGAGACCAATTGGGCGGCCAGTCTCTGAGATACGAAATTTTTCGACTGTAGACTGTTCGATAATTAGACTGTTCGATTGTTGTATGATAAAATTATTTAAAAATTGATCTGATTCAAACATATATCGTTTTAAAAGAGTAATTAGTGAAGTGCACATGTGCATCGAGAAAACGCTTCTGAGTTTAGAAAAAGTAGCATTTTTCTTGGAAATTTACAGTTCAAACGTTCTACATATTTATCCGTGTTGTTCTGGATAATTTCATGAAATTCCCCGTTCGAAATATAGAGTTATCGAAAGATAGGAACTGAATATAGGTCGCGAATATGATTTTTTGCAACCCCCGCGATGTCGGGGGTTCCAAGAGGAAGAAGATACGACGCCAGGCGTCCTTCCATTGGCGCAGTCGAGAAAGATAGCGTGATACCTGGATCCTCCGCAGTGGGGTAACTTCGAAATATAATTTATTAGAGATAAAGCGCGCTAAATTTTACCTGACTGCATTATCCATTTCCTTGATGTAAATGAAAAATTTCAGATGAAATGGCGGCAAATCTCGGAATTTTTCTACCATTCGACTCTTCCAATATTCGATTATCGACTATTCAATAATTAGACTATTCGAATGTTATATTATCCGTATTGTTCTGAATAATTTCGTGAATTTCCCCGTTCGAAATATCGAGTTATCGAAAGATAGGAACTGAATATAGGTGATATGATTTTTTGCAACCCTCGCTATATCGGGGGTTCCAAGGGGAAGACGATACGACGCCGAGCGTCCTTCCATTGACGCAGTCGAGTAAGATAGCGTGATACCAACCATTCGATCCTCCGCAGTGGGGTAACTCGCCTGGAGTGACTGCGAAATAGAATTTATTAGAGATAATATAAATCAATTTATGAGTCTGTAGGGCAGTTTCCATGTCGGGGAATATAAAAGAGCCCTGCAGCGTCGTTCGTGTTAGCCTGAAATGTCAGCCGTAAACTTGTCAATTGTCGGACTGGCATTCTATTAATTTTTGAATATTCGTTACGGGTAGCAAGTGCCGGATTTGACATCGCTAATACAATTGATGCAGTGATGGGAAAATATTTGAAATATTGATATTGGGAGCGATTTCTCATCTTGATTATATCGACACTACCTATTTTTAATTTTTTTGTGGCGCTCTAGTTCCTCGAAACAGAGTGCTTATCAATTTGCCCAAATGTCTGTGATTTTCGAATTTTTGGCTGAAAATGGTCTCAAACGATTTGGTTCGACTCACTGATCAAGAATCCGAGGTCGAAATCGATTCTGTCCGGCCGGTCCGGCCGGCCGTAGGCACGATAACTCTCGAACGAAAGGAGTTAGAGGATTGAAATTTTCCAGGTGGGTTTGGAGCGTAAATATCTCGGACAAGTTCGTTAATGGGCGAAATCCATAGAGCGGTTTCGGAGTTATGGGCGATTTTAGTGAAAACATTTTTTATGATTATTTCCGAAACCGATCACTCGATCTATCTGAAATTTAGCATCAAATTGTAGAATCATAACCTTTATACGCATGTGAAGTTTTGTATTGACCAGGTTACCGCAAAGTGTCAAAAAAAATTTTTGAAAATTTCAAAAAAATTTTTCTACAATAACTCTCGAACGGAATGAGCTAGGCAGTTGAAATTTTCAGAGTAGGTTAGGGAGATGAATATCTCGGTTAAGTTCGTTATTGGGCAAAATAGACCAGATGGTTTCGGAGTAACGAATTTCAAATTCAATTTTTATTTAAGATGCAGTTTCACCATAAAAATCCATTGATATCATTTTCAACTCCAACAAGCTAATACTTTCGGAGATATGATTTTTCGAAATTTCAATAATGAATCGTACTTCTATGTTTTCACAGAATGTTATAATTATTCTATCTAAGCTCTGTGCTCTGTGTTCATACTCGTACATGTCATACTGTTCTATAAGAGAGAGTCAAATTCATTTCAGGTATTTTAATTTGTTTTCTTCCATGGTGCAGTTCTCATTCTCAGATTGCTCATTTAATCTTGATAAATAAACTATTATTTGGATTGAATCTCCTTTATGATGCAGTTCTATCATAAGAATACATTGATATAATTCCCAACTCTGAGAAACGAATATTTTCGGAGATATAATTTGTCTGATTGAACTAGAGCGCCAGAAAGCTCCTGTCCACAGGGCTTGAACCAATTTTTTCGTTTCTACTGGTTATCTTATTTCTCTCATATTTTTCTTCATTCTTCCGGTATAACTCATCAATATCTCCCATTTTACAAGTAAACCCAGAGTGTCCCATCCCTTATTGAAATTATTTCGACTGCTGAGTAAACAGTAGGATAAATTAAGTCAGGATCAACAATTTATCTTGAGATATACTAAATCGCATGATTCAAAATAATTAGTTGTTGATATGAATTTTGTATGTTTTTTTCGAATATACAGTGTTGGGCGATAGTCTGGAATAAAATCAATATTTTTTCAACCAATAACTTAGAATAAAAGCGCTGAAACCCGTTAATTGATTTTCAATTTTCCTCATTTTCAAAAGATATTGTGGAATATTACCCTTCAACCCCTTGACTGCTACCCTATCCAACTATATTTCTTCAAATGTAAACATAATCTGTCATGTGTGGGGTCGTTGGAAAGCTTATGAGAAATATAGTGTATGCATAGTTTCAGTTTTAATTATGTGATTGTTAGAGAATTGAATGAATAAAGCTGACCGGTATACTGAGTTTAATTCTGAATAAGTTTTTGTTTTATATACACCTGCTGAAGACTTTTTGTTTCTATTTCATCGATGACTAAAAAGTTATTCAGAATAGAACTCAGCATACTGATAGGTTTTAGTTATTGATTTTCCTAATAGTTAAATGATAATAAAACAATAAAGGTATGCTAAGATTAAATTTTGAAAAGCTTACATATGTTTACATTTGAAAAAAAAGTTGGGAGGGGTTGCAGCCATGGCGTTGAAGGGAAATATTCCCATTTTATAACCAATAAATGGGGAAATGCAAAAATCAATTATCGTTTTTATCGTTAGATATTGGTTTAGAAAATATGAAATTCATTCCATACTATCGCCCAACCCCGTATTCGCGTACTTGTGAGGTTTTGGTTAACACTGACTCGTTAGAATATCTTAAACGATTTTTTCTATATTTATTTATGTTTAATATTTTCGTTTGGAGATTTCCTCATTATAAGAATGAATTATACGGCCGTGTCTGAGATTCGTTTCGTTCATTCCGCGAAATGTGAATAAGCATGTCTGCAGGTGAAAAAAAACTCTCGTTTTTTGGCGCGCTTATTCTAACAGAGTACCAATCAATTTGCATTTAGGTTAGATTGAAAGTTGAACGATATTTGATCCCGTTGTAATAGACTAATGACACGGTGTAATGTTCGTCGAGTAAACATCAACAAATATTGCGTCGTGATCCAAACTAGCCGTGTCATCGCCCAAAGCGTCTCCAAACATGAAAGTGCCATTCAGGGTAGATATGTACAGGTTTCATTAGCGTCTGTAGCCACTGAATGATGTCCGAAGGTGCTCTAGGAAATGTATACCCTATATGGAGGGTGGCGTTGCTTAACGAACACGTGTATACATGGAATTAATTTTCGCGAAATATTATTCGTTCTTGTATGGATTTCTGGAAGTGTAGTGGATCAATGAACACCCAAAGCTCCACACAGGATTATATTTGTAAACGACCGAGTAGCGACAGAATTCTGCAATATGAGAAACAAACTTCGCGAGCAAATGCGTAGGATTAGAGTTCGTTCCATTTCCCTGTCGTGTGTTTTGCTATAATTTCTACTTCCGTATGCGCTATTCGTATATAATTCCCACTTCATTACCCGTATTTTATAGACGGATAAAAAGTCCTAGACGGCGCTTCTATCTAGCTCGTAAATTCGTATTAAACAAGGAAAAAATAAGAGATGAGAAAACGCGAGTGCGTGATCCCTGAAGAAAATACCGAATTTAGAAGTCGTTTTTCTTCGGCTTTATTTTCTCATTACAGTACGGATATGCAGTGTGGAAAAGCCGAATGGAGTAAATTCCTTATATTCATTATTTTACATATTTATGGAAAATCCCCAACAGGTCAAATTTAGATTTTAAATTCTCGTTCTTCTTGGTAAAAATGCGAAGCCTGCCATCAACCCCTTCCGAAAGACAGGTACAACCCCCAATTTTTCAAATAGGAAGTATTTGCTTGTGATACATTGTTCGAAAGGTCACGTCATTCGCTATTCAGAAATGTTATCATTTTCATGTTTATTGCAAAATTAAAAATAGAAAAAAATAAAATAATATAATTACCGAAATTCAATATAATATTCCCTCGAATATGCCCAAAATTTTATTACAATAATACTAAACTTATTTGCCTTCAAATGGGATAGAAAGAAAATGAAAAAAAACCATAACATTATGTTTTCCAGATGGTACCATGAAAACTACGTAAAACACTATCTGTGGCAATGTTAGTTTCTTTAGAACGCCTTCGCAAATTGTTTTGTGCTGATATGTTATATATACTGTGTAAGTATGTGAAATTATATGTGATACTTGACTTGGAAGGAAAATCCACATAAATCGAGTAGAAATGCCTCCACAACACTATATAGTGTTGCGAATATTTCTCATGTGTAATTTGTGTCACCGATTTTCGAATTATCGATCATTCGATTCTCAGTACCTACCATTCGAATGCAACGTTCTCGAATAACTGTTTGATCACAATTGTATACAACAGGGTAAATAGGGACTCCTGACGAAATAATGGTCGATTTATCGATGTACGTTCACGGCGGTTTTCACCCCACCAGATCTGAATTATCCGGTGGAACTGAGGGGGTCAGATAGCTCCTGAAACATTCAGGGAAACGGCATGAGCGCCCGCGTTGTTCTAACCGCAGAACGGGATATCGCCCGTGCTAAAACTGAAATTTTAATACAACGCCGCGATATGCTATAATTATGCGGTCTATTTTGCGAGGAACAAAACGAAATTCCTAGCTGGTACGGATATCTACGAGCTCCCGGATCGTTTGGGGTTACGTGCAATAGATTCTATTCTATTAACTATATACCTATCACGTTCCAACAATTTAATGTCTTTCGTTCGGAACGCATCGCATGCCTTCGTTAATTCAATAAAAGACAATATCGAATTATATCGAATAATGTGTTATTTTATGTAGGGTGGAGTCAGGGATATGCTGCCGCATATCCCGTATACACGGTGGGTCTTTGAGTTGTATACAGGGTGGGCCAAATTGGACACTTTCGAAGGATAGTCCTATTTCTGTACTAGATAGACGAAAACAGATGTCGGTGTCTGAAGGACAATTGACATGAGAAACTCTAATTGTGAGCGAAGTGAGAAAAATACCAGTTGTTTTCTCCGAAATTAGGTTTTCTCAGAAAATTCTTACATTTCGGAACGGAACATGAAGTAAGAGATCTGAAAGTAGTGAGACTGCTTTTCATCCATAGACATAGATATAACTCTCGAACGGAATGAGGTAGGTAGTTTAAATTTTCAGAGTAGTTTAGGGAGATGAATATCTCGGTCAAGTTCGTTATTGGGCAAAATTGGCCAGATTTAATTTGATTTCTTCCATGGTGCAGTTCTCATTCTCAGATTGCTCATTTAATCTTGATAAATAAACTATTATTTGAATTGAATTTCCTTTATGATGCAGTTCTATCATAAGAATACATTGATATAATTCCCAACTCTGAGAAACCAATACTTTCGGAGATATAATTTGTCTGTTTGAACTAGAGCGCCAGAAAGCTCCTGTCCACAGGGCTTGAACCCATTTTTCATTTACTGTTTTTCCAAACTCTGCTCAGGTAAAAAGATGCGGGCTGTTCAATTTGCAGCAAAAAATTGGATTTTCTTATGTGGCTTCGATATGGATATTCAGAATGTAATCAATGTTCCTGTGAAGTTTTCTATAACAATGACACATATTTTCCGATTAACAGTTTTTTCTTACTTCCACTGGTTTCCTAGTTAAACACTCACGGATTCATAAAATTGAAGGAAATTTGCATAAGGAAAGCAAATGAAGTTTATCTTGAGTCATCATAAGAATCTTCAATCATTTGGGGAAAATAAATTATTCTATGTCATTTCTCCTAAAACGCATCATTTTTGAGATATTCAACGTTGAATATTATAAAATCTGATAAAAATTTGAGTATTTGCTTTATTTTGGTGGATCCGCTCCTGATCTAAGATGGTCTTGAATCGATGTATTTCTACGTTGCCACACTTGCTTTTTTTTACAAGACATATATAATCCATGCTCCTCTTTTGAATAATTCAACAAAGTTTGGGACACAGTTCGACAATGCCGTATGCGAATGACGTATATGTTTGAAGAGTTTCTGTTAACGTTACCTTCTAACTATTATGATTTTTCTATGGGTAGAATCACATCTCAACTATTCGATTTGAGATTTTCTTAGAAATGAATGGGGGATGATCATATTATGTATAATCTTTTATTGGAAAGTATTGATGGATTTGAATGAAAGTTATGTTGAAGTTCATGGTTTCAATAGTGGGATATAATTTAATGCTGCATTATAATAATTGAGTGAGTATATACATTTTCTCAAATTATTTAAGTGAATTTCAAGTATTAGATGATTACGCTTCCCTGTTGTGGTCTGCATGAGACTCTTAACAGGGTACTTGCAAATAGCCACGTTTGGAAAATAAATATACGTAGAGATCTATAGTTTTGAGTAGACGCAACGAGTAGCTTGGTTGATTGAACGCCAGGTGTCACTTCTGCCTACTTTGAACTTAGAAGTGACTGCTGGTTTTTGATAAACCGGTTCGTTCGTAGTGTTCTTTCATCGGCGTTGAATTATGTTTCACTAAAGAAGGCTCAATTGACTTTATTCGGAATCGGGTTAAACCCCTAACAGATTGATCTTTTTCCACGCGAGAGGGCTCAACAAAGAAACCGAAAGCAATCATATTCGACTGATGGAGTACGTCGCTTCGCCGCCATCGGTCGCAGAGCGTTTCCGCTTGTTTATACTAATGCAAGAATTATGACGGAATTTTTAATTCCGCCAACGCTGATGATTTACGAGCGACTTAATTAATTTCAGGACCAGCTGTCGTAGGTCCGGAGACGTCAGCGGAGCCACTTCGACGCCCGGGCGGATCTTTCCGGCAGCGGCGTCGCGCCAAATTGGAAGTTGGCGGAATTTCCGGCCGGTCGTAATTCAATTGTTTGTAAAACACGCGCCCTTAATGAAGGCCGTTTTCTACAAGTGGCGAAGGCGGCCGCCCGAGCTGGAAACATCTTTCCTTCGTCCGGAAAGACACCCGGAGTTCGGTTGTACCCTTGTTTCGCATCTCATTTAGCGTGTTTCGCCGTCGGGGAAATCTGAAAACATGGCGCCAGCGGAGATGGCGAGGCCGGGATGAGCGGTTGATCTACGTTCGTGCAATTCGTCAGTTGGGAACTTGATAATTATTAAGGGCTTGATGGCAGCGGAAGTCGAAACGTTTAGTTTCAATGGGGAAATCCTGCTTTTTGACGTTTTTGCGGTTTTGAGCGCTTACGAAGGGTGTCGTAAAATTGAGTAAAAAATTTATAGTAGGTATATTTTCTGCGTCAAAGGATAGGACGAAAACTTCGTATAAACCTAATTCAGGAAGGTTTTGGAGATACATATAAACTTTCAAAGTGAATTTACCCTCTACAAAATTTCTTAAAGACCCCTGACGTGAAGTTATGAGCTTTTACGCGCATGTTCTTTTGTATATTCACTCCTTACATACCGTCATGAAATACTGCATGAACCTTCAAGGCGTCTTTTTTGAACCGAGTACTAGATTTCAATTCGATTGGATATGTATTTTTGAAAATATTGGGAAATTGAAATTTGGCTTCAAGATTTGTGCGGAATTTCAGTGGCCAAGAAAACAAACCACCTTTATTGGCCCGGAACCCTACTGTGGGTTTGGTAGATACACCTACAAAAGTGAAATCTGGATGAAAGAAGAAACTGAAAGAGGTATTTTCTGGAGATCTCTCCCCGGAATATATCACTCCAAGAAATTCCTCCGGAACTTTGATACTGTCAGATCCAAGAAATACTCGGACCTCATTAAGAACATGCTGCACCTCCTCACTGGTTTCCTCACAGGGCACTGCGGCCTTAGGAAGCATATGATGAGATTAGGGCTGAAACTGACGAGTGCAGATTCTGTTGGGAGGAGGATGAAACTATGATCACCTGATAACGGAATGCCTCGTCGCCATCTCAAACCAACGCAAAAAATGCTTTGGGCGAGAAATCTGCAGGACGAAGAAGAATATACTACAAATTATTTCATCTCAATTTCGGGACGCTCTGTATTGCGTTTGAATGATTTCAACCCGAAAATACTCCAGAACAATAACATTGGGCTTACGATGAAGACATCGTCGTCAAATTCAATTATCTCCGACCGTCGGAGACCACTGTAAGCGTTATAACTTTGGAACGAGATAAATTCGCCCATTGATACCAGAAATTAGAGCATTTAAAGTTCTGCCTTTTCAAGAAAAACAGATTGGACCGATATTTAATTTTTGATTAGTTGACTAGAATCCATTGTCATTCACAGAAGGCATAATTTTTTCAACCTTATTATTCCACATCGAAAAGCCATTATTCTTTGACAGGAATAGATTGGTTGCCTTTCCAGATTTTATTTTTTTTATCGTTAAATTGGCCACCGTGTACATTGTTGTGCAATAATTAGAGTTGGGCATAATCGAATTATCAACAATTAATATGTAGGTTCTCGAGAAGTTTCAACAATCGAATGATCTCTCGAGTTTTAAATCTCTTTGGCGTCTCCTGCTTCCTCTAAACCACCAATATATGTTTCTTCTGTCCTAATCTCCAATAGGATTCGTCTAGCTTTATCAGTATCCACAGTTCATTACGGTTCTCCGCTTGAAGGTTATTAATTGTCTCTCATTCTTCAGAACATCTTGAGATATCTCGGGAGATCTCAACAATCGAAAGGTTCAACTATTTTCAGTGGGGAGGTCCCATCTCCGACTGCAATGACGGCAAGGCGTGTTTTTCATGAAGATATTATATTGTATATTGTTGTAGGAGGTAACGTTGCACTTCGACCTTAACGTTCATTGTGTACCTGCGTCAGAGCTGTCGATGTCATCACCATCTACAGCTCTCTTTCCAGTTCCAGAGTTCTGATGAACTCCAGTATCTGGGATGGCTTCAAGGAGGCTACGTCTTGGCTCCTACAGATTTCTTGCCCAAAGCGTTCCTTGCGTTGGTTTGAGATGGCGAGGTATTCCGTAATCAGGTGATCAGAAGTGTCACCCTCCTCCCAACAGAATCTGCACTCGTCGTTTCTGATAGCCCTAATCTCATCATATGATTCCTAAGCCACTGTTTCATAAGGCCACTGTGCCCTGTAAGGTAACCAGCTCGGAAACCAGTGAGGAGGTGTGTGCAAGTGTGTTGGCCTCCTCATTTCCCTTCATTCCCGCGTGACCAGGAACCCAGACCAAGGAGACCCTGTTGTTCTTGCCTACTTCATAGGGTTCTCTTCGGCACTACAATACTTATTAGCTTGGATTCGATAACATGGGAGCTCAGAGCTTTATTAGCAGCTTGACCGTCAGAGTGGATTGCTATATTACATCTCTGATAGTTTCTTTTTAGGTTCATTTCCACGCATCTTTCTATTGCAAGTACTTCTGCCTGAAAGATGCTCGGATAGTAGCCTAGCGATAGTGAGCATTTGGTGTCTACCCCATATATTCCAGTGCCAGCTCCTGAAGGGGTCTTTGAGCAATCTGGGGATGGTGTTTTTTTAAGAACTTGGGTGGTGGAATCCCGTTCCAGTCTTTATTCTTACCTTACCGAGCATCGTAGTTGACTTTTTTTCGAACGTACTTTCTTAATCACTCAAACATGAGAGCGTTAAGATCCGTTATCTTTGTGAAAGATTGCGTCACTTTTTCTGAACACAGAACATTCTGTGACGTTTCTGTCTTCCTGTCCATCCTCAATTCACGAAGGAATTGTGCTCTCAGTGCGTGATTTTGTCCTCTCATGTGCGTGATTTTGTCAGTATTGATTTCGTTGCGCTCACGCGACTCCTGATCTATTTCGAACCGTTTAAATCGAGTCATAAGGACTGAAAATGATTGCTTTCGGCTAATGGAAACGATATCACAAGATCGATTAAAACTCTGCGAAGAGCGTCTAGTTCTCGTCATCCGTTTCCCTCAACAAATCAATGAACCGGGGGTAACAATAACTGGCCTCCAAGGGTGGCGGACGGCCCCCAAATCGATTGCCTATCATGTCCGGGTGCAATGTTGGTGGAAAATTATATGAGGTTGTAGGCGACGTCGACGACGTCGGCCGTCTAGACTCCACGACGCCTAGGACGGGCTCTCGGATGTATAAACCCGGCAGTAGGTCAACGGGTGTGTTACGAACCTTTTTTGTCGATTCTCTCGACGCCAACCTTCGTTATAATGGTGGATTGAGGCGCGGTTTTCCAATTTCTTTCGTTCCCTCGGCACTTCGGAACTGTAATTCCGGGGTAATCTGATGGTCTACATACGCTCCCGTAGGTAATCGACCGGGTTGTATCCGAAATTTTGGGCGAGTTAATGGAGTTAATGAATGATCTGGAAGATGTAAATTAGATCGTTTAGCCGGTGGCGCCTTCAGTATTCGCGGATTATTGATCGAATGCACGAATGTCGGTCGGATCAACGGAATCAGATGGAAAGGTTCAAGTTACAGGGTGTTTTAGACGGTAATAGTTTTTACTATTCACATTTTTTCATATATGTTATCTCAAAAAATATCACGATTTATAACGCTACATAGATTAATATACAAAGCTGAATATAAACTCAACTATGAGTCGACATGGTCCGAAAATCTATGGTTTACGAAGACATGGCGATTTTTCAATTTTTTGGAAATTTTTCATTCGAGGAATAGTGTGAATTTTTTTTTATTCGTATGAGTCTTACAAACAACTAATAATCACAAGTAAATGAGAAGATAAGGGGGATTACAAAGTATCGAAAATGTCTGTTACTTGCTCGGTTTTCCGGCTATATTTTTGGATCTCGTGGGAAAATGTATTACATATGTACCTTTTTTTAAAGTTCATCAACCAAGGAAGTTTTATTTGTACGCAAAGTTAATTATAATGTTTTCGAGAAATACGCAATTGTTTCATGAAAACTCAATGAGGAAAACAATTGATGCCACTTCAGACTGTTTATTTTGCAAGTTATTCGAATTTTTGGTGAATCCTTTTTTCTGCAAATGATCTCTATCTCATCAGCTGTCAAAAAAACCTTGTTTCTATATTCAGCCTTGAGTAATTTTATATTTTTTTCAATGGTAAGTCGAAAAACTTTCAGAAAGGCGAAATACCCATATTTCCCTGTAACCATAGACTTCTGGACCATGGTTTGGTGGACTCAAATCTCTAGTCTGTCTAGTCAAATCTCTAATCTGTCTAGTCAAATCTCTAGTCTGTCTAGTGTAACCCCGTTAAAGGATCACGTCAAATTACCAAACACCCTGTATATAAATGACATGTACCATAAACATTCTCATAGGTCATGTTTTGAAATTCACGAGAGATGTCAAATTTTAATGTAAATCTTGTATGATTCATTTAATATTTGTGCAGGTAAAAAAAAATTAAAAAGCACTGACGTGAAGTGAAGAGCATAAAAGAATCATTGTAATCTTTCATAGTTTCACCGATTATCTCAAGCATACAGCTTATGTGGATATTCGCTACTTTTGAAACTACAGCCTAGGTCATTACCTACAACATTGGTCACCTAGTATAATCTTGGCATCACTATCGCACTTCACCTGGCACCAAAATCGAAACGCTTCATAAACAAGATAATTGCCAAAATCGCGCTCAATTATTTCGAGAACGTTTGGCTTCAATTCAAATTTTTCTGCGATCCGTAAAGCGAACACATGTTGGTTGTAATTTTTCAAGATATGTTTTTTATTTTAGGTTCGCCCAATATCAATTGATTAACCTATACAAAAACCAGAGTCCTCTGTCGTTTTCGAGCAACGCTACGAAACAGGTTTTATGGCTGAAAAATCTGCAGCATCTTCAAAAGTGAATGCGACCTACAAGTCGAATAATGGTAGTTATTATTGCTATTATTGTACTATTGCTGATTAATTTCATTCTATATTTAATGTTGTTATCGGGGATATATTATCAGAAGCATTCGTTATGAAATCATTTTTCGTTGACCTCCATGAAAAATTACATTTTACGTACTATTTGGCGACTGAAAAATCGTCTGTTTTTGAAGGCAAGTACTCTTCGGCTACAAAATAACTTTTTCCTCCGCTGTGGTCACTATGGATAAAGCATTATTCGGTTCAATACAAACATAAGTGTCTGTGAGAATAAATTATCATTCGCTGTGGTTACTATGGATACGGCATGATACGGTACAAGACAAACATAAGTTTCTGTGAAAATAATTGTCATTTACTGTTGTGAAATTATTTGAGTCCGAATTTCACAAAAGTATGTGGAAGTCGATTAAAAAATGCAATATGTACCTCGGCGAAAAACTGTCTATTTTCTCGCATGATTGCTTCGCCTCGCATAGCATTTTGCAGGCTCGGCTATAATAGACAGTTTTTCGTCCTTGGTACATAACTATTATGTGATCTTTTTCGAGCACTTTCGATTTTCTGGGATATATCCCACTTTCTGTCGCTTGATGAACATTACAAGTTCGGGATATCTTCTAATATCAATATTATTTTTGGCGCTCTTGTTCCTCGGAACGAATTTTTGGCAGAAAATGGTCTTGAACGATTTGGTTCGACTCACTGATCAAGAATACGTGGTCGAAATAGATTCTGTCCGGCCGGCCGTTAACACGATAACTCTCGAACGGAATGAACTAGACAGTTGAAATTTTCAGAATAGGTTTGGGACATGAATATCTCGGCTAAGTTCGTTATTTGGCAAAATCGGACAGATGGTTTCGGAGTACCAAAAAAAAAATTTTTTTTTACATTGCAAATTTCAGAATAAGCTTTTCTCAAGATGCAGTTTCACCATAGGAATCCATCGATATCATTTTCAACTCTAAAAGCTAATATCGGAGATATGATTTTTCAAAATTTTAATAATAAATCGTACTTCTGTGGTTTCACAGATTGCGATAATTATTCTATGTATGAATTATTATAATATGATCTGTGTTGGTACATGTCAACTTATTTTCCTGAGACATGATATGACATATGATGATGGGAATGGTAATGGTAAGTTAATAATATTGAGTTCAAAATATCTCCACTAAAAACAAAACTGGAATATCGGCTAAAGTTTCAATTGATATAATATAATTTTCAGAGTGGATTTGAGGAAAAAATATATTGTTCATCATAGAATTGAGGAACGAATATCTCGGATGAGTTCGTTGTTGGGTAGAATTCGTCTATTGGTTTTGGATTAATAATTTTTGGCACTCTTGTTGAATTTAAATTCTTAAATGATGTTCGTATTTAATTTCTGCTATTCTAGAAGTTCTATCATAAGAATCCGT
This sequence comes from Halyzia sedecimguttata, assembly GCA_937662695.2. Lineage (NCBI taxonomy): Eukaryota > Metazoa > Arthropoda > Insecta > Coleoptera > Coccinellidae > Halyzia > Halyzia sedecimguttata. The sequence goes on from OW569413.2 coordinate 110,577,387, forward strand.
TGATATAATTCGCAACTCTTACTAATACTTTCGAAGATATGATTTGGCAAGGTTTGAACAATAGCGCCAAAGCTCTTGTCCACAGCGTTTGAATCAAGTTTTCACATTTGAAGTTGCTGAGCCCTTTTTGAGCAATGTTCGTGAAGTGTTCTAACGATACTGTTACAGAATGATGTGAAACGTTCTTCTTCTTACACCCCGCTCTAAATTCTGAATAAGTTTTCTCAAATTTCGTGTTTTTTCAGGCAGCAAACTCAGAGATGCTGCTTAAGCAGTTTCTGCCAAATCTGGTAGTGTCAATGACAAATTTTCTTCGTAACTCAATTTAGGAACTGGTAAATTCATATGTTGAATTGAAATCAGATTCAGTGAAGTTGTGACATAATTCAGATTGCTTGTGAACACCTTCTTTGTGCGATTGTTTTCTCGGCTGAGAAAACAAATGGAAAATGTATGAGATTCGCCAGAAAATCCTGCAGTGAGTCACAGATAGACCCCCAGATTAAATATTCCGAAAAAAAAACAACAAAATTGAAAGAGCGAACACTCGACTTTGCATGAGCGCCCGCGATATCATTAATCAAGCCGAGGAACAGGACGGTGTTTCCCCCCTTTTCCGGGACGCCCGCTCCGCCGCCCACGATCAGTCAGTGTCAGTCCTGGGGTATCTAACCGAAGGACCAGGGCCGAGGCCGAATTTTAAGTGTCTAATGACAGCCGGCTATCTGATGTGAATCGCATAAATCTCTGGAAAACTCGAGGGCTACCAGAATACATTTCACGCTTCATTAGGGTCGATTTATTTTCCGGGGATCTCGTGAGCCCTGCGTTGGATGTGACTCGAGACAAGAGCGGCCCCCGGAGGCTGATGTTTTTGGCGTGGCCCCAGGTCGACCTGTACGCATCCGGTTATTCATTCGTCCTTTGTCACGACGGGTTTTTTTTGCGGATGATTTAGATCATGGAAATAAGAATCGGAGGCTGTTTTCCCGATTATCCGGACCTGATAACTGGAAAAACCAATTTGGTCGAGATTCTTATCGATACGGACGACGATATTTCAGCGAGACAGGTGACAAATTCAGAATTCTTCTGTGGTATTTCCGTCTGCAAAAACTGCGCTTTTATTCTAACCAACTGTTTATGATTTTTGACAATGTGGGAAAGCCCTGCGGCTTTGGGGCTCTTCTTCAAAATTCGACCAATCTTATCTCCGAAAGTATTGGTTTCTTAGAGTTGGTAATGATATCAATGGATTCTTATGATAGAACTGCATTCAAAAAATAACAATCGGAAACCACCAGACCGATTCTACCCAATAACGAAATTATCCGATATATTCATTCCTCAAGTCTACTCTGAAAATTATATTATATCAATTGAACCCAATATTCCAGTTTTGTTTTTACTGGAGTTATTCTGAACCCAAATTGATTAACCTACCAAAGTATATTTTTCCAACATCATATGGATTATCCAAGGGCTTTATATTAGCACCCAAAAATTTTAATATCCTATAATACTCATAATTTTACGATAGCTGAAGTTATTTCAGTGGGCATTTTGCATTCAATCTTTCTTTGTTTTCTAGAAGAGGAGGTATTTTATATCATGAGTATATTCATCGATACAAAAATGGACGCTAATTTTCGATTACAGCATTCTGTGAAATCATAGAATTACGATTTAATATTGAAATGTTGAAAAATCATATCTTCATAAGTATTAGCTTGCTATATATGAAAATGATATCAATGGATTCTTAGGATGAAACTGCATCTTAAAAAAAAATTGAACTTAAAATTGATAATGTGAAAAAAAAATATTTTTCGCTACTCCGAAACAATCAGGCCAATTTTGCTCAATAACGAACCTAACCGAGATTATCTCCCAAACTTACTCTGAAAATTTTAACTGCATTGCAGCTCATGCATTATTTTGTGAGGGTGTATGAGGCGCTAATAGACCAAAGAACATGCGCTGAAAGGCTCCTGACTTAACACCAGTTTGTCTGGCAATTTTTATCGTGGCATGGTTGGTAAGCAATTTCAGATCCAGTGTGACTAAACTGATCAATTTCGAGTCTCATTTTCTTTTCTTGAAGATTTTTTTGTTATTTTCTTTTCTGAACTTATAGTTGATCAATCTATATGAAAGAATTATGAATCGATTTCTGACTTCTCCGTACTTACATCTTTCTGTATGGATTATACCAACCGAAATGCCCAAAATCCACTTCTCATTTCTACCATGATTTCTTTTCTTTTCTATCCAAATATCCTAAAATTATATTTCAGGCTAGGCTCCTTAGCTATTATACAATAAATGCCTCAGTTCCCGCAAACGTAATGATAGCATATACGAGCAATCTCTCTCCATAACCTCTAGAATCTTTGATGCCCTTGAAACAGTTAAGGTGGCCATTAAATGGTTGCGTGCCGTTGAGAAAGCGAGTTTGTTTTCTTTCGCACAGTCCTCACAATTACCGTCTGCTTCTGCTGAAAGGAAGTACGTCAACATAGTCGAAGGAATGCACCCACGAAGGTATGGAACTACCAGACGAGCAGATGCAACGTTACGGAGTACGCGAATGACTCATCAAACGAAGATAACATACGCATTATACATGTACGAGGCGTGGAACTTCTCGATCGTACACTAGAGATAAATCGTGGAAGTGTTAAGGAGGCTGAATCATAGGGATATGACGAGGATTGATGGATGGCTTGGGTGTGATAATCTTGCTAATTTTCCATCGTTGTTTGCCCATGAAAAAAATCCATATGATGGCATATGGATGGTTTAATGGATCACATGGACAGAGGTTGGACTATTCAAGAAATACAGACAGGTGAAAGATGTGTAGAATCTAGAAGAACGTTGTCAAAGATGAGAAAAAGCAACCAGCCAAGCGGAAATTAAAACGTTGTACTCTAACGTTATCAGTTCAAGGATCACATGGGAGTGCCTGGGTAGACTTGACAAACTAGGTAAGAACAACAGGATCTCTTTGGTCGGGATTGCCAGACTCTGGGGTATCGAATAGGCCAGAATATACCACAATCCTTGTAAGACCTAACATTTCTGCGGAACAGGGAAATTCATATGTGAAGGAAAGTTCGGGGAAAAAGAAGAAACCAACAGAAAACACCTAAGCGGGATCTTCCAGGTTTAGAGCACTCCTAACTGTTTTTTCAGAAGTTGAGCAATCAAAGACTTACCTTGATCTCAGCAAGAAAATATCTTCATGGGCTTCCTTCCGGGGTACTGTCGGATAGCACCTAGTGAGTAGTAGTAGTAGTGTATTACCTACATGAGGTCCATTTTCCTAGCAAGTAGGATTAGGCCCTTGACTAGGTTCCTCGCACGGTTTCTGCCACTCATGGTTATGTCGTCGCCACCATAGTGAAGTCTCCATTGTCTGTGGGCTGGACAGTCAACTAAGACATTTGAGGTAGTTTTGTCTGCCTCCCCACATTTCCTACAGGAATTTCTCGGAGAATCCCCATGTTGTTCAGGTGCTTTCTCAGGGTACATTGACCGGTTAGTAGGCCAGTTACTGCCCTGAGCTTAGTCCTTCTCATTAGTAAGACTTTGTTAGTTGGTGATGGGCAAGGCTGTCCCATCATTAACTTACTATGCCCTTCAATCCCTGTGTGCCCCTGCACCCACCCGAGCTCAACTCAGTTTCTGGCAGCCAAGGTTTCCAGGTGCTGTCGACATTCCTGCACATGCCTGGAGTTAATTCTCTAGCTGGCTATTGACTGAAGTGCTGACTGACTGTCTGCGAGAATTCGTATGTTCCTATTGGAATAGCCCATACGAGTATTCTCCACGACACATGTCGTGGTGGCTACCAGTTCCCCCTGGAATATAGTGGTGAATTGCCCAAGCGACATCGAAAGGTTAACATTGGGTGCAGCCCCATACATTTCAGCTCCAGAGCGTCCGCTCATCACTGAACCGTCCTTGAACCAAGTAAGTTCACTTTGCGATTTTTCTCCCCCTTCGAAGGGGGCTTTAGTCCCAGCTTGAAGAAATGATCAAATTTGGAGTTACTGGACAGTCGTTCAGGACACCCGATCCTGCTGTGGCTCATTTTTGTCCACCACACAGCTCAAGCATATGTGAGGGAGGGCCTCACTATAGCAGTGTAAATCCACCTAATTATTAAGCTTATTCCCCATGCTTCGCCAACGCAAAGAGTACTTGGGTTATGAAATCATGAAGCATGAAGAGAAACCCTACTTGAATCTGTTTCATATGCTGGAGTTTTCTAGAACACTGCAACTAAGCGGCGAACTGTACTTCGGTATACATCCGGTCAGAGAGGAGGCACAATGGCTCAATCACTAATAATGATAATATCCCACGAAGAATACGAGCGTCAAACGTGATCGATAGCACCGTTCGTCTCTAATTATGGCTTAGTTGTCGCTTCATTTCCCCTTCAATTAGCTCGCATTCACCGAAACATCAGGAATTATTTCCTTCCCTTGTCTTGGTTGTTTATGAGGGCGCGGAAAAACAGCTATAAACAGTCGTTCGGCCGCTAATGAATCTGATCCGCGGTGAATCCGGGCTCAGAACTGACTCATTACCGCCCCTCGTCGCCAAGTTTTCGATCCTCGGGCTCAAAGTGGAGCAAATTTTATTCGATTACCTCATGAATTATAAATGGACTGCCCTCCTCGTCTCTTGCCGATGCTATCTGGAGACGAGATTGTTTGGCGACCGATCTTAATTTCGATTGTTCGAGGAAGAAACAACTGCCTCTGACAGGGGTCGTTTCAAAGGAATCGTCAAGATTCTGGTCGCCGTTATCCAGATAATGATCTGCTCTAGATCCGTCAAACTTTTGTCATAAACATCGGGGATAGGTTGGTGATATTTCTGATGTATGCCGAAACTATACTGTTGTATTTTACATCTTAACAGTGTTCTTTGTAATGTCATTGGTAACATTCATGATACAATTTACTATATACACATCTAAATTTCCAAAATGTCTTCAGAAGTAATATCACAAGTGATAGAAGTCTGTCAACTTATTTCTTAACTCAACTGAGTTGCTTGAAAACACCACGAGTCCGAAGGACGAGTGGTGTTTTCTCTAAGCAACTCAGTTGAGTTAAGAAATAAAAGACAGACTTATGAGATAAATTCAGTCACGAGTGATAATTCATTAGACTATTTCACGAACATAATTACTCATGTTGACGTCTGTAATTTATATTTATCATTTGTCAAACAGTCCATATCCATGATTGAGTCGTTGAAAACAGCAAAGTTGTAAGACCAATCATAATTCAAAGACAGTTGGTGTTTTCACGATAATACGAGCTGTCTCTGGCCTGTGGTTGGTCAGATTTTGATATGAGCGAAATAGTCATTAAAATCGCACATTCGGTGGAGTGTGAGAAATTCAAACTATAGCAGGACTTTCCCCTATCAAATGTATGATATTTCGAAAATGGTCTCGAACGATTGTGTTGTACTACAAATGAAGAATTCGAGGTCGAATTCTGTCCGCCCGTCCTTCGCCACGATAACTTTCGAACGGAAAAAGATAGCTACTTGCAATTTTCAGGATAGGATGTGTATCCGAATGCGGCGGTTAAGTTAGTTAATGGGAATAATCGCCCAACCGATTTCGGAGTTATACCCCTCTGAAATATTGTTTTCTCAATAACTTAATGAATACTGCTCTGATTGACACATTCTTGCAAAATTTCGTGAGGATCGTATCTATAAAAAAATTATTTTTGTTTCTTCTAAAACTGCATACTCTCCGATACTCTCTGTATTTTGGAGACATTGTCAAAATTGGACTGGTGTCTACTTTTTGTGAAATTTAAAATAATGTAAATCTCAGAATTCTAACAACACCACGTTGGCGGAGATGTTAGCCATGTTAAATATTTTCAAAAATACATATCCGATCGAATTAAAATCAAGTACTCGATGGCTGTCCGAGGCGTGAAGTAGGCAAGAACAACAGGGTCTTCTTGGTCTGGGTTCCTGGTCACGCGGGAATCACAGGAAATGAGGAGGCCAACACACTTGCCAAGAGAGGAGCACAAACCCCCTTTATGGGCCCGGAACCCTACTGTGGGGATGGCAGATACACCTAAAAGAGTGACTTTTGGATGAAAGAAGAAACTGAAAAAGGTATTTTCTGGAGATCTCTCCCCGGAATGTTTCAATCCAAGAAATTCCTCCGGAACTTTGATACTGCTAGATCCAAGAAATACTTGGACCTTAGTAAGAACACGCTGCACCTCCCCACTGGTTTCCTCACAGGGCAGTGCGGCCTTAGGAAGCATCTGATGGGATTAGGGCTAGCAGAAACTGACGAGTGCAGATTCTGTCGGGAGGAGGATGAAACTCCTGATCACCTTATAATGGAATGCCTCGCAATCTCACAACAACGCAAGGAATGCTTTGGGCAAGAAATCTGCAGGAGCGAAGACGTAGCCTCTTTGAAGCCATTCCAGATACTGGAGTCCAACAGAACTCTGGAACCGGAGGGTGAGCTGTAGATGGCAATGACATCGACAGCTCTGACGGGGGGGCACAATAGACCTTGAGGTCGCAGTGCAACGTTACACCCTACAACAATATACAATATATAATACTCCAGACATCACTTCAGTGCTTTACTCGATTTTTCCTTTCCCAATACGCGTGGCTTTAACTGTTATTTGAATATTGCAAGTTTCAGTCATCCTCTCCTAATTTTCTCAATATTCCAGTGCGTTCAGATAAAGAACAATCATCCGAAACATGGCGGCAATCCAATCTGCGGCTCGCCCCGCAAAGGCTATCGGCAGATTCAATTCGCAATCGAGTCGGGAGACACAGAAAGGCGGCCGTTTAGGAAGAGAGTATTTTTGCCGGCAGCAATTAGATAATGAGTTCGAGACGGCTGCGGCGGCGGATAGGCAAACTATGGAACGGAAACGGCGAAATGAAAATTGGCTCGAAAGTTTAGCACTAATGAAATGAAATTGATGACGTCTGGCGTATTTTCGAAAGGGCGCCCGCACTCTTCGCTTCCGCGATATATTCAAAGGGTTGTGAAATAAATTCCGGACGGAAAATCTCCTGAATGTATAAGTGGGAATCTGCCGCGTTCCTGCCTCCTAGAAGGCGGCGGTAATTCATGAAATATACATTTATTTACCGAGCGACCGGGAGTCCTTTGGAGATGTCATGAAAGTTTCAGCTAATGCTTAATAATTCGACGTAGCGAAGCCACTCTGTTAGCCGATACCTGCACTCTGAAATCCGGGGGTGCAAGTCTGAGACGATCCCTGGAGTTTACAAGTACTCCACTTGAATGAAATCACTCGTACTGGTGCACCGAGTGGAATAAACATTTATGCCCTAGCGTATTTGTACTTTCTGTAGGGGATATATTTCTATGCTCTCATTAGTTCATCATGTAGGTGTGCAATGTGTAAGCTTTAGCACTATCATCAGTTACTTGCTTGGTTGAAGGATTATTGTATGAATGGTATTAGTGCACCGCGACGTATGATCTATTTTGCCCCGTTTCCTGGACTAACCAGGTGTTTTGCAGACTACAGATCCCGAAACTCAGCTTGTGGCAGCTGGAGGCGCTGCATGGTATAGCATGTTGATGAAGCCATTTATCTTTTTGCCTCTGCAAGTCCTGGAGGATTCCTCTAAAAACCGTTTCTGTTATCATTGTCTTTTAACTAAAACAAGACACACTATGAAATATTTGTCACTCACTTACGTATATAAGGTAGATGGCATTACCATCCCTGACCCTCTTAAGGCAAAAGAATGAACGTCGCTGAACATCGCTCAAGGTTTCTTCATCGCAGAGGGATCGCAGAGTTCGTAAGGATTTCCATAGGTGCCCCTGATGGGATTCTCTCCCATTCCAGTTCGCTCATTTCCTAATATTTTCCGAACGGATAGAGATACAGAGGAAATAGATATATAAATCTAAACGTCGTCCACCGACCAATAATCGGGGAAAATTTGGTTATTGAGATGTGAAAATCATAGATTTGGGACGGGAAGAAAGAATTTTCCTTTGATTCCGGGTCAAAAATAGTGCCGACCGAAAAAAAATATTTCATGGTATATCGATACGGAGCTCGTGTCTAACTAAATCGACGTCGCTGATCACGAATATGTAATTAGTTTTTCCCTAAGTGGCGTACATTGGGAAAATTTTCACTTAGAGTGAAAATATGGACGAAAATAGGTCAATTTTGGAACTTTACACCGCCCAAAACAATCGGAGTAGGGTGTTGCTGATTTTTTTCGTCATATATGGATCCTTTATCTACAGAATAATCCGAACAATAAATGTCCAGGTCGTACGCTTCGGAAATTATGATTTTTTTCCCAAGTGTCTATTTTTCGGAAAATTCTTTCCGCGATATTTCCTCGGAAAACATTTTTTAATAAATATCTGATCGTAGATTCGGAATCTACGGCCCCGAATCTATAAGAATAAGTACCCGTTTCATAGTTTCGCGTCAAAAAATTTTTCTCGAAAAATGGGATTTTTTTAAGGCTATTAGTATTAAAAAATTGCCAAAATTCGACCGGTCTCCGATTTCGATGCAAATTACGTCATTTACTAATTCGGGGCCGTAGATTACGATTATATGATCGGATTTTTCATTAGAGAATTTTCTTCGGAAATATCGCGGAAAGAATTTTCCGAAAAATAGACCCTTAGGAAAAAAATCATAACTTCCGAAGCTTACGACCTGGACATTTTCTGTTTGGATTATTCAGTAGATAAAGGATTCATATATGACGAAAAAAATCAACAACACCCTACTCCAATTATTTTGGGCGGTGTAAACTTCCAAAATTGACCTATTTTCGTCCATTTTTTCACTCTATGTGGAAATTTTCCCAAAGTACGCCACGTAGGGAAAAACTAATTACATATTCGTGATCAGCGAAGTCGATTTAGTTAGACACGAGCTCCGTATCGATATATCATGAAAAACATTTTTTGGGTCGGAAAATTCTTCTTTCCCTTCCCAAATCTATGATTTTCACATCTCAATAACCAAATTTTCCCCGATTATTGGTCGGTGGACGACGTTTAGATTTATGTATCTATTTCCTCTGTATCACTATCCGTTCGCATATAGACTGATTACTTATTAGAGTATTTTTCGAAGTAGTTTCTAAAATCTTTTTTGTTATTTCTGCTTCAGAAAAGGTACTAAACCGATAATTTTCACCCATTTTATATATCGCGTTGACACAATTTGGTAATTATTTTGACAACTATCTGACATTTGCTAGGCAAATAAAAGCCACAGTGATTATTCCCGAGAACAATCACAAGAGATGTATTCCCACTATAATGATGACATAATTGGTTGAAACTTTCCTTGTGACAAATAAAGAAGCATTTCATTGGTTTTAAGAAACGTCAAAAAATAATCAACATAAGAATTCAGTTCGCGACCATTTTACAGACTATATAATGGTCCTTTAACCAAACTATCCGTGCTTCGGATTGGATATTTTTGTTTTTGTAAGTAAGAGATGACTATCGACAACCCAATGTTCCAATAGGATGTTAACTCCGTGGTTCATGCTAACAAACCAAAAAATCGGAGAAAATTATTGGTCGAGTCATTGATTATTGAAAAAAAAATGGAACTGATTGGATTGGCTTCGTAACCCTCAAGCTCTTAAAAATACCCCGAATACTGAAATCCTTGCCTTGCTGTTATATAGAAAGATGAATAAGGTCTCTCCTCTTTAACACCCCTTGCTTGACGAGCCTCACATTTAGGTAAGCGATCTGTTGTCGAACAATTCTCATTTCGCCGGGTTCGTGAAAAAATATCCTCTAACTTCGAGTCGTTATTCGACAACGACCGTACCAATGACCTCCTCGTTATCGGGATCAATCTGCCGCGACATCAGAAAGGGGCATATCGGGCCGGGAGAAGCCTAACGGTCGCCTTTTCCGACTCACGTAGAATTCTTATCACGATATGGAATAAGTGAACTTTCGGAATAGTTCGACGTGGCAGCATTTCGAGCCGTCTACGGAGGGTCTCTGCTGCAATGCGCCTTTCCTGCGGACTTATGGTAATAAAGGAGCGTCTCCTTCCCATCCACCGACTCGGAAAAGGGAAATAATAACACATGGAACGAACGACGACAGAACTTTTATGTTCGATATTGTCCCGAGTCCCTCTCTTTTGCCTAACTGGTTCAGCGAAGAAGGAGGAGGACGTATTTGCTTTCGCACGTAATGACGTCGTCTTTTCCTTTGTATGACTTGTTTTTGTCGTTCGTACGGGTTGTATCACTACGTCGTTGGGTCGTGTACCTTGGGGCGCAATTTTTGAGTTTTATGTTTTCGGATGGAGCAAATGGATTTATTCCGGCGATGCCTTCTATCGCGAGGAATTCGTGGGACCCTGAAGGAGCAGGACAGGATTGTGAATAATGCCGTCGTGACATCGGGAGTCCCACTTTTCTCGGAGTTATGATCGCAACAAAAAGAGGTTCATCTCCGCACGAATTTTCTCGAATAACTCTGTCGATCTAGGCCAGGCATCTAGTAAATCCGAATTCTTGGCATATAAGTAGTTAAAACGACTAATATGCTCGATTGTAGGGGGTAAGTTTGCACTGCGACCTTAAGGTCTTTTGTGCCCCCTGTCAGAGCTGTCGCCTTCCAGTTCCAGAGTTCTGATAATCTCCAGTATATGGGATGGCTTCAAGGACGCTACGTCTTCGCTCCTGCAGATTTCTTGCCCAAAGCATTCCTTGCGTTGGTTTGCGATGGCGAGGCATTCCGTTATCAGGTGATCAGGAGTTTTATCCTCCTCCCAACAGAATCTACTGTCGTCAGTTTCTGCTAGCTCTAATCTCATCATATGCTTCCTAAGGCCGCAGTGCCCTGTGAGGAAACCAGTGAGGGGGTGGAGCGTGTTCTTACTGAGGTACAAGTATTTCCTGGATCTGACAGTATTAAAGTTCCGGAGGATTTTCTTGAAGTGATACATTCCGGGTGAGATGAAAATACCTCTTTCAGTTTCAGTACTTTTGTAAGTGTATCTACCAACCCCACACTAGGGTTCCGGGCCAATAAAGGGGGTTTGTGCTTCTTTCTTGGCAAGTGTGTTGGCCTCCTCATTTCCTATGATTCCTGCGTGACCAGGAACCCAGACCAAGGAGACCCTGTTCAATATGCTCGATGCTCTATTAGTATTGTCGAGATTGTAGTCGTTAAACTAACGATTAGCCCTCCAGAACTGCGTTCATTATGATTTTTAATTCTAGTACTCTGTGCAATCAGTCTTTAGAAAGTCATCAATAATTTCCATAAGAGCCTTGACTGTCACTTCGCTTTCCCAATTGCTACAAAAGATATTTGTATCGACAGTGGCCTGCCTTACGAGATACAACAATCGGAAGCTCTGCATAAGCTTATTGCTGTAGAATCGCGAGGATACTCCTGAGGCTTCTTTCATTTTCCAACTCCCATTCCTGGATGGCTGTCCTATAGAAGTCTTTCCTAATTGAACAGAAGATTTCAGATCCAACTGGTTAACCCTTGATTTACTTTTCGCAAAAGTTCTTCTTTTATTTTCTTTAATTTCTCGATACACCAGCACCGAAATTAGAGTTACTATATTGCCCCTAACCAGTTGATCTATGATTTTGATTGGATATATTGACACACCCAGTACGTATTTCGAGGAGACCCATCATAAGCTCTGAGCTCTGATATATCGGCATTCATTCCAACGTTATCAGCGTGGCCAGGCTATCAGTTGCGATTTAAATCCGTGTCCTTCTATGGTTCATTTTTAGGCTTAAGATTTATAGAGTGCCAGAATGATGGCTTCATCACCCTCGGGCATGCTTAATGTATAAAATGATATAGAATTGAGACATATGCTATGGGACCGTATGAGAAACTATATCCTAGAACATTCCTCAGTAGGATGGGATACAATAAGGCTCAACGTCCCTCAGTCTAGATTGATCTGGATTATCTTGATGATAAAATTCACCAGCCGAATTATATGAGTTCACGAAAGAAATTCCTACAAATCATGTATGTTCACGTTGAAAGATAAGCTAACCAGTTTTGGTAATTTTTCATTAAACTTTCAACACCTTGCGGCAATTCCAGATTATCCTCCCGTGCCAAGTAGGTAATTGAGGTGTACAATACGAGGATCTTGGTGTTGAAGACCGTGGTGGCAGCCATGTTTGTCGAGATTCGCGTGAGCTACGTCGAGATAGCGCGTTAGCACGTTAACCGGAGGGAATGGCGGTGAATGTGACCTAATTACGGGTCGCGATAATGCTCGCTATTTGCCGCCATCCTCTAGTATCCCTGTACCCTGGAGGTATCGAATCGATTTCGACAATTTCATGAACGGAACGATACGTTTAATCTTTCGCGGAATTGTCGTCAGCATTCACGGTGGCAATTATGTTCATTGTGGCACATGAGATCTTGAAGTTCCTGAATCAATTAGTCATATAGGCAGTGTCAGGTCTAGCCTTAGGTATTCGAATCAAGGTGAGGTAAGGATCTTATAAACTGAACCCTCACCTCCCAATGTGGGTGTGGCAGTATCCTGAGCATGATTTGAAATCCTTATTAGAAATATATACTATATGATATGATGAAAACCTTAAGCCCAAAGAAGCTTTTCACAATACAGTTAGACTGGAGTTAACAGTGTATAAAACAACCTGAGAGTTAGGAATTACTAAGTCAAGACAATCTCTCACCTACCAAAGATTTCCTCCGACTGGACAGAGATCGGTTTAGATCTGTCAATTACCTAATAACCGATCGCTGCTATCTAAGAAAACACAAGCACACTATTGCCATATCCAGACAAGGAACACTGTTCAGGTTCTGCAATGAGGAGGAAGAAATGACCTCTGAAGTCATCTATGGAGGTGAAGCCACTTCCCTCTAGAGACAAAACATCCCAGAAATCACCTATAGTGATGAAAGGGTAGCCAAAAGAGCTACTAGATCTATTCAAGACTCAATAACCTTTACATATAATAGATCATATCTAGAAGTCTCAGTGTTGTGAGCGCTTTAGTAGCTCTGATACTCTAGATATAGGGCATCAGATCTTTCTGAAAGTGCTAGGTGATATTGATTGATTTCAAGATATCAAACAATCGAAAATATACGAGTGATGGGATGTCATAACCATCTACACGGTTTGACTACACCCGTTTCTGAACTCATCAAACTTATCCAATAGGAGAATTTCGAAATCAGTATCGAACACTCCAATTCTATCGAGTGGCCTCCTCATTATCTAATTGCTAACCTCCAGGAGAGAGAGAGATCTCCCCAAATGCCCTACCCACATCCCGTCTCTCCCCTCTGTCCCTTCTCCATTTCGAATTGAATCTGCCAATAACCTTTACTGTATAAGCCGCAGATTCCTACGGGAATAGGATTGCTGCAGGCCAGCCGGGCAAATAGATGTTACCTACATGAAGACCCATATTGCTTTTCCAATCAAGGAAGTAACATAAACAAGTCTCAACACCGGCGTTTCTATCGCTGCAGATACTAGCCGGCGTCCTTCGAGGGCTTCCCGTCCGTGGACGTATCGATTTAACGTCGACTTCGTCCGGTGTCATTGTCCATGGAAGGTCTAGGTGCGTATTTTTCCGAAATATCGACCGAGTCGGTGTGTAAGCGTAACTCGTGTTTAACTGGCAAATTTCATGACGCGGGTTTCCATTTTGTGATCGTTTTAAAACCTTATAAAGGATATCGCTCCGCTTAATGGGGAAGAGTTGCGAATATGCTATAAAATGCGATGAAATCATCGGGATAATGTGCATTAAGATGCTTTGAAAATATCTCTTCAATTTCTACGAGATGATTTATACAGTTTCGTCGCACATGTGCCAACTTGTTCAATAATCCACATCTAGGACTCTGTTATGATTCTTAAACTATGTTTGAATAACTTTATCGTTAATTGTTCCCAACCGAAGAACTGCATGTTGCTCCTTTTCCAATTTTTTTTTGTTATATTCAGCATGCAGGCAAAAACTGTTGCGTTAATCGCTGCAGTTCGAGCAGCTCTCTGCGGCATCTGCGGCTTAGAGATTTTGTTCTTGTAATCTAGAATTTTTCATGAGTAAACTGGCTAATATTTCCTTCGCTTCTGTCGCGTATGATCTGCTAGGTTTAGGAGGCTTCTCCGTTCTCTGAGCTAGGTCATATCATCGGCCTGTTTTATCATGTATTCCATCTAGTCAGATCTTTTCATAGATAAATTATTGAATGTATATCGTTGTAGGAGGTAACGTTGCACTGCGACCTTAAGGTCTATTGTGCCCCCCCATCAGAGCCATCTACAGCTCGCCTCCCAGATTCAGAGATCTGATCTCCAGTATCTGGGATGGCTTCAAGGAGGTAACGTCTTAGCTCCTGCGAGACGAGGCATTCCGTTATCAGGTGATCAGTACTTTCATCCTCCTCCCAACAGAATCTGCACTCGTCAGTTTCTGCTAGCCCTAATCTCATCATATGCCTCCTAAAGCCGCAGTGCTGGAGGAATCTAGTGAGGAGGTGCAGCGTGTTCTTACTGAGTACTTACTGAGTATTTCTTGATCTGACGGTATCAAAGTTCCGGAGGAATTTCCTGGATCTTTCCGGGAAAATATCTCCAGAAAATACCTCTTTCAGTTTCTTCTTTCATCCGAAATTCACTTTTGTAGATGTATCTACCAGCCCCACAGTAGGGTTCCGAACCAATAGAAGGCGTTGGTGCAATTTCCTTGGCAATCGTGTTGGCCTCCTCATTTCCTGTGATTCCCACGTGACCAGGAACCCAGACCAAGGGGATCCTGTTGTTCTTGTCTACTCCATTGAGTTTTCTTCGGCACTCCCATATTAGCTTGGACTCGATAACATGGGAGCTCAGAGCTCTAATAGAAGCTTGATTTTCAGAGTGGATTGCTATATCACATCTCTGATAGTTTTTTCTAGGTTCATTTCCACGCATATTTCTATTGCAAGTATTCTGCCTGAAAGATGCTCGGATAGGAGCCTAGCGTTAGTGAGCATTTGGTGCCTGGCCCATATACTCCTGTAGTGGTTTTTGAACCGTCTGTGTACCATTTAATGGCATCTCTTTTGAGAACTTGTGTGGTGGATTCCCTGTCCCAGTCTTTTTTCCTACCTAGCATCGTGGTGAAGTTCTCTTCGATTCTTACTTTCTTGTCGTCACTAGGAAGATTGTCTGATGAAACGTACCTAGTAAGAGAGGACCAGGCTTTCTAGTTTTTAATACTCTCATTACCTGTTTCTTTCCTAGATATTCTGAGAATGGCTTCATGGGCCATTTTCTCTATTACTAGATGAAGTGGTATGAGATTTGTAATAATCTCAAGTGCCCTGGTAGGACAGGTTCCCGTAGCTCCTGAGATAGATACACGCAGGCCATTGAATGTTAAGAATCTGCAAAAGCAGAGGCATATCCAACCATTGCCAGCATGTTCTTGCCTTCTTTCTACATGCCCCTCCACAGAAATGTTCTGATACAAAAAGTGTCCACCGAGGGTAATTCTAGGAACACATGTTCCTGGAGGTAGCATCTATACATTCCTTCAAGTTCTCCATCTGTATCCTTTAAATATCTTCGATCTTTGGAGGGTTTTGAGACACCATGGAATATCGCAAATGATCGTGAAATTTATAGGATAAAGATTGAAAACGTGAAAGAATGTATGAGAGCTAACCTAACTCACAAGTTCTTCTGCAAACAACTGATTTTGGTCAATATCGTCACCAATTTTAGAAGAAGAATCAGTTCTCGGACGATCCAAATCATATTCCATCTCAAAGCAGAGGAAAAGCCGTTATTGCATTGTAAACACGACCACGTTCCCAACATCCATTACCGTATATGAAAACACCTGTTTCGCCTCTTTCAACAACTAAACGATCATCGTAATTTCGTCTTCCAATTACGCACTCGCGTCGATGGTGATGTATCAGACCGGGATTCGCATTCGATACGAGCGTTTTCTAACAGATCGTGATCCCTTCTAGCGACAAGATGATTGCTCGGTACGAAAATAGACGTGTACGTAACGTCTAAATGAACTACGGGAGTTGTTGGAGTCCGCCTGTTACCTTAAAAGGCGCTCCTCCGCTACGCGGTCTGATATTTTAATGTATTTATCGTTCGAAACTGGAAAAGTGGCACCTCGTATTGCATAAGTATCATGTCGATTGGGTTCATTCGATACGTATGTGGAATACATATTTATGAGTCGGTTGAGTTTTTATGCGTTAGCGTTCGATATGATTCGTTGTGTACATTCGTTGGATTCGGGATTTTATCAGGAGGTTTTGAAGGCGCCTTATAGCCATACTTCTCGTTTCGTTACTCACGGTTCAGGCGTATATGATTTCTATATGAAGGGCAGTGATAAGAAGAACGATCTTCAATGCATTTTGGCCGAAAGAATGACCGGAAGATGCTTGAAATTGGACGGGTAGAGCTGGTTGCTCGTAAGGATGTATTTATCACTCTATTTTGACTAGGGCTTCACACGAGATGAGAGTAGGCGAGAATTTAACAAATCTCGTCTCGGTCTCGCCAATTCCCAAAAAATTATGTCTCGTTTAACTCTCGGTATCGTCTCGTTATCAGTTATTTCGTCTCGTCTCGCTTAATTCTTAATAACGATAATAAATATTATAATATATAAATGAAATGGTAGATAACAATAAATACCTTTGCAAAGCTATATGTATTACGCGTTTAAACAAAAATATTTGTACATTTACATATTTTTTTTAATCTTAAACACTGTCATCTTCTAAATTACTCGATGACCTTGTATCACATCATCTTTCAATGATTTACGTGTTTTTGCCATGATCATATCTGCTGTGGCAAATAATCTTTCAACAGGTACGAATGTAGCCATCAATGAATCATCGGCCATCTTTGGAAGTGTAGGAATTTTTTTATGCACTCACCACCACTCTAAAATACAATTTTGATTGCTATTTGCCCTTTATAACAACTAATGTTCTTCAAACTCAGCTTTCCAATGTTTCGAAGGTTTTGTAGATGTTTTAGATAGGCTATCGATGTCGATTCATTTTTCTATAGAATTGGGCAAATTGGTATCGTTTTCAATGAATATCTTCCCAGTGGGTAGATTATTGAGGGTGTTCCTCCACTTTCCGAAACATTGAATAGCTTCATTTTTCATTTCTTTAAAAGTTTTATTATTATGTACTTCCACAGATGTATACAATTATTGTTCACATCTTCACTAAAAGAATTCCGCCCTGAATAGGAAGGCTTCGTGATTCCTGATTGCATGATAAGTGGGTCTTCACTCCACAGTATCCTCATTGCCATTTCCAACGTTTGTTTATGTTGTTGGTACTCCATACTTTACAAGCTCGAGAATTTCAATCGCTGTCCAGTTAACCGTCCTGAAAGAGTAGGTGATTATCGGGACTGTCAAGCCGTTTGTAGCAGACACTTTCTTCTTACCGATAAGCTGTGATTTCCATATATTTCGAAGCTGCTTTTTTTTAGCTTACTGTTAAGATATCCATTTGTGTTGTCTCCAGTGTACCTATCTCTTCCATTCCGAGAAACTTCTATATGTCTTCTCCTGCTCCTTCAGTTTTTCCTTTGCTCAGATGAAAAACAACACACCGAATGATATTCCTATTGCTGAGGTGTATTCGGCAACGATATTCAGTAGTTGTTGTAACGCTGCCTTAAAAGGAGTGTACAATTTTAGGTCGTCAATGTACAGGACGTGTCAGACAAGGTGCCTGGTGGCCTCGCCTTGTACCCTATTCTGCTCGCCAACTCAGCTGTTGATAGTAGAAGTGCTATAGAGAACAATAACACTCTTAGCGAGTCTCCTTGAAATACGCCTCGCTTGATCTCACCTTAAATTATACTTGGGCACCCATCTGGTTCTCCAGATCTGACCTAGTGACTACTGGCCTCTGGTAACCTCAAAAGAGCGCTCCATGAAGAAAATTTGACTCTAACGAAGAACTGATCGCTGAGATTGAAGCCTACTCCGAAAGCAAACCTGAATCTTTGTGCGGAAAAGGTATTGAAAAGTTAGAGGAGCGTTTAAGTACATGCATTGCTCTTGAAGGTAACTGTGTTGACGATTAAAGACGACTTTTCAAGAAGAAATGTGTTTTACTATCGAGTGAAGTATTATATTCCTTGAATCTTTAATACGGCGATATAGTTTGTTTGAATAAACTCTACGAATCCTCTTTCCACAATGAAAAGGCCTCGTTTTCCCCCGATAATCCCCGAACATCCTCTCGAGTTCCTCAAAGCTAAGGCCGTTCCTCCATACGAGCGAACAGCTCGCTACTTATCCATTCATCGGGCTTACGACGCTCTTTGAACGACGCCGTTCCTCGGCATGCGATATCGCGTCCGCAAGACGCCCATTCAAAAGAGCCCGAGCGATATGAAATCTACCAGAAACGCGGGATTACACCCAATTACACCGCCCGCCTCTACGCCCTCTTGCGCACACGACGGGGGGGTGTTCGCCTAGCCCGTGAATAATGCCTCCTCGATATCGTGCGATCGTCTTCGGTTAAATCAACACCCGATTTCCCGGATCGGAGGGATTTGATTAAGATCGGTTTCGTCCCGTCTGAATGATCCCGAATTTGCTAATCGGATTCTAGACAGTTTACGGCACGCCGAAGGGGCCTTCGGTTCGGGTCCTTTTTCTTGCTCGATACGGGATCGGGATGAAAAATCATCATCAATCAAAAAGACGGTCGTTCGGCGGGGAAAAGGGTGTTTCGTTCGTGGTTCGGTTACTATGCATCGTCGTCTACTGTGTGAGATGTTCCGAAGGTTTATTTAGTAGGAGGCAGATAGTACAGAGCAATTTCGAGGGGTTCTGAAACTCTCCAGGTCAGGAATATGTTTTCTTATTTTCAGTGATCTCGAGCGAAGACAAATCAGGATTGTTTCTCCTAGATTCCCCCAAGAAAGAACAGAAAATGCTCATTCATTCATTTATTATTGTTATTAACATAATTACATGACACGTCAGCAAAAGCAATTTCCCAGTAAAAACACATGTTTGAGTCTTAGCTGCATTGAAGACTTATTCTTTAAACGTGAACAATCCGACCTAACCGGCTCACTTTGGGACTCCTAGTGAGATCATGATCTGTTAATGAAACCAGTTTCATCACCGTAACAGAAAGTGTCAAGGCACTCTCTGCTGATATTCCTATCCGAGCATCTTTCACGCAGAAAAACTTGCAGTAGAAAGATGCGTGGAAATCAACTTAAAGAAACTATCAGAGATGGAATTTAGCAATCCGCTCTGAGAGTCAAGCTGCTATTAATGCTCTGAGCTACCACGTAATAGAGTCCAAGCTAATATGGGAGTGCCGAAGAAAACTCAGGAAAGTAGGCAAGAACAACAGGGTCTCCTTGGCCTGGATTTCTGGTCACGCGGGAGTCATAGGAAATGAGGTGGCCAACACACTTGCCCAGAAAGCAGCACAGACCCCCTTTATTGGCACGGAACCCTACTGTGGGGCTGGTAGATACACCTACAAAAGGTGAATTCTGGGTGGAAGAAGAAAGTGAAAGAGGTATTATCTGGAGATCTCTACTCGGAATGTGTCACTCCAAGAAATTCCTCCGGAACTGTGATACTGTCCGATCCAAGAAATACTTAGTCCACTGGTTTCCTTGCTGGGCACTGCTGCCTTAAGAAGCATATGATGAGATTAGGGCCAGCAGAAACTGACGAGTGTAGATTCTGTTGGGAGGAGGATGAAATTCCTAATCACCTGATAACGGAATGCCTAGCCATCTCAAACTAACGCAAGGAATGCTGTGGGCAAGAAATCTGCAGGAGCGAAGACGTAGCCTCCTTGAAGCCACCCCAGATACTAGAACTCTGGAACTGGAAGACGAACTGTAGATGGTAATGACATCGACAGTTCTGTCGGGGGGCACAATAAACCTTGAGGTCGCAATGCAACGTTGCCCCCTACAATAATATACAATATATACAACAGCTGATATGTAGAAACAAATCGTTTATGAAGATTCGAACAGCAGTGTCCCTAATATAGACCTCTGTGGAACACCAGTTTCTATTATTCAGAGCCTATTCGCTTGACCGTTTACTTCCTTCTCGTGAGATCAGATGAACGGAAAAGGTTATTAGCTTTTCCTAATGCCATAGTGAAAAAGATTATTTAGAGGGATTTCGTAGTTCATCGTGTCGAAGTAGGATGTGAGTTGACAGGAGGAACTACTATATATCTCAGTGCTGATCCTTGTAAAACTTATAGTGCTTGGGAATACAATGCCGTCACTATAAGACATGGGAGAGTAGTCTTCTAGAGTTATAATTTTCGCTAAAAACAGCGCAGCTAAATGTAAAACAAGCTACAAGTGAGATTGTTTTGCATTGAATGTGCAATTCACAAGAGAAGATGTTGTAAAAATGAAGCGGTAGAGATCTGTAGAATGACATTGGAACCATTCGCCTCTTTAGATCACATTTAATTTCCCTTCTCATTTCCCTCCTTTTGAACACCTTCACCCGGACATCAAATGCTGGCAATCCTCACATTTAAAAAAGCGCTTCCTAAACCCCGTTTCCGCCTTTCCCTTTAGCTCGGATTATCAAGCCCGGAACGCTCTTTGATAGACGCCTGGGAAACACTTGAACGCCGTTTCGTACAGTGTAAATTTAAGACGTCTTCGTTGACGTAGGGATCTCCTCTAAACCCCTGCCATCCCCCACGCTCTGTTCCCCGTTGCATATGCATGAGGCGTAAATCCTACTGATTGCCGGGTAATGATTGTATAATGGCGAATCCAGGTACATCTTGTCTGACTGTTTTCCGTATTTGTCGCGTATGCACACACTCGCTAGTCGCTCTTGGTGTTTATCTAATCTTTTGGGCGTTCCATCCGTTAATAAGCGGAATAACGTGCATGTGTTGCAGGCGTCTGCTGTCGATTCAATTAGTGGGTTATTAACGTTATTTGTGCAGCGTGATGCGGGGTGAACGGGTTGGCCTGGTACGCAGATACGAATATGGTGATTTATATTCTGGTTTGAGTTGTCTGAATTGGTTATAAACAACTATAAAGCGACCATCTACACTAGTAAATACACTTTTGTACTCCAAAAATAAATAAGCTCCAGAGACGATGTTTCCATCTGCTGAGACGAGGCGTTACTGAAGCATGCTATAAATTATTACACTCAAGTATGGGTTGACATACCCTTAGCCATAAGCCGATTAGTGAGAATGAGTTGTTAATTGGGGCCAGATCATTATTGAGTAAAATATCTTTTCTCTTGTACATTTCGATACCTCCGAGTTTTCCTAGTTACAATTTATTGGCATTTCTCAACAATTTGACGGAATTTTCTGAAATTCAGTGGCCGGTTGTTAGAACGTCATCTGCAACAGTAAATAGATTTTAAATTCACCACCCATTCCAAAAAAGACTCAGAAACATTATGAATAGCCCTATAACCATCCTGGAATCTATATATGGGACAATTATTAACTAAATGATCTATGGTCTCTTCTAGTTCCCCGCATTCACAACTAGGGCTCTCAACTGAGTCATCTGAAGAGCATGCTGTTGCAACGACCACGACCCGTTCTTAAACGATTCAGAATAGACCACATTTTCCTTGGAAGATCAAACCCCGAAACTTTATTTGAAGGATCAAAAATTAAATCTTTGTTGAATGAATCACAAGAAATCCATTCAGACCGCCAAACTTCCTTGTCGATTTTATTCGAATTGAGGAAACAGTTGGACCATATAGGATTACGTGACTTCAACCTGGGAATCTGATTGCCTGGAATGTAGGAGATAATCGGAAAAGAATACGGAAAAGCATGAAATTTCTTCCAAGAATTTGAAACAGCAGTCTGCCTGCGAATGTGGGGCGGGACGATGTTTGAAAGAACTGATAGCCAATGAATAGGTGTAGGTTTAATCGACTTTTTTCGTCATTACTCTGAAACTAATCGAGATACGGAAAATCTAATTACAGATTCGTGATCTGCGTTCCCGATTTAGTGAATAACCAAAGCCGCGTCGATCTAATCGGAAAATTGTAGATTTTTGTATGTGTTGGATACTTCAAAAACTTTATGGCGTTTGACGGATTCGCTCATTTCCTAATATTTTCCGAAGGGATAGAGATACAGAGGAAATAGATACATAAATCTAAACGCCGTCCACCAACCAATAATCGGGGAAAATTTGGTTATTGAGATCAGAAAATCATAGATTTGGGACGGGAAAGAAGAATTTTCCTGCGATTCCGACCCAAAAAATTTTTTTCATGCTATATCGATACGGAGCTCGTGTCTGATTAAATCGAGGTCGCTGATCACGAATATGTAATTAGTTTTTCTCCAAGTCGCGTACTTTAGGAAAATGTCCACTTAGAGTGAAAAAATGGACGAAAATAGGTCAATTTTGGAAGTTTACACCGCCCAAAGACTTCGGAGTAGGGTGTTGTTGATTTTTTACGTCATATATGGATCCTTTATCTACTGAATAATCCAAACAGAAAATGTCCAGGTCGTACGCTTCGGAAATTATGATTTTTTTCCCAAGGGTCTATTTTTCGGAAAATTCTTTCCGCGATATTTCCTCGGAAAATTTTTTCAATAAATATCTGATCGCAGATTCGGAATCTACGGCCTCGAATCTATAAGAATAAGTACCCGTTTCATAGTTTTGCGTAAAAAAATTTTCTCGAAAAATGGGATTTTTCTTAAGGCTAATAATGTATTAAAAAATTGCCAAAATTCGACCGGTCTCTGATTTCGATGCAAATTACGTCATTTACTAATTCGGGGCCGTAGATTACGAATATATGATCGGATTTTTCATTAGAGAATTTTCCGCGGAAATATCGCGAAATGAATTTTCCGAAAAACAGACCCTTGGGAAAAAAATCATCATTTCCGAATAGTACGACCTGGCCATTTTCTGTTTGGATTATTCAGTAGATAAAGGATCCATATATGACGAAAAGAATCAACAACACCTTACTCCGATTTTTTTGGGCGGTGTAAACTTCCAAAATTGACCTATTTTCGTCCATTTTTTCACTCTAAGTGAAAATTTTGCCAAAGTACGCCACTTAGGGAAAAACTAATTACGTATTCGTGATCAGCGACCTCGATTCAATTAGACACGAGCTCCGTATCGATATACCATGAAAAAAATTTTTTGGGTCGGAACTTAGAAATATTTTTGACCCGGAATCGGAGGAAAATTCTTCTTTCCCGTCCCAAATCTATGATTTTCACATCTCAATAACCAAATTTTCCCCGATTATTGGTCGGTGGACGACGTTTTGATTTATGTATCTATTTCCTCTGTATCTCTATCCGTTCGGAAAATATTAGGAAATGAGCGAATCCGTCAAACGCCAAAAAGTTTTCTTTAGTATCTAACCCATACAAAAATCTAGAATTTTCCGATTAGATCGCCACGGCTTCGGCTATTCACGAAATTGAGGACGTAGATTCCGAATCTGTAATTAGTTTTTCCGTATCTCGATTAATTTTGGTAATATGGTGAAAAATCCGACTGATTAGTCCATTTTCTGGAGGTAGGGCCAGAAATTGCGAGTTTTTTCGTCATTACTCCGAAACTAATCGAGATACGGAAAATTTAATTACAGATTCGTGATCTGCGTCCCCGATTTAGTGAATAACCAAAGCCGCGTCGATCTAATCGGAAAATTGTAGATTTTTGTATGTGTTGTATACTAGAGAAAACTTTTTGGCGTTTGACGGATTCGCTCATTTCCTATTATTTTCCGAACGGATAGAGATACATAAATCTAAACGTCGTCCACCGACTAATAATCGGGGAAAATTTGGTTATTGAGATGTGAAAATCATAGATTTGGGACGGGAAAGAAGAATTTTTATTTTTTAAATTGAAAATCGAACCTTCTTTCCAAACTGTGTCATATGCTGCTGACAAATCCATTTTGATATCCTATGGGCAAATCGCTCAGAACTTTTCGATTTTTCAAGAATCATCAAATGACAAAATATTGTCAGGGTACATTGATGATTGATTGATTGAGATTTTTCATGGATAATTTTTATTTTTAAATTTTCTGTCAGTCGTGTTGAATATTCCATAAGAGTATAACGTCATATATTAATTGTTATTTCTTTTACAGGTACGTGAGCAACATTGATCTAAGGTTATGCATGACGGTGAGTTTTATTTTAATCATAAAAACATCCTGTAGGAATCCATAGTACGTCGACTTGAACTCCCTAAGGCTGGTTTTCCTGTCACGCTGACGGTCGGCGCTGATGAGTCAATATGTATGTAGCTATAGGTAGCGTTTTCGAGTCACGCAGCGCTGACGGCCGTCAGCGCTGAGCTATATACGCGCACGTACGCGCCGGCGCGTCGGCGCCGCTGACTAGCTGGCGCCGACAAGCCTCCACATTCAGTGAGCCAGAGACAATAGCATCCTTCTATTTCTTTTTGTGATCAGCGCGATGCTAAAAGGATCCGAGCTGACCGATCAGCGCTGACCGTCAGCGCCGACCGTCAGCGTGACAGGAAAACCAGCCTAATCGATAAGTCACCCCGTTCGTTTACCAGCTGTTGACCGCAAAATAGAAAGGAGTAAGCCAGGTTCGTATGCCCGGAATCCCACCCCCTTAATAACAACGGTATGATTACTTAACTTCGTTTCATCAGGCGGAGTAGTTTTTGCGATCGCCGCCTGTGCCGGGGACGGCGCGCTCGCGCGTCCTGAAATCTATTATTAACGCGAAAGGGGGGGCAGATAATAAGATTTGTATTTCTGGGGATGCTCCGCGTAATTATGTTCCTCGCAATGATTTACAGATTCGTCCCGAGCAGTTAGTGGGCTTAAAATTGCGCACTATCTCTTCCTTGCTCCCGTAATAAATTAGTTGTCAACGGCCGCCACGTGTTTCCGCCGAAAGAAGACGGTTTCGCGCCGTTCGCCTTTTCTCCCCAATTTCGGGATATTGCGTCTTGTCGTTTTGCATAAGTGGCTAATTCGTAATAGGGTAGGTCGTTCTGGTTTCGTCCTTTCGTTTTCCGAGACGCGACATCTGTCGCGGAGATGTAATTTTCGCTCGGCTGTGTTTTTCTGTCGAGATAATGGCGGTAGGATGAGATGTTTGTTCTGTTTGGCGGACGAACTCCGCCCCGCCACTACGACTAATCGGCCTTCCCCCATTCATCATTTCTGAAACATAATACATTCGAATAAAATAAAAAAAATTTTTTTTTTCGATGATGCAATTATTTGAACATTTGCAAAAATTTGCGCATCGTTATTCTACAACTAATTACTACGTTTCAATTGGATCGAATCCGAACTTATCGAGTTATTCGGAAAGTACCACCAAATGTAACATGTGTATAACTCCGGATACATATGGCCGATTGTTCCCATTAACGAACTCAGCCGTCGCATTTGGATGCATAACCTACACTGAAAACTGCAATTCGATATCTTTTTCCGTTTGAAAGTTATCGTGGCAACGGAAGGCCGGCCGCCGTTTGGCAACATAATACCACGCTGTTCCCTAAAACATGCTTGCAAAATGAGTCAATGTATTTTTGGCGCTCTAGTTCCTCGGAACAGAGTGCTTATCAATTTGCCCAAATGACTGTAATTTTCGAATTTTTGCCTGAAAATGGTCTCAAACGATTTGGTTCGACTCACTGATCAAGAATCCATGGTCGAAATCGATTCTGTCCGGCCGGTCGTAGGCACGATAACTCTCGAACGAAAGGAGTTAGAGGATTGAAATTTGCAAGGTGGGTTTGGAGCGTAAATATCTCGAACAAGTTCTTTAATGGGCAAAATCCATCAAGCGGTTTCGGAGTTATGGGCGATTTTAGTAAAAACATTTTTTATGAATATTTCCGAAACCGATCACTCGATCTATCTGAAATTCAGCATCAAATTGTAGAATCATGACCTTTATACGCATGTGAAGTTTTGTATTGACCAGGTTACCGCAAAGTATCAAAAAAAAAATTTTGAAAATTTAAAAACAAATTTTCTACAATAACTCTCGAACGGAATGAGCTAGGCACTTGAAATTTTCAGAGTAGGTTAGGGAGATGAATATCTCAGTTAAGTTCGTTATTGGGCCAGATGGTTTCGGAGTATCGAAAAAAAAATTTTTTTTTCAATTAACAAATTTCAAATTCAATTTTCATTTAAGATGCAGTTTCACCATAAAAATCCATTGATGTCACTTTTAACTCCAACAAGCTAATACTTTCGGAGATATGATTTTTCTAAATTTCAATAATGAATCGTACTTCTATTTTTTCACTGAATGCTATAATTATTCTATCTAAGCTTTTTTATATGCTCTGTGTTCTTACTCGTACATGTCATCCTGTTCTATAAGAAAGAGTCAAATTCATTTCAGCTATTTTAATTTGATTTCTCCCATGGTGCAGTTCTCATTCTCAGATTGCTCATTTAATCTTGATAAATAAACTATTATTTGAATTGAATTTCCTTTATGATGCAGTTCTATCATAAGAATACATTGATATAATTCTCAGAGAAACCTATACTTTCGGAGATATGTTTTTTTAAACTAAACAACAGTTTACATTAATATAAATATAGGCTGTTGCAGCAACCTCCATATTCTCGAATGATTTCACAAAACTGAACTAAAAATCATGAAATGATTGAATTTTCTGCGCTTAAAATCTGTCAAGTTCTGTCGCATGTCTGTAAGAGGGTGCAACTGTTGCAGCCACAAACCTCCTGCTGTTAGAGATACAGAATAACATCCCTAAAATGATACAACTAGTCTAAAACGTTCCGTGTACGGATGAGGAAGTGAAAAGACCTGAAAGATTAATCGGGTGAATGCCGCATTCCATATTTGTAATCATATTTAAATGTACGAAGAGAAACCTTTGACTCACTTGTTAAACATCGAGTATAAAAGCAAACACAAACCACGGTTGTATCTACACACAACTTCCGGCCTTTTTTTCCGGGGAATCGGGAGGCACCGCATGCCACCTGTTTGATCGCTCCAAAAATAACGGGCCTTTTGTCTCTACGCCGTACTTATAAGCGCGAATTATACATGGAGGCAGACAGCGAGAGAGATGAATAAGGGAGAATTTTCGACGAAAACTCGTTTAATTTGCATGGATTGCCGGCGCAGATCCGGACCGAAACACGGAAAAGCGATATTTAACGAACTGAGGCGGCAACTTTTTTCTCTGGACGATTCGCCCGAGACTCGCTCCAATTAGGAGGAGCTGCTTTCTTGTTTGTTTCCAGATTCGGTTTTTCAATTTCTCGCCGCATTAGGTATATTGTGTTTTTCCCGAGAATTTAAATTTCGAGATTACGGTGTTTTTAAGTATTTCGTAGAATTGACTTCTTTATTCTTCCTCCTCGGTCTAGCTCGGGAATTACATTCTGAGTATTGTTGTAATTATGACGGAAATGGCTGTTAGGCTCAACGCATTTACGGGAGAAAAGCTTTTTCCGATTCACTCTCATATTCCTCTATTATGGATAAAACTCGATGGTTCGACGAAAAATCGAACATAGAACTGAATTTATTTCGACAATCTAAAGTCAAGGTTGACCACAGCCTTCTTAATTACATGCCATACACAGAGAAAGAAAAGCCGTGATTTGTACAATGTTTACATTGTATCTAATGATACAATGATTGATTCTCTCGGAAATTAATTGAACAACGAGCTGAATTTTGTGGAAGTACACCAGTTTTGCGAGGTAAAGAAGGAAATTTAAAAATTGACAACCTTGTTTTAGAAGTATCCCTAGATGAACTTATTCGCCAAATCTGCATTGCCTCGCAAAATAACACTCAAAAATAGATCTTTCTGACAGTCGTTTAAAAAATATTTTACACAATAAACCGTAAGCACATGAAAACCAAACCGGACGAAAATTCTTAACCTAACTTCTTGCTGTACCACGGCGTTACGTAGCCGTAGGGCCCTCAGACTTTGTTGCCAAATTTCTTCTGCATCGGTTGTGGCCGAATGCATATACCTTTGGTACAAACTCTTGAGTCTCTCGATTACGATTGGTTGAAAATATATCGAAGATTGTAACGTGCCAATTGTCCACTTGTGGACAATTGTCGAGCATGAAAATCTACTTCTAATTATCTGAAGGTAGGAGGCTAAGCTGGCTTGATTCGGCAACAAAACTCCCTCCAAGGTTTTCGCAATAGGTATATTAAAATTGAAAAATTAGTTCGACTCTTTTTCACTCTAGACAGGCTCATACTACTCAACTTAACAGAAAACAAGGAATGTCGTGGCTTCCTCGGAGTACGATATTATGATCACCCTGTAGATGAAGCTAGAATTGCCCCAGTGGGAACTTCGGCACTGCAATTTCCAATTTGATTTTCTGAATCCAATGACAGTATTTCTCGTTAATTTTCCAATTCCAAAGAAACTACTTCCTGGTGGTGTTCTAATTCCAAGAGAAGTATCCTCTGGTCATTTTCCCATCCAAAAGAAGAACCAAGTTGATTTTCCAACTCCAAGGGAAGTATATATTTGTGGGTGATTTTTCAGTACAAATTCAATCCCAGCCAAGGTGCTATTGGGAAAGCGAACACAGAATTCACAAAACAAAAAACTTTTACAACTTTATCACAAATTAAACACGAGAAGGAGTCATGTTCAGGATATCATACAACTTCTACTGAATTTACCAAATCTGAGTTTGCTTCCACAAAATTGATGACACTGAAAATACTATGATCTTAAAATCAACTTTTCTTCCTTGGTGAGGATTCTGAATTATTATTAAATCAAATTAAGCACTTACCGAGAATTTCAGCACAATTTTCGCCGATAATTCAACTCGGAAATCTTAAGTTCAAAATGCCATAATATTGAAATCTTCCGGGACGCAAGGAGAAAGAACTTCCAGAATTTGATCATAAAATGACACTCTTGTTTACGCGCATCCTCGCACCGGTATAAGACGCGTTGCAATTCACGCAAAGGATTAACAGAGGCGTATCGTTCCCTTCATTTCTCCATAGACGTGCAATATCGTTGCAAGATGCTCGGAAAAGTAAACACCATTGCGATGCGTTGTCAACGAATCTTCCGAACGTCATTTAAACAGCCGCAATTAATGCGAAGTGATCCCTGCAACAGCTGAAAGTCCCAGTTTTCCGCGCTATCGGCGCGCCGAGGGCAAAAAGCGAAGGCGGAGGGTGCCACGGGAACTCGGCGGCATCCGAACTATTTCCGGAACGACAAAGATTGGTGTGGCGTCCTATTCAGATAAATTACAATTGCAACGTCAAACATTTCCCGGTAATTACACGTTTTGCGGCGGGCGAAAAGTACGCCCGAACTGCGTAACTACGTCTGACGACCGCCTAATGGAATTTTCCGCGATGCCTCTTCGCTCGGAATCGACCGCTGTTGACTTTGTCGAGTTTTACTCGGTGCGGACCGCAGTAATTGGTGATATCGAATGGCGGCCGCTTTGTGGAAAAAGCGACGGAAAATAGTTTGACAAGATCAACCCTGTGACGTTTGAGTTTAAGTTTAGCCGGTAGCCGTTTACAATGAACTTCGAACATGAATTCTTTTCAGCATTTGAGAGTCGGTAAAGTGAAGAACTAGATTTCTATATGTTTGGCGGAGAATGGTCTTAAAAGTTTAGTTTAGACTCGAGGTCATACTTAATTCTGTTCTAAATGGTTCCTTTCTGGGCTTATTCTCCCAAAGGCTGAAACAAAGTTACGAAATAATTGTTATACATGGTGTTTTATAATATATGCGCAAGACTTCAGGACGTGATACCTCGTCCAAAAATATGAAAAAAAGTTTATATTAACTGACCCTCTAAAATGCGCCTTTTTCGAGATTAAAATTGAAATTAAAAAAGAAATTTCGTTTTTTTGCGAATATCTCCGGAACTGTTTATCCTACAGGAAAGAGCTTTTGTAAGCATTTCTTACTCATAATAAACTATGTTTTGCGCTGAATTTCTTTTTAAGTCATAAGTGGTGAAGGTTTTGAAGGGTTAGTGGGTGTTTCTCTCCCCAACTTCTACGCCATTGGAAAGAGTACGGTTTTGAAACGCCTATTTGAACCGCCAATGTTTTCTACTCAAAAAAGGTACCCCCATAAGCTCTAAAGTCGACTGTTTTGGAAAAAAATAAACTTTGGCGTTGAAAAACATGGTCATTTTTTTGAATAAAATTATTTTCTCACTAATTTAACATAATTCACCCACGTTAACTTCATGCTTTTCAACATAAAGTATATTTTTTTTTTCGAAAACGGTGTACTGTAGAGCTTATGACCAAAAGTACCTTTTTTCTGTAGAAAACATTGGCGGTTCAAGTGCGCGTTACAAACCGTACTCTTTCCAGTGACGTAGAAGTTCGGGAGGAAAACACCCACTACCCCATCTAAACCTTCACCAATTATGACTCAAAAATAAACTTTTCCGCACACAACATAGCTTATTATGTGTGAGAAGTACTTGAAAAAGTTGTTTTCTGTAGGATAAATGGTTCCGGAGATATACCTAAAATATGATTTTTTTTTTCAATTTCAAATTTCCTGTATGAAGAGTAGATACGCGGACCTTAGATTTGAATATTTCAGTGAAATTGTGATTGCTTGTGAATATCATCTCTGTGCGATTGACCATGACCATCAAGCATTGATAGTATAGAGATTGTGCGTTAACCATTTCTTTTGCTTTAGAAACACTAGATATTTGTCAGAAACAATATATAGAACAATTCATTAATTGGTTTTGTCTGAGGCAAAACGGATGAAAGAGTCTAATTTAGAAGCCGAAACGTTACAGAATAGTTTTATTTATCGTTGATGTTGTTTCGTTACTGTTTATTAGCCAACACTGTTCTATAATACATGTCTTCTGACAAAGATTTTGCGTTTCTTACGCAGAAGCAATTTCAAAATAATAAATTTTATTATTTCATAGATATTTCTCTTAGTTTAGGAGAAAAAAACCAGAAAGAAATCATCTCCCAAAGAATCTATTATTGTTGAATGGTTTCTTTCTGGATTTTCCCTTCCAAACTCTGAAAAATTTCTATAAAATAAAAAAAATATTATTTTGAGATTTGCCTCTGCGTAAGTAACACAAGATATTTGTCAGAAGCAAACAATCGAACAATGTTACCTAACAAACAACAACGAAACAACATCAACGAAGAAACAACTATATCGTAACGTTTCGGAGTCTATATCAGACTCCTTCGTCAGACACTTAACGAAAATCTTCAAAATTATTTTGTTGATAGTTATTCTGAAGATTTTTGTTAAGTGTCTGACGATGGTGTCTGATATAAACTCCGAAACGTTACGATATAGTTGTTTCTTCGTTGATGTTGTTTCGTTGTTGTTTGTTAGGCAACATTGTTCGATTGTTTGCTTCTGACAAATATCTTGTGTTTCTTTCGCAGAAGCGAATCACAAAATATCAATTTTTTTATTTTATAAATATTTTCCAGAGTTTGGGAGAGAAAACCCAGAAATAAACCATTCAATGATGGATATACCTCCAATAGTATCCTTTAATGATTATATAATCCATTATTGATTACTTAAATTCATTTTAGCCAGCTTACTATACGCTGTATTCGATTAAACGAATGAGGAGAGTAATTGAATCATATCGAACCGAAAGGGATCTCTTCTAAACTTAAGTGACATTCTTCTCGAAGAATCACGCTGCGTGACCTGTGAAAACATGTCACAAGCGATCGTCGAACCAGTAACCCACATTATTCAAGCGCGCCGAAATCTGAAATTATTCATAATAGTTTTGAGGGTCTCAAGAAGCTTATCTTTGAGCTCGTACGACATCTAACGGAATTAACTGGAGAAGTTCGGAGATTCTCATTAAATTTTCATGAATTGCCGGAGATAAGATGACTGAACTCAGGGAATATACGCAAACCGACGGGCGGGGGGATCTCCATCCTAATTTAAAACGCTAAGTATCACGTATTCCTGCAAAATTAATAGAGAGAGGCTATAGTCTTACCGCCGTAGACCACGTCTAGGGTGTCGTAAATACGGCTTAATGAGTGCACCAATGTATTTATTATGTTCCGGCGTTATTATAACGTGTTTTTGGGGGCGGAACATGAGTCCGTAACGAGATTCGACCACCTGGAATATCTCGGGGTAGTTCCGGTGTCTTAGACGTCGAGAAGTTATTGGAGGATACCTATCGCAACCTCTTCGGGTAAGGCAGGGTGTAATTAATATCTACAAGAGCAGGTGGCTGTTTCTTGACTTGAAATGAAGCCAATAGATTAGTCGTTACTCAGATGTTGGTGGTCTTCGGAATGGATTGCCAAACGTTACTATTCTTTTGATTTTGAAAATTATCAATGAACTCGATAATTAATGAAAGTAAATATCATTCTGAAAAAGCCCTGGGTGAATGAACTGATGTCAAGAACGGATTCCAAGAACTGATATCAAGAACTGATGTCAAGAACTAGTGTCAAGAACTGATGTCAAGAACTAGTGTCAAGAACTGATGTCAAGAACTAGTGCCAAAAAAAAAATTCGAAAATTGTGATTTGAACATTGAAGGAAACACACCAGTACCCTCAAAAATAATGATGAATCTTCCGCAAATTTTCGCCAGAATCGAATGCGAAAAACTTCTAGACGTGTGTAATTCACTATTAACGCATTCCCTTCTCCATCAAAATATCTGACTATTATCTTGTAAAAGCCTCCGTGATACGACGAGGGTAGTAGGGGAGTTCTCGTGAGGAATTAAATTTGGGGGGTGTCTATGGGGAAAATCAGAGGGAGATACTGCTCTATTTATGATGATGTATAATATCCCACTCGGGGGTAAATTTGATATAAAATTATGGTGAAACGTTAATCTTGTTTTCTTTTGAAGTGGATAAGTACATGGCCTCTTGACGAGGATCATTCACAAATAATTCTAGCAGTAATTAAATAGTATATTTCGATAAACATATGAAACAACATCAATTTTGTATCATTTTAGTGGGTTGTGTATGTCACCCTGTAAAACCGCACTGTTCATGACGTCAACACTCTATGGTCGACATATTGAAATCCGTAGGGGAAAAACGAACCAATTTTCTATAAGGAAAAGCGAGAAAAGCACTGACGTGAAAACATGGAAGTTTATGCCGCATTTCAGCTGATTCCGACGCAT
This sequence comes from Halyzia sedecimguttata, assembly GCA_937662695.2. Lineage (NCBI taxonomy): Eukaryota > Metazoa > Arthropoda > Insecta > Coleoptera > Coccinellidae > Halyzia > Halyzia sedecimguttata. Next base: position 110,610,744 of record OW569413.2, read on the forward strand.
AGTTTCTGAAAAATAGAATTTTTACTTTTTAGAGGGGAGAAGTGTATGAAAAACGAAATTCTGATGAACCGCTTTCGTCATGAATATTTTGGTTATTTTTACAATGTACAAGCTCATTTTTATCAAGCCATTTTTAAAAATTTGAAAAATTAAAAAGAAAATCACATTCTTAAAAAAATTCAAGTGTTTTATCATGCTTACAATCAACAAAATAAAATCTGCGTTTTTAAATCAAATGTTCAAATTGTTCTCCATTAACTTCCATACAATAATACAGTCCTGACTGAAAACCGTCTCTAACATGGTTCAGCATAATTGGAGTTATTTGACGACACTCATTTACAATTTGTTGGCGTAGTTCGTCCAAATTTTTAGGCGGACTAACAAATATCTTGAACTTTAGATGTCCCCACAAGAAGAAGTCCAGAGGGTTCAAATCAGGAGATCGGGCAGGCCACTGCATAGGACCTCTTCTTCCAATCCAACGACCAGGGTATTACAGAATTAAGTATTGGCGATCTGGTGTGGCGTAGTGAGGAGGAGCTCCGTCTTGTTGGGAATGCAACTGTTGTTGAAGTAGTAGAGCATTTCAAGATAAATTTCGCCATTTAAATTACACGGAGTAAACAGAGGTCCAATGAGGTGGTTTTTCAAAATTCTTACCCAAACGTTTGGCTTTTCCTCGACCTCGAATTCTTGATCAGTGAGTCGAACCAAATCGTTTGAGACCATTTTCAGCTAAAAAATCGAAAATTACAGACATTTGGGCAAATAATACCTGCTGCAGGTTGATTGAGGACTTGAACTATCTATCAAATGTGAGTTCCGTCGTTTCAAATGAAGAAAATTTTCAATCACTGTTTGATCTCGGTTTAATTGATTGATCTGTCTTCATTCCACAACGCCGTAGATGCGACTTGATTCCTGAATCATGATGATTATCCAACACGAATTGAAAGAAAATAAAAGCGACAAAAACGATACGAAACGAACGGTTTGATTGAATTGAGCCTGTAAAGAGAGACCCGACGATGATGACCGAGGCTCACTCGAAATGTTTTCACTAGAATTAACGGGATTATTTGCGAAAGGTACCTGGGACGCCGCCTCTTCAACGAATTAAATCGAGTATTTGATGTCTGACGAGTGGATCGATCGTTAAGTGAAATTAAATTCGGATGATTATACTAACTGACGAAGAAACTGCAACACCCAGAAGGAGCTGTTAAAATTTTAAATTTTCTTTGGTAAACATAGATAGTATAGCAAGGAGTAAATTATTATAATTTGGAGAAAAAAATCGTGAAGGTTTTTTCTTGCAAACATTTTTTGTTACTTACATATTATAGTCATTTTTTGCATATTTTTTAAAGTTTACAACAAACCAGCTGTTCGAGGAGATCCAAGGTCGATGTTTAGTTGTTGTAAAAATAGCTAGAGCATGCGTACGGGGAATTTATCACCAGCTAAATGAATTTGAAAGAGGTAAAATTATTGGTGTACGGGAGGCGGGGTTGTCATTTCGAGAAATAGCTCACCGTACGAACAGAAATCCAACTATCGAAGAAGAGTAGGCACCAGACGTCGAAGGTGCACAAATGAAATTCAAGATCGACGTCTAAGATTTATGGCTATTAAGCCCTGTCCACACCAGTAGACCATGTTGCGAAATTTGTCTATAGACCGTCTAGAGACGGTTTCGAGACACGGTATATAGACTGTCTAGAGACACCGTTCATTGTCTTGTCTAGTGTCCACACTACAATGTAAATATTTCAGTCTCATGTTCACAATCCGCCATGGAGGACTTTGTTTTGTGTGGAATGAGTTCCTGCTTAGTGGTAATTATAAGTGAAAGAACACGCCGTTTTTTTTTCACCCGGTTTTTGTAATGAGGACTAGTAACATCCCACAAACAATAATATACGTGATAATCTTCAATTAGACTCAAAACTTTTTCATTAGGCCACATGTTTCAAAGTAACTAAAACGCTCTTGAAAAACTGAATAAACAGCCGAACCACACCACTCGGTAGCTGGAAACAGAGTGAAGATGTCTCGTCTCTAGACGCTGAGTACGTCCACACTGTCAAAATGTTGGGCAATATGTCTAACGTTGCATTAAGTCTCCCATTCCAGTCGGGAGACCTTAGACCTGCGATTTTTGGTCTCGCAACAAGCCCGTAGACGGAGATCGGTCTATAGACCTGTCTACGTAGACAACCTGAGACACGTCTCAGAGACCAAAATCGCGCAACTTGTCTACTAGTGTGGACTAGGCTTTAGAGACCGATTGGCGACAACTCGACCTTTGGCTGATGAGTAGTTAAGAGAACAAGGCCATCCTGTAACTGTCCGAACGGTTCACCGTCGGATAAGGTATTTTGGACTGCAGCATTATCGACCCCATCTTGTGTTACCTCTGACGGTTGAGCATCACCGGCAACGATTACAGTGGTAGAGAACGTCAACCTTAGAATGTGGAATGGCACCAGGTCGTCTTTTCTGATAAACCTCGATTCTCCTTGGGTGCACATGATGGCCGTAGAAGGGTTAGACGACGTCGGGGAGAAAAAAGTGAACCTCAGTTTGATATTGAGCGTCATGTAGACCGGACAGTAGGCCTTATGGTATGGAATGCTATTGCACATGCAAGTAGGTCACCTTTAGTCTTTATTCGAGGTCACATGACAAGAAATAGTGGAGCCATATGTTCTCCCTCACCTTAACCGGCTCGAGAATCCAATATTTCAGCAAGATAATGCTCGACCTCATGTTGCCAGACTTAGTTTAAACTTTTTTGAAGCGACCCATGTGAATCTTTTGCCATGGCCGCCCAGATCCCCCGATCGTTCGCCGACAGAGCATGTTTGGGACATCATGGGTAGAAGGCTTGGAAATTTACCCCAGCCTCCACGGACCTTGGCGGCTCTGAGACATGAACTACAGGTAGCTTGGGATAGTATCCCTCAAGAAGAAATAGACCATATTATTGCATCAATGCCAAGATGTGTTGGGGAGTGTAGGGATAATCGCAGAGGACAAACACATTATTAACAAAATTATTAAAAAAAAATGTGCACCCTCCGTTTTTCGATTTTTTTTTCTTCCAAATTTCAATCATTTACTCCTTGCTATACTATCTATGTTTTACCAAAAAAAATATAAAATTTAAACAGCTCATTCGTGGTATTGCAGTTTCGTTGTCAGTTAGTATATTTCTCCTTCTGGAGCCCGTCCTTCTGTGTAGTCGCACATTGTAAATGGGCCCCGAACCGGCTTCTAATAAGCAGTTAGTTCGTGCCTTACTCAGAATATTTCCTTCGTTTCGGTCGATATAGTACATTTCCGTCCCCCTAATTTTCGTGACTACTTGTTATTCAGCACGTAGAGTTCGCCAAGTCGGTGCCCCTGCGTGCCTCCCCCAGCCCCCGCCGCCTCGGCGAAGCCAGCCCTTATTATTTTTGCGTCTATCAGTTTCTTGTTAGCGTCTATTCTGAGGTACGACGGGCGGCTAGGCGGTGGTATATCGCGGATAATTCACGTTACACGCCCTGCCATTTTCATATTTTTCCCTCTTTATTCGCGTCGGGGCGGTCGGGCGTCCCGCTCATTTTGCCGTACGCTCGTTTTCCGTTGTCGCTTTACGAGGTCGCATTATTATTACGCCGGGCTACGGAAAAGTCTCGGGGGAAAGCGAAATGACAATCGACTAGTTTTAAATATTGGTTCATCGTACGTTCTAATGGGAGAAACGTAGGCTGAAGTAGCGACAAAATTTGTCGCCATTCCCTGGAATCTGAATAAACAGGGTTGATGAGTCAATGATCAATATTTCAAATTTAAACAAATTTTGTAAAAAATTAAATTTTCACAAATTACAACACTCGTTGCTGAAGTTTTCCCCGAAGCTCTTGTATCGTACGTCGAATTGCATGATACTCCCTTATACTAACCTCTGCTGATACATCTAAGGCTCTCAATCAAAAGAATATATACAAGGTGTTCCATCTCAGACGATCCATCCCGTATATTTCTTATACTATGATTGGAAAATTTTCCCGAAACACGTCAAATGATTTTGTTTGGGGGACATCTTTTGACTTTTGAGGCTTGAACGAGGAACCCCCGAAGAGCGGGCGCCTCAACCCCTCAAAATTGAATAGGGAAGAGGGGTTGAGTGATACTTCATTTGAAAGGTCGTGGAAGCTTCTTTACAACGGTGTATGAAAAACGCAATTTTGCTGAACCGTTTTCGCCAAAAATCAATGTTTAAGCTCAAATGAGACATCTTGAATATTTTGGTTATTTTTATAAAGTCTATTTTAACCAAGCCCTTTTTGTATCCAGTATACATATACAGGGTGAGTCTTTGACCACTGCATTCATTTTAACTAAAGATTCCTGTCATCAAATGAAACACTTTTTTCATTTAACATTTTTCTAAATTCAGCTCAGGTAAAAAGTTACAGGCTGTTGAAATTTTGCAAAAAAATCAGTTTTTATTTTGTAGCTTTGACATCCTTTTTTTGAATAAAATGAATGTTGGCGTCAAGTTTCCTATAACTATGATACATATTTTCCAAATATTAGTTATTTTCTACTTCTACTGGTTTTCTAGTTATTGACTCGAGGATCCATAAAACTAAACGAAATTAGCATAAAGCAAGCATAAAAAGTTTTTCTTGACTCATTTCAAGAATATTCCATAGTTTTAGAACATTAAATTATTCTTCATCATTTCTCCTTAAACGCACCGTTTTCGAGATATTCTTCATTGAATGTTTTAAAGTGGAAAACTCCAGAAATTTCACTACTTTTATGGATCCGTCCCTGAGCATTGGAATCCCGAATCAAGGTGTAAACCACGTTACCATGCATTATTCTCGTCCGCCAACAATGTCATAGATAATTTATATGCGGGAGTGTATTAGCACATTGTGAAATCTTTAAACGCTTGTAACTTTTTACCTGAGCCGAATCTGGAAAAATGGTAAATGAAAAAAGTGTTTCATTTGATGAGAGGAATCTTTGGTTAAAATTAATGCAGTGGTCAAAGACTCACCCTGTATATGTATCACTGGTTTCCTCACAGGGCACTGTGGCTTAAGGAAGCATATCATGAGATTAGGGCTAGGAGAAACAGAGCGCAGATTCTGTTGGGAAGAGGATGAAACTCCTGATCACCTGATGAACAAATGCCTCGCAATCTCAAACAAACGCATTGAATGCCTGGGGCAAGAAATCTGCAGGAGCGAAGACGTATCCTCCTTGAAGCCATGCCAGTTACTGGAGTTCATCAGATCTCTGGAACTGGAAGGCGAGCTGTAGATGGTGATGACATCGACAGCTCCGACATGGGGGCACAATATACCTAGTTATAAACATAGTTTGCCGATATTCGACTCTTGGATTTTTGGTAACAAAAATGTCCATTACAGCTCGCATCGCCTGTAATCGTAAAAATAGTTATGTCCATCATAAAATGGCGAAAAGTTTCGCGAGGTGAACACTGATTTTGAAAATAAATTTCGACAATTTGGTAACGTTATTCAAGTGAATCTATTAATTATTGAAATTGCCAACCTTCCTGAACTCAAATGTCAAAGAACTGTCACTTTGGCAAACATCATTCAAAAGATCTCATGCAGCTGGAAAATCACCCTATATAATTTTTGTTTCCAGTTAGCGCTGGTGTTGGAACATCATTCATTGCCCATTTCGATCTGACGTAATAATACTGCAGATTCAATTAACATCGACAAAGTTCGTGGGCATAAAGACGTTCGTGTATAATACTCATTCCGATATCTTGATCATGCTATACGAAGTTGACACAAAGTAATTACTTCCATCAATTAATTTTACTGCGATTCCCATCAGAATCGCTCAAATGGAAGGTAATTACACTGCTCTGGTTAGTGTATTATGGGGTACTGCTGATATAGCGCAGAAATTACTGAAAAAATTATGTTCGCGACCTTCCTTAATGGTATTCATATACAGTTTGGAAAAGCTAAATGGAATGAATTCAATATCTTGTTTACTGTACATATTTATGGGAAATCCTGAAGCACGTCAAATTTGAATCTTCAATTCCCTTCGAAAGACAGGTATAACCCCTAATTATTCAAAGAGGAAGTAGGTATGGGCTTGTGAGAGATCGTTTGAAAGGTCTTTATTCAGAAATTTTATCACTTTGTTTATTGCAAAAATTAAATTATAAAAAAAGTTATATACTTTGGTACTCACAATTCTTGAATCCAAGAGTTTTCTTTCCACAAATCTGGAATTTTCGACGAATTTGCTCTCTCAGTCGCTGCATCACACTCAGGTATTATTTTTTATTGGCGCTCTAGTTCCTCGGAACTGAATGCTTATCAATTTGCCCAAATGTCTGTAATTTTCGAATTTTTCGATGAAAATGGTCTTAAACGATTTGGTTCGACTCACTGATCAAGAATCCGTGGTCGAAATTCATTCTGTCCGGCCGGTCCGGCCGGCCGGCCGTAGGCACGATAACTCTCGAATGGAATGAGCTAGACAGTTGAAATTTTCAGAGCTGGTTTGGGAGATTAATATCTCGGCTAAGTTCGTTATTGGGCAAAATCGGACAGATGGTTTAAATTTTTTTTTACATAACAAATTCCAAATTAAATTTTTTTCAATATACAGTTTTACCATAAGAATCCATTGATATCATTTTCACCTCTAACAAGCTAATACTTCCGGAGATATGATTTTTCAAAATTTCAATAATAAATCGTATTTCTACGTTTTCTCAGAATGATATAATTATTCTATGTATAAATTGTTATAATGTCAACTAATGGCGATTTCCATTGACACGCTCGGAGCACTCGAAATCGATCTCATCTGTCATGCATCTGTCCAATTGAACCGAAAATATCTGTCACATATGACTCCGAGGGATCCGAGCGTGTCAATGGAAATCGCCATTATTTTCCTGAGACATGACATTGTCTAATTCATTTCAACAATCGTAGAATTATGAGAATTATAATATGATATCATACTTTTTGTTGGTTGATATTTTCATGCCGATGGTCAATCCATATGATGATGGGAATGGTAATGGTAAGTTAATAATATTGAGTTCAGAATATCTCCAGTGAAAACAAAACTGGAATATTGGAGTATAGGAGTGGATTTGAGGAAAGAATATTATAGTTCATCATAGAATTGAGGAATGAATTTCTCGGATGAGTTCGTTGTTGGGTGGAATTGGTCTATTGGTTTTGGATTGATAAGTTTTGGCACTCTTGTTGAATTTAATTCTTCTATGATGTTTGAATTGAATTTCCTTTATGATGCAGTTCTATCATAAGAATACATTGATTTAATTTCCAACTCTGAGAAACCAATAGTTTCGGAGATATAATTTGTCTGTTTGAACTATAGAGCGCCAGAAAGCTCCTGTCCACAGGGCTTGAACCCATTTTTCAAATATAATATTGATATATCAAACAACCCTGTCTTCAGGTATACTGTGCGATGGAGGCTTCCTCTAAGAAGGAGTTCATTATGTAGGCGTTGATGATTCCGTAGATACAAATTTCGGTATTATCATGGGTATCCTTGTTTGCATTAACTCCCGTTCCTACATATAATTATTTTCAATGCGGCCCACAATAATGGCCGACGTTGATACGTAATCGTAATTATTGTACGCCTGCAAATTTTTCATCAACTGCTGGTTTTACATACAGAACAGGCCAAGCCGTCGGACAGCGACCATCAGTCGGTCCCAAACAAACCGCCATGCGGTATTTAATAATGTCCAATATCCACCATCAACTCCCGTAAATATTTATAACCTTATCACGTATTATGCATGTGCGACGCGTCGTTTCGGCTAATGCGCCGACAACACCCCCTCTCCCCCCCTCGACGGCGCGGGATCACGTCCCACCTATGCGGTGTTAATTGGGAACTGTTTATTTCTGTTCCGAAATCGCGCCCTGAATAATAAAACTGCTAAATCGATTTCCCCCACAGTGACAATTATTTGATATACAATTATGGGTCTGCTTTAGAGGTTAATGAGCGGGCCGGGCCGGGTTCGTGTTTATGCGGCTTAATGTCGGTCCACTACGTCGAATTAGCCCCCGTTTTAATGCCTCTGCAGAGTTGCAGAATCAAATTTTGTCGCGCTGGGGGTCGCGAGTCATCGGTATTCGGGGTAGGTTATTTTGTATGGCTGATATTTGTAAATGCGCTGAATCAATGCAATTTTGTTTCAACATCATGACAACTATTTGATAACTGATAACTGATTACAAAACTTTTGCTGGATTCGATCGGCCCTCGTATGCATCTTTCGTACATCTAGTTCTGTTTGCGAAGTAAAATCAGATGAGAATTTTTAAACAACAAAACAATTATATCAAGGAAGACTCATTTACATTATGCCATTTTCTTGTGCATACAAGAGCAACATATAATTGTATAAATAATCATTAAATGATGCTGTGGGAGGTATGTTCATTATTAAAAGGTTTCTTTCTGGGTTTTCTCTTCCAAACTCTCAAAAATTTCTATTAAATAAAAATTTATTATGTTTTGTATTGCTTCTGCGTAAGGAAACAAGAGATTTGTCAGAAGCAATAAATCGAACAATGTTGCCTAACAAAGATGACGGAACAAGACCAACGATGAAACAACTATTTCGTAATGTTTTGGAGTTTATATCACAACGAAAATCTTCAGAATTATTTTTTGTTGATATAGCTCTTCTGAAATCTTTAATAATTTCAGCCAAATATGGTCAATTCCAATTGAGCAGTTTGCGAAATTGTATTCTCAGTTCAACTAAATACAAGTTGACTCCTTATCGCAGTCATGTGTGTTTATGTTTGCAAATATAGAGATAATTGAATTTAATGCAAGAATTGTATAGGAAATTATTGTACGCAACAGGCATAAAACCATAGTATCATCTAAATGGGCCTTAATGATCATTCCAAGCATGGAAACGTGTGGGTTTGAAAGTTTTATTAACGGCTTTCTCATTGTCATCCTCATTTGGATGTTATGTCTTGTATAATAACACTGAGTTTCGTTATGCATTCATTATAATAACATGCAGTATTTGAACTATTGATGGACTGACGTGAATAATCAATTACTTTCACTGACTTGTAACAGCTTAGATTACAAGGAATCTGTGTACTAACGATCTATTTTTGAGTTTCCGACAAAGTTGATTTAATTTCAATCGATTGAAGAGCAAAAAGGGAATTCGCGACGAGTACTAATAAAAATTCGTTTGAAAAGATTATTGGATTATTCGTTGGCCGTTAGACATCAGCCCATCTTACAGGAAGAGCTGTCTATAATTGTGCTCAAGAATGCCTGAAAAGGAACCTCAAGGTAACTCACATCACCACATCCAAGGATCCCTACTTTCCAGGGAATGCCGGTTTACAATAAAGAAGCAACTGGTTAGCATCCAGGGTAACACCTGAGGCACCAGAACCCTTATGTGGGCTTGGACCACTACAGGGCGGCGTTCCAACAATGGGAGCTAAATACCAGAATAGCTCTTTGGAGAGATGAAGGGTTTTCCAATAAGAGGTGTTATTTTGATATTCAAAGAAAAATGCCATTTTTCAATATAAATAATCGGATGTTTATTTCATTATAAAGAAGAAGCTATGCCGTTAATAGTGGCAAATAACATCAGGCAAATGACCACCACGACCACGCTTACAGGACCATATCCTTTTAATGAAAATTTCCATAACCAAATCGCAAAGTGGCTGCCCTATGTCCTCGATAGCCTCACGAATTCCATCTTTGAAGTCTTGAATCGACGCTGGGCTATTGGCGTAGACCTTCTCTTACCCCAAAGGAAGAAGTCGCAAGGTGTTAAATCACAAGATCTCGGTGGCCAATTGTGATCACCTCTTCGAGAGATAACACGGTCCGGAATCTTTTCCCGAAAAAGATCAAAGGTTTCTTTGCTTGTGTGGCACGTAGCGTCGTCTTGTTGAAAGTAAACGTTGTCCAGATCGATACCATCCAATTCCGGCCATAAAAAATCATTAATCATCTCTCGATAGCGCAATCCATTCACCGTAACTGTTGCTCCAACCTCATTTTCGAAAAAGTAAGGTCCAATGACTCCGCCGGACCATAAACCGCACCAAACAGTCAGACGTTGAGGATAGATAGGCTTTTCAACAATAACTCTTGGGTTTTCCGAGCCCCAGATGCGACAATTTTGCTTGTTGACGAAGCCACCGAGGCGAAAATGGGCCTCATCTCTCAAGATGATTTTTCGATGGAATTCCGGATCATTTTCATGCCTTTCAACGACCCAATCAGCAAAGACACGACGTTGTTGATGATCGGCCGGCTTGAGTTCTTGTGTTAACTGAACTTTATAAGCCTTAAGACCCAATTTTTTATGCAAAATACGGTGTAATGACGTTTGTGGAATGCCTTATTCCAAAAAACGACGAGGAATGGATAAACCTGGGTTTTCTTCAACACATTCTTCTACAGCAATATTCTCGGATGTTCTTGAGCGACGTGCACGGGTTTTATTCTTCACATAACTAACTTGCCCCAACAGCTCGAATTTTTCCACCAATATCTTTATTGCGGTCCGACAAGGTGCTTCACGACTACCCAAAAATGTTCGAGTTTTTCGAACCATTTTTATAGTGAATTTCAATAATTTCAATGCGTTCTTGAAGCGTGTATCGTTCCATTTTTATTAATGGCGTAGTTTCTACTTGTCAAATGTCAGAAAATGACAGCTTCAAATATGACATCTACTGAAATAGCGGGCTATTCAAAATAACACCTCTTGTTGGAAAACCCTTTAGAACAAAATAAGATTTATTGATCGATTCCGATATTTTCCTCCGTTGCAATCAGTTTTCCTGGTGTTCTATATACATTCTTCATGTAGAACGGCAATTATCTAGTTGTACAGTTTTCCAACCGAACAGAACTATAAAAGAACATCCTTAGAACTGAAGGGGGGGTCCTGTCGAGCTGCGAAAACGGCCGACCCTAACGTTTTTCCCGTCTTCCAAAGGGACGAAACTCGTAAATACGTCCCGCAATAAATTAAAGTATAAACCCACCGAAGAGGGAGAACGGCAGAAAAATTTTTAATGAGCTGCGAAAGGAAGAAATGTGAAATTGTTTGGAAGTGCGCGACATAAATATGCGGGCCGAGACTTAGGAAACCCTGAATTATGCGTCTAGGCACACCCAAGATGCTCATACAGAAGTGCACAGTTGAATATTTCCCGCAAAGGGGTCGGAGGGGGCGCGGGAGGTGGATTCTGGGGACCGAGACCGTCTAGTTTTTCTCCTCTTCATCCCCCCCCCTCCGTATTCCTAAACCGTAAAGACAACAAGACGAAACGGTCGTTCGGTCATCCTTTCTTGTGTGCCGAAATGGATTTTTTGCATCTGCGGATTGTTCTCGAGGAGTTTCGAGCTGGAGGTTCGGCTTTTTTTTACGGTCGAATGTTGGCGGCGACGGGGCCGTTGAATTTTAATGTTCGTTTTGGAATCGCCGGGCCGTAATGTCCGCTTTAAACGATGCCTTTCGCGGTCCAGGTATAGGCAGAAGGAAACCCGGTCTCGCAGTGGAATTCTCAACGACCTGGTTTCGGTCCACAAACTGCTATATTTCGGATAAGGGGATCCTGCACGTCTCGGGACTCTAAAGCTAAAGCCACACTATAAAGGGCCTCGATTATTACTAAGTTAGAAGTCTACTATGACGCCATTGTGTCTTTTATACACAAACGTAGGTTCTATAGCATATCTATAAGCTTGGCCTGCATTGTGTGGCCTTAGCCACACTATGTGTGTATGTGGTGCCTACATTGATCCTTCTGAAGTTATGTGGTTTGCATTATCTCTGTTGAATCAAACACAGTTTCCAATTTCGATCCTGCGAAGTGTTTCATTCATTATTTATTTTTTAATCAATAACAAGGGTTGAGGTAAACCAAGAAACCCAAAATAAAACAAGGGTAGTATATATTACCTCTTCCATTATTCTTTCTTTTCCTTTGGGATTCTTCTTTCGTCCTTTTTTTCAAATAAAGTTCAAAATCTAACCTACGTTCTTCCTTCGTGGACCCTGTGCGCTTCTGGTCTACAAATATCTAGATGGGTAATCATCGTACACACTTCTACAGCCATCTTGGCATGAATCACGTTTTTCAGCACTCTGCTGTGCTTCGTGGTTCTCTTCGTTCAGATATTTCTATCGATTAATTTGTTATGCCGTCTTATGTTTCTTTTAGAACTCTCTCAATACCGGTTCATCAATAGATATTTATATATTTGGAAGTTCAAATTTTTCCAGGGATATTCTCTTCTCCTGCTCATGTGGCAGACATCACATTTGCCCTGTGATATATTGGATGAATATATGGGTCCTATACATATCAGACACGTACCAGAGTGAACTCCAACAATCTCCAACGACTGGCGTGTATGTAAATCACAAACGCTATGAGATCCAACCCAAAAAAGTCCATGGAATTGATGCTGGTGTCGATGTTTGGATCTTGTAGGGTAAAATGTATTGGCAACTGGAATATAGGGCTCTGATAGTCCCTAACAGCAATTGCGAGACTGGAGTAAACATCGAGTGAACAGATATAACACTAACGAGAGATCATCTCTGTTATAGTAGTCCACAAAAGGGTAACACTTGTGCGGCAGATGCTCTTGCCAACGAGACTCTAGGACTTCCGTTGTTGCCCAGAGATGGCGGTTGCTATAATCAAAACCACTGCTAGCGGATACATGTCACATCCCATCAGGCCGGAGACACAGTAAGACAATACTCAGGGAAGATAACCTCCTCGAACTGAGCAGATATCAAATAAGATCTAACACTGGACTAACAACCGGTCACTTAAAACACTAAAACACATTCACACTATTGGCATCTTCAGAGAAGAACCACTGTGCAAATTGTACAATAAGGAGGAAGAAACTGCTTCCCACGTTAACTTAAAATAAAAAGCCACATCCCGGTGGAGACAACCCAGGAATCTCCTATAGTGAGAAAAAAACCTCCAAAGAGAACTTAGAGAAAGGGACATTAGGTGTCTTCAAAACTAGAAACCTTTTCATATAACAGATCACCAGGATATCACAAAAATAGGTCTAATTGGCTACGATGATTCTTACCATCTACTATCTGTTTTATGAAAACTTTCTCATTTACTCATCATAGTCAGTATTACCTGGAAGAATTATGATCAAAGCATTAATTTTGCGTGATATATCTATGGCTTTCAGGCTATAAAGGTCGATATCTCGTAACTTTACCGTGAAATGTATAGTTTCCTCAGGTAGCCAGATCGGTTAACCTACATCCTGACTCGCAGATTTAACGTTCCGAGAATTACCATCCCACCTGCACCAGTTCTTGTAGCTGTATCATTAAGATAAGATCTGGAATGCCTCTTGACACCGTCGTATCGTCGGCTCATACCGGAAGCCGCAGAAAAACACCGCAAAAACTGAGGGTTTAACGGAAAGGTAATCCTGACAGGATAGGCGACATACCCCGGCACCTACCCCGCTTTTCAACAGACCCGAATAGAATTAATTCCGGATGAAAATTCGTTCCGAAGACAACAGCGACTGTTTACCCATCATTCGTTAAGGCGAGACCGCACCGCTCCGACGCGACGAGATGTAGGAAACAGTGGAGACGGGAGTTAACGCAGTCAATTTGTTCGATGTTTCAAGCCTGATTACCTGACAACAAAAACAAACCCGTTCGGGGTCGTCGGGAGATATATTGTCGTGCGGGTCTGTCGCTAAAGGAGGGTCGAGGGACCGTGTGCAGATTGATGTCGGTAGACATAATTCCTACCGAGAATTTCATTGCTGATCCTTCTTTGTTTTGGGTTAGTTTGAACCTAAATTCCACTTATTGTGCACTGTCCCTGGCAATTTGCGTGGAAGTTGATGTATCTGATTTTCGGGATTATTGTACGAGCGACGCTCGAGTGAAATTCTGATTACAATTGAATCGATGAAGATGGTTTGATACGACGTCGTGGTTTTCAAATTAGTTTTGTGGAATACCAGTTTATTATTTTGATTTTATTGCTTAGTTACCAGTGTCATTATTGAGTACATTTTCCCTTGGGCTTAATGTAAATACTATATGACCCTTGGGCACAATGTGAACAGAGAAATAGTTTTGATATCTATTTAATAAGTTGTTTTCTCTATTTCGGTATCGTAATGAGTCCATTCCAGCACTAAAAACAGTGCTGTAATGAACTCATTCCCGCATTGTTTCTAGTTATATTCTTCGTTTTGTGGTAGTCAGCACTGACATTCGATCCTATCAAATTTCAACACACGTCAATTGTCAATATAATATAATCTGGATATAGTGAAATAATTGTTTAGAGGAAAATTTTAATTTTCATTAAGAAATAAGGTACTAGAGGAGACCTCCTTCTTGCTTATTTTGAATCGTTCATGTTATTAGGAAACTGTTTTAATTCTGATCTCCATGCACTACGTACGATTCGAATTCCGTAATCTGTCAACTTTCGTAACAGTCACACCAACTGCCAAGATACAATACAAAAGTCCCTAGGATGTATAATCCGAATTTTCCATTAAATTTCAACAGTGTTTTACAAAAATTGACTGAAATAGAGACAATATCGTCTAATACTCGTTGCAGAAGGCAATTAAAACATTCATGCGTTCGAAAATTCGCTCCTTCGTCGTTCGTTTTCGAATTTCGCATTCGTGTTTTAATAGAAGCCCTTTCTGCAACTCGTTTTAGAATATACTATTATCGTTGATGTTGTTTCGTTATTGTTTGTTGGGCAACATTGTTCTATATATTGCTTCTGACGAATATCGTGTATTTCTCAATTCTCAAAATAATATATTTTTTATTTTATATATATTTTCCATAGTTTGGCTGAGGAAAGACAGAAAAGAACCATTTAATTAGATTGAAATATAATAAATATAAGGCAAAATAGATTGGTTTATACAGATGACTTAAAAAAATGTGTATGATCCATACCCGACAGTCGAATTTGCGCATAGGAAAATACGCGTGATGGCTTAGAAGATATAAGTAGCTATTCGAAATAATTTTCCCAATATTTCCAAAAAATTATTTATAAATGGATGCATTTATCTGATCGTCTTGAATTCTAGTTTTCACATGTAGAATATCGACTCCAATGTTTAAGCATAATTTCATGAGAGTGTTATCACTATTGAAGGGGGAAAATTCGTTATCAGGAAAACATCCGACAATCTCGTAGTTAACAATATTTGACGGATACTTGAAAAGGTTTGTGATATGTGAGTTATGTATTAATCAACATTTTCACATGGGTTTATTATTATCAGCTTCGACAGCATAGTGTTGAGTACCCAAATATGAACACGCGGGCAAAAGCTGACTGATTTAATTCAGTGCTCTTTCCAATTTCTGCCCTAGGTGGACAACGTTCTATCATTTTGGCTGAACACCGGTCGGCCTTCCTTTGCCACGATAACTTTCCAACGGATGAAGATAGCGGCTTGCAAATTTTTAGTTTAGGTTGCGCATCTGAATGCGACATTTGAGTTTGTTATTAAGCAAAATCGGCCAAACGGTCTCGGAGATATATCCATCTGGAATTTGGTTGTTATTTCCTCAATAACTCCTCAAATACGAATCCAACGCGACAATTCTTGGAAAATTTGATGAGGATCGTGTCACTAGAATATATTTAAAAACTCATTGAAAAAAATGAGTTTAAAATATATGAGAGAGATATCCAAGCAGCCTTGGGTGAGTTCAGTAGCTGGATGGGTGAGCGTTGCCTCGATAACTTTTGAAAGAACAGAGATAAGGACTTGCATGTTTAAGGGTAGGTTGCGCATCCGAATGGGAGAGTTAAATTCGTTGTTGGGCACAATTGGCCCACCGGTTTCGGAGTTATACCGATCTGCAATATTATTTTCTCGATAACTCGAAAAATACAGAACCGATTGAGTTGAAGCTTGGTAACTAGTTGTAGAATGTCCACATATAGAATAGAACATTTTAAAAAAGTTACTAAAAAATATTATGTATCTCACGATAACTTGAGAACGGTAAGAGACAGCGACTTGCAATTTTCCGGGTAGGTTACGCATCCGAATGCGACATTTAAGTTTGTTAACTGGCATAATCGGCCAAATGGTTTTGGAGTTATATTCATCTGAAATTTTGTTGTTATGTCCTCTATAACTCTAAATATTCAAATCTGATCCAATTAAACCTTGGCGATTACTTATGGTATAGAATATCGTATCCTGAAATTGCTTGAGGCGTAAGTTTTTTCTTATACTATCAGATATTCAACGAATTCTAGTTTCAATAGAATACATATCGACGGCTTATAGTGCAGACCGCCTAACTCCATTAAGAATCTAAATAGAAAAAATCTTTCATTACCTACTCAAGTCTGTTTTTAATATGGTATGAAATGTATTAATATTTTACAGGCTGAAAAAACGGAATATATAGATACTAAATTCGATTAAGAATGTCCATTTAAAGGGAATAGACAATATAACATGCGCAAAAAAGCTCCTAACTTCACGTCAATGCTTGAACCATTTTTTTAAAATCATTCCTCCCTCATTTGATGTTTTGTCCGGTAATCCTATCATCCTAAATATAAATTGACCGAAATTTCCACGAATTCTGGCTAGAACAATGGAAAATCGCAGTCAACGGATCTCGAATGTGCCCGTCCGTGCAGTTCCGCAACATTTCCATTATCTCCTTTGTCCGGATCTATTACCGGGAACAATCACCTGTTCCTACTCGGCCTATCCCATTATTGGCCCGTTCCATCAAGCAACCTGTCATCCCCAAGCGGGACCTGCTATCTTCCCCTTTCAAGAGGGCGCACCGAAAGAAGAAACATTACCTGATAGAGGCTGCTGACCTGACAACAAGACCGCAAGGGTCCCGATTGGGGAATTGTGTTTCCTTCGTCAGGTTGGCACGCGTTCGGGGTCGCAATTCGGGTGGTAGTTCTTGTCGGGTGCTCGTATAACTTGATTTATAATAATCGGATTAACTTTTAGAGTGCCGCTTATGAATGGGTGTGTTTTTCAGGGAAATCTTGGAGGTTTGGTCTAGGATGGTTTCAGGTTTCAAACGACGGTGTTAGGTGTTTATTTTGGAAACGAGAGAGAGAAACTGAAATTCGTTTTTATTTAACTAATCCGAAAAAAAATGCACGAGATCTTTCGACATGTACAAAGGCACAAACCTTCGAGCAACCATTTTACAATCGAGGACCTAATTTCAGATCGATAGTCTTCGTATAGGGCGTGAATAGATAATGAAAAATGCGCGCAAAAGCTCCTGACTTTATTGTCAACCGGTTATTTGATATTCCACTAAGCAATATAAACTTCAAGAAAGGAATAAAAATGATTTTCCAAATTGCCGAAAGAAACGGGTAGATATAGTCATCGCCTCATTCAGAAAATTATCCACAAACATAGCGATGAAAAACTCTTCAGTAACATAACCTCAACGAAAGAAATAAAAACGGTAGAGGGTTTTCACGCTTTCACGTTCCATCCGAAAACAAACAACAAACTCCAAAATATTTTTAAACAGGTATAAAACTGGCTTTCGAAACTTCCACGAAAATTAATCAACTTGTACGAAATACATTCGATAAAACTCCGGACATGTTAAAATCGGGGCTAATACACTCCCGCATATAAATTATCTATGACATTGTTGGCGGACGAGAATAAGGCATGGTAACGTGGTTTACAGCTTGATTCGGGATTCCAACGCTCAGGGACGGATCCATAAAAGTAGTGAAATTTCTGGAGTTTTCCATTTTAAAACATTCAATGAAGAATATCTCGAAAACGGTGCGTTTAAGGAGAAATGATGAATAATAATATAATGTTCTAAAACGATGGAATATTCTTGAAATGACTCAAGAAAAACTTTCTATGCTTTCTTTATGCTAATTTCGTTTAGTTTTATGAATCCACGAGGCCATAACTAGAAAACCAGTTGAAGTAGAAAATAACTAATATTTGGAAAATATGTATCATAGTTATAGGAAACTTTACGCCAACATTCATTTTATTCGAAAAAAAGGATGTCAATGCTACAAAATAAAAACTGATTTTTTTGCAAAATTTCAACAGCCTGTATCTTTTTACCTGAGCTGAATTTGGAAAAATGTTAAACAATCAACAATCATGGATGAAACTGAAAGATATAATTAACACTGTTCGTCCTTGTTTGGACTTATCAGTGCTATAGCAAGCACTTCTGAGTACTTAGTAAACAGAAGTGACACCTGGCGTTCGACTAACTAAGCTCCTCAACTGTAGATCTCTGCATATATTCATATCCCAACTACGGTTTTCCGCAAATACTCCCTTCGGGTGAATGATAAGTCGTGGTGGTCACATCCATTTGGAATCATAGCATAGAATACTGATAAAAAAATCGTTTCAGAAAACATTTCATTAACTTATGGAAGTTTTATTTCAGTATGAAGTTCTCAATCTCTTGTATAACTTCCTTTACGTATTCAACGTGCTAAATTATCATCCTATTCGGAACATAGAGCTTGAAATAGTCAAATCGAAATTTAGAACAGCATAAAAGTAAAGCTCCGTTTTAGTGTCTACACTCAACGAAGACGCCCCCGTATATCCCACGGATTCTCACAGGTTTGAATGTCAGATTCACGAGGCAAACATCCGAAACGAGAATACCAGTTGTAAAATGAGCTATTTCCAGGGAAATTCGGCGAGGTTAACTCTCTTGCATAATTTCCAGTATGGCGGCGAGTCAGCAGAGACGATAATGACATCCTTATTTGCTTAGGCATAGTAGTTTATATATAGATATCTCGAACGAGGCGCGTTATCTGCCCGCCTTCCGAGAATGCTCGTAACGGGAAAACTTGCTCTCGTCTGGGAATATTTCGGATGCCGGGATACAGAATTGGGCCGTTTTGATTTCGAGAACTTTGGACGGCCGTTCTGCGAAGCTATTCTCGGCAGAGGGAAAATTGTAGACCGGGGAAGGCGACATGTAGAGATAACGATAACGTCTTCATTTCTCGGTTCAAGTATTGGTTTTATGTTGCCCGGAACAATTACAGGAAAGACCGAGGTAGAGTTAGGGTATACGAGGGTGCGTTTTTGAGTGCGTGGAATGGAGTGGATGGGAGCTAGTGCTGAGGGTATATTTAGTCCTTGAACAATCGCCAATCAAGCAAATCAATCGGCAAGAATCCAAGAAGAATCGAACATCGTGCTGTTTCTAACTAAACAAGGAAATTTTGTTCAAAGCATCATTGATGACATATGATGGGTTTTCGAAGAAACTTGCCCTGGATTTATAAGTCTCATGGGCTTTTTATAAAGGGTCCGCCATCTAACGTTTTTTTTTTTCAACTAGTGCTTATTTCGTGAATGGTAACACTTAGCTCATGTCTGATTTGACAGATAATCAGTTTTATCCTTCCGCTGAACGAATATGGTTGTGTACACGCTTGAACAACGCTGGGAACTATTGCGACATTACTTTGAAAATCATGGTAATGTTGCAGAATATGTGCGAAAATTGCGTACGGATTTTGGAACAGCCAAAAACAGTGCGTACACCCGATAATATTGCTGCTGTGGCGGAAAGTGTGCGTGAAGCGCCATCAACATCAATTCACCGTCGTTCTCAAGAATTGAACATTTCGGAGACATCATTGAGACGAATTTTGCATAAAGAGCTTGGTATGACGCCATACAAAGTCCAATTGGTTCAGGAGTTGCCCTGTTTTTGAAGATCGCATTATCAGCCGCAGAGCTGATGTCGTTTGGCCACCTCGGAGCTGCGATTTGACACCGTTGGACTATTATTTGTGGGGTGCCGTCAAAGATAAGTGTTACGCCAACAAGCCAGAGAAAATTGACGCTTTAAAGGACAATATTCGTGAAGCCATTGGTGAAATACAGCTGCACACAATCGATAATGTGCTTAAAAATTGGACCGATCGTGTAGGCTACTGCATGGCCAGCCGAGGCAGCGATTTGAATGAAATTATTTTCCATTATTAACCGGAAGGATTGTACTTTCAAATAAGAAAAGATATTTGAGAAAATATTCAGTAGCTTTTTTTTATTGCATTTTCAAAAAAAAAAAAAGTTATTTGGCGGACCCGTTACAAAGCAGGGTGTCGCTTGTTGAAAAGGTATACAAAATTATTCTTAGGGCTTCACACGAGACGAGAGTAGGCGAAAATATAAAAAATCTTGTCTTGGTCTCGCCGGTTCCCAAAATATTAAGTCCCGTTCAAGTCTCGGTCTCGTCTCGTATCGCTTAATTCTGAATAACGATAATAAATATTATGATATATGAAGTGGTAGATAACAATGAATAATTTTGTAAAGCTATATTTATTACGCTCCTGTACATGTACATAATTTTTTTAATTTCAAACACTATTAATTTCATATTTTAAATTACTCGATGAACAAAAATTCAAACATAATCACGTTTGCATCACATCATCTTTCAATGATGTACGTCTTTTTGCCATGACCACCTGCTGTGGAAAATAATCTTTTAACAGGTATGGATGTAGCCATTAATAAATCATCGGCCATCTTGGAAAGTGTAGGAACTTTTTCATGCACTTCCCACCTGCACTCTAAAATACAATTTTGATTCCTATTTGCTCTTTCTAACAGCAAATTAATGTTCTTCAAACTCAGCTTTCCAATGTTTCGAAGGTTTTGTTGATGTTTTAAAGAGGCTATCGATGTCGATACAGTTTTTAATAGAATTGGACAAATTAGTATCGTTTTCAATGAATACCTTCCCTGTGGTTAGATCAGTGAGGGTGTTCTTGGCGTATTCCTCATAACACTTTTCGAAACATTGAATAGGTACCTTCATTTTTCATTTCTTTACCGGTTTTGTTATATGTACTTCCACAGATGTATACAATAATAATTGTTCACATCTTCAGTGCAAGAAGTAAAATGAAAAACAATAGGTTTCTCCAGAAGTTCAAATAGGAACGATATTTTAAAAGCGTTGGGATTTAGGAGCAATAAAAGTTGTCCGTTAAGTATTGAATTCATAATGGGTTATTCTGGAAGATAATTGGCTGAAGAAGAAACAAGTCGGAGAAATGGTTGGAGTATCCGACACAACCGTTTTTGGCGCGCAGTACAGGTGCCTATAAATTCGTCCAAATGTCTGTAATATCCGAATATTTGGTACAGAATGGTCTGAAACGATTAGTTTTGACTCACTGATGAAAAATCCGAGATCAAACGTGATTCTATGCGTCCATCCTTCCGTCAGCACGACTACGCTCGAAGGCAATGCGTTAGCTGGGTGGCAATCAATGACAATGTGGAATTCAGAAGGAATTTTATTGATAGATTATAAAGACAAAAGAGTCTTTATAACCGAAGAATATTATGCTTCAATATTAGAGCAATTAAAAGAAGCAAAAAATGAAAAATAAAAGGAAAATTGACGAAAGGTGTATCGTTCCATGTACACTGAATACTGTACTAATTAATCCAGCAAACGTCGGTGTCAGAGGGGGAATTAAGGTCAATTCATCCTACGGTCGACATCTAAGACGACCCTAATTCAGGACGTGGGCCCGCTGGCTTCGTCAAAGCCCATCGAGCATCACCTTTGCCTCTCGAAGGTCCCGTGCCGGTCTCCGTCTCCTATCGCCATCTCTTTCTCCTCCGTGTCAATTTGGGGCACGTGGAGGACACGCGAGCGTGTGCGTGAGTTGCGTGAGCTGTCCCGTTATGTTTGCACTGTGCAATGTTGAATGGAACAGATGAGCTTCGTTGCTAATGAAGAAATGTGACGCCTCTTTGATCGCGCCTATAAACTCTTGGGCATATTCGATATTTCAGAAATATTCGAATTTATTTAATGTACGCATTATATCAGACAATTTTATGGAACTTCGGGGAATATTGCAAATTTGTCTAATCAATCATTGATAACATGAGAAGTTCATTCGGCTTCTTGTAAACTAAGAATATCGTCAATGGAAACAGAACACTGCAGCTGGTGGGGTTCTAAGCTACACCTATGTTTTTCTAAATCATGATTGTCTCTGTATTGAAACTGAGAGTGTATTATCTCATCTGATTACAAAAATAAAGAAACTATGGAACACTTATGTTAAAAAATTGGAAAGTTTTGTGGAAAGAGGCTTTGGTGCTCTTCTCAAACTACTATAGCGAGAAATTACTCAAACTTTGGCAAATCATATCTCCGAAAGTATTGGTTTCCCATGGTGGGTTTCACGAAGCTTAGATTAACTTAATTGGATTTAATCCGTTGTTTGCAACAGAAATGAAATGGTAATTGACATAGAATCACACTGATTTGGCAATTAAAATCTGTCTAAGCTTTGTGAAACCCATCGTAAGAGTTGGCAATGGTATCAATGGACTCTTGTGATAGAACTGCATCATAAAATAGAATTGAGACGTTGTTTTTCAAGTATCCCAAATTTCGCCCACCCTGTACAACCGTTACATCCTGTCGATAATATTTTAAGAATAAATTTCTCATATTGGATCGCTAATCGCTTGTGTTTAGATACTTTGGCTTTTCTTAAGGTTTATTTCTGTTGAAACAGTTTCATTGAACCTTTCTCAACAATCTAAAATAAAGTTTTCAGAACAAAATTGTATATTCCCAAAATAATTAATGAATATAAAAGTGTTGAGCAAATTCTATGGAGGTATGTAGCTGAGCCCACTCGAAAATCATTCAAAAATAATAACATAACCTAAATCGGCCTAAATGTACGCACAACAGAAGGCATCTACGACATACGGAAATCTTATAACTACCGGGGTTTAAATTTTTTTTATGGATAAATAGGGGTAGATTTTGATGTGGAAAGAACATGAAAACATGCACTAATGATGAAGATACACAATATTTGATGTATCTGTACTAACATTCTCTTTTAAATAGGGTAGTTTCATCTCAAAGTTGAACCTCCATAAGACACCCATGTTAACAAATTTGAATATGGATCTCCAGCCAAGAGAATTACAACCTAACTAATGAGTTTTATTGATTCAGAAAATTACACCGTCGAAATATCAAAGAGATGCGAACTTTCACGATGTTAACGAAATCGTTTACAACGTGGGCTAACTTCGAATATAAGAAAGAGAATGCCATCTACGAAGACCGCAGAGATTATAATTACATTTTCACTTGAGCCATTCTCTCGACACCACAACATCCAAAACGATATAAATTGCCTCGTTCGCCTTAACAAATCATGATTGCCGTCGTTACAAACCTACGACGAAATACCCATCAAATTGATATGTCCCAGTTTACGACGGTACGTGGGCTATAAAATAATTGACGAGTTCATGACTCAAATTTCGGGGCGATGCAAATACAGTGCGAGTCAAAATTATGGAACAAATTCATTTTCTCAGAAGACAAATATTTGGCAACAAAATCCTGAAACAGGTCAATTTTTGTCTCACTTTTACCAAATTTTTATGCATCTTTGAAGGATTTTTGTTGCACCCTGTGCCATCCCCATCAACCCTCTAAATTTTTTGAATATGGAAAATGGATCATGTGGTACTTTTTTGGCAAGGCCTTTGTATCTTCTTTACAGGCGTGCAGAAATCTTCAAGAAAACATTTTTATTTTGAAAAATAGATAGTTCAAAGAGGTATTCAGTATGTGCACTTTGCCATGGCTCATTTACTTCGAAACGATGGTACCTGATGAAATTTGTCACCGAGGGAAAGTCGACCATTACAGTTTTGTTCATGCACAACTTTCAACCCCTTCACTTTTTTTCTCCATTAAAGGGTTCGTAGGGGTTGGAAGTTGTGCATGAACAAAACTGTAATGTTCGACTTTTATTCGGTGACAAATTTCATCAGGTACCATCGTCTCGAAGTAAATGAGCCATGACAAAGTGCACATACTGAAAACTTCTTTGAACTAACTATTTTTCAAAAGAGAAAGATTTTTTTCTTGAAAATTTCTGCACGCCTTTAAAGAAGATACAAAGGCATGACCCACTTTCCCTATTCAAAAAATTTAGAGGGTTGATGGGTATGGCACAGGGTGCAACAAAAATCCTTCAAAAATGCATAAAAATTTGGTAAAAAAGTGAAACAAAGATTGACCTGTTTCAGGATTATGTTGGCGAATATTTTTCTTCTGAGAAAATGAATTTGTTCCATAATTTTGACGCGCACTGTATACCGTCGCTCAAAAATTTCTCGTCTCCTCCCGCGCAAGCCCCGGTCCGACCCAATCGCCTCGCCTGATTGAATGATCGCGAAGCGAACCCGAAGGACGGGGAAAAACGGTTACATTAACGTCAATTTGGGACCATTACGGGCACACTTTCGAAGCGCAAAATAACGGCAATAAAGCCTCGTTAACCGATTACAATTCCGGTATTTGCAAATGGTCTGCGTTGTAGGCCGGTGGGCGACATCGTCAAGGCGCGCCTCGATCGCGAGACGAATTCGAGGATTTATATCGACGTCAGGTCGGTTTTTCTGGGTGGCTGATGAAATGGGGTGTTACTTTAAGAGCTTGAGAATTTTTTTTCGAGTAAATTCATCGAAATATAATTGATTAACGAATGACAATGATTTATGGCATGTGGCCTCACCGGCGTGAAGATGGCAGCCTCTTGATTCCGAGCTAGCAGCTTCGGTAGAAATACATTATAGAGGCTTTATCTGAATGACACCGAAAAAATGTAAGTGGTGATTCTGTGATGGAAATTAAGGTGGGTATTTGTAATAAAATTTTTTGAAAAACCTCCATCCGGAAAAGTTAAACCCTTTCGAAGATTGAGAAAAAATTGTTTCCCTTTTTTATTTCCCCTGTATACTCGCCTGTATATTAAGCTAAAGACACGAAACTTGGTAAATATTATTTGTCAATAAAAGTACACATTTTGTAATTTTTTCAACTCTGAAGTATACTTAGAAGGGGTTGAAATAGTCAACCCATGTGAAATTTCTCTTACATCTTTTTTTGGATAAAAATTTTCCTCAAAAAAATGGGTTCAAGCCCTGTGGACAGGAGCTTTCTGGCGCTCTAGTTCAAACAGACAAATTATCTCTGAAAGTATTGGTTTCTCAGAGTTGGGAATTATATCAATGTATTCATATGATAGAACTGCATCCTAAAGGAAATTCAATTCAAATAATAGTTTATTTATCAAGATTAAATGAGCAATCATGAGAATGAGGCCTGCACCATGGAAGAAATCAAATTAAATCTGGCCAATTTTGCCCAATAACGAACTTAACCGAGATATTCATCTCCCTAAACTACTCTGAAAATTTCAACTACCTACCTCATTCCGTTCGAGAGTTATATCTATGTCTATGGATGAAAAGCAGTCTCACTACTCTCAATTTAGCATCAATTTGTAGAATAACGATTTTTATACCCATGCGAAGATTTGTATTGTCGGCAACGGACAGAATCACACTGTTCCATATAACATGCGCCGAAATATTAAAAGAATTGAAAATATCTTTAATCAATTTGAAATATATTTTTCGTGAATATATTTTCCTATTCGAGAATGATATTTCATCCCTTAAAATCAATATTCTCCACCAAAATCAATATTAATCTTCGACCTACATAACTCCCCGCTGCTTCATCATTGGATTAAATATTAATTGAACGAACCCCTTTTTTCACCTACCTAACGTCCGTGAGAATTATCATATACATATACCGTAAAGCCTTAATAATATATACGAAAACTAATCCCAGTATTCCCACCGATTTACCACCTGATCTGCCCAGATTCCGAACTTACCAGTTGCTCTACTCCCTTCTTCTCGACTAAGTACAAGGCCCTGCTGGAGCTCTCGCTCCGGGACATAATGAACTCGAGGGTCCCCTTGTCGGTTACTTTATTTGCATTTTAATACCCCTTTTTATGTTACACCCTAATAAAATGACTTACGGCGCAAGGGTTGGACAGTCAACGTAGCGCGACTTTTTTCAAGCCGTCGACAGATGTTCTCAGCACGTAGAGTAGCCCTTTCATCTTGCGAATCATCGTTATTTTTACGTTGACCGGCAGCGGCGAAATCCGATACGAAGGACCAAGTGACGGTCCGCGCTATATAATTTCAACAAGTGCCATTTAAACTCGATAAGTTTGATGGTTCAATTTTCGGAATGGTTTTATGGCGAATGTTACGAGGGGAATATTGAACGTAACATTGGGGCGGATATTTTAAGGCTGTTACTTGAATGGTTGCAGATGACTCAGAGATATTATAATTTCATGGAGCAGTATCAAATTAGCAGCTATAGATATAGCTAGATTTCGTTAAGACGAAGTCGCTTCATTTTAATAATCGAAGAAACTAAATTTTAATACGGAATATTATCTGATTCGTCGCTAGGCAGAAGGCTACCACAATGTTTTGGATCGGCAGTAGTTTGAAGCTTCAGGAGAGCTCTATATGTTTTAAGGGAATATTTTCGACAATATATCGAACATGGAGATATTTGAATTTCTATGGAATTCCGCACAATGCTAGACGAAACATGAAAAAACACCTTCGAATGGAACAGAACGAAAAGAGGCTTAAAACAGTGGGAAAGCACTGTGAACAGGATCTTTGGCGCTCTTTATCAAACTTTGACGAATCATATCTACGAAAGTATTGGTTTCTCAGAGTTGGGAATTATATCAATGGATTATGATAGAACTTCATCATAAAATAAATCAAATTGAAATAATAGTTTTTTATCAGGATTAAATGGGCAATCTGCAATGATTTAACCTCGTGGAATGGATTGTTGTAACTTACCCTCGGTGCATAGTTTTCATAACTCGAAATACCTAAGGAAAGTATCATAGAAATGTCTAGAGCAAGGCTGGAGACAATCATAGCAGATTGCCCATTTATTCCTGATAATTGAAAGGGTATAGGCTGACGAACAAATTATTTCAATAGTTCATTTCATTTGTTTGAAAGATTAAATATGTATTTAATGTACCTACCTGTTCATACTACTAACACATTCATTCTGTATTATGGACCTTAACGGAAGAAAAAATATTTGATACACATGTAGATCAACATTTTAGCATTTTTTTGCTTGCAACATTATGAAAATGCTGTATATAGTAACATGTCTCACTACTTAAGGAAGTAAAAGGTAATATTAACCTCAGTGGCAACGAACAGTAATTTCTTTTCATGATTTCATTATGTTCTTCTTTTCCATTGCCTTCATAAACTACATCATTAAAATGATCCAATTCTAAATCTTCTGAAACATCATCCCCAATATTCATACTTAAGTTATTCAATATGCAACAAGTCAAAATTATTTTTGGTATCATGTATCATGTATGTATTGACAAATTAAAGATTCGGAACCTTGTTTTCAAACCCAAAATATTTTCAACGTACGAATTATAAACAAATAAAAAATAAGGTTATGTAAATTTAACCTCGTCACTAAGCGCTGACTGCCGAGTTCGGAAACGGTGATCGAGAATGTGATTTTAATAGATAGTCTATTATGTATATGGGTTACACTTTCCGAAAAGCCCTAAGATGACGTGTATGAATACACATCATCCATATTTAAATATTCATAGATGCGGTTGCAGCCTTCTATGAAATCATAGAATCACTATTTAATATTGAAAATTTGAAAAATCATATCTCTGATATCTTGTTAGAGTTGAAAATAGTAACAATGGATTCTTGTTATGAAATTGCATCTTCAAGAAAATTTAATCTAAAATTTATAATGTAAAAAACCTTTTTTTTTCGTTACTCCGAAACCACGTGGCCGATTTTGTCAAATAGCGAACTTCACCGAGATATTTATCTCCCAAACGTCTCTGAAAATTTCAACTGTATAGCTCATTCCGTTCGAGAGTTATCGTGCTTAGGGCCGGCCGGCCGACCGGACAGGCCGGACAGAATGTATTTCGACCACGGATTCTTGATCACTGAGTCGAACCAAATCGTTTAAGATCATCTTCAGCCGAACATTCGAAAATTACAGACCTTTGGGCAAATTGATAAGCATTATGTTCCGAGGAACAAGAGCGCCAAAAATAGAGGCGATAGTAAAATCAATTAACAAATTGTTAAATAGTTGAGGCATTAATTGGTAAAGCAGAGGGACAGATAAAGGACCTATAATGAATTAAAATCGACGAATATTCCGCCGTGTGCCTTTTAATTACACTATTTATTTTTATAATAATAACTTTGACACCCTGAATATTTTATTCAACAACTGGCATAGATAATGAAGAAATATTCAAAAATTAGCAACACCAGCTCTAATAAAAAACGAAAAAAACTCATCTGATCCAATTAAAAGTCAGTAGTTAATTGAATAATACAGACACGAAGAAATACGCAAAATTTCGTGGGGATCGTATCACTAGAAAATTTTGAGAAAATTCTTTATCTCATGAATTATCCGTCATATGTCGCTGAAGTTGTGCGAGTGCCTTCAAATCCTAATTTTACAGCCACATTCTAAATTTAAACTCGATCGGATTCATATTGTTGGAAATATAGCCTAGTATAGCCTAGGGCGACTTGGTAGGTGTTCTGTCTGGTATAAATTTGAACAAGCGCGCCAAAGCAGACTTATTGACGTCAGTGCTTTTCCAATTTTTAGTCTTGATTATTTTCTTGACCTGTCAAGTTCACGTGAACTATATTTATCTCGATAACGTATGAATATGAGATATTCATATATGCGACATCTCCATTTGTCCCGTGTATGAAATTCCACGTCTCGAACTACTGTCCCGACGTTTACATCGATCGGATCCATTTAATCCGCCGGCTACGATCCAACGTATCTCAGGACCGAGCGCTATTTCTCCCGTAGCCCGGCCGGTGGCATATGGACGCCGACGTCCGAATGCTTGTGACACAGGTTAAGTATTTCGGCGTTCCTCGGGATGCTGATACCGCCCCGGTAATCTGCCAACGCCACGCGGTCGGCCAATTGTCATCTCATAAATCCTTCATTGCGGATTTGGCCGGACCGCAAACGGCGCATTCCATTTCAAACATTTCGGAGATACACATTGTTTCAATTCCCTAATGATGCCGGGGCTGCCATCTCCCACTCTATCTCTCTCTCTCTCTCTCTCTCTCTCTCTCTCTCTGTTTCTCGCGCCGCCTAGGCCGTAAATAGTTGGAAATGCTACCAAAAACCTTTAAGCCGCTCGACCCCCGACGCCTCCTTCCTAACTGGCTGTGCCATCGTTGACAGGAGCCCCCGTTGGGTCGACATCAAGACAACATATATCATTGTGAACAATTGCTCCCGCGGCTTCTGTCGAGATTAATTTATTACTGGGATAGGTGAGATTCGCGCGAGCGGGGTGGGGCGTCGTAGGAAAAGTTACTCGTGGCACGATTTTCGACGCCGAAATCGGGTCACGAACACTTCGTGATGATTAATGATGAAACATTACGATTTCTTACATGTTTATCATTTCTATTATTAAGATTGGTTCAGGTTATACAGGCTGATCCAGATCTTAACGAAGAAATTTTAACCAAGTATTCTACGTCAAAAATAAGCCCTAGTTTATCATACAAATATATGTCGAGAAATGCTTCCTCTCCGAGATACAGGGTGTTAAAATTATAAAAAAAAATGTTTTTTATTAGTAACTTTTACACTTTTTGAAATATTTCTAATAAATTTGGGACATAGGTTTTAAGGATCAAGGAGCACTTTTTGAATGGAATAATTTTAGTGTTTATTCTACCAGTCGCGTCCGCACTGCATCGAGACTGAATATTTTCAGACAAAAAAATTATACGCCACTGGTTTTTCCAACATTAAAAATTACTCTTGAAATCCTTATTTAATATGGAGCAAATTCATTCTCACGCGTTTTAAACATCCGAGGCACCGTTTCCGAGTAAGAAAATTAAACACATTCTCATGCATGAGGACATCGCTAAAATTTGTTATGGTACATAATATTAATAAGACTATCTTTGTAAACGAAACGTATAATTACAAAAAAATAAGCGTTAATAGCCACACTCAATTATGAATTTTAAGAAGGTGTTCGAATTGAAAGAAAGAAAAACATTTTTTTCTAATAATTTTAACACCCTGTATCTCAAAGAAGAAGCATTTCCCGACATATGTTTATATGACAAACTGGGGCTTATTTTTGACGAAGAATACGTGGTTAAAATTTCTTGTTTAAGATCTGGACCACCATGTATAGGGTTCAGCTTTTCGGATCTGCATTCATAACTCATTTTGATACTTGGTTCTTGTGCCCTGTTCTGAGGAGTTTTCAATTATTTGCATTTAATATTTACTTATATGATGATGATGGTGCGGGACACCCCCAGAGTTGTTAAATGCTACTGAAAATGTTATATTCAATTTGTTTCCGAATAAATCCAAGAAAAAATATTAATACTCTTACAAACCTTTCATGGATTACTGCCGAGAAAAAATTGGTTCAAGCCCTGTGGACAGGAGCTTTGGCGCTCTTGTTCTAACTTTGACAAATCATATCTTCGAAAGTATTGGTAAGAGTTGGGAATTATATCAATGGATTCTTATGGTAGAGCTACATAATAGCAGAAATTAAATTCAAACATCATAAAAGAATTTAAATTCAACAAGAGTGCCAAAAATTATTAATCCAAAACCAATAGACCAATTCTACCCAACAACGAACTCATCCGAGATATTCGTTTCTCAATTCTATGATGAACGATATATTATTTCCTTAAATCCACACTGAAAATTATATTATATGAATTGAAACTTTAGCCAATATTTCAGTTTTGTTTTTACTGGAGATATTCTGAACTCAATATTATTGACTTACCATTACCATTCCCATCATCATATGGATTAAGCATGGGCATTAAGTATCAAAATTGACATATCATGTCTCAGGAAAATAATTTGTCATGTATCAACATAGATCATATTATAATAATTCAACATAGAATAATTATCGCATTCTGTGAAAACACAGAAGTACGATTTATTATTGAAATTTTGAAAAATCATATCGCCGAAAGTATTAGCTTGTTAGAGTTAAAAATTACATTAATGGATTCCTATGGTGAAACTGTATCCTGAGAAATACTTATTTTGAAATTTGTAATGTAAGAAAAACTCATCCGTTGTATTCACTATGGATTCGGCATGATACGGTTCAATACAAACATAAGTGTATGTGTTATTTGCTATTGTGGAATTATTTAAGAGGTCCGAAATTCATAAAAATATGTATAGGTCGACGAAAACATGTAATATGCACTTCGGCGAAAAACTGTGAAAATTTTGAAAGTTGCCGCTTTTTCTTAAAATATTCAAATGAGAAAGGTTGTAGTCAAGTTAAGGATGAATTTTGACGGCTTAGGGTGAAAATGTAACTTTTCTAGACGGAAAACAGTCCAGGAAAGTTCGTGACATAGCGACAGATCATAATATGGGATTAACTTATTTTGTTTTGAAACTTTATGCTGACAAACTTACAACTCTGGAAGCATTGGAGAACAATATTGAGCGAGCTGTTGACGAATTGAGGCAACACTAATTAATTGGAAAAAGTAGTCAAACATTGGACATGCCTGAAATCCTGTTCAAATCGGAGTTGGCATGGAATTTACTGACAAAGGCTCAATCTCAAACAAAAAACTGGGGAAACCCTCTAGTGTATACTTATATAATATTATAATTTCGACCTTGCCGCAGGCGAACTTTCGTTTGGAAAATCGCCAAAATAACAGCGTATCGATCGCATGCGAAAATAGAAGCCAAGTGCCCGGAGCTCATATCCGGATATCCATTAGTTTTTCGACTTCCGCCGTCAACGCGGACGATGCCACGCCATCATAAATTACGTCATACGGTGCCATGGAACACCGCTGCGGTGTCCCATCAAGAATTCATGGCCTTCCTCAAAATTGTGGCGTCGTTCGCAAAGATGAAATTTTTACACGCCTCTTAATTTTAGTGGGACATGAATAATGATGCGGCCATTACGAATTTTCAAATATTTGCCTAGACGGAACTATAGTGATCGACCTGACGCCGCTGGAATTTCATCATTTCGGGGTGGGGGAGGGGTTGTATGAAAATGACGGCCGGTGTGCCATCCATTTTGCGCTTAAATTTACGTGGGAAGTAATTCTGGGATCGTTTGCCGGTCCAGAGCTCTTATGTTTGTTCGTTCTCTCATATGGAGTCCATGTCTGCGTTAACATAATAGAATATCTGGTACGTCGGATGGGCTTGCATACTTAGAACATTACCCAGCATAGATTACTTTGGAAATCATGCTCAAAACTAAATTTGTATTAAACAGCACATACTTACATACTGAACTACATTCAAAGTTGTCTGAAACTACATTGTTCAACATTTGAAATTAATAATTCATATTTCCATCAATTTTAAATTGGATACTGTTGATGTATTTGCAATGCTTTACAAACACCATAAAAATGGTGATAATTACGAATAACGGTGAGTACTAATCTACTTGAAAATCGAACCTTAAGCTGAAAGCTGAATCAAAATAAAAAATAAAAGATAACATATAACACTATTAAAGTGTGATAGGGGTTAGGTTATGTTCGGTTAGTTCGGTAGTTTTTCGCCGAGGTGCATATTACATATTTCGTCGACCTCTACACTGACAGTTATTCTTACAGACACTTATGTTTGTATTGAACCATATCATGCCATATTGATAGTGACCACAGCAAACGAGAAAGTAATTTTGCGCACGAAAAATTAATTTTGCGGACGGGGAAGACTTTTTCGTCAACAAAGTACTTGCCTTCAATAATAGTCGATTTTACGGCCGCATATCAGTACGTAAATTGTCACTTATCATAGAGGTGTCGACGAAAAAGTACCTTTTCGACCTCAAAATTACTTTTTCGTTTGCTGTGGTCACTATGAATACGGCATGATACGGTTCAATACAAACATGAGTATCTCTAAGAATAACTCTCAGTAGCTGCGGTCACTATGGATACGGCATCATACTGTTCAATACAAACATAAGTGTATGTCATTTGCTATTGTGAAATTATTTAATAGGTCCGAAATTCATAAAACTATGAAGAAGTGGCCGAAAAAATAATATGCACCTCGGAAAAAAAACTGGCTATTGTCTTGCCTGCTCGGCTCCTCTTCGGATAGCTGCACGACAATAATAGACAGTTTTTCGTCCTTGGTAAATAGATAACTATTATTCGTAAGTCTGAGGTTAATCTTTGGCTCATTTTATCGATTATAATAGACTAAGTTACAGGTTTTATAATTCAAGTTTATTTATTATTATTCAAGTTATTTAGTATTGTGTACAAAAACATGTTAGTTTGTACTTTTCTTCTGTCTAAAAAAGTATTAACAGAAACATTGTCATGCATACTCTTATAGGATTTCATGTATAGATAAGAGCTATTACTCACCACCTAAAGAGAGCGCAAATATCTTTTTTGAACTATATGTACAGATTCAAAGGGGCCCTTACTCGAGATTATGTCTAACTATTGCATTGTATAATCTTACTATAGTGGAGATCTCAAAACAATATTCAGCGGCAGAAAAAACAAAGGCTAAGGCTGCCGTTCGAAGAGTAGCTGCATCAGCAACCCATGAAGCACCACCTAAATGGCCTTAGAAATTCAAAGAGGAATCTTGTTTCACTCCTAGATATTTAGGATTAAAATTATGTGTCAAGAAAGAATCACCGAAAGTTTTTTATAAGAAAACCCAATGATGCAAATGCCTTCCTTGTTATGATCAAAAAATATAATTTCAGGCCACTTCGGAAATATTGTCTTCCAAATAGACCTTGGTTTTCAAAAAAGAAAATTGTGGGTACTTCAGAAAAATGGCAGTTAACCAAATTAATTACTACACAGACCGCTGAAAAATTATATATTAGAAACGGGAATATTCGGCCACATCATCCAGAACTATCAAGAACATAGAATTTACTGAAATTCATATGAACTAAAACCTGGTTCAGACGAATCTCTGAAACTAATGCTACACTAGAAACCTGAATCTGAATAAATAATTAAGCAAATGTTGATTAAATGAGTGAAACTGTAAACGAGAAATTATCCCGTCACAAATTTATATGAACGCAAACGAAATTCAATAACCGGCGCACGCGCCATTTTGCAACGCGATATCGAAATGCCGTCTAACGTTGATTCGGTAGGGTAAACCGAACCGTGTTAAATTTTCCTATGGATTACTCCGAAACGGCGAGTACAAG
This sequence comes from Halyzia sedecimguttata, assembly GCA_937662695.2. Lineage (NCBI taxonomy): Eukaryota > Metazoa > Arthropoda > Insecta > Coleoptera > Coccinellidae > Halyzia > Halyzia sedecimguttata. Next base: position 110,645,153 of record OW569413.2, read on the forward strand.
AGACATCCCTACGCCTCTCCCCGACCCATCCATTCTTACGGATACACTGTCTCTAAACGAAAAATCCGAAAGAGCATCTTCCTCTCATTCTTTCACCGAATAAATAGTTCGCTTGCGACTTTAAAACTTCGAGACCGTGACATAAATGTGTCTGTTAGACGACGACGGGTTGCTCGACGCTGGAGATAATATTCGCTTTCATTTCGGCGAGAAGAAATATGTCAGGGAAGCTATGGAATTCTCATTTCGCTCTCTCAGGTTCACCCCCGCTTCCGTCTTGCCTCGTCCTCGCGCCAGAGGCGGACCTGCGGGTCATGCAGAGGAGGTTTTTCCGCTGCAGCCGATTAAAGTTGGCACTGTTTAGAAATGGGGACAAATGCTGATGAAAATACGTCGTGTAAACGGTTCTCCATTGTTTCTTATTAAATACTAGCTGCCCGCCCCGGCTTCGCGTGGTAGAAATTGTGATACTAAATATACTACAGAATTTCTTTATATTATACAACGTTCACAGCATTTTGTCGTTAGACAATACAAACATGTTTTCTTCAGAGGTTACTATTTAAAGAGCGACAAATAATTGGCCATGTGAAAAACACTCAACGCTCAAATATAAGCCTGTAGCGTTAAAAGTTGGACCCTGCGATTTATCCATGGTCATTGCAAAATATATCTTTACCGGAAATTGTAGGCCTTTAAATTGGATCAGTAAATCCGATGGTATCAGAGGAATTCGGGGAATCAATACATCTATCCTGGCTGAGGCGAGCCTCACGCTCTACAGATGATTCTCTGGCTCTCTGTATTCGATGTCTACGCCTATCCTGGCTGTGCCGGCCCCCCGGTCGGTACCACCACAACCGCTATGTCCCTGCATTTTAAATCTGCAATATCTTCGAAAATATTCATTTAAATTACATGCTGTAAAGGGCCATATTGATCAATATTAAATGCACAATGCATTCAAGGTATTTAATTGGATGAGGATCAATGCTGTATTGATTAAAATCGCTTCGTGATCAAGCCATTATTTCTCATAGAATGTAAAGGATAAAAAATGGTTATTGTGGGTTATCCTCAAGAGATAGACATATACCATCGCGGACTTTTTTGTAGACCTTTTTAAGGTGTACCATACTTTACTACATTATTTTGATCTATCTCGTAGGGTTTAGCCAGCGTTTGCAATGTAAGCGCAAACAAATGTGTTTATTTACGAAATCACATTAGAAACCTGTAAATTTATCAGTGTTTCTCTGATATATTATGCATGTATTATACATAGAAACCTTCCTATTGAATCACTCTATCCATTAAAAAAAACCGCATCAAAATCTATGCATACATAGAGACAGACAGACAGCGGGAAGCGACTTTGTTTTATACTATATATGGGTAATGTAAAGGGATGGAACCTCTAGGAACACTATGCGACATGTTACAGAATTCAACAGCTAGGTATACTCTCGTATTCCTGTGCATCATATCTGATGGTATGATTTGACGCATATATCATTTCCTCGGATCCTGAAAGCGTGAAATATCCCTGGTCGAGGACAAACCACATGGGATGTTTCACGCTGCCAGTTTTTTTTCCTGATGCAGCGGGGGATCACGGACTTATTACTTTATTTGTTTCTTCGTTCCATACATGATCTGGAGATTGGACCTTATGAACGTTGTACTGCCTCATAACAATTATTATCGCTATCAAATTTAAGAGAACTTTATAATTATATTCATTACCGTTAGAACGAAACTATTGTCTGCTAGTCCTATATTTTCAACATTAATCATCATTGAATGGTTTCTTTCTGGGTTTTCTCTCCCAAACTCTGAAAAATATCTATATAATAAAATATTAATTATTTTGTGATATGCTTCTGCGTAAGAAACACAACATTGTTCGATTGATTGCTTCTGACAAACATCTTGTGTTCCTTACGCAGAAGCAAATCACAAAATAATTAATTTTTTATTTAATGGATATTTTTCAGAGTTTGGGAGAGAAAACCCAATGATCAGGGTTACGATCGGAATAAGCAGATTTCAGTTCTATATAGCACTTCTTCTCTGCTTCTTCAAAACTACTTTCGACATTTTCAATTTCAAAGCGAAGAGTTCTTTAGTATTCGAAGATAATGATCTGTAAATAATATCTTGTATAAGATGGAAGATTATCTTGAGAGTAGAAATCACAGAACACTAATATATAGAAATTGGCATTGGCAACGTCTCGGAGAATTATTTTGACATTGGCGATATTTCAGGAGTGCCAACCTGCCACAGTTTCAGTTACAAAAACGTGATAGGCTTAAATCATGAACAACCTGGAGACTTTAAAAAAGTTAATGGAGTATCTATTATTGATATTAAATTGAATTTATGTGCGATTACTCACCATCGTAACAACATTGTCGAAGATAATAATATGTAAGATGAATCGTTGCCCCGAACCGTTCCCGGCCACCTAAGATTTCCATAATTTACCTTAACGGCCGGCCATTCGAGTCGGTCGGATTCCTTCGTAAAATAAAACTGCGCGAATCCACTTAGGCGATTCTTTCTTGCGAATTATCCCGGCCGACGTAGGGCGCCGCCGTTTCGGCTCAAATTAAATTTGCGTCGTTTGCGTGAGCTAGGGTCGTCCCTCACACGGGAGTGTGCAATAAAAATGCTCAATGGCATTCCGGGAAACGGCGACTGACCCAATTACGCGGCAGCCCGAGAAAAGTAATGTTTTCCTAATGAACTTCGGGGCACCGAAGTAGCTCAGGCTAGATAGGAATTGATAACTTGAGACGTAGGAGGACGTCGCGGCGCTCTTTGTGCGTTTTGTGGTAATTGGTTGTCGACTTGAAGGTTACACGTTTAAACTGGCCATTGCGATTTTTTTCGTCATTGCTCCGAAACTAATCGAGACACGGAAAATCTAATTACAAATTCGTGATCTGCATCCCCGATTTAGTGAATAACCAAAGCCGCGTCGACCTAATCGGAAAATTGTAGGTTTTTATATGTGTTGGATACTAGAGAAAACTTTTTGGCGTTTGACGGATTCGCTCATTTCCTAATATTTTCCGAACGGATAGAGATACATAAATCTAAAAGTCGTCCACCGACCAATAATCGGGGAAAATTTGGTTATTGAGATGTGAAAATCATAGTTTTGGGACGGGAAAGAAGAATTTTCCTCCGATTCCGGGTCAAAAATATGTGCCGACCCAAAAAAATTTTTTCATGGTATATCGATACGGAGCTCGTGTCTAACTAAATCGAGGTCGCTGATCACGAATATGCAATTAGTTTTTCCCTAAGTGGCGTACTTTGGGAAAATTTTCACTTAAAGTGAAAAAATTTACGAAAATTGGTCAATTTTGGAACTTTCCACCGGCCAAAAAAATCGGAGTAGGGTGTTGCTGATTTTTTACGTCATATTTGGATCCTTTATCTATCGAATAATCTGAACAATAAATGTCCAGGTCGAACGCTTCGGAAATTATGATTTTTTTCCCGAGGGTCTATTTTTCGGAAAATTCTTTCCGCGATATTTCCTCGGAAAATTTTTGTAATAAATATCTGATCGTAGATTCGGAATCTACGGCCCCGAATCTATAAGAATAAGTACCCGTTTCATAGTTTTGCGTCAAAAAATTTTTCTCGAAAAATGGGATTTTTTTTAAGGCTAATGTATTAAAAAATTGCCAAAATTCGACCGGTCTCCGATTTCGATGCAAATTACGTCATTTACTAATTCAGGGCCGTAGATTACGAATATATGATCGGATTTTTCATAACAGAATTTTCCGCGGAAATATCGCGAAATGAATTTTCCGAAAAATAGACCCTTGGGAAAAAAATCATAACATCCGAATAGTACGGCCTGGACATTTTCTGTTTGGATTATTCAGTAGATAAAGAATCCATATATGACGCCAAAAATCAACAACACCCTACTCCGATTTTTTTGGGCGGTGTAAACTTCCAAAATTGACCTATTTTCGTCCATTTTTTCACTCTAAGTGGAAATTTTCTCAAAGTACGCCACTTGGGGAAAAACTAATTGCATATTCGTGATCACTGACCTCGATTTAATTAGACACGAGCTCCGTATCGATATACCATGAAAAAAATTTTTTGGGTTGGCCGGAATCGAAGGAAAATTCTTCTTTCCCGTCCGAAATCTATGATTTTCACATCTCGGTAACCAAATTTTCCCCGATTATTGGTCGGTGGACGACGTTTAGATTTATGTATCTATTTCCTCTGTATCTCTATCCGTTCGGAAAATATTAGGAAATGAGTGAATCCGTCAAACGGCAAAAAGTTTTCTCTAGTATCTAACCCATACAAAAATCTAGAATTTTCCGATTAGATCACCGCGGCTTTGACTATTCACTGAATCGAGGGCGTAGATTCCGAATCTGTAATTAGTTTTTCCGTATCTCGATTAATTTTGGTAATATAGCGAAAAATCCGACTGATTAAACCATTTTCCGGAGGTAGGGCCAGAAATTTTCGTCATTGCTCCGAAACTAATCGAGATACGGAAAATCTAATTACAGATTCCTGATCTGCGTCCCCGATTTAGTTAATAACCAAAGCCGCGTCGACCTAATCGGAAAATTGTAGGTTTTTGTATGTGTTGGATACTAGAGAAAACATTTTGGCGTTTGACGGTTTCGCTGTAACTGTAATTGTATTTGGTAAATCCATTACAGTTTTGTTCATGCACAACTTTCAACCCCTACGAACCCTTTAATGTAGAAAAAAATGTGAGGGGTTGAAAGGGGTTGAAAGTAGTGCATGAACAAAACTGTAATGGTTGACTTTCATTCGGTGACACATTTCATCAGTTACCATCGTCTCAAAGTAAATGATCCATGACAAAGTGCACATACTGAAAACCTTTTTGAACTAACTATTTCTCAAAAAAGAACATTTTTTCTTGAAAATTTATGCACGCCTGTAAATAAGATACAAAGACCTTGCCAAAAAAGTACCACATGACCCACTATCTCTATTCAAAAAATTTAGAGGGTTGATGGGGATGGCACAGGGTGCAACAAAAATGCATAAAAATTCGGTAAAAGTGAAACAAAAATTGACTTGTTTCAGGATTTTGTTGCCAAATATTTTTCTTCTGAGAAAATGAATATTATGCACATTTAAAGTCAACAGGATCATTCATAGAATCACCAATGCCAGCATTTTTTGTTTTATCCATACCTCTTTCTGTATGTCGTATTCAAACTTGTTTCCTAGAATTTCACTAAACAATTCCTTTTTCTTTCAGGTAAGATTCGACTTGCGATGAGGATGTAATATACCTACCAACCTAACCATTAGAAATGACCTGGTGTCGTCCTGGTTAGTAAGTATTCCAAATGATTTTGTTCATTATTTCGAATAAAAAAATGGGTTCAAGCCCTGTGGACACGAGCTTTCTGGCGCTCTAGTTCAAACAGACAAATTATATCTCCGAAAGTATTGGTTTCTCTGAGTTGGGAATTATATCAATGTATACATATGATAGAGCTGCATCATAAAGGAAATTCAATTCAAATAATAGTTTATTTATCAAGATTAAATGAGCAATCATGAGAATGAGAACTGCACCATGAAAGAAATCGAATTAAATCTGGCCAATTTTGCCCAATAACGAACTTAACCGAGATATTCATCTCCCTAACCTACTCTGAAAATTTCAACTACCTAGCTCATTCCGTTCGAGAGTTATTGTGGAAAAACTTTCTTTAAATTTTCAATTTTTTTTTTTTACACTTTGCGGTAATCTGTTCAATACAAAACTTCACATGCGTATAAAGGTCATGATTCTACAATTTGATGCTAAATTTCAGATAGATCGAACGAACTTGTCCGAGATATTTACGCTTCAAAACCACCTTGCAATTTTCAATCCGCTAACTCCTTTCGTTCGAGAGTTATCGTGCCTACGGCCGGTCGGCCGGCCGGACAGAATCGATTTCGCACTCGGATTCTTGATCAGTGAGTCGAACCAAATCGGTTGAGACCATTTTCAGCCAAAAATTTCAAAATTACAGACACTTGGGCAAATTGATAAGCACTCTGTTCCGAGGAACTAGAGCGCCAAAAAAACAAGCTTCGTATGACAATTGCCCAAAACAGGTTTAAAGTACCTACAAATAGTAGGTATTCCATAAAACAAATATGAAAGAAGATAAGTAATAATAAAAAATTACCTTGTAATCGATCAAAAATTTCCTGATCTACGTTCACCAAAATTTCTCCTCTCTCGAACTACAGAATTATGCTTTCAATATTTACGTAATATTTTCAAACATTTTCGGGTGAGGTCCCCGTTGCATCGCTAAAATACGAGTATTTCAACCCCAATATTTTTGAAGTTACAATATTCCCTTCTGTCAAGTTGACATTATGAGAATTCATACATAGAATAATAATTATATCAATCTGTGAAATAAGATTTACATTGAAATTTTAAAAAATCATATCTCCGAAAGTATTAGCTTAATAGAGTTGAAAATGATATGAATGGATTCTTATGATAAAACTGCTTATTAAAAAAAATTTAATTTGGAATTTGTTTCGTAAAAAAAAAATTTTTTTTTTGTTACTCCGAAACCATCTGTCCGATTTTGCCCAATAACGAACTTAGCCGAGATATTCATCCCCCAAACCTACTCTGAAAATTTCAACTCTCTAACTCATTCCGTTCGAGAGTTATCGTGCCTACGGCCGGCCGGCCGGCCGGATAGAATAAATTTCGACCACGGATTCTTGATCAGTGAGTCGAACCAAATCGTCTAAGACCATTTTCATCGAAATATTCCAAAATTACAGACATTTGGGCAAATTGATAAGCACTCAGTTCCGAGGAACTAGAGCGCCAAAAAATCATATATTATTATTGTGCAGTATTTTGAAGTAAAACCTGACAAATTTTTAAGATATTCGATTCTTCGAAATAATATTAAATGTGTATATTCTATATATAAAAGAAAGTCGTGTTAGTTACTCTACTTATAACTCAAGAACGGCTATACCGATTTGGCTCAAAATTGGTGGGGAGGTAGCTTAGAACCAGGAGACGGACATAGGATATTTTTTTGTGTTATACAAGGTGTTTTTCTTTTAACGTCAATTAAAACTTGCTGTTTTTCCTGCCATAATCGTACAATTTTAGTCATGTGTGTTTAAAAATAAACTTTCGAGGCATACACCATTGAAAATAAAGCATTACTATACAGGGTGTCCTTTTTCTCATGGCACAATTGTACGTGATTGAAGTGATTTGTGTCACAAACAAAGCATTAACTAAATAGGTACCTTGGATGGATTCTCATAATGTATTCGTCCGAAATCTCCATACAGGGTGTTCTTCTTTTAACGTCAATTGCAACTTGCTGTTTTCCATGCCACAATCGTACAATTTCATTCATTTGTGTTAAGAAATAAACTTTAGAGGGATACATCATTGAAAATAAATCATTTCTGTACAGGGTGTTTTTTTTCTAATTGCACAATTGTACGTTATTTATTGCCTCTAAGGCGGAACAGAGTTCGCTGGGTAAGCTAGTCAGTGTATAAGATAAATATTGGCATCAATATCACCATACTGCTGAAGTTTTTTTGAGTCAGTGGTATATTCAGCGATGATATAATTCGTATGATATTTTTATCAGAACGAACACATTCTATAAGATTTTTTATGATTACTATGGACTATAATTAAGGTTTTTGACAACATAATAAGATCAAAATAATAATATATTTTTGACGGGAAGTCCGAAAAGTACTAAGGAAGTCAAAGTGTTGAAAAAAATTTCAAAATAAAGCATTTTTTGATTTGAAGTTCTCAACCTCATAAAAAGTGACCCCGACATGTACGAATTAACCCTCGCGTCGAACTAGGTAACTAATCCGCCTCAAACAACTGCCAAAAATTCCCCCAATTCTAAGACGTGTAACTCCTCGCATGCTGCAACCCCGCAATCAATTAAATTGCGGCATGCTCACAGCGCACCGACTCCTATTTACAACTTCTTCATATTAAATTCCTCATCCCCGCCAGCCGACATATTAAAACCGGGGGAGTGAATCTAATGAATCATCACGGTCCCGACTTACATCGTCTTGAAGCTCGAACTTTGGACCGGCAACAATTCTCCAGATTCTGGAATGCGCAAAGTTCAACCAGAAGTGCTATTTCAATCGGCCCCGGTTCCGTGGCGCCGCTGCCGGGTACTTGGGGGACCATCTAGAGCGTACAGATTTACTTGTCTGAAACCCCCTTGATCTTTTGATCGTATGGCCAGGACGCGCGCTGGGGCATATGTTGACATTTAGCTAAGGTTACCTGCGCTTTATTTCGCATGCTGTGATCTTTACCTGGCACGACTCGAATGTTGCGGGGTATCGTTGGATGTTTCTCTGGTAAGGGTGTGGTATTTTTAGATAAATCGTTGATAATGCATCGATTGATTAAACTGTATAGAATGTCACACTTGAATCACGCTATAAGTTAAATAAAAATGGGTTCAAGCCCTGTGGACAGGAGCTTTCTGGCGCTCTAGTTCAAACAGACAAATTATATCTCCGAAAGTATTGGTTTCTCAGAGTTGGGAATTATATCAATGGATTCGTATGATAGAACTGCATCATAAAGGAAATTCAATTCAAATAATAGTTTATTTATCAAGATTAAATGAGCAATCTGAGAATGAGAACTGCACCATGGAAGAAATAGAATTAAATCTGGCCAATTTTGCCCAATAACGAACTTAACTGAGATATTCATCTCCCTAACCTACTCTGAAAATTTTAACTACCTAGCTCATTCCGTTCGAGAGTTATTGTAGAAAAACTTTTTTTAAATTTTCAAAATTTTTTTGACACTTTGCGGTAATCTGGTCAATACAAAATTTCACATGCGTATAAAGGTCATGCATGATTCTACAATTTGATGCTAAATTTTAGATAGATCGAGTGATCGGTTTCGAAAATATTCCTAAAAAATATTTTTACTAAAATCGGCCATAACTCCGAAACCGCTTGATGGATTTCTCCCATTAACGAGCTCTTCCGAGATATTTACGCTCCGAACTCACCTTGCAAATTTCAATCCTCTAACTCTTTTCGTTCGAGATTTATCGTGCCTACGGCCGGCCGGACCTGTCCGACAGAATCGATTTCGACCTCGGATTCTTGATCAGTTCATTTCATTTTTTTGAAAGATTAAATATGTATTTTATATCCTTCTGTTTCTTTATTTGAAAACTTAGCTCGTTATACGACAAAATACATTAATAAAATTCAATCCTTTTTCGATAATTTAATAGTTCATTCCACTAACACATTCATTCTATATTATAAACCTTAACTCAAGAAAAAATATTTGATACACAAATTTGGATCCATATTTCAGCATTTTTTTGCTAGCAACATTATGAAAATACTGTCTCTAGGAAGGAATATGTCTCATTACTTAAGGAAGTAAAAGGTAATATTAACCTCGGTGGTCAACGAACAGTAATTTCTTTTGATGATTCCATTATATTATCTTTCCAATTGCCTTCATGAAGTACATCATTAAAATGATTCAATTCTAAATCTTCTGAAACATCATCCCGAATATTTATACATAAATTATTCTATATTCAACAAGTAATTATTATTTTCGTTATCAAAACAGTCTTGAATATATTCACAAATTCAAAATTCCGATACTTGTTTTCCGACAGAAAATATTTTCAAAGTACGAATTGAAAACAAACTAGAACAGAAATAAATTTGACATGTCCGTAATAGCTAGATAAGGCCAAAACAGGCAAGACGTTGCAGCTTCTGCAACCGACTACGTGTGGTGGCCTCATCAGTTTTTGTCCCCCATGCTAAGGGTGCGAAGATGTGTACTACTGGTGTGTATAACAACATTACCATTTCTGGTTTCAGCTCCCATGCCTTTTGTAGGTCTACATGGCCTTTGTGGCTTTGGAAATAATGTTGTCTATGTGTTTTCTCCAGTTGAGCTTACTATCTAGTATTACTCCTAGATATTCGATCTCACTGGAGAAGATCAGAGTCTGACCATTTAGGACCGGACCTCTGAGATTCTGATTGCTCCTTCTAGTGAAGGGCATCAAGATGGTCTTAGAGGGATTGACGTTAAGCCCTTCTTCCTCACGCCACTTTGGATGTAGTAGGGTTTTATGAGTTTTTCTTCCCCATGTGCAGAACACAGCACTTTATTTTTGTGTCAACGGCAAAAAGTGTACACCTAGATATATTTGAGGCTGCTAAGTCTGATGTGTAGTACAGGTTGAAGAGAATCGGACCCAACACTGACCCCTGCGAAACCCCATTTGTGATTGTCGACAGGTGGCCGCCAACCCTGACCCGAAAAGATCGGCCGGATAAAATAATACCAATCGCGAGGAAACTCCGAAAACTGAGTTCCGGATCGGAAAAATTACCCGATACCATTACGCGGACAGCCGTTCTCGCTTCCGAAAAATAGGGAAACCGCACTTTTCCGAACGTCCCGCAGTTGCATCAAATAAATGCTGTTCGTCCGCGAAAACTTTCCCCATTTTCCGAACTCCGAATTTGCGACCGTAATAAATCGCGCCCCGCTCGCGGGTGAAAAAGTACGGGGTACACGTCGGTATATAAAATGCATGATCTAACGTCATCCCCTGCCGAATCCCTAATTCGCCCCCCGCAAGGCCGGGCGGGGGGGCGATCTTGGGTTTACGACGCCGGGGCGAAAACTGACAAGTCGAATGCGCGGGACTTTATGGCCGCATTAGGGAATTGGATGCAACCCTTTTAGGAGGACCGTTTGTCTTGTCCGGAGGGATGAATCGAGAATCGCGTGTAATTGACCGGTTTTTCGAACTCGGGGTTAATGGTTTCGCTGTTTTTCCTCTTGAGGTAGATGTCGATTCAATTCGATTTTTTTTTGTGGAATTTTTTTTGAAGTATTCGATTTTCTTTCCAAACAATGAATCTATCGAATGCTTTGAGTTATAAAATACATTGAGAGGCCCTACCTACAGGGTGAGTCCTTGAGTTTTACATTAGTTTTAACCATAGGAACCTTTCATCAAATAAAACATTTTTTTCATATACCATTTTTCCAGATTAGGATTAGCTATAAAGATTCAGGCGGTTGAAATCGCTTCGACATGATTTTTCAGAATTTAATTAATTTTGTTGTGAAGTTTTCCATAACTATGACACTCATTCTTCGATTAAAAATGTTTTCCTACTTCCTCTGGTTTTCTAGTTATAGACTCGCCGATTCATGAAACTAAATGAAATTAGCATAAGGAAAGCAGATTAAGTTTATCGATCATTTTAGGAAATTAAATTATTCCTCATCATTTTCTTAAATGTTATAAAATTAAAAATTTGTATTGTATTTGACTTATTTTGGTTGATCCGCTCCTGACCTAGGATGTCCTTGAAACGATGTACTTCGAGGTTGCCACACTTGCTATTTTTTCACAAGATATAGATAATCCATGCTTTTTGTTTGAATAATACACCAAAGCTTGGTACGCAGTTTGAAAATGCCGTATGCGAACGGCAAACGGAGTCATAGACATGACGTCTATGATCCCATGAGTTTCTATGAACGTTACTTACTAATTATTATGATTATTCCGTCAATTGGAATCACATCTGAACTATTCGATTTGAGATTTTTTTGAAAATGAATGGATCAGTGGAATTTACGGAATTTTCAATAATAATAATATTTCAAGAAGGGGCGATGATCAAATAATGTATAATCTTATAATGGAAACAATTGATGGATTTTGGATGAAAGTCGAGTCGAAGTTCATTGTTTCAATATTGGCATATAATTCATTGCTGCATTATAAGAATTGAGTGAGTAAATAAGTTTTTCCAACCAATTGAATGGAATTTTAAGTATTAGATGATAAACAATAGATTTCAGTAAAAGTTTTCTATGATGAACGGTACAATGCAGGAGGGTATTAGCACATTTGTAACCTATTACCTGAGCCGAATGCGGAAAAACATAAAATTCGTTTGGAAGCATGCATCTAACTATCAGAGTTTATGGTTGAGGTGGGTGGTGAGACACTTGTTTAATTTTGGGTTAAGTCGGACCATAAGACAGTGGCTGGTTTAGTCAACAATTAAAGGGATATAATGTAAGATATTTAACCCATTTAGTTGAAGATGCAAATTCGAATAATAAATTGGCGACCTAAGAGTTTGTGGTATTATGACATTTTTGTTAAAATTCATGAAATCATTATTGAAGTAGAGAAATGAGTTTGAAATTCATCGTTTTACGAACCTTCAAGCCGCATTTTATTTTCCCAATATTTCTAAAAATGCTTGGTTGAAAGAATACTGCTTGCGATATTTTGTGAGGATATAAGGAGTGAATATATAATAGAACAAGCGAGCAAAAGCTCCGTCTCACTTTACGTCAGTGCTTTTTAAGTTTTTTTATACTTTTTGTTCCAGACTTCATACTCTGTATGCCCAGCCCATGCGGGTACGTTCAGGTGAAGACTTCCGTTAGAAAATTGCTCAGATTCCTCCGCCGGCAAAAATTCGCGCCCTCTCTTCCCGTAATCTCCGTCCGTGTTGATTCTGCGATTTTAAGCTTATTACGACGGCGAAACACCACGGCGTGTTTTTAAAATAAATCTTCATTTCGGCACGGAGCGAGCCTGGATGTAACCTACACCGGCGGCCATTAGAGGGCAAAAAAGATCCCCAGTTCCCACGGTACTCGTTACTCGTCGGGCACAGACGATCCTCGGCATCCACCTCTTCTTCTTTTTCTCCCCGGGACGAAATTAAAGTTTGCTCTGCTGATTATATCGCGGATATTTCGATTCCCTCTCGGTTTTTTTGCGACCGCGCACCGGCTTTGTGGCTCCATTTCAATGAGAGGCCGGCATTTACCTTCGAGATTTCGGAGGATATTAATTTTCCGCTTGTCTCTGTCGATATAGACGGTATCTTCTCTAGCGAAACGACGATGCTCTTATTCTCGGTGGAAGAGTCGACAATCGGAGTGATGTGAAATGCTTTTCGCTAGATCGATCGATTTTAAACGAGACTAATACTTATTTTTCCTCTAACCAGCAAAAAATGTTCACATTTTTGTACTTTTTTCAGTTGCAAAAGCCATCAATGCTCTTACCGTACAAAAATTTGCTCGTTGCTTAGCTACACTTTTAATCCTAGGATTAAAAACGCTACTTTTAATCCTAGGACTAAAAGTAATTGCATTTGAGCTCTCTAATTGAAATTTGAAGAAAAAAACATTGTTCTTACAAACTTCGTAAAACAAACTAATTGGGTAACTATATATAGGTATTTATTTGTTATTTATAGTGATATTGAATGTACAATTGGAAGAATTATTGCCAAAACTCAAAGCACCACTGAAATTATCACTAACAATTTTCGAACAATTCAAAAGATTTTCATTAATGTTAGAACAACTCAAAATAATCTCCGTAACTGTTGATGAAACATCCGAGGAAATATCTGAACAGGTACTTGTACCTTCCTTGTCAGGTTGCAATATTTTTCTGGCAGTATTCTCTTTAAAAAATCAACAAGTCAACAAGTCATCATTATTATTAGTATTCTCTTTGTTGATACTTGATTCTTCAATATATCCTTCTGCTACCGTACTCGATTTCCAACCTCCATGTCTTTTAAGACAAGTCAGGTCACCGCCACCATCAATAAGAAGTGTAGCAGATGTTCTTCTTAGTGAATGTCAATGGGCAACCGCACATAGAAGTTATTCACAAGCAATCTGGATTATGTCACAACTTCACTGAAATATATTTCAAATGTTCAATCTAAGTTCTGTGTATGTACCCTCCATGAAATTAGTATGTAATTCGACAGAAAAATGGATTCTTCATTCAAATCGGGCACCATCTTACTGTCGAATTCATCTATTTGCTTTCAATTCAACATTAGAAACTGATTTTGACAGTTCCTAAAATGAATTACGAAAAAAATTTGGCATTGATATCGCCAGATGTGGCTGAAACTGCTAAAGTTCCACCTCTGAGTTTGCCGCCTGAGAAGAGGCGAAATTTGTATGACAAAACTTATTCAGAATTCATAGCGTGGTACAAAGAGAATGAAGTTACACATTATTCTGAATCAGTATTGTTATAATATAGAAATTAGCAGATCTCATAAACTTATGATGTTCGTTAAATGACTGAAATTTGGATATATCTAAAAAAAAAGTGCTCGAAAAAGAACACATAAAAGATTTAGAAGCGAATGACCCTGATAATAGATTTCTGATGTCGAAGGTAAATATAGAATGAAATCAACGTTTCTACTATCAATAGAACATCGAAATATAAATATAAAACTACCATTAGTCGATTTTTATTTCGCATTGATTTTGGAGTGCGGGTGCATTAAGGAAATATGAATTGTATAGTTTGCAAAAAATAATGACCGAGTTATGGAATCGAAATTTTTCTACTTGCTAATTCATCTAAATTATATTCATTAGGATATTTACTGTGGTTGATAATGATGAACAAATCTTGAATTTAATCAAGAGATTTACAGGCTTAATACTAGCGACAATCCTGACGAGAAGTTCTTCGTTTATCATAAAACAATAAATGTTCAGTCAGCCAGTAGGAATTCACACAGTTTCTAAATTACTGTCAATTATTTCAAAATACCTCAAATTAGAGGATACAACATCCCTAAACCGGTCATTGTTATCGGCGTTCTTCTGCGTCTATTCCTTCTGACATTTTTCAGCCATCGAACAACTGTTGCTTGGAAATCCACTTCAGTCGCTGAGGGTTACATTGAAAATTCATTGCAAAATAAAATAGAAACTGCAGTAAAAATTTTGTGTGTCAATCGTTCTAATCTAAAGTAACTGACCCTTCAACTTCAGTTACCACCAGCTCCCCACATTCTTTAGCTTATATCGTAAGGTTATCAATGTGTATTATTCAGAATGTCACATGTCTGATATTTCGAATTATGAATATTTCCATTTGTTCTATCGGCAGCACAAATATAAATATATCGAAATGAACATACACATTTTTCTTTCTGTCAAGTATGTCTATTATGGAAATTAAACATTTTTGTTAATACAGAATTCTTTGAAATCTAGATGAGGTCGATGTATAAATCTTGTAATAAACTCGTAGATTAATGATTTCGAATCTTTGCTATTAATCCACAAGTTGAGTAAATAACTATAACGGTATTGCGCCGAGGGTAAAGACTGGGACAGGGAATCCACCACCCAAGTTCTTAAAAAATAATGCCATTAAATGGTACACAGACGGTTCAAAATACAATATAGTAGCTGGCCCTGGAGTATATGGGGCAGGCACCAAATGCTCACTATCGCTAGAAAGAAACTGTTAGAGGAGTGATATAGCAATCCATTTTGATAGTCAAGCTGCTATTACAGCTCTGAGCTCCCATATTATCTAATCCAAGCTAATATGGTAGTGCCGAAGAAAACTCAATGAAGTGAGTAAGAACAACCGGATCTCCTTGGTCTGGGTTCCTGATCACTCGGGAATTAAAGGAAATGAGGAGGCCAACACACTACAAAGAAAGGAGCATCAACCCCTTTTATTGTCCCGGAACATCTCTCCAAAATGTTCCTCCGAAACTCTGACACTTTAATATCCAAGAAATATATGGATCTTAGTAAAAACACGCTGCACCTCCTCACTGGTTTCCTCACAGGGCAATGCTGTCTTAGGAAGCATATGATGAGAGTAGGTCTAGCAGAAACTGACGGGTGCAGATTCTGTGTGGAGGGGGATCAAAATCCTGATCACCTAATAACGGAATGCTTCGCCATCTCAAACCAATGCAAGGGATGCTTTGGGCAAGAAATCTGCAGTAGCGAAGACGTAGCCTCCTTGTAGCCATTCCAGATACTGTAGTTCAACAGAACTCTGGAACTGGAAGGCGAGCTG
Source organism: Halyzia sedecimguttata (assembly GCA_937662695.2). Classification (NCBI taxonomy): domain Eukaryota; kingdom Metazoa; phylum Arthropoda; class Insecta; order Coleoptera; family Coccinellidae; genus Halyzia; species Halyzia sedecimguttata. The sequence continues at coordinate 110,661,160 of OW569413.2, forward strand.
TAGATGGTGATGACATCGGCAGCTCTGATGGGGGGCACAATGGACCAGTGCAACGTTTCCCCCTATAGAACAATATACAACATATAGAATTGAATAAGTATGGTAGTATAACAAAATATCATATTGTTCGCAGTTCTGAAGGAAATAAGTCGTATAATCAATTATCCCTCCCCATTACTTGAGTAGCCTGAACGACTCTGCATTCAGACGTTAAAGGTGTAAACGTATTGAGGAAGCATAACTCTTGAACCGGAAGGCGAGCTGTAGTTGACGATTAAATCGACAGCTGTGATGGGGGGCACAATAAACCTTGAGGTCGCAGTGCAACGTTACCCCCTACAGCCATATAAAGGGTCCGCCATCTAACGTTTTTTTTTTTCAACTTGTGCTTATTTCGTGAATGGTAACACTTAGCTCATGTCTGATTTGATAGATAATTAGTTTAATCCTTCCGCTAAACGAATATGGTTGTGTATACGCTTGAACAACGCTGGGAAATATTGCGACATTACATTGAAAATCATGGTAATGTTGCAGAATGTGTGCGAAAATTGCGTACGGATTTTGGAAGAAGAGAAGCACCGTCAGCTCCGTATGTTCATTATCTTGTGAAAAAAGTGAAAGAAACTGGCATCCTCATCGATAAACCAAAGCGTGAAAAGCCAAAAACAGTGCGTACACCCGAGAATATTGCTGCTGTGGCAGAAAGTGTGCGTGAAGCGCCATCAACATCAATTCACCGTCGTTCTCAAGAATTGAACATTTCGGAGACATCATTGAGACGAATTTTGCATAAAGACCTTGGTATGACGCCATACAAAGGTCCAATTGGTTCAGGAGTTGCCCTGTTTTTGAAGATCGCATTATCGTCCACAGAGCTGATGTCGTTTGGCCACCTCGGAGCTGCGATTTGACACCGTTGGACTATTATGTGCGGGGTGCCGTCAAAGATAAGTGTTACGCCAACAAGCCAGAGACAATTGACGTTTTGAAGGACAATATTCGTGAAGCTATAGGTGAAATACAGCTGCACACAATCGATAATGTGCTTAAAAATTGGACTGATCGTGTAGGCTACTGCATGGCCCGCCGAGGTAGCCATTTGAATGAAATTATTTTCCATTATTAACCGGAAGGATTGTGCTTTGAAATAAAAAAATAAATTTGAGAAAATACATAGTAGCTTTTTTTTATTGCATTTTCAAAAAAAAATGTTATTTGGCGGACCCGTTACAATGTTGCGCCGAGGGTGTAAATAACTCATAATTCAAATTGTTTCCCCAAATTCCGTCTGTAAAAAATTCACCAAAGCCAAAAATATCTTCAAACCCATTTCGGTTTAGTTCGGAAGCTTTCATGATTCACCATAATCTAGAATGTAGGAAATACACACAGTGTTGATAATTGGCGCCGAAGCACCATAGAAAACACGACAAATACTGCCACGTCACAGAAGCCTAGCATGATCATCTTCAAGAAAGCCTCTTTTTGCGCCCGCAGATTCGAAGCATTGTCAAGCGTCGCGGACCGTTAACGCCTAACAATCGACAACGCTACCCGAAATACAGGAGCCGTTCTGGCCGCTTTTCGTGAAATTACCCGATTCGACGTCGGCAGATAATAACAGACAACCATTGTCTGTTACGTCGTTCGATCGCGGAGGCATCGAGGCATTCAGCGCCGCACGGCCGCCATATTGGCCGATGCAAATGTATGGTAATGAGACCGGACCGATTGTCGACGTCGCGACGCCGTTGTTTATGCGTTTCGGGGCGCGCGTTGTTGTAACGATGACAGTATCGGGTGTCGGGTTTTTAGCGCAATTTGTTGCGGATTTATTGCGGTCGCGAAGTAATGAGGATCCGACGCCGGGCGTCGTTTTATCTCTCGGCCGATCGCAAGACCGACGTTGCGGAAATTAGTTATCGACGGCAGTAAAATTGTTATATGCAATTTGTCCGAGCGAGAGGTGTCGGGGGGGGTCACGAGAGCGGTCATTTCGGAGCCGATGGCGCTTTTAGGGGAATCGTGGCTAGATTGGATGACGCTTTTGTATATTGCGCATTACTAGGCGGCGTAAGCGGAAGTTGCCGTCGGCACTATATAGTTCAACCATATTATCGATTTTCGATCTTCAAATTGAAAGAGAAATCGAGTTGGAATAGCCTAGGAGCTTTGTCGCGATTGTTCAGATTTATAGCCAGAGCAATGTGATGCCAAGAGCGATTCCACATAGTCGAACCGAGTTTGTCATCCCTTGACCCAGAGGAAAGATACCTGCATATGGTAACTATGGCTTCATGGACCATCAACGATCTCTAGCGATGTATATATTGTATATTGTTGTATGGGGTAACGTTGCACTGCGACCTTAAGGTCTATTGTGCCCCCCCGTCAGAGCTGTCGAGGTCATTACCATCTACAGCTCGCCTTCCAGTTCCAGAGTTCTGAGGAACTCCAATATCTGGGATAACTTCAAGGAGGCTACGTCTTCGCTCCTGCAGATTTTTTGACCAAAGCATTCCTTGCGTTGGTTTGAGAAGGCGGGGCATTCCGTTATCAGGTGATCAGGAGTTTTATCCTCCTCCCAACAGAATCTGCACTCGTCAGTTTCTGCTAGCCCTAATCTCATTATGTGCTTCCTAAAGCCGCAGTGCCCTGCGAGGAAACAGGTGAGGAGGTGCAGCGTGTTCTTACTGAGGTCCAAGTATTTCTTGGATCTGACAGTATCAAAGTTCCGGATGAATTTCTTGGAGTGATACATTCCGGGGAGAAATCTCCAGAAAATACCTCTTTCAGTTGCTTCTTCCTTTGTGGTGTATCTACCCACCCCACAGTAGGGGTTTGTGCTCCTTTCTTGGCAAGTTTGTTGGCCTCCTCATTTCCTATGATTCCCGCGTGACCAGGAACCCAGACCAAGGAGACTCTGTTGTTCTTGCCTACTTCATTGAGTTTTCTTCGGCACTCCCATATTAGCCTGGACTTGATAACATGGGAGCTCAGAGCTTTAATAGCAGCTTGACTGTCCGAGTGGAATGCTATATAACATCTCTTTATTTCTATGATCATTTCCACGCACCTTTCTATTGCAGGTACTTCTGCCTGAAAGAGGAGTCTAGCGATAGTGAGCATTTGGTGCCTGGCCCATCTACTCCAGCGCCAGCTCTTGTAGTAGTTTTCGAACCGTATGTGTACCATTTAATGGCTTTTCTCTTGAGAACTTGGGTGGTGGATTCCCTGTCCCAATCTTTTTTTCTACCGAGCATCGTAGGGGAGTTTTTTCGATGCTTACTTTCTTGATCATTTCTTCACTGGGAAGATTGGCTGATGAAATGTACCTGGTAAGAGAGGACCAGGCTTTCTGGTTTTCAATACTCTCATTACCTTTTTCTTTCTCTAGCTATAGAGATTCCGATATTCCCGGTATCGGAACCAGGTATAATAACTTTCCCCGTCCGGTAGAAACCTTAGCAGGCGTAAACCAATGAACACATTGGGTAGGTATAAACCAGGATCATCTGAGAAGGGTGGTCAGTAACAATTTAGCAAGTTACCATTTGTAACTGAAACAGGTTTCCTCAAAATGAAACTATATTTTCGATTTCGCCAAGGTGTTCAATGATGCCTGTAATCGTTGCACTCCAAAGCAGTAGCCCATCCAGGTGCTGAACTCGTCGAAGACGGCTTAACTGATGCAGGTTAAAATTTTATTTTTCTCATATTTCTAAGAATATGGATCCAATCGAGTTTGAATCTAGAACTTGGATGTACAGTATGATTTTTGAAGTCTCTCAAAAAATATCAGCGATAGCTGAAGAATAGTTTCTACGATACGGAACAAATTCTCTCAAAATTTTGAATAAGATTGAATTTTATGCAGAACATGATACCCCATATCTTTGTACTAAGTCACTACGTGGATAATTTTGGATATCTCGTCCTTATGCCATAAAAGCGAATTGATAGCGGGCAGTAATCTTATTCTTTAAAATTGTTGTAAATTTCAAAAAACACTTATTGGAATCCATTTACCAGGCTAACATTCAATTCAATGCATCATGGTTCAATTTGTTACATTATTATCTTCAGAGGCTATCTATCTATTCTACAGAATCACAATTTCATGCTATGAAAGTCGTGAAATAATAATCAGTAATACTTTTCTTCAAGAATTCTATCTATTGCGAACGGTCGAGCATGTACTTCCATTTCAAATGAAGAAATTCAAAATTGAACGAATCATATTCGTCAAGAGTTCCATTATTTCTTTGATTAATACGAAAAAGCAATAGTTAACTATCACTGAGTTATATAGATACACTTATGGTGGGTTTCACGAAGCTTCTATCAGCTCATTATGGATTTAATTTTGTGATTGCGTCCAAAATGAACTGGGAATTGACGTAGAGTCACACTCGGAAGCACGGAATAAATATGAACATAGACGGACTTGATATGTTGCCTATGACAGAATTATTCTTTAAATTTACTCCAGGCACGTCAAAAATCAAAAACTGTTGACAACTTAGTTTGACGAATGTAAAAAAATAGACCAGTACACCTCGATCGTTGGATTATTTCGATATTTCGGCAATATCTTCACCAATATACATAGATCCCATCGAGTTCAAATCCAGAACTTTACTGTAAATTAAGCTCACGCAGAATTTCAACTATATCTGACGGATAGTTTCTGAGATACATAATTCTTTAAATATTTTTTTATTAGAATTTCCTATCATGCGATCCTCACACTTTTGCGTGCTTCAATTCGATCAGATCAGAAATTTTTGAGTTATTGAGGAAGCAAAATTTCAGATGCTTATAATTCCGAAACTATCCGACAGATTTCGTCCATTAACGAACTTGACCGTCGCGTTTGGACTCCAAACCTACTCTGAAAATGTCAACTCTCTAACTCATTGTGAGCGAGCGTAATCGAGAACAGAATCAAGTTTGGCCTCGGATTCTTCATCAGTGAGTCGAAATTAAATCGTTTGAGACCATTCTCGGCCAATAATTCGAAAGTTACAGATTTTTGCACGAATTGATAGGCACTCTGTACACCTGACTGAACAGAGCGTCAAAAAGCGTAAAATCATCTATTTGTTCTCGCGGAAAATGATTTTCATGGAGTCATTCGAGAGTTAATAAAAAAAAATCGATACCCTGATTCTGTTCCGGTATTTCAGCGGCAATCTGTTCGGATTCCCAACTCGAAATATGGCACGAAAAATAAACCACCGCAGCCGTATCCGTGCGAATTACGGTCATGAATTAATGGGCTTTAAAAGGTGAATAAAATGACAATGAGCGGCAGCGGCTCCCAACTTAGTCAGGTGTCCCGCCGAAATTCTCCCGTTTTTCACCCCTATATCCGCCTCCCCCGCCCTTCCCTGCCGTCGGATTCCACGATGGCGTCGTTTCTCAAGCGGCACCAAATTAGAGAATTCCGAAAGTAGAATGTATTATCCAATATAATCTGAGAATATTGTCTTTTCGGAGGACGGTTTAATTGTGAGATTTCGTCGGGGCATAAACTTCCTTTTCGGATATCCAAGGAATGAGATATGAAAATACGTACTGTCTCCATATTAACCCGCCCCGTCGCCGCATCAGCCCCGGGGCGCTCCATAAACGTCGACGTGGTGTTCGTAGTCGTTGAAAGGAGTTATTAGGGCGCGTATTTGTGTTTGTAACAACGCGAGTTGCTCCTAAGTTATCTATTCACCATGTTTTCCCGAGCGATTTTGAGTCTCGATCGCTTGGCTTTGTGCGCTCCGTGTGGAACTCGCACAAGTCGGTGACTGGTGGTGTTCCATATCCCAAATTCCTCGAAATTCGTTCGAAACTAGTTGAAGAAGCACTCGTTCAAATTTATACCCAAAGCGGTCAGCCATAAGGTACTGAACTGACCCTATTATAGGGCAATTATGTCTCATAGACGAGCCTCACGTTTAAATGAAATGCTTTGTGGATAGGGGCTTTGGTGTGCCGTTTAAATTTATAGCTGGAGCTCATCCATGTACTTAACTCGCCTAAAGCTTTTTATCTCCAGACAAAAACATAATTTCTTTCCATTATTTCCTGTAATATAAATCCGATCGAGATTAAATCTAGAACTTGGTTATAAAATAAGCTATAAGTATGAAATATTGAGGGACATTTTTTTGGCGCTCTAGTTCTTCCGAGAGTTCCTCGGAACTGAGTGCTTATCAATTTGCCCAAATGTCTGTAATTTTCGAATTTTTGGCTGAAAATGGTCTCAAACGATTTGGTTCGACTCACTGATCAAGAATCCGAGGTCGAAATCGATTCTGTCCGGCCGGCCGTAGGCACGATAACTCTCGAACGAAAGGAGCTAGAGGATTTAAATTTGCAAGGTGGGTTTGGAGCGTAAATATCTCGGACAAGTTCGTTAATGGGTGAAATCCATCAAGCGGTTTCGGAGTTATGGCCGATTTTAGTAAAAACATTTTTCATGAATTTTTCCGAAACCGATCACTCGATCTATATGAAATTTAGCACAAATTGTAGACTCATGGCCTTTATACGCATGTCAAGTTTTGTATTGACCACGTAACCGCAAAGTGTCAAAAAAAAAAATTTGAAAATAAAAAAAAAATTTCTACAATAACTTTCGAACGGAATGAGCTAAGCAGTTGAAATTTTCAGAGTAGGTTAGGGAGATAAATATTTCGGTTTAGTTCGTTATTGGGCAAAATAGTTTCGGAGTAACGAAAAAAAAAATTTTTTTTTAAGTATCTAATTTTAAATTCAATTTCTATTTAAGATGCAGTTTCACCATAAAAATCCATTGATATCATTTTCAACTCCAACAAGCTTATACTTTCGGAGATATGATTTTTCGAAATTTCAATAATGAATCGTACTTCTATGTTTTCACAGAATGTTATAATTATTCTATCTAAGCTTTATTATATGATGTGTGTTCATACTCGTACATGTCATCCTGTTCTATAAGAGAGAGTCAAATTCATTTCAGCTATTTTAATTTGATTTCTTCCATGGTACAGTTCTCATTCTCAGATTGCTCAATGAATAAATGAACTATTATTTGAATTGAATTTCCTTTATGATGCAGTTCTATCATAAGAATACATTGATATAATTCCCAACTCTGAGAAACCAATACTTTCAGAGATATAATTTGTTTGTTTGAACTAGAGCGCCAGAAAGCTCCTGTCCACAGGGCTTTCATTCGTCCAGATTAGTATTTTTCGAGTTATTGGGAAACACAATTTCAAATGACTATAACTCTAAAACCACGTGGTAAAAAATGCCCATTAACGAATTTAGCAGGTACATTTGGACTCCAAACCTACCCTGATTCTCTGTAACTCATTGGGTTCGAGCGTAATCGTACAGACGGCCGGCCGGACAGAATCAATTTTGACCTCAGATTCTTGATCAGTGAGTCGAAACTAATCGTTTTAGACCATCCTCGGCCAAAAATTCGAAAAACACAGACGTTTGGACGCATCGATAGGCATTCTGTTCAGGGGAACAGCGCGCCAAAAATGATCTAGAAAATTCAATTTACAATTTAACATATCCAAGGTTGCACCCTCCAAGAATGCAACGTCTCTCCTCCAAGTTCGTCGTGTTCATCTTCCAGTCCATTAGACACCCCTCTTTCCCCGCGACGTTGCGGCCGAACCGAGGGTGAGGTCCCGCCTGAACAATAAAAGAAAAGCAATACCCTCATTTCCAGGCAATCAAGAAAATTCGCAATAACGTGGCCCATGAACGGAATAGGATAGTCAAATATTGAAGAGGGCAGGGAAAAAACATCGGTCCCGGCACGTGAAAACACGGAATGTTGTCAAATTCTATTTTCTTCCGGGCGAAGGGGCGGCCATAAACAATGCCCAAGCGGCGCGGGCCATCGTCTAGATAAAACTTGAAACGGCTACGAAAATGAATAATAGAAAAGGTCTTACTGGGAGCGATGTGCGGGTATGGGAGGAAAGGTGCGGGTTAAATATGTATGGTTTAGTTTACTGCGACCGTTAAGTTGCTGAACGGGAAAATTGAATCGTTTCAGTTCGTGTCTACACGCCGTTCCTACGTAGAGTGGAAAAATTTCCTTAATTATCTCTGGAGATGGGCGTGGGAGTCGTAAAACTGTTTGCCGAAGGATAAAATATTTATACACCAAACTGCATGCGGATACGCAGTTGGCTTCAGACTTGTAAGTTCTATATCGATCCGTTTTCATCTCTAATTGAGATGTGGAGAGTATAATATATCCTTCGTATACAGTCTTTGACCACTGCATTAATTTTAACCAAAGATTCCTCTCATCAAATGAAACACTTTTTTCATTTAACATTTTTCCAAATTCAGCTCAGGTAAAAAGATACAGGCTGTTGAAATTTTGAAAAAAAAAACAGTTTTTATTTTGTACCTTTGACATCCTTTTTTCGAATAAAATGAATGTTGGCGTAAAGTTTCCTATAACTATGATACATATTTTCCAAATATTAGTTATTTTCTACTTCTACTGGTTTACTAGTTATGGACTCGTGGATTCATAAAACTCAACGAAATTAGCATAAAGAAAGCATATAAAGTTTTTCTTGAGTCATTTCAAGAATATTCCATCGTTTTAGAACATTATATTATTATTCATCATTTCTCCTTAAACGCACCGTTTTCGAGATATTCTTCATTGAATGTTTTAAAATGGAAAACTCCAGAAATTTCACTACTTTTATGGATCCGTCCCTGAGCGTTGGAATCCCGAATCAAGCTGTAAACCACGTTACCATGCCTTATTCTCGTCCGCCAACAATGTCATAGATAATTTATATGCGGGAGTGTATTCGCACATTGTGAAATCTTTAAACGCTTGTAACTTTTTACCTGAGCCGAATCTGGAAAAATGGTAAATGAAAAAAGTGTTTCCTTTGATGAGAGGAATCTTTGGTTAAAATTAATGCAGTGGTCAAAGATTCACCCTGTTTATTCTGACGAATAGTTTCCGAAATACAAATTTTTTTTTAGAAAAAAAATAAAAATTTTTGTTTTAAGTGAAACTTCCAATGCGACTTCCAACAAGGTTGCGTTAAACGTTTAACGCTACCATGGAGGTAGTATAAGAGCACTGTTGCGTTAAACGTTCAACGCTTCTGGGGGGGGGGGGGGGGGGAATAGAAAGAGCCAGAGTGGGAGTGAATGGCACTCGAACGCATGCGCTTAGTTTTCTACCCCTTCTTATTTTCATTCCCACATTACGAAGTTTCACTTCTTCTGGGCAGAAGGACTCTACGCAATATTTTTGTCGCTCTAGTTCCTCGGAACTGAGTGCTTATCAATTTGCTCAAATGTCTGTAATTTTCGAATTTTTCGATGAAAATGGTCTTAAACGATTTGGTTCGACTCACTGATCAAGAATCCGTGGTCGAAATTCATTCTTCCGGCCGGCCGTAGGCACGATAACTCTCGAACGGCATGAGCTAGAGAGCTGAAATTTTCAGAGTAGGTTTGGCAGATAAATATCTCGGCTAAGTTTGTCATTGGTCAAAATCGGACAGAAGGTTTCGGAGTAACAAAAAAAAAATATTTTTTTTTACATAACAAATTCCAAATTAAATTTTTTTCGTTAAGCAGTTTTACCATAAGAATCCAATAATATCATTTTCAACTCTAAGAAGCTAATACTTTCGGAGATATGATTTTTCAAAATTTCAATAAAAAATCGTATTTCTACGTTTTCACAGAATTATATAATTATTCTATGTATGAATTGTCATAATGTCAACTTATTATTTCTAATTCCTTGCTAATAGTTTGTTCGAGAAACTTCAAAATCGACTTAGAGAGACAAGGGTAAAAAACCGTCTCATAAACCCCCATGTGGCGATTTTATGTCGAAAACTGAAAATTAAGAATATATATCCCAGGTAAGTACCGACGTTTTATTCTAATACCGGAGATCGACAAGATCGTACGAGGAGCCCGATAGCCGTTTCGTCTAGTCAGTCGGGTTTTCGGTTTCGGAACGAGAGAAGGCGGGCTCAAATCCCGGAAAGGGAATTACACTTTTTGGCGCTCTAGTTCCTCGGAACGGAGTGCTTATCAATTTGCCCAAATGTCTGCAATTTGTATTTAAGATGCAGTTTCACCATTAAAATCCATCGATATCATTTTCAACTACAACAAGCTAATACTTTCGGAGATATTTTTCTAAATTTCAATAATGAATCGTACGTACTTCTATGTTTTCAAAGAATGCTATAATTATTCTATCTAAGCTTTATTATATGATCTTTGTTCATACTCGTAAATTTCATCCTGTTTTATAAGAAAGAGTCAAATTCATTTCAGGTATTTTAATTTGATTTCTTCCATGGTGCAGTTCTCATTCTCAGATTGCTCATTTAATCTTGATAAATAAACTATTATTTGAATTGAATTTCCTTTATGATGCAGTTCTATCATAAGAATACATTGATTTAATTCCGAACTCTGAGAAACCAATACTTTCGGAGATATAATATGTCTGTTTGAACAAGAGCGCCAGAAACCTCCTGTCGACAGGGCTTGAACCCATTTTTGGGCGCATGTTCTAGGAGAACATCGTCCTATCATTTCGTCCAAATGTCTGTAATTTTCGAATTTCGAGCTGAAAATTGGCTAATAGACTGATTCGGACTCCCTGATCACGAATCCGGTGTCAGATCTTAGGGTGCCGTCCGGCCGGCCGGCCGGCCGGCCGGTTTCCCGGCCGTAAGCACGATAACAGGAGCACCGAAGGTCCTATCGACTTCAAACTTTCAGGGTAGGTTTCTGATCAAAATGCGACGGTTAAGTTCGTTAACGGGCAAAATCGGCCGTATGGTTTAGGAGTTATAGACATTTCAAATTTTGAGGTTATTTCCCTGATATTTCAGGAACTAAAGAAGATGTTGAATCGAAACTTGGTAGTCAGTTTGAGGATATAAACGCGCAACTTTTGGCAAAATTCTGTTATGATCGAAATGTTGGTAATTTTTAAAAAAATATTTCTTTTAATTTTTTCGAAAAAAAAATTTTTTTTTCGTGAACTATTCATCAGATTGCAACAAAAACTTGTACTAACGTCAATTTTAGTATTTTGCAACATTGTGCAAAATTTTGGCTCTATACGATTTCAATTTCTGGAGATATAAGACAAAATGTGTCAAATTTCCTGGGTCTCTCTCAGTATTTTCATCGATTATTATATAATAATCAATAATATTAAGGTATTCAACATGATACTGCTTTTTTTCTTTACTGGTCAGTACGGGCCACAAGGAAGATGAACATGCGCCCAAAAGCTCCTGTCCACAGGGCTTGAACCAATTTTTTAATAATAACTGAGATAGTATTGTAGACATCTTTATAAAATTTATTGTATGTCTTTTATGCATCAAGGTGCATTTTGAGATGGAGAAAAATTTTCATGTTCTCTACCTACCTATGGCGTCCAAACGGGCTTCGCATTGAATATTTTTGGAGAAAAAGATACTACGCCACTGCTTTCTTTCGAAATAAAAAGTACCTTTGAGATCCTCATTCATTCTTGAGCAAATTTGATCTCATGGGTTTCCTGCTTAAAAAATAGAAATCGTTTTACTTCAGGATCAATTCCTCAAAAATCTGATGCGGTGTGGACATGTTTGTGCGTCTACTGAAAGCAAATTAAGAGCTGAGGTTTGTTCCAAAATTAGTGGGAATCCAAAAAAAATTTTCCTTGTAAGATGCTCTGTTTTTGATTGAAATAATTAAATTGAGACTTTTAGGACATACGTTCATAGGAAGTTTTTTTCTTTAAAATGAGTCAAAGAATCACCCCCTTAAATATATGAATGTCTTTAAGGAACACCCTGTATATTATCTTCCAAATATTAATTTAATGAACATTATGGACAAAAGTTTGAACGGGAAATTATTGCGTTAAAAATCACGGATTTATGAGTATAATCCCGAAAATAAACAGTGGTTTGCTGTATGAGTTCTTCAATATGAGTCGAATTCATCGAAAGTTATCTTTGCTTTCAATACCACCTAGACACTTCCGCTGTTCCCTCCGATGTTTACCGGACAGCTGATCTCCCAAGGGACCCCCGCGTGCTGAAGGTTTTTCGGCGTTGCGGAGAGCAAGGCAGACTTACGAATTCATTTCGAATTAAAAACTTAACGACTCCCCCGAGGTGAGTTAAACTTGGACGCCCATAAGCACGTTAATATGTATGATGCGAGTTCCATGAAGTCATAAACTAATACGGCCATTTAAAATAATTACGTACAACTTCGTGGTCGTTACTCTATGTTGTTACGTAGCCGTAAAGGGAATATTCCGTTTTTTTCATTCGGGAATGATCTATCTTTCGCAAATTGCATTCGAAGATGGTTTTTTTCATATTTAGTGTCGGCCAAGAATTATTATCCCATTTCGGGTAATTGAAACTATAGAGGAGACTTTTGGGAAGCTGAAGTCGGTAACAAAACTTCGTTGAGAACTGCATTATATGCCTGAGTCCTTTTCACCCGTTCGAGACATAAATTCTGTCTCATCACCAACATCTACTTCGCCTTTCCAAAATGTGTTGACTCTACAAGTTTAATTCAAAGCCAACACTTTTCAACACGCTTATATTAGCTTCACCTGTATGTTTGTATGTTTGTAAACGACTTCATTGAGCGCGATTTTGACGTGGATGTTCATGAAGTTTTTTCATTACCTTTGAAAAGTTAAAAAAAGATTGAGGTGCCTATTGAATACACTGAAATTGATGAAGAATCGTTGGAAATTGTCAATCAGGAGCCAAAGAAGTTCAAGGACAGGGTAATTCCATGTTTGCCATTAACGAAAGGTGCAAGCGATACAAGCGCTTTCAATTGATTCGCAACTTCTAGAGTACTTTCGGTTCAAATAACGCCTACATCGAGAAACGCTATTTTAGTCATAGCTCATATGGTATATCCGTTTCTAACTGATCATATAATGGCTAATTCAATCGCAGAAATTCCTCCATTCCAATAAAAAATTTATTCAAAGCTTTCCACTTTGTCGTTTTCTCTGATAAAGAAAAACTAATCGAATCCTGAATTGAATGAACAATTTTTCCATCAACTGCAGTAACCAGATAATTGTTGAGAAACGTGTCATCGCAATGCGACGCCGCAACTCCGATTGTACCCGATAAAATGCAGATGTCTCGTCTTCTATTCCTTGCGTTTTCAAAACCCGGAAATCAATTAGAACTTGTCATCCAGATTTGGGTTTTGCACGGCTCAGTCGAGTCTATAGCAGCTCGATAGAAAGAGACCGCAATTCTGATGAAACAACTGGCAGGGTAGATCGGACCGTTGATAACGTAGCGGCACTGAGAAAGAGCGCTGTAACTTTGCGTGCTTGTTCCAATAACGGGGTACCATAGAATTCGATAAATGGTACTAGAGCTTAGGGAAGAAACTTCAGCAAAAACACCCTATCACCCCTCTAGTGTTGTGATTTATGAAAATGGAAACTGTTAACAAAATATGCGGAAATATTAAATATTGAAGCGCATCTCTTTCTCTAGAATTGTTTTTTCCTTCAAAGCAGAGGAGTTTCTCCAAGGTACCCGTAACTCAATCTGGAAAAGTAAAAGACAAAAGGAGAAAACGAACAAATCAAAAATGGATTATTCCATGTTTTATTAAATAGATTAGAAATTGGCTATACCTGTTCTAAAAAAGATTCAGAAATATTATGAATAGCCTTAAAACCATCCTGAATTATATATATGGGGCAATTATTAACTAAATGATCTATGGTTTCCTCTGCTTCCCCACATTCTCAACTAAGGCTCTGAACTTCTGAATTTCTCAGAGAAAGTAGCAGGAATTTCACACATATATAAAAGAATAGGTGCTAATACTGAACCTTGTGGGAGACCATTATTCTAATTTCTGAAATTACTACTATTATTATCAACAAAACTACGAAACCTTCTATCTGTGAACCTATTTTCGAGTAAACGAACCATTTTTCCACACTTTAAATGAGGACTATCCAAAATTCTCGTCTTATGGTATCCTTTCCAATTTCCATTATAAAATCTGATTAGATTACGGCGCGGTAATCGAAATCATCCAAGAACAGAGTGACGAAAATATTTTAATTCACTCGGATACGAACCGTCCGTGTTGCGATAATTGGATGGCGTCCCCAAGAGCCTCGTACTTCCCCCAAATACCCCAATGCGGGACTCGGAAACGAACACGCATCGAAGATCCCCCCCGATTACATCATAATACGTCAAGCGAAACGACAACAAAACGAACAAAAGACGAGAAATCGAGATTCGAGAATGACGTGTCGTGAATATTGTTCTTCCCCACGCCAGAAGAACGGCGACATTATCCGACTCGGGCTCACAAAAGGATGCGTGTGCATATACATTTTTTTCGCGGAGATTTAGACGTACCCATCACGTTTAATCAAGCACGAAATCCGGCCTGCCACGATGTTCCTTCCGCGTTGAATACGCCGCGTGATTAGGTGGCGCGACAATAAGCTTCGGAGCCTTCGCTGAATGTGCGATTTTCGGAGGTTATAACGGGTCCGCCAAATACCTTTTTTTTTTTTTAAATGCAATAAAAAAAAAGCTACTGAATATCTTCTCAAATTTCTTTTTTTATTTGAAAGTACAATCCTTCTGGTTAATAATGGAAAATAATTTCATTCAAATGGCTGCCTCGGCTGGCCATGCAGTAGCCTACACGATCGGTCCAATTTTTAGGCACATTATCGATTGTGTGCAGCTGTATTTCACCAATGGCTTCAAGAATATGGTCCTTTGAAGCGTCAATTGTCTCTGGCTTGTTGGCGTAACACATATCTTTGACGGCACCACACAAATGATAGTCCAACGGTGTCAAATAAAGTTCCGAGGTGGCCAAACGACATCAGCTCGGCGGCTGATAATGCGATCTTCAAAAACAGGGCAACTCCTGAACCAATTGGACTTTGTATGGCGTCATAACAAGGTCTTCATGCAAGATAACGAACATACGGAGCTGACGTTGCTTCTCTTCTGCCAAAATCCGTACGCAATGTTCGCACACATTCTGCAACATTACCATGATTTTCAAAGTAATGTCGCAATATATCCCAGCGTTGTTCAAGCGTATACACAACCATATTCGTTCAGCGGAAGGATAAAACTAATTATCTGTCAAATCAGACATGAGCTAAGTGTTACCATTCACGAAATAAGCACTAGTTGAAAAAAAAACGTTAGATGGCGGACCCTTTACATATCGTCTTTTCGTTATTTGTCGGCGGGTATTTTTAGCGGCGTATAGACGGGAATTTTGACGTCCATGAAGCGCGTAGAAACGCGACAAGGCGAATAAAATACGTGTTTTGCTACATCTTCGCGAATCTCTGACGACTGCGAGATCAGAACATCTCCGATAAGAGTGCCTTCTTGTATCATTTTCGCTCGGCATCGTGTACTGCCAATTTATGTTTGGGTATTATTGCAAATTTCACACTATAACGAGATGGTCTGACAAGTTCTTCGGGCCACAGTACGTACAGATATTGATTCCGAGAATTTTTTGTGATTGTCTCACAGTTGATTCTTCATTAAAACTACCTACAAAACTTCTACCTTCCTAT
Source organism: Halyzia sedecimguttata (assembly GCA_937662695.2). Taxonomy (NCBI): domain Eukaryota; kingdom Metazoa; phylum Arthropoda; class Insecta; order Coleoptera; family Coccinellidae; genus Halyzia; species Halyzia sedecimguttata. The sequence goes on from OW569413.2 coordinate 110,676,824, forward strand.
TCTTGAACATGACTATTTCTTAGCGACTACGTTTTTCAAATTCTAAAGGCCGGTCTAAACGCTACGTTTTGCACATCCTTTCGTCTGCGCAGTCTTAAGACTGTGGGTTAGGTAGATATATATATTCTTTTGACTGTGAGCTATATATGTGTTAGCAGAGGTTGGTGTAACGGGGTACCATACAATTCGACGTATGATACAAGAGCTTAGGGAAAAACCTCAGCAAAAAACCCTTTCTCCCCGTGAGTGTGGTGATTTGTAACTATTGTTTACAAAATTTGCTGAAATTTAAAAATATTGATGGGGATATATTTCTTCAATGTGGATTCCCTCGTCAAAAAACGGATAGGTTTCTCCAAGGTACCCGAAATTCAACCTGAAAAATGAAAAGACAAGAGGAGGAAAAGAACAAATTAAAAATAATACATAACCTTTCAAAAGTCTCCTCTCACAAAAATACTTCTCTGTAGGCGAATGGGATCTCGTGGAGAAGAATCGCCTCCGCTAGTTTTCGAAGATATTCACTCCTGAAATCCCTTCAATATTTGAATTCAAAAATGAAAATGTTGCTCGTAAGGCCAGGAGGGTCTCTTTCAAAACCAGGTCTGACCGTCCAAGCGATGATTATTCAGAACTTCAGATGTTCGAAGCCCGCTACAGGGCCCTTAAGAAGGGCTATCATCTCCCATAGATATATATTTTACTTTATATTGTATAAAGAATGAAAAAATGCGCCGGACAAATTACGACTTATGTCATGATTAGGTAGATGCACCTACAGAAGTGAATTTCGGATGAAAGAAGATACTAAAAGAGGTATACTCTTGAGATCTCTCCCAGGAACGTATCACTCCAAAAACTTCAACTTTGACACTGTCAGATCCAAGGAATGTATGGATCTTAGTTAAAACACAGGGCAGTGCTGTCTTAGGAAGCATATGATGTTGGGAATATGATGAAACTCCTAATCACCTGATTACGGAATGCCTTGCCATCTCAAACCAACGCGAGGAATACTTTGGGCAAGAAAATTGCAGGAGCGAAGACGTAAGCTACTTGAAGCTATTTCAGATGCTGAAGTTCATTAGAAATCTGGAACTGGAAGGCGAGCTGTAGATGGTGATGACATCGACAGCTCTGACGGGGGCACAATAGAGCTTAAGGTCGCAGTGCAACGTTACCCCTTCTTCTTCTACCGCGGTGCCGTCTCAGGCTGAACTGAGGCCTTCAGGCCCATTGTTCTCCCGCTTGCCAAACTCGTGAGACTCAGTCCAAGAAAAACGCTGACAGGAATGCCGCGAGCTTAAAAGGAGAAGTCCCTCTCACCGTAGGAATCGAAGGTGTTGGGTTGCCTAGGTGTATGACCCTCAATTATTTAAGGTTGTTACAGTCGAACAGAATGTGTTCAGCTGTTTCTTCCATGCTCTTGCACCAGCGACACAGAGCGCTATCGGCCAATCCCATCCTATTCAGATGTTTGTTGAACTGGTGACCAGTTAGTAATCCAGTCACCAGGCTCAATTCTCTTCTTTCTAGTGAAAGAAGTTTCTTTACTTCAGACTTTGACGATGGTTTCTTAATGAGAAGCCTTGACTGCCTGAGTCCTACTCCCATGTTCGATGTTCCATACACTGGAGAAATTCCTGTCCAAACGATTCTTGAAGAATGTTTTAACAGAGGTACGACATACTGGAAGCGAAGGCTCAGGACCTATATATGGTATCCGAGCCCCCTGCTTCGCCAGCTTATCTGCCTTAACATTACCTGAAATCTCCGAGTGAGCCGGACACCAGATGAGTTTTACAACGTTACCAGTGCCCAGCCTTCGCAGAGCCTTCCTGCATTCGCCTACTAAGTAGGAGTTTATTTTCACATCAGATAGGGATTTTAACGTTCCTTGACTGTCACAACATATATATATGTACTTGCCAGAGTATCCTAATCGGATGTTTTCCAGCGCGCAGACAAGAACAGCATATAGTTCTGCCTGTATTATCGAGCAGTTCTTCCCGAGAGGGATGGACATGCTCACTCGAGGTCCCACAATGCCTGCACCTGTCCCTGTAGTCGTTACAGAGCCATCTGTGAACCATGTGGGCCCCTCTGGTTTAAGGAGATCACTCCTTGTATCCCATTGGTCTCTATCAGGAACAATCACCCTATAGGGTTCGTTAAAGCAGAATAAGGAGCCCGCACGGTCACTCCTCCGGAGGACGTTACCCCTTACAACAATATACAATATATAGGATTGAATAAGCAGGGTAATATAACAAAATATCGTATCGTTCGCAGTTCTGAAGGGCATAAGTGGTGTTATCTAATATCCCTCTCCGAACCCTGAGTAGCCTGAACGACTCTGCATTCAGACGTTGAAGGTGTAAGCGTATTGAGGAAATCGCAGAGCAGAACTCATTTCGAAGCATATCTGCATAGATCGATCAACTGGAGGCAGTGTTTCCAGGAAATAATAGCGCGAACGATTCCTCTCGAAAGGGGGACAATGAGTATCCGGTGCCGACGCCATTACTCCTCTAATCCTACCGGAAGAGGCGAAGAAATCGCGACCTTTACGTAAATCCGGGCATCACTGTCGTCTTCATTTCCATCCGGACCCGATTTGCATCGGAACTGTATCTGTAGCGATCGGTTTCGGCAATTGAAAATGCAAAGTCACCGAAAGACTGATGGTTGCCCGCTCGTTCGGCGTGAGCCCATTAGGGAAATGGGGCGCCTCCAGGATCCATCGCTTCCCTTCCCTCCCCCCGGTCTGTCAGTCTCTTTTAATTTCCCATCTTTTGTTAACGGATATTTCGGTGTATGGAAAGCCGTTCTGAAGTATTCGCATCATTTATTATGTATTCGCCTTTTTTTGTCATGGGAATATTGGGAGCCTCGATGACATTGGATCTCGGGAAATTGGAAACGCCAGAGAGTAGGTACTAATTGTGCACGATGTTTAATATTTTGTTCCCAAAGTTCTAACCTTCGGGGACTCTTCATTGATTTGGAGTCTTGTATTTTTGGGAGTATGTATGATTCAAGAATTCTGTAATTAACAGATCGAAATCCATTCAAGTGGAATTTGTGTCGACAGTGCCCATTTTTTTTTCGTTACTCCGAAACCATCTGGCCTGTTTTGCCCAATAACGAACTTAACCGAGATATTCATCTCCCTTACCTACTCTGAAAATTTCAACTGCCTAGCTCATTCCGTTCGAGAGTTATTGTAGAAATTTTTTTTTTCATTTTGAATTTTTTTTTTTGACACTTTGCGGTAACCTGGTCAATACAAAACCTCACGCGTATAAAGGTCATGATTCTACAATTTGATGCTAAATTTCAGATAGATCGAGTGCTCAGTTTCGGAAATATTCATAAAAAATGTGTTTTACTAAAATCGGCCATAACTCCGAAACCGCTTGATGGATTTCGCCCATTAACGAACTTACCCGAGATATTTACGCTCCAAACCCACATTGCAAATGTCACTCCTCTAGCTCCTCTCGTTCGAGAGTTATCGTGCCTACGGCCGGCCGGACAGAATTGATTTCGACCTCGGATTCTTGATCAGTGAGTCGAACCAAATCGTTTGAGACCATTTTCAGCCAAAAATTCGAAAATTACAGACATTTTGGCAAATTGATAAGCACTCAGTTCCGAGGAACTAGAGCGCCAGAAAACAATTATGTCTCAAGAAAGAATCACCGAAAGTTACACTCAATGTTCTATGTTTTTGATAAAAAACTAGTTCAAACAGACAAATTATATCTCCGAAAGTATTGGTTTCTCAGAGTTGGGAATTATATCAATGTATTCATATAATAGAAATGCATCCTAAAGGAAATTCAATTCAAATAATAGTTTATTTATCAAGATTAAATGAGCAATCATGAGAATGAGAAAAGCACCATGGAAGATATCAAATTAAATCTGGCTTATTTTGCCCAATAACGAACTTAACCGAGATATTCATCTCCCTAAACTACTCTGAAAATTTCAACTACCTACCTCATTCCGTTCGAGAGTTATATCTATGTGTATGGATGAAAAGCAGTCTCACTACTCTCAGATCTCTTACTTCATGTTCAGTTCCGAAATGTAAGAATTTTCTGAGAAAAACTAATTTCGGAGCAAACAACTGAGATTTTTCTCACTTCGCTCACAATTCTTCGATAATGTAGGAACATCATTTGACATTATGACAATTCATATTCATACATAGAATAATATCATTCTGTGACAACGTTGAAATACGATTTATTATTGAAATTTTGAAAAATCATATCTCCGAAAGTATTAGCTTGTTAGAGTTAAAAATAATATGAGTGGATTCTTATGATAAAACTTCTTATCAAAAAAAATTTAATTTGGAATTTGTTTCGTAAAAAAAAAAATTTTTTTTTGTTACTCCGAAACCATCTGTCCGATTTTGCCCAATAACGAACTTAGCCGAGATATTTATCCCCCAAACCTACTCTGAAAATTTCAACTCTCTAGCTCATTCCGTTCGAGAGTTATCGTGCCTACGGCCGGACCGGCCGGCCGGACCGGCCGGCCGGACCGGCCGGCCGGACGGCCGGACAGAATGAATTTCCACCACGGATTCTTGATCAGTGAGCCGAACCAAATCGTTTAAGACCATTTTCATCGAAATATTCGAAAATTACAGACATTTGGGCAAATTGATAAGCACTCAGTTCCGAGGAACTAGAGCGCCAAAAATGGGTTCAAGCCCTGTGGACAGGAGCTTTCTGGCGCTCTAGTTCAAACAGACAAATTATATCTCCGAAAGTATTGGTTTCTCAGAGTTGGGAATTATATCAATGTATTCATATGATAGAACTGCATCCTAAAGGAAATTCAATTCAAATAATAGTTTATTCATCAAGATTAAATGAGCAATCATGAGAATGAGAACTGCACCATGGAAGAAATCAAAATAAATCTGGCCAATTTTGCCCAATAACGAACTTAACCGAGATATTCATCTCCCTAACCTACTCTGAAAATTTCAACTACCTAGCTCATTCCGTTCGAGAGTTATATCTATGTCTATGGATGAAAAGCAGTCTCACTACTTTCAGATCTCTTACTTCATGTTCCGTTCCGAAATGTAAGACTTTTCTGAGAAAAACTAATTTCGGAGCAAATAACTATTATGACAATTCATACATTGAATAATTAAATCATTGTGTGACAACGTTGAAATACGATTTATTATTGAAATTTTGAAAAATCATGTCTCCGAAAGTATTAGCTTGTTAGAGTTAAAAATGATATCATTGGATTCTTATGGTAAAACTGCTTATTGAAAAAAATTTAATTTTGAATTTGTTTTGTAAAAAAAAAATTTTTTTTTTGTTACTCCGAAACCGTCTGTTCGATTTTGCCCAATAACGAACTTAGCCGAGATATTTATCTCCCAAACCTACTCTGAAAATTTCAACTGTCTAGCTCATTCCGTTCGAGAGTTATCGTGCCTACGGACGGCCGGACCGGCCGGACAGAATGATTTTCGACCACGGATTCTTGATCAGTGAGTCGAACGAAATCGTTTAAGACCATTTTCATCGAAAAACTCGAAAATTACAGACATTTGGGCAAATTGATAAGCACTCAGGTCCGAGGAACTAGAACGCCAAAACTGTGGAATAATTTATTTGTCCCAGTTGACAGCGTTGCCTATATTTCACTTCAAAATCCTAAAGCATCGATTGCTTTACCTCTTCACGTCATACACTTATATCCTCATAATATAGCAAAATGAGGAAATATCCGTGAATGTACACCATCAATCAGCTATCCGTCTTATATATTTCACGCACGCTTTTATGCGAATAAATCGCAAAGCTATCCTTGGCCGTATTGCTCTCTCCAGGATCAAATTGTAAAACATCATGCAACCTGCGGAGTCGTTTTTTACAGTCAATTTAGATTTTGAGTACCCGATAAATCATCGGAAGTTTCACCTCCGCGGCAAGGAATTCGGCTTTCGTGGGTATCGTCGAGGTTTTCGTGGAATTCGACCTGGGGATTCCGCCTCGCATAAATGATTTTATGGCACTAATTCGTTGGAGTAGACGGAAAGTCTGAAATCTCTCGTGTGGAGATTTTGATATCGAAAGGATGTTTGACGATGAAAAATATATCCGTGAACTGAAGGTAAATCAGAAAATTAGATTTCGGTATCGGAAAGTTATTGTTGTATTGTAGATTTCAACTATAAAATCCTCCACCATTTTGCAACCTATCAATATCTTATATTTTGTGACTTTTCAAATATAAAACAGAATAGAATATAGTTGTTATTTCAAAAATAATTAGGCGAATAAAAGTTTTGCAAAATTTAGACAAAACAAAATATTATTATGGGTACATAATTATTTTATAATTCATATATTAACCTAGATTAGCCAAACCTACCAATGTCCTGCGCATCCGCCATTTTGTGACTTTTCCGAATATAATATAGAATAGAATGAATACCACCGAAAAAATGTAAGGGATGATGAAAATTAAGGTGGAGAGTTGGTATAAAATATTTTGAAAAACCTCCCCCTGGAAAAATTACACCCCTCTGAAGATTAACAAACAAAAAAAATGATTCCCTTGTTTTCAAAAATATTATAGGCGATAAGGAGAGCACATACAGCGCAACACGAGAGTCTCATTAAATTTTTGGTATGAAGTTTTATATACGACTCGAATTTTTTCAAAACCCACAGAAAACAATTGAATATGAAGAGTTACCAATATATTTTGTCTATATTATGCATCGATCGCTCTAGAAATACACGATTTTTTAAAAGACTACTTATTCGTTAAGACATTGCGATAATTGAGATTATTTTTCAAGAAAAAATAGAATTCACAACCATAAAAACGGATTCAATACTTAACGGACAACTTTTATTGCCCCTAAATGCCAATGCTTAAAACATTTCGTCTCTATCTGAACATCTGGAGAAATGTATGCTCTTGTGCTCCTTGTAGTGAAGATGTGAACAATTATTGTATACATGTGTGGAACTACGTATAATAAAACTGGTAAAGAAATGAAGCTATTCAATGTTTCGACAAGTGTTATGAGGAATACGCCAAGAGCATCCTCAATGATCTACCCACTGGGAAGGTATTCTTTGAAAACTATACCAAATTGTTCAATTCTATTAAAAAATGTATCGACATCGATAACCTATTTAAAACATCAACAAAACTTTCGAAATATTGGAAAGCTGAGTTTGAAGAGTATTTGCTGTTAGAAAGAGCAAATAGGAATCAAAATATGTTACAGTGGTGGAGAGTGATGAGAAAGTTCTTCCTACACTTTCCAAGATGGCCGATGATTTATTAATGGCTACATCCATACTCGTTGAAAAATCATTTTCCACAGCAGGTATAATCATGGCAAAAACATGTACATCATTGAAAGATCATATGATACAAGCGTGATTATGTTTGGTCATCGAGTAATTTAAAAATTTAAATTATTATCAGTGTTTAAAATTAAAAATAATATGTACATGTACAAATATTTTTGTATAAGAGCGTGATAAATATAGCTTTACAAAATGATTCTTTATTGTATACCATTTCGATCATATATTATAATATTTATTATCGGTAATCAGAATTAAGCGAGACGAGACAACTGATAACGAGACGAGAACGAGACTTAATTTTTTGGCAATTGGCGAGAGCGAGACGAGATTTTTCATACTCTCGTCTCGTGAGAAGCCCTAATAGATATATGTATATTTGCACTTATCTGAATCATTTATTCTATACTTATAGTTTTTCACTGATTGATTTTTATTTCAGGTGAGTTGAAGGAGATCCAAAAACCACTATTTCTTGGTGAGTTCCGTTTCAAGTGTTTCAGATCAATTATAACTACTGTTTTCGATCCTGCATTTGTATTTGTAGCCTCTGGCCGCATATCCAAAAATAACAAGCTCCTGACTACATCAGTGTCCTTTTAGAATTTTTTTTTTGTTTAAAATTTAATTTCAGATCATAACCCATATGAGTTATGAATCACCCTGTATAGGGTTCTAAGACCGTATTTCTAGCCGCATATTCGACTTGCAATATTTTTTCCAAAACTCCAAGACTGCCATTAAACTCTAGTTCGGAGCGAGGCGATAAAGTTTGAGCTCCCAGATTTCTCCGAGTGTTCGGCACATCAAAAGACCTTCCCTGAATTTACTTTGATCGCCCGGCTTTGAAAGTTTTTATATCGGTTTCAGTAACGGCTAATATCCAGGCTATGACTTCGGGCGTCGTTAGCGACTTTGATTCGATTTATGCGGATTTTATGATAATACTTCCGAGTTGGGGGCTTTAGGACGGGATAAATGGGCAGTGTTTACAGGCCCTGGGTCGGAAAAACGGGCGGCCATCTGTGATTCAGGATATCCGATATCTCTCGCGAGCGTTCTTCCTTTGTACTCCAGCTCCATGAATATTTGAGAACCGTAAATTATCATTTACTCGGGGGCGAAAGTCATTAGCCTAGTTCTCACAATATTATGCAGAAACGAGATTTATATTCGGAAGAATTATAGGGTTGTGAACCTGAGTTTTTATGGTTATATCTTATTCGATACCTCGAATGCGTTTTTGACGCAAATGTTTGTAGTTTTGAATGGTCTTAAACGATTTGGTTCGACTCACTGATCAAGAATCCGTGGTCGAAATTCATTCTGTCCGGTCGTCCGTTAACAAGATAATTCTTGAACGGAATGAGCTAGACAGTTGAAATCTTCAGGGTAGGTTTGGGACCTAAATATCTCGGTTGATTTCGCTATTGGACGAAATTGGCCGGATGGTTTCGGAGTAGCAGCAAAAATTTTTTTTTTTACTTTACAATTTTTAAATTAAATTTTTTTCTATGCAGTTTCATCATAAGAATCCATTAATATTGTCCTCAACTTTAACAAGCTAATACTTTCGGAGATATGATTTTTCAAAATTTCAATAATACATCTATATGTTTTTCACAGAATGCGAATTATATCTGTCTGTGTTTTATCTGTTTGCGGTAGCTCTCGTTTGGTCCAGTGAAAGATAAACGTCATTAATGTCAAATGAAACTGAAAGTGTATTTCTGGAGAGTTAGGTAGACTTTTTTGAATAGTGAGTCGAAACTGAATGATGCAAGGAAGTCGAGCATAATTAACGAGTCATTCTCTAATTATGGAAGATTTAGAACGGGATTTCCAACTAATGTACAGATGATAGAACTGCATCATAAAGGAAATTCAATTCAAATAATAGTTTATTTATCAAGATTAAATGAGCAATCTGAGAATGAGAACTGCACCATGGAAGAAATCAAATTAAAATAGCTGAACTGAATTTGACTCTTTCTTATAGAACAGGATGAAATGTACGAGTATGAACACAGATCATATAATAAAGCTTAGATAGAATAATTATAGCATTTTGTGAAAACTTAGAAGTACGATTCATTATTGAAATTTAGAAAAATCATATCTTCGAAAGTATTAGCTTGTTGGAGTTGAAAATGATATCGATGGATTTTGATGGTGGAACTGCATCTTAAGTAAAAATTGAATTTGAAATTTTTTTTTTCGTTTCTCCGAAACCATCTGGCCTATTTTGCCTAATTTGCGAACTTAACCGAGATATTCATCTCCCTAACCTACTCTGAAAACTTCAACTGCCTAGCTCATTCCGTTCGAGAGTTGTTTTAGAATTTTTTTTTAAATTTTGAAAATTTTTTTTTGACACTTTGCGGTAACCTGGTCAATACAAAACTTCACATGCGTATAAAGGTCATGATTCTACAATTTGATGCTAAATTTCAGATAGATCGAGTGATCGGTTTCGGAAATATTCATAAAAAATATTTTTTACTTAAATCGGCCATAACTCCGAAACCGTTTGATGGATTTCGCCCATTAACGAACTTGTCCAAGATATGTACGCTTTGCAAATTTCAATCCCCTAACTCTTTTCGTTCGAGAGTTATCGCGCCTACGGCCGGCCACAGAATCGATTTCGACCTCGGATTCTTGATCAGTGAGTCGAACCAAATCGTTTGAGACCATTTTCAGTCAAAACCTCGAAAATCGCAGACATTTGGGCAAATTGATAAGCACTCAGTTCCGAGGAACTAGAGCGCCAATGAGTTCACCGAGAAATCTGATATTAAAGCACATCCGAGAAGAGTAACATATGAATTCATTTCGGTCCAGTTTTGATAAAAATAGCTCAAGTAAGCCTAAAATAACTTCCTATCGTCAATATCCGTGATTCTTCGTCACAAATGACGTACATCTGTCAACATCATATAGAGAAAAACACCCATAACCGTCCAAAGTGTCTTCACGGTCTTACGGTCGTAATGGGGAACTCGGTTGCAAGTTGTCACCGGGGCACCAGCGGGCTGAAGTGCACGGTTATTGCGTCTCTCCCTGATTACTATCCATCCACCCACACCGCCATATTGTGTGCTACTGGGCAAAGTTCTTCAATATATTCCCGACACACTTGCATCGAACTTCTGTCTTTTCTCATTAGCAATTTCAATCGTTCTCCAGATGCGATATGCCCGTAGGCCGATCGGGTTTTCCTTACTTCATTTGGTGAGGGAAAATCGGAATGAAGCTTTCCAAAAGGGGGAATTCTGACTAGGGGCATCTTGAAACTACTCTTGAGTGACAGAAAGATCGTCCACAGGTCGCGAATATTGCGAATTTGTGCCGAAAATGCCCTCAAACAAGTACATACTTCATATAGGTAAACGAAAAAAAAAATCATTCTTAAAAAGCCTAAGTCAGCAGCCTGTGCCATTGTCAATTCACGTCTCAAACAAAGGCGATCGTGCTGAAATTCAGTACTCGATTTTAAGATGGTGACTGGACGGCATGTGCCTAATTTGAGATGATTTTGACGGATAGATTCTGAAATATAAATTTCTCTACTTCAGTATCGTAATGAGTCCATTCCAGCACTAAAAACAGTGCTGGAATGAACTCATTCCAGCATTGTTTCTAGTTATATTTTTCGATTTGTGGTAGTCAGCACTGACATTTGATCCTATCAAATTTCAACACACGTCAATTATCAATATAATATAATCTAGATATAGTGAAATAATTGGAAGGGAAAAGATTTATTTTCATTGAAAAATAAGGTACTAGAGATTTTCTTCTTGCTAATTTTGAATAATTCATGCTATTAGGAAACTGTTTCAAATCTGATCTCCATGCCCTACGTAGGATTCAAGTTCAAATTCCGTAATCTGTCAACTTTGGTAACAGTCACACCAACTGCCAAGATACAATACAGAAGTCACTAGGATGTATAATCCGGATTTTTCATTAAATTTCAACAGTATTTTACAAAACTTGCCTGAAATAGAGAAAATATCGTCTAATACTCGTTGCAGAAGGCAATTCCAACACTCATTCGTTCGAAAACTCGCTCGTTTGTCGCTCGTTTTCAAATTTCGCATTCGTGTTTGAATAGGAGCCCATTCTGCAACTTGTATTAGAATATACTATTCTCTATTTCAGTATCGTAATGAGTTCATTCCAGCACTGAAAACAGTGCTGGAATGAAGTCATTCCCGCATTGTTTCTAGTTATATTTTGCGTTCTGTGGTAGTCAGCACTTACATTCGATCCTATCAATATTCAACACACGTCAATTATTGTCAATATAAGATAATCTGGATAAGGTAAAATAATTGTTGACAGGAAAGGTTTCATTTTCATCAAAACATATGGTACTAGAGATTTTAATCTCTCTCTTATAGAACTGGATGACATGTACGAGTATGAACACGGATCATATAATGGAACTTAGATAGAATAATTATAACATTCTGTGAAAACATAGAAGTACGATTCATTATTGAAATTTTGAAAAATCATATCTACGAAAGTATTAGCTTGTTGGAGTTGAAAATGATATCAATGGATTTTTATGGTGAAACTGCATCTTAAATAAAAATTGAATTTGAAATTTGTTACTTAAAAATAAAGTCGGTATACGGGCGAAAGTTTTACGTGACAACGACTTTGAGTGGTAAAATAATTTTAATGTGAATATTCATTCGTATAGTAGGAAGAAGGATGAAATAATAGTAACAATTTAAAACATTTATTTATACAAAGAATTATATTTAAAACATTAATTTATACAAAGAATCTCGCACTGAATTTCATATTAACAAAATTTTATTTTTACCTTTACACATACATACGTATTTTTATACAAATATACATACAATAACTTGCAATACATTTTCACTTTTTATGTCTGTCTCTCTCGCTCTTAGGCGGGCTAACCATGCCCGAGTGGAAGGGACGCGTGCCTCTCACTCGCTCTCATTGTGAGCGCATAACGTGAGCGGAGCGTAACGCAGTTTCTTGAAGTGTCACCCGGCAAACCAATTTATAAGACGTTGTCACGTCAAAAATTTTTTTTTTTCGGTACTCCGAATCCATCTGGCCTATTTTGCCCAATATCGAACTTATCCGAGATATTCATCTCCCTAACCTTCTCTGAAAATTTCAACTGCCTAGCTCATTCCGTCCAAGAGTAATTGTAGAAATTTTTTTTAAATTTAGAAATTTCTTTTGCACTTTGCGGTTACCTGGTCGATACAAAATTTCACATGCGTGTAAAGGTCATGATTCTACAATTTGATGCTACATTTCAAATAGATCGAGTGATCGGTTTCGGAAATATTCATAAAAAATATTTTTACTAAAATCGTCCATAACTCCGAAACCGCTCTATGGATTTCGCCCATAAACGAACTAGTCCGAGATATTTACGCTTCAAACCCACCTTGCAAATTTCAATCCTCTATCTCCTTTCTTCCGAGAGTTATCGTGCCTACGGCCGGCCGGACAGAATCGATTTCGACCTCGTATTCTCGATCAGTGAGTCGAACCAAATCGTTCGAAACCATTTTCAGCCAAAAATTCGAAAATTACAGACATTTGAGCAAATTGTTAAGCACTCTGTTCCGAGGAACTAGAGCGACAAAAACCATAATATAAGTGAGCGAAAATATCGGGTATAAGCTTATCATCATTTCGTGAGCTCTAATTGTCATCATTGAGACAATAAAAGGCGATCATGTTTCAACTTGTCATGTCCATACAATTTGATCATCACACCGTAGTTCAGGGATGTCCAAACGACGAGCCTGGACCTAAATTTGCGCAGCGTGCGATATGTTTTTGAGCTATTAAGAATATTTCCCTTGTACAAAAATTTGTATATAGAACACAATTTCCTTTTCATGGCATCCACATACAAATGATAAATCATCCATTCGTGTGGCAACAAGTTTTCTGTGATTACACCGGAATACTGGAGGTGCTATCGACGATTATGCTTAAAAGTTATTCAGTATCTGTTTCTGCGACCCTACATACTATTTAGTAATTTTTCTTGACCCGGAATCGTACCAGATTCTCTACCGTAGATAATCCAATCAATACTCGACACACTTTTCAATCTCGGAATTCCTCGACTACCCGAAAATCTTCCGTTAGAGCGCCGATTATTCTGGAGTTTACAACTCGATTGAACTCCATCTGCCGGTTTCACTTTCCGCATTGGGCCCTCCTACCACGTAAATTGACAAAGTTCGCGCAATATCGGTTCCCGAGGGCAACGGCGAAGAACGTATTAACTGCAGGTGAGAGAAAGTTTCGGGGAACGTTATAGACTGCCGCGAAAATAAAGATTCAACTCCGACACCGCGAAGTTCACCAAGACCGAATATCGAGAGCAGATTCCGGTGTACATTAAAAGTAATTCCCCGGATCGTCGCGGTGATCCCGATCGGAAGTTTTCGCGTCCTGAAGTATTCGGTTTTCGACTGCGTTGAAAATATGTAAGGCCGTTTTATGGAACTTTATTGATGTAATGGGCCATTGGCAGTACTTAGAGTAACATTCGTCGGATATAATTGAGTTAAAATGGCTGAAGTCGATTACGTGATGAATCCAGATTTGAAGAGTGTTGAACAACGACAAAGACTTGATTTCGCCTTTCTTGTTGACCCCATGGCAGGGGCGGTTCTTACCCAATGGCTGCAGAACTACCAATTTTTTTTACAAAATAGGTAATTTTTCCGTTTAGCAGTGAACAGTTTAACTGCGTCGTTATTGTTGAAATTTTAAAGTCGCCTGTAAAAACCTTATGTGTGTGGACAACCATAGTTTGGGATTGTGACTGTAGTAGGGTTTCACAGGAGACGAGAGTAGGCAAGAATATGAAAAATCAGGTATCGCTCTCGCCAATTCCCAAAAAATTTCCCAATTCCCAAAGTCTCGTTTGAGTCTCGGTCTGGTCTCATTATCAGTAGTCTCGTGTCGTTTCACTTAATTCTGAATAACGATAATAAATATTATAATATCTAAACGAATTGATAGATAGCAATGAATAACATTTTGAAGCTTAATTTATTACGGTCTTATACAAAAATATTTGTACATGTCCATAATTTTTTAATTTTAAACACTGTTAATTTAATCTTTTAAATTACTCGATGACCAAAAATTCAAACATAATCACGGTTGCATCACATCATCTTTCTATGATGTACTTGTTTTTGCCATGATCATACCTGCTGAGGAAAATAATCTTTCAACAAGTAAGGATGTAGCCATCAATAAATCATCGGGCATCTTGGAAAGTGTAGGAACTTTTTCATGCACTTTCCACCACTCTAAAATACAATTTTGATTCCTATTTGCTCTTTCCAACAGCAAATGTTCTTCAAACTCAGCTTTCCAATGTTTATAAGGTTTTGTTGATGTTTTTTCAAGAGGCTATCGATGTCTATACATTTTTTGAAAGAATTCGACAAATTGGTATCGTTTTCAATGAATACCTTTCCAGTGGGTAGATCATTAAGGGTGTTCTTTGGCGTATTCCTAACACTTTTCGAAACATGAATAGCTTGATTTTTCATTTCTTTACCAGTTTTATTATATGTACTTCCACAGATGTATACGATAATTGTTCAAATCCTCACTACAAGAAGTACAATAAGAAACAATACATTTCTCCAGGTGTTCAACTAGAGACAAAATTCAAAAACATGGGGATGTTGAGGCAATAAAAGTTGCCGTTAAGTATTGAATTTATAGTGAGATCAGTTTTTGCGCGTATGTTCTGGGGAACATCGCGTTATAGTTTTGCCCAAATGTCTGTAACTTTCGAATTTTTTGACGAAATTGGTCTCAAACGATCAAGTTTGACTCCCCGATGAAGAATCCGAGGTCAAATTTGATTCTGTCCGTCCGGCCGTCCGGCCGGCCGTCCGGCCGTCCGTTGCCACGATAATTTGAGAACGAAAAGAGCTAGCGACTTGAAATTTTCAGGGTGGGTGGCGCATCGCAATACGACGGACAAGTTCGTTAATGGGCATAATCGGCCCAGTGGTTTCCGAGTAATAATTTTGTTTTCAACCAATATAAATCCGATCGAATTGAAACTTGGTGAGTAGTTGTAGAATATGAACCTAAGCACGTTTGTGAAATTTTGGGCGAATCGTATGGCTAGAAAATTTTAAAAAAATTATTAAAAAATATTTTTTTTGTCACGATAACCTGAGAACGGAAAGAGATAGCGGCTTGAAAATTTCAGGTTATGTTGTGCATATGAATGCCACATTTGAGTTTGTTTATGAGCATAATCGACCAAACGGTTTCAGAGTTATAGCCATCTGAAATTTTCTGAAATTTGGTGGTTTTTTGTTCCTCATTTACTCGAAAAATACTGAACCGATTGAATTCAAACATGGTTATTAGATGTAGAATGCCAACGCGATAATGTTTGCGAAATTTGGTGAGGATAGCATCTGTAGAAAATTTTTAATAAATCATTGAAAAAAAAAAAAATTCTATATATCAGTAACTATACGTTTGAAATTGCTGAAATTTTGCAAGAGCGTTCATTACCTAACTCTACTGCCAAGTTTCAAGTTTTAATACGATCGGTTGAATATTGTTGGAGATTCGAGCATTCTTGTGTGAGTTCAGTAGATGGGTGACCGTTGCCTCGATAACTTTCGAACCAAAGGAGATAGGGACTTGCAATTTTCAGGGTAGGTTGCGTATCCGAAAGGGAGAGTTGAGTTCGTTTTTGGGCATAATCGGTTTAACGGTTTCCGAGTTATATTCACCTGGAATATTGTTTCCTTGATAACTCAAAAAATAAATATTCGATTGAATTGAAGCTTGGTAACTAGTAGTAGAAAATCAACACAAAGACGTGTTTAAAATTCTGTAAGAACCGTACTCCTAGAAAATTTGAAAAAAATGACGAAAAAAAAAATTTTAGGAACCGCGCCTCCAGAAAATTAAAAAAAAATCACGAAAAAAAAAATTGGTTCAAGCATTGACGTGAAGTCAGAAGCTTTTGCGCGTATGTTCTATTGTCCATTCTTCTGTATTGGACACCCTTAATCGAATTTACCATGGTTAATTATGTCGTCCATTCTCCTGTATTGGACACTTAATTCGAATTTACCGTGGTAAATTCGAAGTAAGAGTGTCCAATACAGGAGAATGGACGACATAATTAACCATGGTAAATTCGATTAAGGGTGTCCAATACAGAAGAATGGACAATAGAACATACGCGCAAAAGCTTCTGACTTCACGTCAATGCTTGAACCAATTTTTATGGTTGTGAATTCTATTTTTTTAAGCATAATCCCAATTATCGCAAGGTCTTTGAAGAATCGTGTAGTTCTAGAACAATCGATGTATAATATAGACAAAATATATTGGTAATTATAGTGTAAACACTTCATTTTCAATTATTTTCTGTGGGTGTTGAAAAAGGTCGAGTCGTATATAATAAGTTTACTGTATCTATCTGTAGTAAATAAGACCATCTTCCAGGTAGAAAGTTCGAGCTAAAGAGACCCTTTCAATAGTATACACGTTTATCACATAGTAGTTTATAGACACATATACTCAACCGGGAGTGAAAAATCGTTCTTGAAAAAACACATTCAAACCTAAAATATAAAAATCTGCAAGGATAGATATTTATGATAGGAAATGCGTTACTATAAGAAGATAGTTAACTAGTTGAAATAAAGATAGTCACAAAAGTTGGTATTTCGTAAAATACATTGATCTCTATTACTAATTTTTCGTATGAATACTTCATAGAAAAAATTTTACGAGACCAAAAAAGAGATTTTCGGGTTGCGCTGTATATCCCCTACAATATTTTTCAAAACGTCTCTTCTCGTCTCGTCTCGCCGCTCCGAGATGAGAACGATATGAGAAAAATCTCACTCTCGTGTGAAGCCCTAGACATTGGTTTATAATGGATATTTAACAATATGGGTTCATCAACAGTATCACAAACAATTCTTTTCGAATGAGTAACCATTGTGTAATCTGTATTCGACAACTGCTGAGTGATTCACGACTACCTTGACCGATTACAGAACAGTCAATTCAAGTGGTCCCACTTCAGAGGCAAACTATCAATTCAAGATATTCCGCAAAATATCCCGCTACGTTTATACACGTCAAGTCCGACCGTTACCGTTACGAACAAACTGCCAATCGCCCCCGAACGGACAGATTTATGCCCCCGGCCAAAGATCCTCAATCTCCCGATTGCAACAGCGAGCGATACCCTGAAAATCGAATATATCCCGATTGGCCCAGCATATTCGACGCTATCAAAACTGGAACTGCATTTATACGGATGACCTATAAACCGTACGGTGCCGGTCTAACCAACTCTGACATTCGTTCATTAGCCCGTAGAGCGGGACGGTTTTATGCATTATTCGTACACCTTCTGTATTTTCGAAGCGCCCCCCCCGTCTTCCCGTATGGCGAACCGATTCTGTTGCAATGGCCGAATGCCGTTGTTCCATATGCAAATTGAATTTTGTACGTGTGCGATGGAACGCAACTGAATATTGCAATCTCCATATTCCTGAGGTGTCATTCATACCCGAACACCGCCGTTCCCGCGCCCCCCCACGCCCGTTTGACTTATGACATTTATGTTAATTGAACCTCGTTATTGTCTCTGGACGTGTCATGCATACTCGGTGGATCCGGGTAAGCGCTATCGACTGATGATCGATTCGAATTCGGCTCTGTTTCTGCACTGAACGAGTGAGGTATGTTGCGATGTGCATGTTACGTATTGAGTTGAATTTGGTGCGTTGTATTTACGGAGAAACTGATTAAGTAGTACTGAGAAAGAGAGAAGATCTCTTGGTATTTCAATCGAACTTCCGCTCCGCATATGGGAGAAATTTGGGAAGCAAATATTGAAAGTGTCAAATCTCATTTGTTTCGACTGATAGGCGTACAGATTGTTACGTATCGAGTTGAATTTAGTGGACTGTGTTGTATTCACGGAGAAACTAATTAAGATAGTAGTACTGAGAAAAAGAGATATCTCGGTACTTCAATCGATCTGCCGCCCCGCATATGGGAGGAATGTGGGAAACAAATATTAAAAGTGTCAAATCTCTTGTATTTGGACTCACAGGGGTACAGATTGTTACGTATTCAATTGAATTAAGTGGACTGTGTTGTATTTACGGAAAAACTGATAAAGATAGTAGTACTAATAAAAAGAGAAGATATCTCGGTATTTCAATCGACCTGCCGCCCCGCATATGGGATGAATTTGGGAAACAAATATTAAAAAAGTCAAATCCCATTTATTTGGACTCATAAGGGTACAGATTGTTACGTATTCAATTGAATTAAGTGGACTGTATTGTATTTACGAAGAAACTGATAAAGATAGTAGTACTGATAAAAAAAGAAGATATCTCGGTATTTCAATCGACCTGCCGCCCAGCATATGGGAGGAATTTGGGAAACAAATATTAAAAGTGTCAAATCCCATTTATTTGGACTCATAAGCTTACATATTGTTACTTATTGAGTTGAATTCAGTGGACCGTGTTGTATTTACGGAGAAGATGATTAAGTAGTACTGAAAAAAGAGGCAATATCTTGGTATTTTAATCCACCATTTGCTCCACATTTGGGAGGAATTTGGGAAGCAAATATAAAAAGTGTCAAATATCATTTATTTGGACTCATAGGCGTACAGTTTGAACTAAATAAAACTGATTTGAATTGAACGTATACGAAACAGTACATATAATTCACCTGAGATTCTATTAATGTTTTTGTTGATGATGTTACGTATACGATAACTTGCAAATATTGTTTCAAGTCTCGAGCAAAAATTCTCAGTTATTATTGCTATTTGATCAAGGAAATACGGGCGAAGTGAAATATCGAAATATATTTTTTTCCAAGTAGTATACGAAGATTGACAAATCGTTTTTCAGCACAACCGCCCGTAGGCACTGTAGTTGTTCATTAGATTAACGAAAATAAATGGATGAACTCCGAAGCCAATATACTCGGATCGATTCTGGTAGAGAGATGAAGGAACAGTTGTCTTCCTCCGTGACATGTTCTCCGAATTTCCACCGCCGGATTCACAGACGGCAAAAAGAGTATACGTTTCTGGATTAAGTTTTCCGCGTTCCTTTACATCGAGAATGGGAAGCGGAAAAGTGGGAACCCCGATTTGTACCGTCGGAACTTTACTGATATTATTTTTTATGGTTTCGTATCTGGTTGGAAAAACGGATATGTCTCTTTGACGGTCTCCTGTTTCGTCCTCTTCTCTTCGGTACGATTGAAGGTTCTCTAATTCCTTCGGAGATTGAAAATTATATCCATGCCGGCGCTTTGTACGTGAGGATTTTTGGTTTCACGAAAGGATTCGAGTGAACGTTTCCTAGCAGGAGGTTTATAATCCCCTCTTCAGAATGCAATAATTATCTCTGTTTTGCGACTTTGCCTTCTGATGGTTTCAGGTTCTCACCGCTTCATTCTTGACACTAAACATCTCGTGAACATGTGACTGGAGCATTGCGTAGAAAAATTAGATCCAGTATCTGATAAAATCCCCTCTCTGAGACCGTTAGTTTGATGAGGATTGAGTCCTCTGAAATGAATTGATGAAAATATAATAATTTGTTGTTGACTTAATATGTTGACAATATCTGTAATTTTCAAAATTTTTATCCTAAAATGGTCTCAAACTATTAAGTTCGACTCACTGATGAAGAATTCGAGGTCAAATTCAATTCTGTCCGGCTAGCCGTCCATTGCCTCGTCAACTTTCGGACGGAAGGAGATAGTGAGTTGCAATTTTCAGGGTAGCTTACGCATCCGAATGCGACGGTTGTGCTAATTAATGTGAATAATCGGTCAAACGGTGTTGGAGTTATACCCATTTAGAATATTGTTTCCTCAATAACTCAAATAAAGGTGACTCGATCTAATTTAAGCTTTGTAGTTAGTTGTAGAATGCTGAACAGCAAATTTTCGCAAAATTTCGTAGGCGAGAAAATAAAATGAAATATTTCTTCGAATATTTTATGTCACAAAATGACCGTCAGATTCCGCTGAAATTCCACACAAAACTTCAGGCCGCCATTTTACAATCGAGTACTGGATTTCAGCGAGATCGGCTCTGCATTTTGGGAATTATTGTGAATTTGAAATTCCCAACTTATATCTACTTCTTCTCACATTTTAAATGATTTAAATCGGCTCAGATAAAATCTGGGATCGAACCCCTGGTGAGTAAGTTTGACTTTATTAAATCTGCCCAATGATTCCGCAGATATAGCCATTCGAAAACTTTTCGTCGACCTCTATGAAAAGTGACATTTTACGAGCTAATTTGCGGCCTAAAATCGACCGTTATTTTAGGCAGGTAGGTACTTTGCGGACGAGAAAGTAGCGAAAAATTACTTTCTCGTCCGCTGTGGTCACTATGAATACGGCATGATATGGTTCATTATAAACATAAGTGTCTGTAAGAATAACTGTCAGTGCTGTGGTCACTATGGAAACGGTTCAATACAAACATAAGTGTATGAGTCATTTGCTATTGTGAAATTATTTAAGAGGTCAGAGATTCATTAAAATATGTGGAGGTCAACGAAAAAATGTAATATGCACCTCGACGAAAACTGTCTTTTGTCTCGCCAGCTTGCTATTCTCGGCTCCGCCTCGGATAGCAATTTGCAAACTCGACTATAGTAGACAGTTTTTCGTCCTTGATGTATAAATAACTATTATTTTGCCAATAATTTCAAGAATACAGATCCACTTGAATTTAAATCTAGTACCAGGCGTGAATAGATAAGGAATAGGTGCGCAAAAGCTCCTGACAATACGTTAGTGCTTTCCTTGATTTTTATTAATGGCATAGTTTTAGTTGTCATGACATCATATTATGACCGGTTCAAAAAAAGCATGCAATTCAAAGGAAAGCTCTAATTGGAAAACCTCATAAAACCTGAAGTAGACGGAACAATAGTTGTTCTCGAATAGAAAAGTTCGCAAGAATAAACTTCCGGCATTCTTCTGAAAATTCTCGGGACTTAGTCCGGCGGTTTGAAAAAAGCGAAGTATTTTTTCCTCCCTCTATCCGTCTCACTCAGGCTGATTAATAGAAATCGTTGCTCGGCACCAGGTTGTAAAAACAACAACCTCGGGCCCGAAACTTTTATCTCGAAGTTCAAATAAGGAGAACCTCAACAGATTCCTCCGTCTATAGACTCGAAAGTGTATTATAATAAATGGATTATGTAGCTGCTGCCTGGAGGCCGCTGTATAACATCGGAGAAGGTTATTTGTAGAGCTCAACCCCGAGTGATGCAGTCGCTCACCCCTTTATGTGTTTTTCTCTCCGGCAGATAAATTCAAATTTGGGAAGTTTCCTCGACAGGGGCCCCGTTAAGATCAACGCGGTACGTGAGAGGTGGTTCTGGCCTTTTAATTTCGCGCCCGCTGCGAAAAGTTGGGCCTACTTTTTCGCTCGGAAAAACGTAGTTTGGGAACTTTTCCACTCCGGGCAGACACGTCTGCTGGTATTTCGTTCTGTAATATTTATCGACCGAATTTTCTAGATTCAGATTTCTCACGGAGCAATTCCATCTCGTTCGCCTTGAACTTTCCGAGCACTGTGCGCCAGTTAATCTTGATAAGGGGATCATATTTTTTCGAGGAATTTATGGAGTTTCCTAAGACGGCGAAGTTCAGGAGTTGCCGTGTTCATTTACTGCGAAGTGACTGAAATATTGATTGCTCTGGAATCGGATTTCGTTGAAATGTTCTGTACCTACTTAGTTGCACGAAAAAATTAACAAACTATATAAACTTACGACACGAGATCAAAATTTTACAATTCACTACGTACTCTACACGAAGTACTTGCGACTCACCATGAAGGGAAAAAGAATATACGTAGAGATCTATAGTTTTGAGTAACCGCAGCGAGGAGCTTGGTCGGTTGAACGCCAGGTGTCAGTTCTGTCTCCTTTATACTCGGAAGTGATTGCTGGATTTTGATAAACCTGGTTTCTTCGTAGTATTTTTTCATCAGCGTTGAATTATGTTTCACTGATGATTCCTAATGAGGATGATGTAGCTACTCAACATTGATGAAATCACACTCTGTGGATTGCTCAGAACTTTGGTCTCTGCATAATCGGGCCAACGGTTTCGGAGTTATACCCATCTGGAATATTATTTGCTCGATAACTCAGAACATATAGACTCGATCGAATTGAAGCTTGCTAACTAGTTGTAGAATATCAATATGAAAACGTGTTTAACACTTTGTGAGGACCGTATCACCTTTAACTAAATTAAAAAAAATTACGAAAAAATATTATGTATCTCACGATACCTTGAGAATGGAAAGAGATAGCGACTTGCAATTTTCAGGGTAGGTTGCGCATCTGAATTCGACATTTGAGTCCGTTAAATGGCATAATCGGCTAAACTATTCTGGAGTTATACTCACTGAGACTTTGTTGTTATTTCTTGTATAACTCAGAATATACAAATATGATCCAATTAAAACTCTGTGATTACTTGTAGAATGCCGACCCACTCATTTTCGCGGAATTTCGTGAATATCGTATCCTAGAGTTACTTGAGGCGTAGGTTTTTTCGTATGTGAATTCATTGTCATTGAAAAAGTATGAACTGTATTCATATTTTATAAAATCTGAGAAAACGGTATATAATTATTATTAGAGGAAAAGTGGTATAACTCACAAATTTCGAATTTTTCAATAGATCGAGTGATTCAATAGGTAGGTTTATATGTATAATACATGCATAATATATCAAAGAAACACTGATAATTTTAGAGGTTTTTAATGTGATGTCGTAAATAAACACATTTTTTTGCGCTTACATTGCAAACGCTGGCTGAACCCTACGAGATAGATCAAAATAATGTAGTACAGTATGGTACACCTTAAAAAGGTCTACAAAACAGTCCTCGATGGTATATGTCTATCTCTCAAGGATAACCCACAATAACCATTTTTAATCCTTTACATTCTACGAGAAATAATGGCTTGATTACGAAGCTATTTTAAGCAATACAGCATTAATCCTCATCCAATTAAGTACCTTAAATGCATTGTGCATTTAATATTGATCAATATGGCCCTTTACAGCATGTAATTTAAATGAATATTTTCGAAGATATCGCATATTTAAAATGCAGGGACATAGCGGTTGCGGTGGTACCGACCGGGGGGCCGGCGCAGCCAGGATAGGGATAGAAATCGAATACAGAGAGCCAGAGAATCATCTGTAGAGCGTGAGGCTAGCCTCAGCCAGGATAGATGTATTGATTCCCCAAATTCCTCTGATACCATCGGATTTACTGATCCAATTTAAACGCTTTCAATTTCCGGTAAAGATATATTTTGCAATGACCATTAATGAATCGCAGGGTCCAACTTTCAACGCTACAGGCTTATATTTTAGCGTTGAGTGTTTTTCACATGGCCAATTATATATCGCTCTTTCAAGAGTAACCTTTAAAGAAAACATGTTTGTATTGTCTAACGACAAAAATGCTATGAACGTTGTATATAAGGAAGTTCTGTAGTATATTCAGTATCATCATTTCAACCGTGCGAAGCCGGGGCGGGCAGCTAGTTTCTGATAAACGGAATCGAACCCAAAGTAAAGGAAACTCCGACCTATTCACCGGTAAATCCCAAAAACGTAACAATACGGATATTTCACCGAAATGATTACATAAGAGCAAACATCAAGTTCAACTTGAACCCGGGCGAAAAGGGTATACCGAAATCTGAAGAGACCATCCAGGCAGCGACATCTTCAGACAGTTCCGCGTAGCAGGGACCGGGATAAAACTTTGCACTCAGCCATAATTGCCTCTGCGGTTTCTCCGAGACGATGTCCAGGACCCGATGGGCCATGAAAAGCGGTAGGAAATATTGCAATATCCGGTCGCCCTTTCGACCCAGAAAGGGCCAAATTGTGTGCGCTTAAACGGCTACGAGGCCCGGATCCCGCCACGCCGTTTCTTTTCATTTCGGTATAATTTAATTATTTTGGATATTCGAGTCTTCGCACATACCTTGGCCGCCTTCGAGCGCGCGCGCCCTCTCTACCGTGAAATTTCGTGATATTTTGTTTTTCGCCGGAGAGAGATTTACGTCACTTTCGCCGACGTTTTTCACGTCGAAAGTCGTACGGATTTCATTCGGACGGGGCGTTAAGGCAATCCCATCTTTTTTTTCCCATTCCTCTTTGTTGTGCGTCCAGGGTTCGGGTCGTTTTAATTCCACTCAAAATTTTTTGCAGAGTTTCGAATACATGGGATTTTTGGCGCTCTAATTCCTCGGAACTGAGTGCTTATCAATTTGCCCAAATGTCTGTAATTTTCGAATTTTTGGCTGAAAATGGTCTCAAACGATTAGGTTCGACTCACTGATCAAGAATCCGAGGTCGAAATCGATTCTGTCCGGGCGGCCGTAGGCACGATATCTCTCGAACGAAAGGTGTTAGAGGATTGAAATTTGTAAGGTGAGTTTGGAGCGTAAGTATCTCGGACAAGTTCATTAATGGGCAAAATCCATAAAGCGGTTTCGGAGTTATGGCCAATTTTAGTAAAAACATTTTTTACGAATATTTCCGAAACCGATCACTCGATCTATATGAAATTTAGCATCAAATTGTAGAATTACGACCTTTATACGCATGTGAAGTTTTGTATTGACCAGGTTACCGCAAAGTGTCAAAAACAAATTTTGAAAATTTAAAAAAAAAATTTTACAATACTCTCAAACGGAATGAGCTAGGCAGTTGAAATTTTCAGAGTAGGTTAGGGAGATGAATATCTCGGTTAAGTTCGTTATTGGGCAAAAAAGGCCAGATGGTTTCGGAGTAACGAAAAAAAAATTTTTTTTTCAAGTAACAAATATCAAATTAAATTTTTAGTTAAGATGCAGTTTCACCATAAAAATCCATTGATATCTTTTTCAACTCCAACAAGCTAATACTTTCGGAGATATGATTTTTCGAAATTTCAATAATGAATCGTACTTCTATGTTTTCACAGAATGTTATGATTATTCTATCTAAGCTTTATTATATGATCTGTGTTCATACTCGTACATGTCATCCTGTTCTATCAGAGAGAGTCAAATTCATTTCAGGCATTTTAATTTGATTTCTTCCATGGTGCAGTTCTCATTCTCAGATTGCTCATTTAATCTTGATAAATACACTATTATCTGAATTGAATTTCCTTTATGATGCATTTCTATCATAGGAATACATTGATATAATTCCCAACTCTGAGAAACCAATACTTTCGGAGATATAAATTGTCTGTTTGAACTAGAGCGCCAGAAAGCTCCTGTCCGCAGGGCTTGAACCCATTTTTATCATTCTGATAAGTTTTTGGGATGTATGGATGCGAATAGGAGAAATTTTAATGTAAATGAGCCAAAAAACCGGATAATTCAAATTTTGAACTTAATACCCTTCATATCCTGAGGTACGGATATACATTTCCCCACTATAATGTAACAAATGTTGAATATTTACCTCATTAGAAGTGGCTATACGATCCCCATATTTTCCCATACGAAACTAATTCCGACGGGGATGATTTCAGCATAAGATAATTTCCTCATTCACTTCACCTTCTCCTCTTTATCCGATGAAAATTTGATATACCTATATAGAAACAAGAAACCCTATAGAAACCATCTCATCAGCAAAAACCGGCTAATACCGAATTTTTTTGCGCAACGAGTTCATTTACAATAATTTGGCGAGTATATGAAAATATATTTCGCCTGTTATTAAGTCGAGCACGTTGCTCGAATATTAATGGTTCTACGAGGCTGGAGGGGAGTTTTTGCGAAAGCTTAGGGGATGTAAATAAGAGTTGGGGTTGAATATTTCCAGTGGCTGCTACATACCGACGTCATCTTTGTTACATCAAATTATTGATTTTAAGAATGTGGACTTTTCGATGAGGGTAGAGTATTGGTGTGGAGTCGGCGAACCAAATGAAAAATGACTAATGAAGACTGTTGATGAGTTGTTTATATTCATTATATTCATTTTCTCAAATATTTTCTGAGATTTTCTGGATCTAGAGTTCATGCTCTTATAAATAGGCTGGTGCATTCGCCATTTAGTACCATTTAGTTTTCGTTGGGACACCCTCTATAACTATTCTATGATCTTTGATTATGACCATATTCTATTAATTTCGATTTTCGAACTAGTAACAGTGGAATGACAGTAAACTTTGTGGCCTGTCAGAATCTGCCACATGGACGAATGAAATAGGTATATAACGGGTCCGCCAAATAACTTTTTTTTTTGAAAATGCAATAAAAAAAACTACTGAATATTTTCTCAAATTCCTTTTTTTATTTGAATGTACAATCCTTCCGGTTAATAATGGAAAATAATTTCATTCAAATGGCTGCCTCGGCTGGCCATGCAGTAGCCTACACGATAGGTCCAATTTTTAAGCACATTATCGATTGTGTGCAGCTGTATTTCACCAATGGCTTCACGAATATTGTCCTTTAAAGGGTCAATTGTCTCTGGCTTGTTGGCGTAACACTTATCTTCGACGGCACCCCACAAATAATAGTCCAACGGTGTCAATTCGCAGCTCCGAGGTGGCCAAACGATATCAGCTCTGCGGCTTATAATGCGATCTTCAAAAACAGGGCGCAAAACATCGAGTGTAGCTTCGGCTGTGTGGCACGTCCTGTTGAAACCAAATGTTGCCAATATCCTCCTCTTCAATTTTTGTGAACAAAAATTCGTTCAACATGGCCCGATAGCGATCGCCATTGACTGTAATGGCCACTCCTTGCTCATTTTCAAAGAAAAATGGCCCAATTATGCCTCTGGTGGGCCAAAATCCGCACCAACCAGTGACTCGTTTTGGGTATATCGGCTCATCAGTGTATTCGTGCGGGTTTTCTGTGCCCCAAATGCGACAATTCTGCTTGTTTACATACCCACCAAGATCAAAATGAGCTTCATCTGAAAAGATGATTTTTTTGGCAAAATCGGCATCTTATGTAAGTCGATCGCAGGCCCACTTAGCGAAGCGAAAATGCATTGGATCGTCAGTTGGCTTCAACTTCTGAACCCATTGGACTTTGTATGGTGACATACGATGTCTCCGAAATGTTTAATTCTTGAGAACGACGGTGAATTGATGTTGTTGGCGCTTCACGCACACTTTCTGCCACAGCAGCAGTATTCTCGGGAATATTTTTTTTTGGCTTTTCACGCTTTGGTTTATCGATGAGGATGCCAGTTTCTTTCACTTTTTTCACAAGATAACGAACATACGGAGCTGACGGTGCTTCTCTTCTTCCAAAATCCGTACGCAATTTTTGCACACATTCTGCAACATTACCATGAGTTTCAAAGTAATGCCGCAATATTTCCCAGCGTTGTTCAAGCGTATACACAACCATATTCGTTCAGCGGAAGGATAAAACTAATTATCTGTCAAATCAGATATGAGCTAAGTGTTACCATTCACGAAATAAGCACTAGCTAAAAAAAAAACGTTAGATGGCGGACCCTTTAGAACTTTAGAAGTTTTGGCAATTCTAGTTCCGTTCTTCGGACGAAATTTTTAACGAGTTTTAGTAGGGTGTGTCGACACCTTGTTATCGTATGCATCTTGGATAACCCTATCATAGAAATTTTTCATGCCATTTAAAAAATCGTGAGTCAGTCCGGACAAATTCGCCGAAATAAATGGTCGGATCGAGAGTTCGGCTAGAACACGATCCAACTCGTTAATTCTTCTGGACTCGTCCCGTTAGTCGTCGGATCGTGATAGAAGCACCACCCGACATACCCCATTCATACGCCAGACCGATAATTACGTCGCCAACTCTTCTCCTGCGGGACCAAAGAACGCCAAATCAAATTAAAAGTGATGAAGTGGCAAAATTCACTTGGGGGAATGCGGGGCCCTTGGAAAAACGTCGATCGAGCTGTTTCGGGGATTAGAAAGTTAGGCCACGTATCGAATCGGACGCAGTCTGTGCAGAAGAATTGCAGAAACGGAAAACCGATCGAGAATACCAAAGCGGGGCAGTAGCTCCGGTTCGTCTCGGAAGAAGATGTGCACAACACACACATACTTCATTTCCCCAGGTGAATGAGATGAAATTTTAAGTTCGTAATCTGACGGCGTTCTCTCGGAAAACATTCCTTTATTTTCTTTTTTGGCGCGGGAGGGATGTTGATTTATTTGTCGAGGTTTACGGGGATCGATATTGAAATCGTTCCGTCGAGAAAAATGCAGCAAATCATTCCGCGCCCGTCGGCAATTCGGAGAACTAATCAACGGAACTTTTCGGCTCGCTATTTGTACACTGTCTGAAATTTAAGATTTATCGTTGAAACTGAGTCGATTTAACGACCGATTGGATCGAGACTGTGAGCGACATTCGGCTTCTTGGAATTGAGAGTGAAACTCTTCCGGGAATTATTCGAGATGAATACGAAGAATTCGTACTTGTTTCGAAGACAAGAATCTGTCAGGACTCGAGATCTGGTGATAAATATTTACAATACTTGAGTGCTGATGATGGCTTTCACTCGATTTAAATCCATTTTAAGCAACACTATAAAAGTAACTACACTCTTGTCCACTTTATTCAGTGATATACTCTATAAGACAATTGTACTTAAAATGAGGAAAATAGAATTTTAAAAACAGTCCAGTGGGATTCTGGGGCTGAACAGTATTAACTTACTTTCACATGTATTAGGTCCAACATTATGTAGGGTTTTCCAATAAGAGGTGTTATTTTGAATAGCCCGCTATTTCGGTAGATGTCACTTTTGAAGCTCTCATTTTTTGACATTTGACAAGTAGAAACTACGCCATTAATAATAATGGAACGATACTCGTTTCAAGAACGCATTGAAATTATTAAAATTCACTATAAAAATGGTGAAAATTTGGCAGAGACGGTTCGTAAAACTCGAACATTTTTGGGTCGTCGTGAAGCACCTTGTCGGACCGCAATAAAGAAATTGGTGGAAAAATTCGAGCTGTTGGGACAAGTTAGTTATGTGAATAATAAAACCCGTGTACGTAGCTCAAGAACAGCCGAGAATATTGCTGTTGTAGCCGAAAGTGATGAAGAAAGCCCAGGTTTGTCCATTCCTCGTCGTTCTTTGGAATTAGGCATTCCACAAACGTCATTACACCGTATTCTGCATAGAGATTTGGGTCTTAAGGCTTATAAAGTTCAGTTAACACAAGAACTCAAGCCGGCCGATCATCAACAACGTCGTGTCTTTGCTGATTGGGTCGTTGGAATGCATAAAAATGATCCGGAATTCCATCGAAAAATCATCTTGAGTGATGAGGCGCATTTCTACCTCGGTGGCTTCGTCAACAAGCACAATTGTACGGACGGCTGGCTGGACAGAATCTAATTTGACCTCGAATTCTGCATCAGGGAGCCGAACCCAATAGTTTGAGACCATTTTCGGCAAAAAATTCGAAAATTACATTTGGGAGATTCAAAATAACGGATAAATTATGATGGCCTATGCCGGAAGAGTAACTTTTCCGGAACGAAAACAGTCTGGGAAAGTTCGTTGCATGGCGACGGATAATACTGGTTTAGCATATTTTGTGGCCGAATTAGCCATTCTTGAACGATTTCCGAAAATAGTAATTGTATACGTCCAGATGAAGGTTCATATCGATGGTTCTATATCTAAAGGTAGGTACAGATCATCAAAATAGATACAGCAAAATCCTATTTTCTGCATTGGCGCCCACAACCATCGATTTTCTCTCTCATTCCTAGAACTATAGAGCGATTCGAGTGAGCTGAATATCCGTCTCACATTACTCTCTTCTTATTTTATTATATGGTATTTTCCAGCCCCAGCAGGAACTCTTCCCGGAGACTTATGTGTTTGTTTTGCAGCGCTTCTAAAACCCCCCATCCAACTGTTCGATAAATTGTAAGAGATGCACGTGCCGGCTATGAGATTGAGCCGCTAAATTAGCAGAAAGCCGTAAGAAGATTACCGGGCTCCGTCTTTCTCCTGTAATTTAGTGACAAAACAAGAGTACAACACTGAAATCGGAGGATGTAATTTCAAGCTGGAGGTAACCCAATTAACGGCGTATAAATTATCTTCAATCTCACGTTGATTGGTTGTTTACTTACTTCGTCTGCAATTTGGGATACTTTCAGAATGCCGCATCTGGTCCTGATTAACCGAGGTCGGTTTTCGGGGTGAATAGTTCGCAGTTAGAGGTTCTTTTGTGTAGAATTGGGTTGAATTATCGACAGGAATAACAAATATGTTCTCAGCTTTTAATATGACAAATTTACAGATTTTTTTCTTTTTCGTGGGAATTGCGTACTATCATTTTGCCCAAATGTCTGTAATTTTCGAATATTTTGCCGAAAATAGTCTCAAACGATTAGGTGCAACGCAATGATGGAGAGGTCGAGGTTTAATTCAACTCTGTCCGGCCTGCTGCTCGTTGCCACGAATATTTTTGAACGGAAAGAGATATGGACTTGCAATTTCAGGGTAGGTTGCGCATATGAATGCAACGGTTAAGTTCGTTAATGGGCATAATCGGCCTAGTGGTTTCGGAGTTATACCCATCTGAAATTTGTTTGTTATTTTTCTCCATAACTCAAAAAATACCGATCCGATCGAATTGAAACTTGTTTATTAGTTGCAGAATGCCCACATGCAAATTTGTGCTAGATTGTGTTCGTTGTTGACATATATGTTAAGGGTTTTATGCCATTTTCAAAACTGATTATGATAAACTTCACAATGCAATCTTTACGGAATTGAAATTGGTGGGGATAGTAGGAATTTCATTTGAACATTAATATGAAGTAGTTCTGGTCTTTGATGGTATATCATTTCTAGGTATTCTAGCATAATTAACCTTTTGCTTTTCTTACCTGAATGTAATATTTCGATGACGTTAAGATTTATTAAATGATTTTCTTTTATACAATAATCTGCGAAACCGTTTGATATTTTAATTTATTTATCTACTCAGTTTTGAAACATATTATTATGTTATATTATATTGTGAAACTCAAGCCAAGTGTTTTCTTTCCTTGAATATTTCATCAAAACGTTTCACAAGATCAGCAAAAACTCAATATCTATATTCAAATTGAATGTATAATCAACCTTTTTTTCCTGTCAATAGTTCCGATTTTTCTTCTAAAAAGTAAGTGCATTAAAAATGATTAAAAATTATCTCAATCTCGGTCAACTGCGACAACTGCGAAAGTTCAAACTTATTGTGTGAAAGTGAACTTGTTTGTAATTATATTTTAGATCAATGTGAAAAAATGCAGTTGAAAAAATCATGTTTTTGGCGTATGTTCTGAGGAACATCGCGTTATCATTTTGCCCAAATGTCTGTAATTTTCGATTTTTTTGCCGAGAATGGTCTCAAACTACTAGGTTCAACTCACTGATGAAGAATTTGAGGTCAAATTTGAGTTTGTCCGGTCAGCGGGTCGTCCGTTTCCACGATAACTTGAGAACGGAAAGAGATATCGAATTGAAATTTTCAGGGTAGGTGGTGATACCAATACGACGGACAAGTTCGTTAATGGTTATTATCGGCCCAACGGTTTCCGAGCAATAATCGCATTTACCATGGTTAATTCGATTAAGAGTGTCCAATACAGGAGAATGGACAACATAATTTACCATGGTAAATTCGATTAAGGGTGTCCAATACAGAAGAATGGACAATTGAACATATACGCGCTCCTGACTTCACGTCAGTGCTTGAACCAATTTTTTTTATTTCTTTCTTACAACGAACCCATCACTAGACATTCCGCGACCATTTATCGCCAACTCGAGACCCGGAAACGGGGAAAATTTTTCATTTTCCCGGACCGACCTAACCGCGAAGTGCTCGTCCGTTATTAGCGCGCCAATCTGCATGAAAGGAGGAAGTCAATCGAACGTCCCAAATCCCGACCGACGTACCGCCAATTCACCCTCTTCACAACTCCCGTTTTATTATATTTCTCGCTCATTTCGCCGCTTTCTCCCGTCATAAAATGCCTCCCGGTAATTTTCTCCGGATCGGTATGGAGGTCTCCACGTAATACCGGGACGATTTCGGGTGAAATACGTTTGAAGCACCTACATGATCCTTCCTGATGAAAATTTGTTCCTGCGGCTAGAGGACAAATCTACCTAGAGCAACGATCGGGGAAAATTAATATAAGTGCAGTGAATTGTTCCATTTGTCGTTGCGCAACATGGAAAGTTACGAACGTTCACATATTCGTGATCAGCGATCTCGATTTAATTAGACATGAGCTCCGTATCGATATACCATGAAAAAAATTTTTTGGGTCAGCACTTGGAAATATTTTTGACCCGGAATCGAAGGAAAATTCTTCTTTCCCGTCCGAAATCTATGATTTTCACGTATAGATAACCAAATTTTCTACGATAATTGGTCGGTGGACGACGTTTAGATTTATGTATCTATTTCCTCTGTATCTCTATCCGAAAATATTAGGAAATTAGTGAATCCGTCAAACGGCAAAAAGTTTTCTCTAGAATCTAACCCATACAAAAATCTAGAATTTTCCGATTAGATCGCCACGGCTTTGGCTATTCACTAAATCGTGGGCGTAGATTCCGAATCTGTAATTAGTTTTTTCGTATCTCGATTAATTTTGGTAATATGGCGAAAAATACGACTAATTAGTCCATTTTCCGGAGGTAGGGCCAGAAATTGCGACTTTTTTCGTCATTGCTCCGAAACTAATCGAGATACGGAAAATCTAATTGCAGATTCGTGATCTGTGTCCCCGATTTAGTGAATAACCAAAGCCGCGTCGATCTAATCGGAAAATTGTAGATTTTTGTATGTGTTGGATATCAGAGAAAACTTTTTGGCGTTTGACGGATTCGCTCATTTCCTAATATTTTCCGAACGGATAGAGACACAGAGGAAATAGATACATAAATCTAAACGACGTCCACCGACCAATAATCGGGGACAATTTGGTTATTGAGATGTGAAAATCATAGATTTGGGAAGGGAAAGAAGAATTTTCCTCCGATTCCGGATCAAAAATATTTCTAAGTGCCGACCCAAAATATTTTTTTCATGGTATATCGATACGGAGCTCGTGTCTAATTAAATCGAGGTCGCTGATCACGAATATGCAATTAGTTTTTCCCTAGGTCGCGTACTTTGTGAAAATTTTCACTTAAAGTGAAAAAATTGACGAAAATAGGTCAATTTTGGAACTTTCCACTACCCAAAAAAATCGGAGTAGGGTGTTCCTGGTTTTTAAAGTCATATTTGGATCCTTTATCTATCGAATAATCCGAACAATAGATGTCCAGGTCGTACGCTTCGGAAATTATGATTTTTTTCCCGAGGGTCTATTTTTCGAAAAATTCTTTCCGCGATATTTCCTCGGAAAATTTTTGTAATAAATATCTGATCGTATATTCGGAATCTACGGCCCCGAATCTATAAGAATAAGTACCCGCTTCATAGTTTTGCGTCAAAAAATTTTTACTCGAAAAATGGGATTTTTTCAAGGCTAATGTATTAAAAAATTGCCAAAATTCGACCGGTCTCCGATTTCGATGCAAATTACGTCATTTACTAATTCGGGGCCGTAGATTACGAATATATGATCGGATTTTTCATTAGAGAATTTTTCGTCCATTTTTTCACTCTCAGTGAAAATTTTCCCAAAGTACGCGACCTAGGGAAAAACTAATTGCATATTCGTGATCAGCGACCTCGATTTAATTAGACACGAGCTCCGTATCGATATACCATGAAAAAAATTTTTTGGGTCAGCACTTAGTAATATTTTTGACCCGGAATCGAAGGAAAATTCTTTTAGTTTAGATTTATGTATCTATTTCCTCTGTATCTCTATCCGTTCGGAAAATATTAGGAAATGAGTGAATCCGTCAAACGGCAAAAAGTTTTCTCTAGTATCTAACCCATACAAAAATCTAGAATTTTCCGATTAGATCGCCACGGCTGCGGTTGCGGGTCCTTTCGTTCGAAAGTTATGGAGGTAACGGTCACGCATCCAGTTTCTGAACCCACACAAGGCTGCTCGGATCCGATCGTGTTCACACTTGGAAGTTGGCAGTAGAGTTAGGCTGTGAAGGACCTCGTGAAATTTCAGCAATCTGGGACAAATAGTTTCTGATATATGAAATGTTTTCAATGACTTTTTGAAATTTTTCTAATGATACGATCCTCACGAAATTTCGTAAGAATTTTCGCGTTGGTATTCTGCAAACTAATAACCATGTGTGAATTGGATCGGTTTTGCATATTTCGAGTTATTGAGGAAATAACAACCAAGTTTCAGATGGGTATAACTCCAAAACCATTTGGCTGAGTAAGCCTATAAACAAACTCAAATGTCGCATTCAGATGCACAACCTAACCTGGAAATTTCAAGTCGCTATCTCTCTCCTTTTTCAGGTTATCGTGACATAAATAATATTTTTTTATGATTTTTGTTAGATTTTCTAGTGGAACAATTCTCACAAAATTATACAAACGTCCATAGGTTTTTATTCTACAACTACTCACCAAGTTTCAATTCGATCGGATTTGTAATGGTTGAAACCAAAATTATTGCTCAGAAACGATTGGACCGATTATGTATTGGTATATTATGTGTCGTATTGGGACTCTCCACCTACCCTAAAAATTTCAAGGCGCTATCTTTTTCAGTTCTCAAGTTATCGTGGCAACGGCCGGACAGAATCAAATTTGACCTCGAATTCTTCATTAGAGAGTCGTTTGAGACTATATTCGGCAAAAAAATCGAAAATTACAGACATTTGACGCTATGTTCCCCAGAACATACGCGCAAATTAGCTCAGAAAGGTCGACTTTTGTTTTGAGGGGGACGAACTCTCCCTCAAAATTCTCACCCCTGCGTCAACCCTCTGCCACCCCTGGTGACAGCGTCAAAATTTTGAATAAGAAAAGTAGGTCGTGTGGCATATCATTTGAGAGGTCTTCTCATTATCTACATAAAATATGTCACATTGACAGTCTTTAAAGATCATAGTAACATAAGTTCCAACTCCTTTTTCAACAAATTCAACCGAATATGATCAATTCCAATTGAACCATTTGCACAATTGCATTCTCTATTCAACAAAATACAAGCCGACTCCTTAAGTTTCCTTTTAATGTAATCAGACTTTTTCATCAGATTCTTTATTTTTACTCCAATCCGTCATGATTGTGATCTCTATAGATTGTACATACATGTTCTGCTATTTTTGATTTTTGTATATATCTCTATTTCTTAAGTTGTTCTTATGTTCTGATTTCCGACTTTCTTACTTCTATTGGTGTCGATGTTTCTCCTGTACCTATACTAATGACCACAAATAGGTACTAAGATCATTTTGGGTCTTGAAGAAGGTTATCATATTGAACTTAGGAGCGTTTCTCCTGATTTTTTTTCGAAAGGCCAAGAACATAAGGGATCGCATTCAACAGATTGGGTTGCTGTTCTTGTTGATTATTCTGTTGTACTTGATTATTCGTTATTTCATTTGTAGCTCTTTTATCTAAATTCATGATTGATGTATTCATGAATTTCCTTGGATATTTGTTTCAAGAAATTTGTTGATGAAATAAATTTCATTATTTCGAATTTTAAGAGTAGAACAAATTAGGTAAAATGTTTTAATAACACCTCTTTTAGCGCTAAGTTGATGGTCCGAATAGAAATTCAAAAATCTATTTGCATGTGTCTGCTTCCTGAAGGTACTTGTTTCGAAATGGTTCAAATACTTACATAATTATCGAAACATCTAGAAAATAAAACTAATTATTTTTCTCTATTTCCAAAGTTTATTGTTGGTTCTTTTGAATTTATTGAATCGAAAGACTGGCCTAACTCTGCTCTCATGTTGCCAAATTACAAATATATCGTCAAAATATCGCCATCAAGCTTTTGATTTGAAGAAATATAAATCCACAAATGTTTCTTCTTGACATATTTTTGGGACCCAAACATAAATACGAGCGCAAAAGCTGAGTTCTCTTCAATACCTTTTTATAACTCCCAAATTTCCCCCTCAAGTAACTTTATCGCCACTTTATCGGGAACAAAATGTCGGACGGCGTAAGTCGGAGTTCATTATCTTCGGTGCGCGGTAATACAGCGGCTTTTACGTACGTCAAATGCGTTTTCAACAAGTTTCTTAATGTTTCTTTGATAACGTCAGGATGGCTTGTAAATGCGACCGAGATGAACTTGACTGGCGGGAAAACGAGCTTGGAGGACGACAAAGAACATCGCAACATCGGGAACGAGAGCGATAACATCTCGGGAGGCTCATGACGTTGACAATGTACATTACGTGGAGTCCGAGATTCTTGTCAGGGTTCTTGATGATTCTGTTGAAATATCCCTGAAATCCATTTGTATTGAAAAGCGTCTCGTCTTGAACTCTGTTTTCTGTTTATTATTTTTTTTAGAGCGTGCGCAGGGTAGTACTTTTCCGCATGCATTTGTGTGTGCAAATGTACATTTTTCCGCACGTTGTGCGGATTAGGTTTTATTTGCACTGAGTAGGGACAAAATTGATCAAAGATGACGTAGTTAGGGAGAATGCTCGGGAGAATGTACAATTATTTTAGTAGCTGAGGACTATTTTATGCAATTATCCCAGCTTAAAACAGAAAGTGCAATTTTAGGTAACATTCGTTGGATATGTGGCAGGTAGCCCCACTTGTTTCAACCATAGGTTGTCTGATTTCATAATTTGGTATCGTTGTTTAAGTGACTATTTCACTCATATCAAAATCTGACCAACCACAGGCCAAATATAGCTCGTATTATCGCGAAAACAACAACTGTCTTTGAATTATGATTGGTCTTACAACTTTGGTGTTTTCAACGACTCAACCATGGATACGGACGGTTTGACAAATAATGATAAATATAAATTACAGACATCACCATGAGTCATTTTGTTCGTGGAATAGTCTAATGAAATATCACTCGTTACTGAATTTATCTGATAAGTCTATCTTTTATATCTTATCTCAACTCAGTTGCTTGGAGAAAACTCAGTTTTGTTAAGAAATAAGTCGACAGACTCTTCGCGAAAATTCAATCACTTGTGATATTAATATTGATAATCTATTTATGGTTAAAATAACACACTTCTTCGAGCAAACATATCAAAGAGCTTTCACCCCAACAAACTTCATTCTATACTAGTCCTTAGATCCTTAAACACATACCTATGTCATATCCCTCAATATATTGTTTCTTCTTGACATATTATATAGTTACGAATAGAATATAACATTTCATCTTCGTCTTTTGGAAATAATATCACATTCTCAAGATCTGAAAACATCGTTTCATCCCTTAAATATCGCTGAGACTCGAATATTTTCTTTTCTAAGGTCTGAAAGTGCTCAGATGGCGCCACATATCAGATAAAGGCCTTGTGGCGTCTTTTCACGTCTTCAAGGCTGAACAATATCGATTGCGGGGGAGGTATTTACCTACATAAAGGTGCAGATGTTACGAGGTTTAGTCTGGATACGCAGATTTCGTTTTCCCCACATATACACGTCATAGGTTTCGGTTTATTTCTGCCTTATTTGGAGGGTGGGATAGATTTTCAGACGAGAATATCAATTTTTGATCAATCCAGGAAGGAGGTTCGAATTTTTCAGGAACAAACTGTTTGTTTTCCATTTTGATATTCTTCACGTGATATTATGAGTTTAACAGATTATTTTTTCGTTATTAGCTTTGCAAATGACAACCTTAAAGTTAATATCCGTTCGATAACACATTTAGTTCCAGTTTTTATGGTGTGCAGTTTGTCTGATATTTCGTGTGGAGTATGTTTTAGTTTTCTGTGACTTTCAATAGATTATCTGCTCCCGGTCGCAATTGGTAGATCAGATGACGTGAATAAGCGACGGTGTTGAATAGGGGCAGCTTAAGTAGATCCGTTGCCTTTCCCTACCGAAGCCGGATAGACTGTTATTTCTGAGTTGATCTATAATAAGTTGTTTTGTGTAATTCATTCAGTTTCTCTTTAAAGTGATAGAATTTAATTTCGTCAAACTGTTTTCTGTGGGGATGAATTTATCGAATATATGATTGATTCTTAGTTCTCCAAAATATAAATGTAAGAAGCCCTGTGGACAGGAGCTTTGGCGCTCTTTTTCAAACTTTATCAAATCATATCTCCGAAAGTATTTGTTTCTCAGAGTTGGGAATGATATCAATGGATTCTTATTATATATATTTTTTTGATTGAGAGCTTTAGATGTATTAGCTGAGATTCATGTAACGGGGTACCATACTATTTGACGTATGATACCAAGAGCTTTGGGAAAAACCTCAGCAATAAGTCTCCCCGTGTTTTGATTTGTAAAAATTCAATTTGTTTACAAAATTAGCTGATATTACTTCATCACGAAACAAATGAAATTCGAATGTGTGATTTAAAAATAAATTGCAGTGCCAAAAATTATCAATATGAAACCACCAGACCGATTCTACCCAATAACGAACTTATCTGAGATATTCATTCCTCAAATATACTCTGAAAATTATATTATATCAATTGAAACTCAACCATATTCCAGTTTTTTTACTGCAGATATTCTGAACCCAATTTGATTAACTTACCAAAGTATATATTTCCTTCATCATATGGATTATCATTAGTAACGAAGCAGAAATGAATTTGACATGTGATAGGTAGATAAAATGACATGTATGAACACAGATCATGTAATTCATAGAAAGAATAATTACAGCATTCTGTGAAAATATAGAAGTACGATTTGAAATCTCCGAAAGTATTAGCCTGTTCAGAGTTGAAAATGATATCAATAGATTCTTATGATGAAACTGCATCTTAAAAATGTTGAATTTGAAATTTGTAATGCAGAAAAAAAAAATTATTCGTTACTCCGAAACCATCAGAGATATTTACCTCCCAAAACTACTCTGAAAATTTCAACTGTCTATATAGCTCATTACGTTCGAGAGTTATCATGTTGACGGCCGGCCAGACAGAATCGATTTTGACCAAGGATTCATGATCAGCGAGTCGAACCAAGTCGTCAAGACCATTCTCATCCA
Organism: Halyzia sedecimguttata; assembly: GCA_937662695.2. Taxonomy (NCBI): domain Eukaryota; kingdom Metazoa; phylum Arthropoda; class Insecta; order Coleoptera; family Coccinellidae; genus Halyzia; species Halyzia sedecimguttata. The sequence goes on from OW569413.2 coordinate 110,716,446, forward strand.
AAAATTAGAAAATTACAGACATTTGGGCAAATTGATGAGCACTCTGTTCCGAGGAACAAGAACGCCAAGAAAGTCGATCATTTTGGCCTGAATTCTAATATACTAAGTTACTTTTCGGCTAGCAAATACTGCATACAAACTATTCGCTTTCGTTTATCATATGATAATTTCGTTTTCCGTTGACCTCTAAATAAAAGCTCAGTTTAACGTACACGAAATTGATCGATAATGACTCATTTTAACGTATGATTTCTCCTATTTCGATGGATGATTGTCATGGGCAACCGATCATAAATTGTAGGTAATGATATATCAATATGAACTATTCAGAGTGTCACATGTCTAATATTTCCTCTATGCATTTCTCGAATTGTTCTATTGGGAACATAAATATAAATAAATCGAAATGAACATAGAAATTTGTATTATGATAAATGTATCTATTATGCAAAATAAATAATTATTTTAATCAAGTATTAAATCTCAATTCATGATAAGGTCGACGAAAATATCTTGTAGTCAACTCATTTATTAATCTAGCGATGATTGGTCTCAAACTATTAAAATATCTCGACCATTATCCGCTGTTATTAATGAACTAGTTGATTAAATAACTATTTCTATATGTTCAGAAGTTTTAACTCACAGAATAATCCAAGGGAATCGGATTTTTTGAGGACAGTGGGAAAGTAGTTCAAATAACAAGAAGTTGTATACTGGATAGACTCAAATCTTCAGTTCTATGAAGAGAATACTTCATGCTGCATTTATACTCATTCAATTCCTATATGCAAAGAAACTTTTCCTATAAGGGAGCATCCGAAAGTATAGAAAAAACTTCTACTACGATACAATATTGGCTGAGACCATCTCGAAAGTCGATTATTCCATAAGATGGGTATTATGAGAAAATTCCACGTTTATTCCTATCCCGGATCCGACATGATATATGCCGATGTTGTCTGTGTCATCGAACGCGACTTGATTAAAAAAGTTTTCAGACGCGGAACGACAGACTGCGGGAGGAGGGGGCGACGAACGACGTCACAATCCCGATCGGGCATGTTTCTCAACAAAATCAAATTACAAGTGACTAACTGCCTAAGTTATGTAGAAAAACTGGCGTAACCGTCCGTTTTTCCGTTTCATTGGACCTCATCCAAAGGCTAATGGTTTAAGTTCGGGTAATGCCGATTTTTCATCTTAACGATTGTCCCGGGATCGGAAAATGTGCTGCGGAAGTATAAAGACAAATAGAAGGAATGTCGCGCATTCTACAACATATGTTACTACGTTGACCGGCCGAACTTGGCTAAAAGCCGGTCGTTCTTTGCGACATGAATAAAAGAGGCCGAGGGCAAGTCGCCCTGACAAACTTCCATAATGGATGTTCATGTCGGATGCTGTTGGACGAACGGAGACGTAATGGTTCGTGCTTTTTTTCTAGGTCATTGACGAATTGTAGCTTATGGTTGATTGTCTTCGCAATTCGCCTTTTGAATTTCACGCCAATAATTTCTGTTAAATTTTCAGCAAGTTACGTCATTTCGTTTGTGTTCGTCGGCCATTGAAATCAAACAACCACGTGAATTTGGACGAAATATGAAACTGCTTATGGAAGCAGTATTTTTGACGTAAAAAGACCTTCACTGACGCAAAGGAAGGTTTGTTGTTCTTGCCTAATAGTTCTTGAAAGCAACATATACTTTTGCCCTTCCGCGTTTTTGCGGTACATTTACTTGGGCAGCGTGTGGACACAATAGAGCGATGTTCTTTAATGACTAAAATGTGTTACATGTACGCGGCATTCAAGGCAGAGACACACCAACTTGTCGCCACGCAGACTGTCGCCACTCATCACATCAGATACTGCTTGTGTGCAAATTTGCTCAATGCCGTGTAGTTCTACATATAGAAAACATGTGCACATTATACAGTCGTCACTACACTCAACGCAGTGTCGCCACTCAACGAAAATCATAGAATTGCGTGGTGAAGTGTCGCGTGGCGTGGCGACGCGTAACTGTGTTCCTGCCTTTATCCCCGAACATAGCTAGTAAAGTATGACCGAAACCAATACCCGTAATTACTCCTGCATAACTAATCCGTCATGTGATCTTACGGTGCGAACCCCCTACATTTTCGAGGATTAGAATCCCGTTCGTAATCACACCGCAATCCGCCGCTGAGCCTGAAATCTAAGCTCAGAAATCGATTTACGATGTATCGAGATCCAGAACAACGTTTCCCGCTCTCTAAACCAACACCATCAGCAATAACACTAATCAGCGTCGGGATAATTATTTGGGTTTCTACCGAGCCGGAACCGGATCTTGTGGGGGCGGGACGCTTCAAGTGCGATGATAAACCGAGTGTCCCATAGAAAGCGTCGGTGAAGGATGGTTTTGGGGTGGTTTAACAAGCGCCTCCTGATGTTTCGCGACGTGTAGACGGAGGGGGTCGTTGAGTATTTATTTTAATAGCCTTAATATGGATTGTAGAATAATGACGGGTCCGCCAAATAACTTTTTTTTTTGAAAATGCAATAAAAAAAAACCACTGAATATTTTATCAAATTTCTTTTTTTATTTGAAACTACAAACCTTCCGCTTAATAATGGGAAATAATTTCATTTAAATGGCTGCCTCGGCTGGCCATGCAGTAGCCTACACGATCGGTCCAATTTTCAAGCACATTATCGATTGTGTGCAGCTGTATTTCACCAATGGCTTCACGAATATTGTCCTTTAAAGCGTCAATTGTCTCTGGCTTGTTGGCGTAACACTTATCTTTGACGGCACCCCACAAATAATAGTCCAATAACGGTGTCAAATCGTAGCTCCGAGGTGGCCAAACGACATCAGTTCTGCGGCTGATAATGCGATCTTCAAAAACAGGGCGCAAAACTTCGAATGTAGCTTCGGCTGTGTGGCACGTAGCGCCGTCCTGTTGAAACCAAATGTTGTCAATATCCTCCTCTTCAATTTTTTTTTCTCCGAAACGTTTAATATTGAGAACGACGGTGAATTGATGTTGATGGCGCTTCACGCACACTTTCCGCCACAGCAGCAATATTCACGGGAGTACGCATTGTTTTTGGATTTTCACGCTTTGGTTTATCGATGAGGATGTCAGATTCTTTCACTTTTTTCACAAGATAACGAACATACGGAACTGACGGTGCTTCTCTTCTTCCAAAATCCGTACGCAATTTTCGCACACATACTGCAACATTACCATGATTTTCAAAGTAATGTCGCAATATTTCCCAGCGTTGTTCAAGAGTATACACAACCATATTCGTTCAGCGGAAGGATAAAACTAATTATCTGTCAAATCAGACAAGTGCTACCATTCAGCAAATAAGCACTAGTTGGAAAAAAAACGTTAGATGGCGGACCCTTTATATTCTAAAACAAGTTGCAGAATCGGCTCCTATTCAAACACGAATGCAAAATTCGAAAACGAGCGACGAAGTTGCGAGTTTACGAACGCATGAGTGTTGGAATTGCCTTCTGCAACGAGTATTAGACGATATTTTCTCTGTTTCAGGCAAGGTTTGTAAAATATTGTTGAAATTTAATGAAAAATTCGGATTATACATTCTAGTGACTTTTGTATTGTATCTTGGCAGTTGGTGTGACTGTTACGAAAGTTGAAAGATTACGGAATTTGAATCGTACGTAGGGCATGGAGATCAGATTTAAAACAGTTTCCTAATAGGATAAATGATTCAAAACTAGCAAGAAGGAAATCTCTAGTACCTTATTTTTTAATTAAAATAAAACTCCACCTCTCAACAATGATTTCACTTTATCCAGATTATATTATATTGACAATTGACGTGTGTTGAAATTTGATATGATCGAATGTCAGTGCTGACTACCACAAATCGAAAAATATAACTAGAAACACTGCGGTAATGAGTTCATTCCAGCACTGTTTTCAGTGCTGGAATGAACTCATTACGATACTGAAATAGAGAAACATTATTCAAGTACATATCCCAGTGAAGCTTAACTCTCTAAACAAAATTGATATTTCTCAATTCTTAACATGCATTTTGAATGCAATTCACAAGTTCTTTACTTGTTTCCACAGTAATCTTCGCCATTTACAAAATTCCTGCCTCAAGTTAGGCATTTCCGGACATATCGAACCTTTGCGCTGAATCTTTGTATCTCGTCATTTTTCATCACATCCTTAGAAAATATTCAATCTTAAACAATCCACAAAGCTTTTTAGTTTGGTGAATATTTCCTCCGATATTTTGTTTGTATATGCTGCAACAAAATGCCTCAACATCGAAGAAGATCTCTAAGATGGAAGCTGCAGGAATTATCGACTCTGATGGCGAAATTCAGATCAGCAAATGATTGAACCATGTCGACCAATGTTTGCAATATTTAGGCGACGCTATCCATGGTCTCTGCGACTAGCGAATTTTAATCCGGACTGAAACGAAGCCAATTTATCAAGTGGTCTTCATACGGAGTCGTTATGCAATTTCATTTCGAGCTGAATGGGCTCCAGACCCGCTTCATTCCTTATCACAGCGGAGTTTTCGGGACGTATCTAATCTATGCTGAGCGAACAAATCAGAATTTAATAGTCCCGTATTTTTTTTTTAATTTTCCTGTCATTTGAACGAAAGTTTTTAAAATGGTTTTACGTTATCATATAATTATAATGGCTACGTGAAGGCGAAAAAACACGTAATTTTGCGTTTCATGACTGTTGAAGAATTACACAAATATTACAAAGGATTTTACTAAAATTATCACAAAATATTTTAATTCTCATTTTAGTTATCATAGTTTTCATTATATTAACTGCTATTTTATAACTCTGGATCGAAAACTGTATTGAAACTTAATGGATTTGGCTTGAAACTGAACATAAATTGAAAATCCTGCTATTTAGGTATGTTTATTTATCCATTATATTTTCGATTATGAATATATTTCTGAACTTGTTTTTTTTTTCAGGTAAGAATCGAGTCAATATGCCAACTGTGAATTATCGGGGTGAAGTATGTCTCCTAAATTATTATAATGGATATTATCCTTAGTTCCAATGCATTATTTATTAAATGGTATATTTCTGGATTTTCTGTATTTTTTACGCAGAAGCAAATTACAAAATAATAATTTTTTCATTTTATAGATATTTTTCAGAGTTTGGGAGAGAAAAACCAGAAATAAACCATTTAATAATGAAAATACCTCCCACAGTATCCTTTAATGATTCTTATTATTTCAATAGTGAATAGTTGAACGAAAATATGTACATAACAAATTGTGAGAGTAAAGAATACAACTTGGCTTAAGTTTCAAAATATAATATGTGATCAACATAATATGTTTTTGTAAACTGTTTAAAATAAACTTTAAAATGCAAGTTATACTTCACATACGGATGAGAGAATTTGACAGATGAATTTCTATAACAACTATGTCAACAACATATTTGGGTATGGTGAAAATTAAGCCAAGTTGGTTTCTGTACTTCAATAATTTTCTTCGAAAAGTTTCATCAAGTGAATTGCGAGGAATGAATATCTTGTTACTTCCCTCTGAAATTGGGGGAAAAATTTTATTTTTCCAGAAACCATTATTTGTCATTAAGACTTGTCAGACACCAAACTACTCTATATTAATTAATAGCCCCAATTAAGCAGACCCAATTTTTTCAACAATATTCAACGTCTCTATGAATTTTACGACAAAAAGTGAAGAAAGAATAAAGTTGCATATTAAATTATACTTCAATAGTATTAATCGAAAAGTTTCTATAAGTGGTTTGCGAGAACTGAATAACTTGTTACTGCCCTCTGAAATTGGGCGAAAAATTTTGTTTTTATAAAAATGATAACAATAAAATCATTATTTCACATTCGCACTTGTTGGGTACCAAACTACTTGATATTAGTGGAATATTTTTCATTCGACGGCAGCCCAAATTTTTTCAACAAATTATAACGTCTCTGTGAATTTTTGCGACAAAAATCTGGGTAATATTTAATTTTTTTGAGATTATACTGTCAATTTTACGACAAAAAGTGAAGACAGAAAGAAGTTGCATATCGAATTTGAAGTTTCAAATCAACTTTTTTAATTTCAAAAATTTGGATGCACCAAGAATTTTATAATTCAAAATATTGTAGGCGTTGATTTTCTCACCCCCTGGTGACGAAATTTCGGAATTACAAAAACTGTCGAAAGGTGCCCTTGGCAATCTGTCAAGTGGTATCCTTCTAATTGTTCCAAATAGGAGATATTCAATAAAAACAAATTTTGCCCCCAATCTCAATGGGCAGTAACTTGTGGGGAAGGGAATTAGTACAGGAAAATATATTAATTAAATTATTCTAAAGAACATTTATTATAAACATTCGACTAAATTCTGCACATGATCCGAAGAAGTAAATGAATAATTATTGCTGATATAGTCCCCATCCAGACCCCTTTATTATTATTATTATTATTGATAAGGGGGTTACGTTGCACCGCGACCTTGAGATCTATTGTGCCCCCCAACAGAGCTGTTCTCACCATTACGCCATCTACAGCTCGCCCTCCAGTTCCAGAGTATAAATGAACCTCAATATCTGGGAAGGCTTCAAGGATATTATGTCTTCACTCCTACAAGTTTCCTGTCCAAAGCATTCCTTTCGCTGACTTGCAATGGCGAGGCATTCTGTAACAAGGTGAAGAGGAGTTTCTTCCTCCTCCCCACAGAATCTGCACTCGTCAGTATCTGATAAACCTATTCTCATCAAATGAGAATAGGTTCCAGACCCCTCCACATGACATAAAAAATATGCAAAGATGCCCCTACCCTCCTCAGTGCTCACGTAATACTTGAATAACCCCTTATAAAAATAATTCGCTTAACTAAAGGGTTTTCCAATAAGAGGTGTTATTTTGATATTCAAACGAAAATGCCATTTTTCAATATCGGATGTTTATTTCATTATAAAGAAGAAGATATGCCTTTAACAGTGGAAAATAACATCAGGCAAACGACCACCACGACCACGCTTACAGGACCATATCCTTTTAATGAAATTTTCCATAACCAAATCGCAAAGTGGCTGCCCTATGTCCTCGATAGCCTCACGAATTCCATCTTTGAGGTCTTGAATCGACGCTGGGCTATTGGCGTAGACCTTCTCTTTCACGTGGCCCCAAAGGAAGAAGTCGCAAGGTGTTAAATCACAAGATCTCGGTGGCCAATTGTGATCACCTCTTCGAGAGATAACACGGTCCGGAAACTTTTCCCGCAAAAGATCAATGGTTTCGTTGCTTGTGTGGCACGTAGCGCCGTCTTATTGAAAGTTAACGTTGTCCAGATCAATACCATCCAATTCCGGCCATAAAAATCATTAATCATCTCTCGATAGCGCAATCCATTCACCCTAACTGTTGCTCCAGCCTCATTTTCGAAAAAGTAAGGTCCAATGACTCCGCCGGACCATAAACCGCACCTAACAGTCACAAGTTGAGGATAGAGAGGCTTTGCAACAATAACTCTTGGGTTTTCCGATTCCCAGATGCGACAATTTTGCTTGTTGACGAAGCCACCGAGGTGGAAATGGGCCTCATCACTCAAGATGATTTTTCGATGGAATTCCGGATCATTTTATGCATTTCAACGACCCATTCAGCAAAGACACTACGTTGTTGATGATCGGCCGGCTTGAGTTCTTGTGTTAACTGAACTTTATAAGCCTTAAGACCCAAATTTTTATGCAAAATACGGTGTAATGACGTTTGTGGAATGCCTTATTCCAAAGAACGACGAGGAATGGAATAACCTGGGTTTTGTTCAACACTTTCGGCTACAGCAGCAATATTCTCGGCTGTTCTTGAGCGACGTGCACATAACTAACTTGTCCCAACAGCTCGAATTTTTCCACCAATTTCTTTATTGTGGTCCGACAAGGTGCTTCACGACGACCCAAAAATGTTCGAGTTTTACGAACCGTCTCTGCCAAATTTTCACCATTTTTATAGTGAATTTTAGTAATTTCAATGCGTTCTTGAAGCGTGTATCGTTCAATTTTTGTTAATGGCGTAGTTTGTACTTGTCAAATGTCAAAAAATTACAGCTTCAAAAGTGACATCTACGGAAATAGCGGGCTATTCAAAATAACACCTCTTATTGGGAAACCCTTCATAAGACATTTAATATGTATCTCATAAAAATACGATTTGACATGATAATCTTCTTCGTGGTGACCTAGTGGCCCGATTCGAGGCCGTCCCTGGACCATCTATACAGACTGAGACGCGTTAAACGTAGTTGCTTCCCAATCAGTCTTCGGGCAGGTAAACGGTCGCTCGGGGACCCCAGACTGGGCACGTAGCTAACTCACGATACTCTGGGGAATGCTACGGCATGGTAACGCTGGAAACTATCCCGATCTATTCCAGACATAACGATAAATTTCGAGTGGTCGGACCGACCGCCTCCCTATCACCCCCTTTCTGAAGCTAACGACTTTACGCACAACATACGTTCGAAAATAAATTTGGCAACACTTCGCCCGCGAATAAATAGATGTAAATCAGGAGGAACATTCCAATTGGACACCGCTTTCGGCGGACTCTCAGGTGATTTCCGTTCTGAAGGAACCGGATGTTGCCGACAAGAAAACTGGGACGTGTACATCCCGACTTCTTCCGTAGTATCGATTCGGATTTTGCGTTTGTCCGAGAGACCTTATGATGAAGTGAATTTCGATCTCGTGTTCATAAATAGGGTTACAATACACTTCATGAAATTTTTCCATATTCTTCATGAACATTTCCTCCTCAAACTGTATCAGCATTGGTAGTGAGGTTGATGGACTCGTTCAGTTCAGATCTATAAAAGAGTAATGTACTTTCTCTTAGGCCAAACCTGTACTGGAGTTCCCAAGGGTTGTATCCTTGGAACCTTCCATTTCGTAGCGTTCCTCGTGGACTTGATATCTCCCGTTTCTCTCGAATCTTTCTATATGCCGACATCATCGAAGGATATCCAACCCTTTTAGATCTAATACTATACGTCAAATCCCATATTTGAACTTCAAATGGATCTTTCCTCTCAACTTCAACAAGCAGCGCCCCCAAATCGGAAGGAATAATCCGGAACACATTTATGGTATAGCCCCACTTTGGCAAAAAACTAGGCTTAGATGATGTTATATCCAGTGCTCTCTTGGCACCATTAGCAGAGATCTTGACTTGGTGGTCTTGCTATCTTCCAAAGTCGAGACCTTCGCTTACACCTCATAATTAACTTCCGCTGAGTTTATTTATTCTTCGGGATACAAACGGGACGATCCCAAAAAAGTATCCACCAATATATTATGCAAGTGAAACTATAATTTTAAAGAAAAAAAAATCAATAGAACAAAATTTCTTGAAAAGCATACATAAGTGTCAAGCAGTTCATTGGTCAATCCCGCAAACTCAACCAATAAGTGTTGTGGCCGGAAAAAGGCAGACCAAAGATATCGAAAAGTCTGGAACCTGTCCATTCCATCGGCAAAAATGTTCACCATCATTAATGGCAGGTCCAAGAACGATTAATTCTCTTAGGAACAAACTGTACACGTGGAGAAGAGTCCTTGTCCAATTGAGGTTCCAAATGAACTTTCCTTTTCATCATGAGTTTATAATGTAGAATACGGCAGTTGTTCTCGAGCAGATCACAAATGTTATTGATAATAATGAAGTTGTACAATGAAGCACAATTTATTCCATTTCCTCCGGCGCCAGCTTCGTCATGTTTCTATCATATATTCGAGGTGATTTCCCAAATGGATTGTTCGTACGATTGAGTTCAGGAACCGAATAGACAATCGTACATTCAAACATCTGCGTCTCTGCTGGCGTTCAATGTCTGTGTAATATTGGTAATAATCTTTCCGTATATGTTGATCAAAAATTCATCCTACTCCGTTGCCGACTGTATAATTTAGCCATAAACCGAAACTACGCGGAAGAAAAACTCCGCTCATTTGCTATATAAGGCAATGGCGGTTCGTGGAAGGAGGATTCTTCGGCGGTACCAATTTCAAACCTAAATAATCAACAGATGATGTGTCTTCTAAGAAGATTTCAAAACTACCGTGAAGGGAGCGTCCGTATATATTGAAGCAAATCAGGCAATTACAGGAGTTTTTATCGGAACAAATCCAAACCAGTTATTGAACGAATCAGAACCGGAGTGTTGAAGGAAAACTGAGGCCGAAACATGGAACGGTATAAGATGATGTGTCTTCTAAGAAGATTTCAAAACTACCGTGAAGAGGGCGTCCGTATATAATGAAACAAATCAGGCAATTACCAGAGTTTTTATCGGAACCAATTCAAGCCAGTTATTGAACGTGTCAGAATCGGAGTGCTGAACGAAAACTGAAACCGAAAAATGGAAGAGTATAAGGGTGGAAAACAGAGAGATATCTAACTACCCCCATAACTATCCGTATGTCTCCGCTGCGGCAGCCGTAATGCATGGCTGGCCTCAAGAGACAAATTTCTAGTTGAAATATGGATATTGAGAGCGTATCGATCTAAGGATGCGTGCGAGGCAACTTTCTAGCTGAGCTCTTTTTGGCGTCGTACATTTATCATTGCCTGGGTACATTGTACACACAAGGCAAATGTTTCACCTTCCAGGATTTCGTCCAATTTGAACTTCGCTTTATGAATATATAGGGTGTACTTTTGGGAATGTTACATGGCAAATATGTGTTCTATCGGAATTGAAATTCGTTAAATATCGAATGATATACAGAAAAACTGACGTCTCAAGTAAGTTTAGGATACGTTATTCACGAAATTCCGCGAAAATTAGGGCGTCGGCATTCTACAAGTGATTACAGAGTTTTAATTGGATCGGACATTTTGAGTTATAGAAGAAAAATTGGTTCAAGCACTGACGTGAAGTCAGAAGCTTTTGCGCGTATGTTCTATTGTCCATTCTCCTGTATTGGACACTCTTCTCAATCGAATTCACCATGATGATTTTTATTGTCTATTCTCCTGTATTGGAGACTCTTCTTAATCGAATTTGCCATGATGAATTCTATTGTCCATTCTGGACAATAGAATTCATCATGGCAAATTCGATTAAGAAGAGTCTCCAATACAGGAGAATGGACAATAGAATTCATCATGGTGAATTCGATTGAGAAGAGTGTCCAATACAGGAGAATAGACAATAGAATTCATCATGGTAAATTCGATTAAGAAGAGTGTCCAATACAGGAGAATGGACAATAGAACATACGCGCAAAAGCTTCTGACTTCACGTCAGTGCTTGAACCAATTTTTTTCAAATCAAATCCAAAAGCTCTCAAAAAATCACCCGTTATTACATAAAGATATATTCTCATTAGTGATAGAAAAACTGGCCTAGAATTCCTTTCTACCCATCACGAGATTTAATATCCACAAATGAGCCTCTCACCTTACAAGATCAGAAGCCTTCTGCAAAATTCAAAGGTCCCCTCTCGCAAATATACTCCTCTGAAGGCACATGGATCTCTTGAAGAAGAATCGCCTATCTATTCCTCAAAGATATTCACTCTTGTTCATAGAAATCCCTTCAATATTTAGTTGCCTCCTCCTAAGGAGGATCTCTTTCAAAACCAGGTCTGACCACTAATGTAGGGCTATCATCTAATCTCCTATAGATTTGTGATGAAATAACACGATTTTGCCATGAATATATATGTATAATAATATGTCATCATGACATTCATATTTTATTTTTGGAGGTTCTCGCAAAAATACGACCATAGACAACATATCATACGACGAATCGCATCCACCTACCGAACTCACAAAAGGCTGCTCGGTTCTCCAACAATATAGATCCGATCGTGTTCAAACTTGGAATTCTGCAGTAGAGTTAGGTTCTGCAGGCTCTCCCAAAATTTCAGCCATGCCGGACGAATAGTTTATGATATATAGAATTTTTTTCAATTATTTTTAATTATTTTTTTTTGAATTTTCTAGTTATACCATCCTCACGAAATTCTGCAAAAATTTTCGCGTTGGCATTCTACAACTAATAACCATGTTTGAATCCAATCGGTTTTGTATTCTTCGAGTTAATGAGGAACAAAAAACATCCAAATTTCAGAAAATTTCAGATGGCTATAACTCTAAAACCGTTTGGACGATTATGCTCATAAGCAAACTCAAATGTCGCATTCAGATGCACAACCTAACCTGAAATTTTCAAGCCGCTATCTCCTTCCGTTCTCAGGTTATCGTGACAACAAAAATATTTTTTAATAATTTTTTAATAATTTTCTAGCAATACGATTCTCACAAAATTTCACGAACGTGCTTAGGTCTATATTCTACAACTATTCACCAAGTTTAAATTCGATCGGATTTATTTTGGTTGAAAACAAAATTATTACTCGGAAACCATTGGGCCGATTATACCCATTAACGAACTTGTCCGTCGTATTGGGATGCGCAACCCACCCTGAAAATTTCAAGTCGCTGGCTCTTTTCGTTCTCAAGTTATCGTGGCAACGGCCGGACGGCCGGACGGCACCACAGAATTAAATTTCAGATTTGGGCAAAACTATAACGCGTATGTTCCCCAGAACATACGCGCAAAAACAAAATTTCAGATGTGTATAACTCCAAAACCGTTTGGCGGATTTTGCCTAGTAACGAAATAAAATGTCGCATTCGGAAGCGCAACCTACCTTAAAAATTGCAAGTCGCTATCTATTTCCTTTCTGAAGTTATCGTAAGATAAATGATATTTTGTAACAATCTTTTTTCTAGTGGTATGATTGTCACAAAATTTCACGAACGTCTTCGTGTCAGTATTCTACAGATAGCTAAAAAATTTCCATTCCATCGGATTTGTTTCGCTTAAGACAAAAATAGTACTCAGAAACCGTTTGCCGATTATGCACATTAACGAACTTGTTTGGGCGTGCCATTTACCCTGAAACTTTCAAGTCGCAATCTCTATCCGTTTGAATAAAAGTATCTGAATAAACCGGCAGGAAAACTTCTAAACGAACAGACGCACCTATGGAATCACCCACTTTTCGAAATTCTCAAGAAATAATCCTACAGAAATCATATAAATACCTTGTTGCACAACTTGAAATACACCAGTTTCAAAATGTAGTAGTACTACGAAACCCGAGTCACTGTTAAACCTTCATAAAATATAGTGATAGGAAACTAAGTAATTTAATTCGAGAGTTCAACATGTCCTGAGACAGAGTGAATTTTTCCTATTGCAGATTTCAGTTCTTTATGGCACTTCCTGATACTTTGTCTCGGATTCTTCAAAACTGCTTTCGGCATTTTCAATTTCAAAGCTAAGAGTTCTTTATTATTCGACGATAATGATCTGAGATAATATCTTGTCTAAGATGGAACACTACGTTGATTGTTGAGAGTAGAAATTGGCAACGTCTCGGGGAATTATTTTGACATTGACGATATTTCAGGAGTGCCAACCTGCCTTAGTTTTAGTTACAAAAACTTGATAGACCTAAATCATGGCCAACCGGGAGACTTTTTGAAATTGATTGGAGTATAGAGTAATATAATAATCTTTGTGAATTCCACCGTAAGTAAATTTTCTATCGCTCATTATTTCAATCAATAATATCCACATAATAATAGGGTATAATTAATCATTCGCAAAAATATACGGGTACACAATACACGCCGCCGTGCGCCGCTTATTCGTTACGTCAAAACAAGCAAACGCGTGTAAAATCGACGGCATTTACGCAGAAACATGGCGTTAACGTAATATTTTGATTAGGAAACAATACGTGCCGCAATTTCCCTCACACCCAGAAGCACCCTCGATTCGCAAACTCTGTCGCCAGGTTTGTTAAGCGAGATTTGCCCCGGCGCAGGGCCCTAATGAGACACAATTCATCAAGGGCCATCGGCGTCGTGGAGGGCCCTCTTCCAGTAATTATCGCTGAAAGCTGCTAACTTTTTACGGAACTATATTTCGAGGATTCCGGGCGCGGGAACACTTGTATGCAAATTGTCCGATTGTTGACGGCCGGTTCGAACCGGTTTCGCGCGTAGACTTGAAGTGCAATTTTGTTATTCCAGAGAATTTTCGTATTGTAATTAGAAACGTTGTATTCTCGAATAAGTTGGTCGTCGAAATATTTATAAAAGCACTGACGTCGAGTCTGGAACTTTAGCGCTCTCGTTGATGTAAGGGTAATTTCACTGATGTGTAACACTGAAATTTTTAGTTTTTAAGGAACTATTATTTAAAGAAAAATTGGTTCAAGCCGTTAGGAATGATATCAATGGATTCTTATTATAGAACTACATCATAAATATAATTGCAGAGTTAAAGGAAGAAATATTGTTCGCAACCATACCACACTGAATATGCTAGATACCGTGCGAACACTGAAGCCAAGCAGACTTCTGTGCGTCATTTTTCAAGAATTTTCGTATTCTAAATTTAATGTAAAACAAAATATTTTTCTTTACTCCGAAAAATCCTGGCTGATTCAGGCCAATAACGAACTTAACCCAGATATTTATCTCCCAAACCTTCTCTGAAAATTTCAACTACCTACCTCACTCCGTTCGAGAGTTATCGTGGTTACGGCCGGCCGGACAGAATCGATTTTGACCATGGATTCTTGATCAGTGAGTCGAATCGAATCGTAAGATCATTTTCGGCCAAAAATTCGAAATTTACAGACATTTGGGCAAATTGATAAGCACTCTGTTCCGAGGAACAAGAGCGCCAAAAACGAATTTCAAATTAGCCATTGAACATTCGAATATGTCACGTTTGCTCGAAAAGGTATAGATTTCGGTTCTATTTCACAATTATTTGAAACAATATAAAGTCACTATTCTTGATCCTTTCCTTTCTTTTTCCTCAATTATCTTTTCTTTTACCCTTTCTCATCTAGACAGTAAATAGATAAATGATTTTTTTTCGAAACAACCACAGACAAAATTTATAGGTTCAAACCTCATCTTTTCAAATAGTGAGTATGAGTTTTTGTTACATCGTTTGAAAGGTATCGTCATTCTCTATATAATAATTTTATTTTTAACCAATACAAATCCTATCGAATTAAACTTGGAGAGTAGTAGTAGAATAAAAGCTTAAAGACATTGATGAAATTTTGTGAGCTTCGTATCACTAAAAAAAATTTAAAAAATTATTAAAAGATATTATTTGTCACGATAACCTGAGAACGGAAAGAAATAGACTTGAATTTTTTAGGTTGGGTTGTGCATCTGATTGCGACATTGAGTTTGTTTATAGGCATAATTGGCCAAACGGTTTTGGAGTTATCCATCTGAAATTTGGTTGTTATTTCCTCAATAACTCCAAAAATATTAAACCGATCCAATTCAAAAATAACTATAAGTTTCAGATTGCCAACTCAGGATCGTATCAATAGAAAAGTTTTGAAAAAGCTTTGAAAATCCTTGAAAAAATTTTATATGTCAGATATTATTCGTCCGACATCGCTGCAATTTTGCGAGAGCCTTCAAAACCGAACTCTGCTGCCAAGTTCCAAGTTTGAATACGATTGGATCTATATTGTTGAAGATGCGAGCTGCCTTGTATGAGTTGAGTAGCTGCCTCGATAACATTCGAACGAAAGAAGATAGGGACTTGCAATTTTCAGGGTAGGTTGCGCATCCAAATGGGAGAGCTAAGTTCGTTGTTGGGCATTATCAGCCCAACGGTTTCGGAATATTATCTGGAATATTATTTCCCTGATAACTCAAAAGAGATAGACTCGATCGAATTGAAGCTTGGTAACTAGTCGTAGAATATTGAAATAAAAACGTGTGTGAGGAAATTACCACTAGAAAATTAAAAAAAATTACGAACAAAAATTATGTATCTCACGATAACTTGAGAACGGAAAGAGATAGCGACTTGCAATTTTCAGGGTAGGTTGCGCATCCGAACATTTAAGTTTGTTACAAATCTGATCCAATTAAAACTCGGTGATTACTAGTAGAATGCCGTCCTTCTGATTTTCGTGGAATTTCGCGAATATCGTGGAGTTACTTGAGGCTTAAGTTTTTTCGTATTTCAATTCTAATATATAATACATATGTCAGAATTGAAAAATTCTTTGATCATAGACGATTCTCTCGGTACTGAAGTCTGTCATCAAAACGATATGTTATGTATTCATATATTATAAAAGCTGAGAAAACCGTTTATATCGATGCTAAATTCGTAGTGGAGTGTCCAATAGAGGTGAGTGGACAATAGAACAAGCTCGCAGAAGCTCCTGTCTTCATGTCAGTGCTTGAACCAATTTCTCAATATTATTTATAATTCTCAACACTATGTTTAAAATCGCTTGGAAAAACTCGAGGTGAAACGATCGTCCTAATAAACTTCCTGTCATCGTTTTCCCGGAAAAATATGCAAAACTTACTCCAGCATGCTAATCAGGCAAAACAATCCTTTCATCGCCCCTGAAAAGAAATTCCATCACTATTTCCCTCCGGAAAAGCTGGCGAATAAATAAACGTGAAACAACGAATCGAAACAACCGGCGGCACCGCTAAAAACGGACCACAATGAGAACTATGAGTTATTGCCCGCCAGAAAACATCTTGTTTACTTTTTGAGTTTCGCGAGACGCGAATGCGAACAATCGGAGGCAACAGTTTGCTCAACGAGAGCTCTCTTCGTGTACGACACAAAAACTCCGGGAGAACTTTCCTTTCGGGACCCCGTCCTATGTTACTTTCGTCGTCCGGACGATCGGGGTTATTGTGTCTCGTTTCCGTTGTCGTTTTCTGTAAGGCCGCGAGATGGCTTCGCCGGCTCCTCGAACTTTCTCGACCGAAAGCTCGCCGGTGTTTAACTAGTCGAAGACAAATATTTTCAGGTATTTCTATTGTTGAAAACATCATGAAAAAATTGAAATCCCTCTGCATCTTATCTTTACATTACGGTCGAATTTTGACTACAAGTGGTACAAAACTATCAGGAGTCATTCTGAAAAGTTGAGTAAATGGAATAGCCACTTTTATTTATGAAACAAATCTAATATAATCAGTCCAGAGAGAACTAAAATCAGAATACGTACTTATGTAGAAAATCTTAAATAATGTTACTAAGGAATAACTACCTGTACATTAGTTAGAAATCCCGCTCTAAATCTTCCATATCTAGATAATCCGCCGTATTCACAAAGCATTCAATCTCTGTTAAGTCCTAACTGAGGTTCTCAGTTAAGGATAAATAAGAATCGCAACCTCAGTTTACGTATGTAACGGTGCTGAAACAGGCCTGTTTCACGTTAATTTTCACTTAAACTGAGGTTGCGACTCTTATTTATCCTTAACTGAGGACCTCAGTTAAGACTTAACGGAGATTGAATGCTTTGTGAATACGGCGGATTGACTCGTAAATTATGCTCGACTTCCTTGCATCATTCATTTTCGACTGACTAACCAAATCACTCTGCCTATCAACTCAGCGAATCCAAATTTCAAATTGTTTCTATTTATGAAAGTGTTTCATTTTCCGTTTAGGTTGTCGGGAAATATTCATGTCGAATACCACTCGAGATTAATTATTCCAGATGTAATTTCTCGATTTTTGGCGCTCTTGTGCCTCGGAACATAGTGCTTATCAATTTGCCCGAATGTCTGTAATTTTCGAATTTTTGGCTGAAAATGGTCTCAAACTATTTGGTTCGACTCACTGATCAAGAATCCGTGGTCGAAATCGATCCTTTCCGGCCATCCGTCCGTTAACAAGATAACTCTCAAAAGAAATGGGTTAGAGGATTGAAATTTGCAGGTCAGGTTTGTAGCGTAAATATCTCAGACGAGTTGGTTAACGGGCAAAATCCACCAAGCGGTTTCGGAGTTATGGCCGTTTATAGTAAAAAAAAAATTTATGAATATTTCCGAAATCGATCACTTGATCTATAGGAAATTTAGCATCAAATTGTGGAATAATGACTTTTGTACGCATGCGGAGTTTCGTATTGGTCGGGTTGCCGTAAAGTGTCAAATTTTTTTTTTCAATTATGAAATTTTTCTTGTACAATAACTCTCGAACAGAATGAGCTAGGCAGTTGAAATTTTCAGAGTAGGTTTAGGGGATAAATATCTCGGTTTAATTCGTTATTGGGCAATCTGGACCAGAATGTTTCGGAGTAACGAAAAAAAAATTTTTTTAACTGATAAATTTCGAATTAATTTTTTTTAAGATGCAGTTTCACCATAAAAATCCATTGATATCATTTTTAACTCTAATAAGCTAATATTTTCGGAGATACGATTTTTCGAATTTTCGATAATGAATCGTACTTCTATGTATTCACGGCTATAATTATTGTATCTATGAATTATTATATGATCTGTGTTCATACTTGTTTATGTCATCCTGTTCTATAAGAGAGAGTCAAATTCATTTCAGCTATTTTAATTTGATTTCTTCCATGGTGCAGTTCTCATTCTCTGATTGCTCATTTAATCCTGATTAATAACCTATTATTTGAATTGAATTTCCTTTATGATGCAGTTCTATCATAAGAATCCATTGATATAATTCCCAACTCTGAGAAACCCATACTTTCGGAGATATAATTCGTCTATTTGAACAAGAGCGCCAAAAAGCTCCTGCCAACAGGGCTTGAACCAATTTCATATTCATGTTTTTGCTTTTCGGCCATTTTGCTCATGACATTTATCCAAAACTAAATATTTTTTTTTTGCATTATAGGCATAACAGTAAACGGAAAATTATATCGTTATATTTTTCGCTAAGAAAATGGAAAATGATGTTGAAATTAGAGTAGGCAATATTCGTCCGGGTATCTTTCGGAACAGGCCGGGCCACGAGCGTCTATCCGACCTCACGATGTCAGATTTCTTCATGGTTGTCTGGTCCATGACCACCTCCCCGGAAGACATTTCCAACGCCCTTTCAGCGGCCGCCATGAATGCGGGCATCACAGCCCGTCATTTCACAAGTGAGTGAGCCCGGTGAACGGGGGGAACAATAAATTTCGAACGGGGCAAAACACAGAAGTTTTAAGCAATCCTTGTCCATTTGAACGAAAGCAATTCCGAAAGACCTCCTCGCCCCGACCTGAGTTGGCAATTCAATTAAATTAAGTCTCGAAAATTTGGTTTCGCGAACTCTTAAGCCCTCTTTCGTAAAAGGACGAGGAATTATTTAATCAATTCGGCGAGAGAGTTATCGGCGACAGATATTTACTTAAATCCCTTAATTTTTGATTCCGACTGGCAGATAATTAGGGGCGGAAGAAGAAAGAAATCGCGAAGTAATTAGAGTACGCACTATAGCGGGTTTAAGAATTTGCTACTTTCGAAGCATCCTGTCGGAAGGAAAGTTTGAGTATACTCCAGTCACTTTTATAAAGTATCCCGGTTGGCCATGATTTAGGTCTCTCACGATTTTGTAACTAGAACTGAGGCAGGTTGGCACTCCTGAAATATAGTCAATGTCAAGACAATTCTTTGAGACGTTGCCAACTAGTAAAGATAGAAATGTATGTAACATAACCCGAGAAATAGAAATGAAAATGGTTTCCAAGCTTTCACGTTCCATACGAAAATAAACAACAAACTTCAGAATATTTTAAAGGTGGTTAGTCAAAACTGGCTGTCAAATCTTCGAATAAACTAAACAACTTTTAGGAAATACATTCGAAAAACATTCTCAATGAAATTTATTTTTAACCGAAGATATATAAATACACTGTTCACTAACTAATCTCATTCTTTGTCGTCAGATGACAGTCGTAATAAATATACTGTATTATATACCAGGTGTCAATTTGAAAACTTGCCAGTCCAAATATGTGACGATAGGGATGTTTCGGGAGAAAATGCCGGAAAAGGTCAATTTTAATTCGGAGGTGGACTTACACAAACATGTGAGGACAGACTGTATTATTGTTTGACTAGTAATGGAAATCATTTCGAGCATCTCATTTGATCTGGACACTAAGTATGCATACCCTGTAACTACTTCAAGGACTCGATAAAAATTTGCAAACTGTAGTATTCATGTAGAGGGTAAAGTTGTCTTTCAATTGAGAAATACCTCACCCTCTATTCCCTATTAATTTATAGGTGAAATCCCCCACACCTTGGCTTGAGAAGATTTTGGCTTACAACTGTGCTCAAAATATGCCCCCCCCCCCAAATAAAAATTGACCTGTTTCAGCATCATCTCTCAAAACATCCCTGGTGTGACGTTATTGGCCTGGCAAGTTTTCAAATTGATACCCTGTATACATTACTACATTTCCGATAGAGCTCGTACCAGAATAATATATAATCCAACTCCTCTTTGAACTGTCACAAAATACAAAGGGTTAATATAGCAAGCTTCATGGAGATATCTAATTATTTTGTGACCGCAACATTACCTTCCTCATAGTCTATCAGGATTTTTAGCTGTTGTGTATTTAATACCACACGCTAAAGGTTCTCATAGTGCCTCCAACCCCATGGAAATCATCTCGGTATGTACACAGGTTACCCGACTTCATTATACGCGAGAGTGCGTTATTTCAACCCTTACAATTTCACGGTAAAGGATAGAAATTTGGCTCCCTCGGGAATCTAAAAAATCTTGTCCACCCTATCGTGTCGCACCCCGGAATTTCGGCTTTGACCCGTATCCTCAGCGTACGGTGAGCGTTTTCTTTGTCTTCCATAACTCTGTGTGCCAGTTTGACCTGACCTAGTGGTCTTTCTACCCCCTTTCTCGACCAGGTATAGGGCAGATTATAGATTTTCATATTGTTCCAATGAATCATGTGAAATCTGGAAGCTTGAATGATAGTGATAGTGTTTTTTCTTATATGACAAGGCTGGGAAAAGGTTTGGAGGCTCCCTCCATCACTTTAGGCGATTCCTGGGCCCTCCTCATGCACATTGGTTCTTCTCGGAAGATGCTAGTAGTGTGCTTAGGTTTTCTCAGATTGCAGCACTGGTTATTTATCCAATGACGGATCTTATTTGATCCCTGATCCATCTGAGGGGATCGTTAGTAGTTGAGATACTGTATTTTCTGTGTTTCCTTAGCGTGTCTCAGGCCTGATCAGGTGATCTTTCGATTATTGAAACCTCTCGAGAAACTAAATATAGATTATCATTGAAATCATTCGATTATGCCCAACTCTAAAGGTCTTCTCATGATACCTTCGGCCTCAAGAACAACCAAAAATGTAATTAGTTACTCAGGATGACCTTCAATGAGCCCTGGCATGTATGCAACTCCTATCTCTAGAACTTTAACTATAACTAGTAGATATTAGTCTCCTTAGCCATCAATCTACCTAGCCATCAATCCTACTAGCCATTAATCCACCTAGCTTCAAATCTATATTGATAGCAGCGTCATGTACTGGGTCATATTGTGAATCTGACACCCACTCAAACACACGAAAAGTCTATCCAGTTTTGAGTTCTTATATACCGATGGTAGCTCCACCTACCGGGAACCTGAAATTCACTTAAACACATACACAAAGTTTCATAGAAATTAGTCAAGACATGTTTGCGTTCCTATAAAACGATTACAGCTACGGTCCCTAGCATGATGCTGAGACCCATTCAAACACACACACAAAGTTTCAATCAAAATTGATCGAGCCGGTTTTAGGTTCCTAAACCAATTGTCTACGGGGCTCCACTACATGTTATCGCGAGAGTTTCTTTTACGTACTGGTTTAAACCAGCCAGATTCGTCAAACCGTCCGTTATGGAGTTCCCCAAGAAGAATAAACCACGAAGTCTGAGAATGAGGATTTATCGCTGGGAAAATCTCTCGCTACACGAAAACCTACTCCGGCAGATTCGGAATTACTCACGGCGAATGCCAACCCGAAAATAATAACCGCATCTTCCTCATACATCCCCGGAACTTCCGGATAGGCACGTAGCCCGTTCGGGGTTCGATCCTCCTCTTCCGGCAATCTTTCACGACATCTTGTGGATGATTATTGTGTTCCGCCGGTATTCGACCTTACGACGACGCCGTCCTTCGCTGACCCGGGTGGCAATATGTTGTCCTACAGATCAAATTAAATTGAGTGGGGTGCAATAAGCGCCGCCAAACTCAATAAACTCGGCCAGATTACGGCGCGCTTATGGTCGCGACTTTGCCGGATGTCGATTTGATCTTTCAGGGTGTGCAGGACCGAAGGAGTTTGTAGAATGCCTAATTCCAAAGAACGACGAGGAATGGACAAACCTGGGTTTACTTCAACATTTCGGCTACAGCAGCAATATTCTCGGCTGTTCTTGAGCGACGTGCACGGGTTTTATTCTTCACATAACTAACTTGTCCCAACAGCTCGATTTTTTCCACCAATTTCTTTATTGCGGTCCGACAAGGTGCTTCACGACGACCCACAAATGTTCGAGTTTTACGAACCGTCTCTGCCAAATTTGTACCATTCTTATAGTGAATTTTAATAATTTCAATGTGTTCTTGAAGCGTGTATCGTTCCATTTTTATTAATGGCGTAGTTTCTACTTGTCAAATGTCAAAAAATGACAGCTTCAAAAGTGACATCTACCGAAATAGCGGGCTATTCAAAATAACACTTCTTATTGGAAAACCCTTTATATAGTCTGTAATGATTCTATGTTTGTGATCATATTACCCAAGAAAAAAAATTATTTTCTATGAAGTTGAACCGTGATTAAATCCTAATGTCTGACCGATGTTTTATGTTCTACAGAAAATACAGGGTGACCCATCCATGATTTGTCATACGACGAGTAACACTGTGTTCGGGGTGGAAAAAATTTGGTGGGGGAATATAGTCTGATTGATTGTTAGTTGATAGTTCAACTAGTTGGCTACGGAGGAGAGACGGTACTCTGCCTTCAGAGACCAGCAGAAATTTCTTGAGGGATCAATGTCGTTTCGCTGGAAAGAGACGATCTTGCGATTGTGGTGATCATGAGAACGTAAACATCGAGTATATCTTCCTTTCCTTCCTAGAGATTGATAACCACCCCTCACGTCACGTTTACGTCCTCCGAGAGGGACATTCCTCGTCCATTATGCGAAAAGTAAGTCTCGAAATGAAAACCGCAATTGAAATTCTTCAGCGGATAGAGTGCCGTCCCCGGGCCGGAGAACACTTGACCGCAAACGATGTAAACATTCCTACCGAAAAGGACCCTCCATTACGGACAATACCTCCGGGGGTAGCGAGTGCGTTCATCGCCCCCCCCCCCCCTTCGTCGACGTGGTGATAATAAAGTGACGGCGTCGCAACTATGTGCGATCCCCGACTTCTCTGTTAAGATTAAATCGTCTAAGCGAGGTTTAATTTCGAGGAAGATGAACGAGGATTCTTGCGCGTCGTCGTGAAAGTGACACTCGGGGAGGAAATTGAAAAGTTTTTATGCGACTGATGAGGTCGAATATCCGTGAATATCGTCCGATTGTTTCCTGCGAGCGACAGGGGGATTTTCTTTCATTCGGATTTTCGCTGAGATTTTTGCCGTTTAGTCCAATCTGGAAGTTTTGTGGTGATGAATGTAGTATCTGGTTGAATCTCTCTCAAGTACACTATACTAATAACTACACCCTTATCCTTTACAAATTTTGTCGTCTGACATGTTTCAGAAACGGTGTTTCCATCGTCTGAGACGAAGCTTTAGTACAGTACGGCCGGCAGTGCTATGTCGCGAAAACTTTCGAACGGAAGTAAATAGCCACTTGCAATTTTTGGGGTGTGTTGTGCATCCAAATACTACGGTAAAGTTCGTTAATGGGCATGATCGGCCAAACGGTTTCGGAGTTATACCCATCTGAAACTTTGTTACTATTTTGCAATTACTCAAACAATGCAGGCTGATCAAATTGAAACTTGGTAATCAGTTGAATATTAACGCGATAATTTTTGTCGTGTTAAACAAAAATATTTGATTATCTTGGAAAATTCGCAGTCTTTGTATAGAACGATCTAAATAAACTTGTTCGAAATTACAATTGAGATCAATGTGAAAAAAAAAATCAGGTCGGAGAGCCATGGAAAACTTTTGTTGCTTGTAGGTAATTCTTTTAAAAATTAAATAATTACATTGTTCGAATTTTCCCAAATCTGTGATCATAGAAAATGATTAGCTGGTGTTGAAATTGAATTAATGATGGATATTCATTACAAAATTATATTTCAACCGAAAATTTTGCTATAAATTAGCATCTTGCAGGAAGATTTAAGTTCTTGGGATTCTCAGATGTGAATTGAATGTGAAATTGAAAGATTTCAATGGTGAAAATATGAATAGGAGCAACATTGTACCAGAATGAAACGACTTTCGGGGGAAAATTAGAACAAATATCGAAAAATCAAGTTCAAAGAATATTTTCTAGTTACATACATAGTTATACTGACACTAATAATGTCTTTTCACCAAAAAAAAAAACCGATAGGTAATTATTCAATTTTGTTATATGGAGAAAATGAAATAATATTTTTCGTGATTTGCTGACCTGAATTTTTGCACATTGATTTAAATTGGAATTTCAAACAAAGAAGTTTACTTGGGACTTTTCATACAGAAAGTTTGAATTTTGCGAGATAACATTTTTGTTTAAAAATGCTTAATTGATGAATCTCCAACTTTTTGTGAAAAATATAATTTGCGGAGTTGCTGGAAAGCACCGTATATACCAGTTGATATTGTCCCTAGATTGACCTGTTTCTGGCATAAAGATTAAACTAATTCAATATTGAATCAAGAAACAAAAATTTGGGAAAGCTCTGTGGACAGGGGCTTTGGCGCTTTTGTAAAACTAATAGCGAGTAATTATTCAAACTTTGATAAATCATATCTCCGAAAGTTTCGGTTTCTCGGAGTTGGGAATGATATCAATGGATTCTAATGATAGAACTGCATCATACAAAATTTAAGTCCAAAACGTAGGTCTATAACTCACCTCATATGTTGGATTTATATACAGGGTGTCCCAGAAATCAACGATAAGCCGGTAACGGGCGATAGGCCAAGTCATAACAGTTATCAGAAAAATATAAAAAAAAATCTTTGTCATATACTTTTCAAATTATAGGTATTAGAAAAAAAAAGGAAAAACTGACATCCTGTGATGATCTTTCAAGTCCTGTGTCTACAAATATTAATTTTTCGTCAGTCTTTTTTCTGTAATGTAATCATGAATAACCCTTCTGTAAATTACAGTTTAAAATTAAAACATAATTGCCTCAGTTTTAAATAAAATGTTGGATTTTTGCACATCGTTAAATTCAAAATAATTACATCATCCAACTTTAACCGACTGTACTGTAAAAAAAATGTACTTCACTATTTTCGCAAGTACCATCAAAAGATGGCGCATTTAGTCTGGATTCCAAAATGGTATGATACTTGCTAGATTACTTCTTAGTTGAGGAAAATAATAATGTTTTTTAAATGGAACCGGATTTCAGGCCAATTCTGTTTAATTATTGGAAATGGAGCCTAGGCATCTTTAAAGTCCACAATTTACAAGTAAAGTTTGATTTAAACGGTAGACGGAGAGTGACGTTATTTTGCCTAGTAAGAGTGAGACAGATGGTGACGCTAAGTGTGAGCCAGATAGATAGTGACGCAACTTTTATGCGAGAGTGAGACAAAATAAAAGGTGCAAGTTTGAAATAAAATTCAGACATTGGATTTTTTCAGTTGACTTTAATTTAATTAGATTTACAAGAAATTACAGCAAATGTTCAAATTGTTGGCCTTCAGCTGCAATGCAGCTCTACATCTTCTTAAAAATGATCGCGTAATAAGACGGGTGTAGCTTCTTGAGTTAATGTATTCAGCGGCTTCTGTAATTCTTTGGCGCAGCTCGGCTAAATCTTGAATGGGCTTAAATCACACTTTTTCCTTTATCGTTTCCCAGTGAAAGAAATCTATGGGGGTTTAAATCGGGTGAACAGGCAGGCCACGAAATTATACCACCCCGCCCAATCCACCTATCGGGGTATTCTTAGGTCGAGCAACTCTCGTACTGTGCGAGCATAATGCTCTGGGCAGCCATCTTGTTGGTACCACATAATGCTGCCGTACATGTTCAGTGGCACTTCTTCCAATAAATCTGGTAATTGGTTCTGTAAGAAGTCCAAATAAACGTGGGCATTTAAGTTCTCCGGCAGCTCAAATGGACCAATAACTCAAGAAGTTTCACCGGTCTTATTACGCGATCATTTTAAAGAAGATGTAGAGCTTGCATTGCAGCTGAAGGCCAACAACTTGAACATTTGCTGTAATTTCTTGTAAATCTAATTAAATTAAAGTCAACTGAAAAAATCCAATGTCTAAATTTTATTTCAAACTTGCACCTTTTATTTCGTCTCACTCTCGCATAAAGTAGCGTCTCTATCTTTCTCGCTCACACTTAGCGTCACCATCTGTCTCAGTCTTACTAGGCAAAATAACGTCACTCTCCGTCTACCGTTTAAATCAAACTTTACTTGTAAATTGTGGACTTAAAGATGCCTAGAGTCCATTTCCAATAATTAAACAGAATTGGCCTGAAATCCGGTTCCATTTAAAAAACATTACTATTTTCCTCAACTAAGAAGTAATCTAGCAAGTATCATACCATTTTGGAATCCAGACTAAATGCGCCATCTTTTGATGTTACTTGCCAAAATAGTGTAGTACATTTTTTTCACAGTACAGTCGGTTAAAGTTGAATGATGTAGTTATTTTGAATTTAATGGTGGGCAAAAATCCAGAATTTTATTTAAAACTGAGGTAGCTATGTTTTAATTTTAAACTGTAATATACAGAAGGGTTATTCATGATTAAATTACAGAAAAAAGACTGACGAAAAATTAATATTTGTAGACCCAGGACTTGAAAGATCATCACAGGATGTCAGTTTTTCCTTTTTTTTTCTAATGCCTATAATTTGAAAAGTACATGACAAAGATTTTTTTTTATATTTTTCTGATAACTGTTATGACTTGGCCTATCGCCCGTTACCGGCTTATCGTTGATTTCTGGGACACCCTGTATATCAGCAAATTATAATTCGAGCATTCTATGAAATCATAAAATTACCATTAATTATTGAAATTTTTAAAAATCATATATCCGGAAGTATTAGTTTTATAGACTTGAGAATGATATCGATGGATTCTTATGATGAAACTGCATTTAAAAAAAAATTGAATTTAAAATTTGTAATGTAAAAAAAACTTTTTTCCGTTGCTTCGAAACCACCAGGCCGATGTTGTTCAATAATGATCTCATCCGAGATATTTATCTCCTAAATCTACTCTAAGAATTCATCTGTCTATCTCATTCTGTTCGACAGTTATCGTGTTAACGGACGGAGTACCGGACAGAATCTATTTTGACCACGGATTCTTGATCAGTGAGTCGAACCAAAACGTTTGAGACTATTTTTAGCCAAAGATTCGAAAATTACAGACATTTGGACAAATTGATAAGCACTCAGTTGCGGAGACAAGAGCACCAAACACCATGTATGTATGTGTATCTACGTATAAAATTGTTTCTCAAAGTTGTTTTCAGATTTGAATTTTGTTATGTCACCCTCTATTCCTTTATGTTCAATTATTGTATATTGCTTGATATGATTGCAGTTTATTATTCACAAATTATTATTCTTTTGAAGCTCCAGAAGTGCAAATCCCCAAGAAAGACAATTATCCTTAAAAATTCGAACTGCGTATAGAATCGCAAGATCTATTATTGTGAAGAAACATAGTAAAACTTAGTAAAAAGTAAAGTATCACCCAACATAGATCATCTGAACTTTTCATTTCGATCGAGTGATCCGATGCGCAATGAAAATGAAAATTTCTCATGTTAGTTTGATTTCAACCAAATGAACAATAGTTTCTTCGGTTTCACTAATTCGATTTTAGACAATATGAAGTCCAAGCAATCATAAAATCACTACTGACAAATGCTATGAGAATCGATATGACTAGACTTACCAGTAGAAAACTTGAGTTGGTATTTTGAGCAACTTATTGCGCTGAGATTAGAGAACGAACTGATAGTCTAGGTCTTCCCAAGAGAGGTTGTGTCACCCCATGGGCTCTTGGACTTCTTCTTCTTACTAGACTGGCTTAAGTCTGGCATAATCGATCTCTATACGCAGAGTCAGCAAGATAATGTCAGAATATATAGGCCCTATCGGGGAGAACTATTCCACGTATTGCATTGTAGCAAATCAATATAATTATACTTTAAAAGAAAAAATAAATACACATATATATACAAAATGGGAACAGAACACATATATCGCCGAATCTGCCCATATACTCCCAGAACCATTGCTTGTCGTTTTCCTGTTATTTCGCCGCCTGTCATTCGAATCGAAATCGTTCCCGAGGAGCGATAGCAACAATTTCGAGAACCGCATCGGGACTCATCAAGCGCGCGCCCGGTCAAGATTATCAGTGAAATATCGCCTCCATTCCGTTGATGAATTCGATTCGATTTCTGTTCGAATGCACCGAGAGGACGAAGAAAGGGAACAGTGGGGAAAGGCACATCTCCAGAGCGCGGATCGCCCATTCACGGGAAATTGAATTAAAATTTTTGCCGCGATGTTATCGCTCTCTCCCGAATTCTAAACGGATCCGTTTTATTCGATTCATAAATGAGGATAGGGCGCATCGTTCAGAGGTTCATAATTCAATAACTCCGATTTACGGTCGTATTTCTTTCATAAGTTTCGAACACGATTTCGAGACCGTATGAGTGCGGCGATAAAGAGTCGGATTTAAGAGGTCTTTACACGTACCTTGCAGCGATTTTATAGGTAAATATCTTCGTATTTGAGAACGTGGAATCTTCATAAAGAAATTATCACTATTTTTATTGGTGCTAACGTTAGGTAGAAGTTTATTTCATAAGTGTCATCGTGATTCGATTGCTTTGTTTTCCTTTCGGTTCATTTTTTCGGATAGGGAGTATTTTTAAACCTATTTCTTCTGATTTGTCCTTATTTTTTGCGTGGTTGGTACTGTTACATTGCCTTTTGGGTTGCATGCAATGTTTCTCTTGACGCGGTGGTTCTGGCGAAATCTTGTGGCCGAGTGTCGAACGCTTGGAGCTGTCATCTTTTTGGCGCTCTTGTTCCTCGGAACAGAGTGCTTATCAATTTGCCCAAATGTCTTTAATTTTAGAATTTTTGGCTGAAAATGGTATCAAACGATTTGGTTCGACTCACTGATCAAGAATCCGTGGTCGAAATCGATTCTGTCCGGCCGGCCGTTAACACGATAACTCTCGAACGAAAGGAGTTAGAGGATTGAAATTTGCAGGGTAGGTTTGGAGCGTAAATATCTCGGACGAGTTCGTTGACGGGTGAAATCCATCAAGCGGTTTCGAAGTTATGGCCGTTTTTAATAAAAACGTTTTTTATGAATATTTCCGAAACCGATCACTCGATCAATCTGAAATTTAGCACCAAATTGTAGAATCATAATATTCAGACGCATGTGAAGTTTTGTATTGATCGGGTTACCGTAAAATGAAAAAAAAAATTTTTGAAAATTTTTAAATTTTGTTTCTACAATAACTCTCGAATGGAATGAGCTAGGCAGTTGAAATTTTCAGAGTAGGTTAGGGACATAAATATCTCGTATAAGTTTGCTATTGGGTTAAATAGGCCAGGTGGTTTCGGAGTAACGAAAAAAAAATTTTTTTTAACTTACAAATTCCAAAATATTTTTTTTTTTAAGATGCAGTTTCACCATAAAAATCCATTGATATCATTTTCAACTCCAACTAGCCAATACTTTCGGAGATATGATTTTTCGAAATTTCAATAATGAATCGTACTTCTATGTTTTCACAGAATGCTATAATTATTCTATCTATGATTTATTATATGATCTGTGTTCATACTCGTTTATGTCATCCTGTTCTATAAGAGAGGGTCAAATTCATTTCAGGTATTTTTTCCATGGTGCAGTTCTCATTCTCAGATTGCTCATTTAATCTTGATAAATAAACTATTATTTGAATTGAATTTCCTTTGTGATGCAGTTCTATCACAAGAATACATTGATATAATTCTCAACTCTGAGAAACCAATACTTTTGGAGATATAATTTGTCTGTTTGAACAAGAGCGCCAGAAAGCTCCTGTCCACAGGGCTTGAACCAATTTCTTTTCGATCAATCGGAATCAGTGGATCTCCAAGTATTGTTGTTATGTTCTATGATTCAGTTTTGACAACTGGGGTCATTTCATCATAATTGTCATTTATTTATTTTTATTTATTTTATTTACTGATTTCTTCTTCTTCCTCCAGAAATAATTAAATTGTACATGTTGTTCAAGTAGTGGAATTATAATCTGTTACAAAATCTGGGAATTTTGTTGGATGAACAATAACTTTTTCGCCTTATACACCACTTTCAGGAGGTGACAGATGAGTCATAACGAATTCTGTTTAATACAGATATTGTTTCATGTTCGCAAGATTGTGGTGGTATATTCGGAATTCGGCCAAATCACTAATCGTGGCATCTCTGCTTATACCATAGAACTATAGGAATTTCATCGTTCTCTAGTGATAATGAATCTACATTTACACTTTTGAATTAATAAATATTTACAGAATTTATTTACAGAACTCTACAATCTCCAACCTCGCCGTCGTAATCAAATATACATAAAATATCGTCAATTACTGAGGTTCCTAACGTGTTTATACTTAAACTTTTACTTCGCCGTTTTACGTCACTTGCACTCAATCTCTTCCGTCTAACTTTTTTTCACACGTCTAAGAAGGAATTAACTTCCTTAGCGTCTCGCAGATTTCCTCGATGACCTCAATCGCGCTGGACCCCCCGACTCACTGCCGCTCAACCCTTAGTACCTACCAACCCCTCTCCCTGAACTAGCGCTGTCCTACCAAGGTCCTATTCAACGCTGATTATTAGATCTTCTGGCTGTGATACGTCGCTGGGGCCAATAGGGTTCCATCAGAATGATCTCTTTCGTGGCACTATAGTTCCACGATATCGCTATCCCACGAAGCAGGATATGTGTTGCTCCTAAATTTATGAGACAACTAACACGAATATGTTCCTAGCGATTTCCTGATGTTCAGGAAAAATTTTCTGTGACTCTAGATGTCTAATGGGCTTCAAGGTGCCTCTAGAGTGGATATCTTCATGTCATGGGGATGGAACCCAGATATACTTCTGAATTATCGGTACGGACGTCGTTAAACGTCATTTGCACCATTAAACCCAATCTTAGGTCTACTATTTGCAAGGGTGGAAATATAATCCCTACAGAATGATTTTGAATGTTCGATTTATTATTCGATTGAAATAGATAGGTCCATTTGGACCCATGGATAGATAGAATCTCATTTCATGATTGTCGGATGATCGCCATGCGGAAAAATAACATCGTTCCAATCCGGGCACCGGTCTTTACGGCTTCTATTACTCCAAACCGGTCCGCGTCGGCTGCAAAAATCGCACGACATAAAATCTAATCGGCCGAAACGCACCGAACCGCCACGGCCGTAAATCAGACCGGACCTGCACTCTGCAAAAGTGCCGGTAGGTGGTCGAACACGGTGGCGGCTGATGTATGTAGTCGTCCCGGAGTTCGATACCCCGTAGCCGCCATGTTCTGCCCGACGAACAGATAAACATTTCACAATATTACATGTCGTCCGCTTAAATTGTTAATAGCCATCGGATCCGGACAATATATATTGCGGAAAATCGAGTCGGACACCGGGAAGAGATCGCGTGAGGTCGCGTTTCCATTTAAAATGGAGCGCCTGTTTTCCGGCTGGTCGGCGCGCTGTTGTCATTTTTGTCGAAAACAGCGGTCGGCGCAATTTTCGTACACGAGATAAAATTAGTTAAAGTTTAATTGGCCTCGGCGGTACAATAAATAATCAGCTATGGGGATGCGAGGGCGACGTTGTTATTATACATAAAAGGCGGGGGACGCCATTTTCGAACGATCGATTCTGTTCGATGAATGGCGTTTGTTGACCTACGTGACATAACATTTTTACGCTGCTTTCATGACGGAGTGACAAACTAATTCTACGCCCTTAGTCTGTGGCCAAGGGTAATCGCGACACATCGATTCAATAACACCGTCAAAGTGTATCAATTTTCTCTACTCCTCACTCCATTTCTACGAATTTCTTCTACTGTTCGCCATTTTTCCGAACTTATTACCATCAGTATATTGTACAGGGTGTCCCAAATATACCACGCGAAAGTGACACTGGAGATAGATTGGCATTAGGTCTATCAGATAGCATCAACATGACCTCAGTAAAAGTCCGCTGGTTTTCGAGATATCACCACTGTTGCGTCCCATGACTTCACATGTTGGGAAGCGCTCATTTGTATTTCTAAACAAAGCAGCTCGCTTGTAAAACTTAAATGTTTTGGGTTAACTGGTTTATTTTTGCATGGGTGATCTCACCCTTGAAATCAATATTTTCCACGAAAAGATAATTGCAAGTAAAATATCTTGTAATACTTCAACCCTTGTAGAAGTATTTATGACCTCTTTTCTGTGAAATATTGATAAAATGCATACAACAACTAACACATTGCCAGAGCTGTGAGTCCTTTGTCTAGATTCTAACCCATACAAAAATCTAAAGTTTTCCGATTAGATCGCCACGGCTTTGGCTTTTCACTAAATCGAGGGCGTAGATTCCGAATCTGTAATTAGTTTTTCCGTATCTCGATTAATTTTGGTAATATGGCGAAAAATCCGACTGATTAGTCCATTTTCCGGAGTTAGAGCCAGAAATTGCGACTTTTTTCTTCATTGCTCCGAAACTAATCGAGGTACGGAAAATCTAATTACAGATTCGTGATCTGCGTACCCGATTTAGTGAACAACCAAAGTCGACCGCGTCGACCTAATCGGAAAATTGTAAATTTTTGGGTGTGTTAGATACTAGAGAAAACTTTTTGGCGTTTGACGGATTCGATCATTACCTAATATGGTACGGATAGAGATACAGAAAAAATAGATACATAAATCTAAACGTCGTCCACCGACCAATAATAGGGGAAAATTTGGTTATTGAGATGTGAAAATCATAAATTTGGGACGGAAAAGAAGAATTTTCCTCCGATTCCGGGTCAAAAATATTTCTAAGTGCCGACCCAAAAAATTTTTTTCGTGTTATATCGATACGGAGCTCGTGTCTAACTAAATCGAGGTCGCTGATCACGAATATGTAATTAGTTTTTCCCTAAGTGGCGTACTTTGGGAAAATTTTCACTTAAAGTGAAAAAATTGACGAAAATAGGTCAATTTTGGAACTTTCCACCGCCCAAAATAATCTGAGTAGGTTGTTGCTGATTTTTTACGTCATATTTGGATCCTTTATCTATCGAATCATCCGAACAATAAATGTCGAGGTCGTACGCTTCGGAAATTATGATTTTTTTCCCGAGGGTCTATTTTTCGGAAAATTCTTTCCGTGATATTTCCTCGGAAAATTTTTGTAATAAATATCTGATGGTAGATTCGGAATCTACGGCCCCGAATCTATAAGAATAAGTACCCGTTTCATAGTTTTGCGTCAAAAAATTTTTCTCGAAAAATGGGATTTTTTTAAGGCTAATGTATTAAAAAATTGCCAAAATTCGACCGGTCTCCGATTTCGATGCAAATTACGTCATTTACTAATTCGGGGGCGTAGATTACGAATATATGATCGGATTTTTCATTAGAGAATTTTCCGCGGAAATACCGCGAAATGAATTTTCCGAAAAACAGACCCTTGGAAAAAAAATCATAATTTCCGAATAGTACGGCATGGACATTTTCTGTGTGGATTATTCAGTAGATAAAGGATCCATATAACACGGCAAAAATCAACAACACCTTACTCCGATTTTTTAGAGCGGTGTGAACTTCCAAAATTGACCTATTTTCGTCCATTTTTTCACTCTAAGTGAAAATTTTCCCAAAGTACGCCACTTAGGGAAAAACTAATTGCATATTCGTGATCAGCGACTTCGATTTAATTAGACACGAGCTCCGTATCGATATGCCATGAAAAAAATTTTTTGGGTCGGCACTTAGAAATATTTTTGACCCGGAATCGAAGGAAAATTCTTCTTTCCCGTCCGAAATCTATGATTTTCACATCTCGATATCCAAATTTTCCCGATGATTGGTCGGTGGACGACGTTTAGATTTATGTATCTATTTCCTCTGTATCTCTATCCGTTCGGAAAATATTAGGAAATGAGTAAATCCGTCAAACGCCAAAATGTTTTCTCTAGTATCTAACCCAGGGGTCACCAATTAGTTTCATTGGAGGTCCGTTCACAAACTCTGTATATCTGTCGCGGGTCGTTGATAGCATTATGATGGCATAAGAATTTGACTAGCAGTTAATCTAAATCCAATATCTATAATTAGTAAATAAAACGAAAAGTTATCTGAATTTTTTTAATCAAGAATACATCTTTTCTGGAAAAATGGTCCGCAAAAAAAAGGTTCGCGATCCGCATCCGGACCGCGGTCCGCCATTTGGTGACCCCTGGTCTAGACTATTCGAAGACCCCTAGTCTGTGAAAGTCGGACCGGTTTCCATGTTACAAAACAATGAATGTGGGAGCGAGATAGCCGATAAGGGTTTTGGTTTTTTTTAATAAGTAGCAATTCTGGTTCTGATTAAAAAAAATTGGTAGTGTTGTATCATTTTGAAAAGGGCATGAAATGGACCAGTTTTTGCGATTATTTGTCAATTCAGTCTGATATAATTTTTTTTCACAGCAGTCAGTCAAACTTAAGTTAACGTTTTAACTTCGGCATAAAATACAACAAGTTAGACATTTTTTGAAGGATTTTGTTCTAGTTGTCGGTGAAGTTATTACTTCATTGTTTAAAGCAACTATTCAGGATAGCCTAGGTAAAAAAAAAACATGAGTTTGAAGTAATTTCTAGCAATGCTAGGCGATAAAAGACCGAAAACTGGAGATTTTTAAAAAATACACAAAAGTGGTGATATCTCGAAAACCAGCGGACTTTTACTGAGGTCATGTTGATGCTATCTGATAGACCTAATGCCAATCTATCTCCAGTGTCACTTTCGCGTGGTATTTTTGGGACACCCTGTATATTATTGTAGGGGGTTACGTTGCATTGCGACCTTAAGGTCTATGGTGCCCCCGTCAGACCTGTCCATGTCATCACCATCTACAGCTCGCCTTCCAGTTCCAGTGCTCTGACTTCCGATGAACTCCAGTATCTGGAAATGCTTCAAGGAGGCTACGTTTTCGCTCCTGTATATTTTTTGCACAAAGCATTCCTTGCGTTGGTTTGAGATGGCGAGGCATTCAGTTATCAGGTGATCAGGAGTTTTATCCTCCTCCCAACCGAATCTGCACTCGTCAGTTTCTCCTAACCCTAATCTCATCATATGCTTCCTAAGGCAGCAGTGCCCTGTGAGGAAACCAGTGAGGAGGCGCAGCGTGTTCTTGCCGAAGTCCAAGTATTTGTTGGATCTGACAGTATCAAAGTTTCGGAGGAATTTCTTGGAGTGATAGATTCCGGGGAGAGATCTCCAGAAAATGCCTGGCTCAGTTTGTTCTTTCATCCGAAATTCATAGGATTCCGGTTCAATAAAGGGGGTTTGTGCTCCTTTCTTGATAAGTTACTATCAGTATCTCTCGCCCTTACGCATGGTTCATATTATATAGTCCTCGAATCCTTTCAATTCGAGTTTCATACAAGCAAATCAATGATCTATCGAATAATTTTAGTTTCAACATGCGACTATTCATTCAGCGAACAAAATTCAATGCTTTTCTCGAATGACCAAACGAAATAAAACTCGCTGTTTACTGTTCATGAAAACAACCGTTGTTCTGTAGCAATTTTCCATATTGGAAATTAGTACCGGTATCTCACGCCCATTGAGTTGTCGCATAAACCTCGAATCTGTTCCATTCGATTTTCATACAACCAGATCAATGAACTATCGAATGATTTTTGTTTCAACTTTGCGACTATTCGATACTATATCTGATGCGATCAATGATGCCACGTAACACTCCCGTTCTGCACCTAGGGAAATTCGTAGCGATGCAGTGAGTATTATGCAGGCGCTAGAATCGCGGTAGTACTGTTGGAATTTTGAGAAATCATCTCTGAAAGTGAAGTACTTGCAATAGAAAGATGCGTGGAAATGAACCTAGAAAGAAACTATCAGAGATGTATATAGCAATCCACTCTGACAGTCAAGCTGCTATTAAAGCTCTGAACTCCCATGTTATCGAGTCCAAGCTAATATGGGAGTGCCGAAGAAAACTCAGTGAAGTAGTCAAGAACAACAGGGTATCCTTGATCTTGCTTCCTGGTCACGCGGGAATTACAGGAAATGAGAAGGCCAGCAAACCTGCCAAGAAAGGAGCACAACCCCCTTTATTGGCCCGGAACCCTACTGTGTGGTTGATAGATACACCTACAAAAGTGAATTTTGAATGAAAGGAGAAACTGAAACAGATATTTTCTGGAGATCTCTCCCCGAAATGTATCACTCCATGAAATTCCTCCGGAACTTTGATACTGTCAAATCCAAGAAATACTTGGACCTCAGTAAGAACACGCTGCACCTCCTCACTGGTTTCCTCACAGGGCACTGCGACCTTAGGAAGCATATGATGGGATTGGGGCTAGGAGAAACTGACGAGTGTATATTCTTTTGGGAGGAGGATGAAACTCCTGATCATCTTATAACGGAATGCCTCGCCATCTCGAACCAACGCAAGGAATGCATTGGGCATGAAATCCGCAGGAGCGAAAACTTAGCCTCCTTGAGCCATCCTTGACTCTGGAGTTCATCAGAACTCTGGAACTGGAAGGCGAGCTGTAGATGGTGATGACATCGACAGCTCTGACGTGGGGCACAATATTAAGGTCGCAGTGCAACGTTATCCCCTTCAACAATCTCCCAAACCTACTCTGAATATTTCAACTCCCTTGCTCATTATGTTCGAGAGTTATCGTGTTGATCAGTCGTTCGAACCAAAACATTTAAGACCATTTTCAGCCGAAAATTCGAAACTTACAGACATTTGGGCAAATTGATAAGCACCCTGTTCCGAGGAACAAGAGCGGCTGATATCGTTGTTAATAAATCAACAGAACGCTGGACTTGTTGGACTATTTCAAGATCAAAGATGAATCGAATGGTTTAAAATCGAATCGAATTGTCGAAGAATCGCTGGAATTATTGTAACACTCTTGGATCTCACTCGTGATTTTTTCACTAAGCCCAAAAGAAAATTTCGCCTTATTACATGATAAAATGAACTCGCAAAGAAAGTGCAAAGACACCTAATGACTGGAATCGAATTAATTCGAGATACAGTAAGACCGAATATCTTTCTCGGCAATTATACGAGTACGTTCGTAGCGTAACTTAATTGGAAATTCTCCCGAGCTTTCTTTCTCTGCTTCCTCGAACCGTCCGATCTATCGGGAGATATGGAAGGGATCCGCCATCAATTAACATGTAAACATCGCAGAAACATCCCGATTGGAGTTGGGAGGAGGCGGCGATTTTTCTTCCTTTATCTGGATCTCCTCCGAAGAGTCCGGAAAGGAGCGGAGGCAATTTCCATCAATTTTAATTCGCGATTAGCCGCATAATTGATTGCATTTTTAATCCGAAAAAGCTGTAAAAGTAAGCCGATATTGGCGCTTCCGGAGGAGACATTCCCGAACTTTAGAATTTTTCCCGAGAATGGACGGTTAAATTCTTAATTTTCCACGCTCGGGCGCCCCATTTGATAACCCGGTGGGGGGGGGGGGGGGGAGGCGAAGACGGCTTCTTTCTATCGTGCAGGAATTTTTCGTCGTTAACGGAATTGTTGTAATACGAGGACGGCGCTTAATTCGGGGCGTTATAAGTATTGGCATGAAAATCGATCAGCGTCCTTCGGAACGATGAAGCTGGTGGAAGCTCATTAGAGAAGATGAGCCTTCTGGTCGATTCGTTCGGGGTATCCTTTTGGGAAATATTCGGGGGTATATTAATGGGATACTTCACACTTTCGACACAGATCTTCTTCGGAGAATCTCTGGTTGACGCGAAATCTATTTTGTTTCCCACTTTTTACTACACTACACGATACTACAGGGTGTTTTAGGGGGAGATATACGTACTTTAATATGTTACTCTTCATTCAATTTTGAGCCAAGAAGTTTCTATCAAATTTGGCCGGCAAAGGCTTCATTCAAAAAATTTTAATTTTTTTTTTTTTGTAGAAATTTATTGAAGTTAAGAAAATTTATTTGTGCTTAGTATCTTCCAAATGTCGATTATTCCTTTGATATCCTTCCTTTTTCTTTTTTTTTTCTGGATCTTGCAAAATTTCAGCGATTTCGGAGGAATAGTAGGATATATAGAATTGTTTTTTAAGTAAGACATTTCAAATTCAATTTTCATTTGAGATGCAGTTTCACCATAAAAATCCATTGATATCAGTTTCAACTCCAACAAGCTAATACTTTCGGAGAAATAATTTTTCTAAATTTCAATAATGAATCGTACTTCTATATTTTCACAGAAAGCTATAATTATTCTATCTAAGCTTCATTATATGATCTGTGTTCATACTCGTACATGTCATCCTGTTCTATAAGAGAGAGTTAAATTCAGTTCAGCTATTTTAATTTGATTTCTTCCATGGTGCAGTTCTCATTTTCAGATTGCTCGTTTAATCTTGATAAACAAACTATTATTTGAATTGAATTTCCTTTATGATGCAGTTCTATCATAAGAATACATTGATATAATTCCCAACTCTGAGAAACCAATACTTTCGGAGATATAATTTGTCTGTTTGAAAAAGAGCGCCAGAAACCTCCTGTCCACAGGGCTTGTTGATTTTTGTTTTTCATGAATGAGTTTTGTCTTCGTTGATAAAGATCTAAGATCATTTTGTGTGTTAAAACATTTCTTTTATTGAAATTAGTACCGATTTGTCTGATTCTTTCAGAAGGTCCACGAACATAAGGGATCACATTGAACAAATTGTGTTGTTCTTTTGGATGATTATTCTGTTGTACTTGATTGATTGTTATTTCATTAGAAGCTCTTCACTCGAGCTTCCTGATCGATATATCTATGAATTGACTCGGATATCCATTATCTTTAAAACATTTTTTTATGAAGTCGATTTCATTATTTCGGATTTCAAGAGTAGAACAAATCAGATTAGCGAAACCTATTGGATTCATTGTCGAGAAATTGTCGTGAAAGAAAAAAATTGTTGATATTAGTTATTTTTTAAATTATGACCTCGCATGCTGCATGCTCAACGTTGAGTTCCCGGACACCTGTATATCCTCTTTATTGTCACCCATTTTTCAATATCGCGCATTCGCCATTCTGCAGCGTTGTAATTAAACAACGAGATCGCTCAAGACGTCCTTCAGCGCCCGAAATTGGCGCAAATTCCTGGGAAATAATCCGCCGTCAGAATTTAAACCTCCACTCAGCACTGCATGTTTTTCCGGGTGCAATTAATGTCGGCCTCAAAAAGTGGTCTGAAACAAATTTCGAGCGGCTGAAATTAGCGTAAAAATTGGGCGTTTTCGGAGACTCTCAGTCCCCAACTTTATATCAGGCGAAAGTTGGACGGCAGTCGAAGAAGTTCCTCTCTCATATTGCGCCCGACGTGCCTCGTAAAGATCAGAAATATTATGTCGCGATGTTTAATAAAAGTTAGAGCAGCTCGGCTTCATCGATCGTCGGGAAAACAGCTCTCGAGAAAATAAAAGTTTTGCTCGTAATGCTTCGCGCTTCTTTTGGTCGATTTAATGTACCATGTTCCATTAGTGGTTATGGTATTTTTTCTTTCATTATTCGAAGTGCGGTATGTCTTGTGAAATTACACTACCAAAAAAAAGTACAAAAATAGCAACGACAATAAACAAAATTGTTAAAAAGCACTCAAGTGAAATCAGGAGCTTTTGCACGCATGTTCCATTGTCTATTCACGCCACACGCCCCCTTACGAAATACTGCAGGATCCTTCATTTACTACATTTCAATTCGATCGGATTTGCATTTTTTTAATTACTGGGAAGATAAAGTTCGTCTTGAAGGTTTGTGCGAAATTTCAGAGGATTCTGACAAATAGTTTCTGAAATATAAAATTTTCGAGGAAAAATTTTTCGCCTAATGGGAAACGTTCTCCTCCTTGCACCAAGCTACGAATTTGGATATATTGTATATTTTGTTGTAGTGGACGACACAGACTTTTTAATGAATATTTGAAACATAATTCAGTGAAGTTGTGATACAATTCAGATTGCTTGTGAATAACTTCTATGTGCGGTTGCCCGTGACAATCATGCATTAATAAGATAGGAATTGAGCTTTAGTGGGGGTCATAAATCGTTGTTTTTGTGAACATTAAACATTGTCATGTCGAGGAAGACGGGAACATTTTTTAGGTGCAAATTTTAAAAATTGGTTCAAGCCCTGTGGACAGGAGGTTTTTGGTGCTCTTGTTCAAACAGACAAATTATATCTCCGAAAGTATTGGTTTCTCAGAGTTGGGAATTATATCAGTGGATTCCTATAATAGAAATGCATCAGGAAAGAAATCAAATTTTAAAAAAGTTTCGTTTGAAAAAAAATGCTTCAAAAATTATCTTATAAAAAAAGAGCAATCTACAATGCTTCAATACCTTAATGCTTCAAAAATTGTCATTAAATTTATTTATCAAGCTTAAATGAGCATTCTGCAATGAATCAACCTTGTGGAATGGGTTGTTGCAACTTACCCTCGGTGCATAGTTTTCATAACTCGAAATACCTAAGGAAAGTATCATCGAAATGTCTAGAGCAAGGCTGGAGACAATCATAGGAGATTGTCCATTTATTCCAGATATTTGAGTAAGTAGTGAATTACCAACAAATTATTTTAATAGTTCAAAATATATTAATAAAAAACTATCCTCTTCTCATAATTTAAAATTTAATAGTTCATACCACTAACACATTCGTTTCTGTATTATAAACCTTAACTCAAGAAAAAATGATTGATACACAGATGTAGATCCGTATTTCAGTATTTTTTTGCTAGCAACATTATGAAAATACTGTATATAGGAACAGGAGGATCAGTATAATATAATAATAATAATAATAATAATGTCTCACTACTTAAGGAAGTAAAAGGTAATATCAACCTCAGTGGTCAACGAACAGTAATTTGTTTTGATGATTCCATTATGTTTTTTTTTCCTATTGCCTCCATACATTACATCAAAACAGTCTTGTATATATTCACAAATTCAAGAATCGAATACTTGCTTTCCAAGAGAAAATAACAACTATGAATTGACAATCTCTAATAGCTAGAAAAGATGAAATTTATGAATAGTGATCACAGACAGATTCTGTGTTCACATTCTGTGAATACATAGAACTTACGATGTATTATTGAAACTTTGAAACATCATATCTCCGAGAGTATTAGCTTGTTAGAGTTGAAAATGATAACAGTGGATTCTTACGATGAAACTGCATCTTAAAAAAATTTGGATTCAAAAGTTGTAATGTAAAAAAAAAAGTTTTTTTTTCGTTAGTCCGAAACTATTAGACCGATTTTGCCCAATAACGAACTTAACCGAGATATTTATCCCTCAAACCTACTCTGAAAATTTCAACATCTAGCTCATTCCGTTCGAGAGTTATCGTGTTAACGGCCGGACAGAATCGATTTCGACCACGGATTCTTGATCAGTGAGTCGAACCAAATCGTTCAAGACCATTTTCAGCCGAAAATTCGAAAATTACAGACATTTGAGCAAATTGATAAGCACTCTGTTCCGAGGAGCGCAAAAAAGTCACTGTCCTGTTGAAATGAAAGTGTTTTTCGATTATGTCTACGCCGCTTCGGTGTTTCAGATAACCAATTTGGTCACAACGAAAATTTGATTAATCAGTTTTCTACGAACCGTGTATGTAGGTACATACTGATATGTAGCGTACATTAAACGAGCACTCACTTGGATCCGAAACAATAAGTGGGTCCAGATAACGCGAACAAAGGCCCTCGGCCCTATATTGCGTATTTCACTTATCTAGCAGCATAATAATAATAATAATAATAATATTTATTGATCCTTTGAGACAAAAATAATGTATAGGATAAGTCATAGGGTGGAGAAAAAAAAAAAAAAAAAATTACATTAGCTTAGCACTATGACATCATTGAAGTAATCATTTACTGTATAATAACACTTGTTTAACATTAAGTTCTTAACAGTTTTTCCAAACTTGCTGGAATCAAGAGATCGAACACTGTGAGGCAAATGATTGTAGAGTTTGATACATTGATATGAAGGAGACATCTCAAACTTAGTTGTTTTATGCTTAGGGACAAATAGAGTTCTTTCACCTCTGGTACCATAGTTATGGAAACTAGACAACCGAACAATATTTTCCTCATTTTTTTTTACGTGTAAAAGACATTTGAAAATAAAAATGGAAGGTAAGGTTAGTATTTTACGCTGTATAAATGTGGGTCTACAGGATGAACGTGGAGGTATATTGAATATCAATCGCAAGATACGTTTCTGTAATATAAAAGCTCTTCCTACATCCGAACAGTTTCCCCACAGTAGAATATTGTACGATAAGTGGCTATAGACCAAGCTGTAATAGATGTTTATGAGTGACTCTAGCGGAAGCAAGTTTTTCACCCTATTTATGGCATAGTAAGAACTGTTTAACTTTTTGCATACAGACTCTACGTGCAAGCCCCATTTCAAGTGGTTGTCAAGGTGAATGCCAAGAAATTTAGTACCATCCTTAGAAAAAATATGATTATTTAAATGGCCAAGCACCAGAATACGATCATTTTGCCCGATTGTGAAGTAAATACATTCGGTTTTATCTATGTTTATCATTAAGTTATTTTTATGACACCAGGTTACGAAACTTTCCATTAATAGCTGACACAAAGCCTGAAGCTCACCTAATGTTAGGGCGGAAACCACCACCGAAACATCATCAGCAAACAGACTCATCATAAACTTCCTTATTAGCGACGAAAAGCTTCCACATGCGAGCACATTCAGGAACATTGCTCTCAAATTAACGGGGAGATCATTGATGAAGAGAAGAAAAATAAGAGGCCCAAGGACCGATCCCTGTGGTACTCCAAGACTCAGATCATTTTCGCCAGATACGCAGTTACCAACTCTCACAAAAATTGATCTACCCTCAAGATAGCTCCGGAGCCACTCCGAAAAGACACCTCGAAAACCCAAGTTGTAGCACTTGTCGAGTACGAACTGAATTGATAAACTATCGAATGCCCGCGACAGGTCAAAAAATAAACCGGCAACATGTAGACCATTGTCGAGGCATTCATAAACATAATCTACAAAGGAAA
The DNA here is from genome assembly GCA_937662695.2 of Halyzia sedecimguttata. Lineage (NCBI taxonomy): Eukaryota > Metazoa > Arthropoda > Insecta > Coleoptera > Coccinellidae > Halyzia > Halyzia sedecimguttata. The sequence continues at coordinate 110,759,926 of OW569413.2, forward strand.
CTGCAGCTGTCTCCGTTGAACGACCTGATCTAAAACCGTGTTGAGCATCATCAAGTATATTGAACCTATCAAGATACCCAACCATTCGGTTGAACACGACTCTCTCAAATACCTTAGAAAATATGCTCAAGATTGAAATCGGTCTATAATTAGTGATGTTATGTGGATCGTTTTTCTTGAATATTGGAACAACTAGAGCTTTTTTCAAAATAGTGGGAAAGATTCCAGAACTTACAGAAACATTGACGCAATGAGCAAAATGTTTACAAATATCAGAGCTTATCAGCTTCAGAACCCCAGCAGATATATAATCAGCTCCTGCGCACCTATTATTCTTCAACAACTTAATTACATCAGCCACCTCGCACTCAATTACAGGATGAAAAAAAAAAGTTGTGTTCAGCATTGGTGACAAAGTGCACGAGGGAGATAAAGAGTTCTCATAGTAGGTACGCAGGGTTTTCTCTGTTACCTTTGAAAAGTAGTCAGCAAAAATTTTTGTCAATTCCACAGTATCACTGTGCAAGACACCATCAACGAGAAGCTCAATACATCTACTATTTCTATCCTTTCGGCCAGTCAATTTATTTACCATGGACCATACCGTTTTGTTTTTATTATCCGATCTGTTAATAAGCTCATTATGAAATTTTAATTTGGTATTCCTGATTAACGAGTTATATTCATTTTTGGCCTTCTTGTACAAAAGATATGTGCTCTGACACTTTACATTTGAGTGTAACCAATGCAAATCCATTAGTTGACGTTTCGCCAGAACCACTTCCGGAGTGATCCAACTATTTACTTTGTGAGCGTTAGTGGGCAATTTTACCATCGGACAACATGACACAAAAGTGCTGTGAATCGCATCAACGAATGCTTGAAAACATTCATCAACATCAATGATGTTATAAATGGCATGAAAATCATAAATTGAGATATGATATACAAAATTGTTGAGATTTTGTTGACTCAAGTTTCTGATCAGCTTAGAACCACCCCGTGCATTTACTTGAAGTATGTAATTTAATTCCACCAATATAGCACGGTGGTCGCTCAAAAGAGGTTCAAAAACTTTAACATTGGAACCAGATATGTCTGCATTTGTTAAAACATAGTCTACCTTTGAAATAGATGTATGACCAGTAATGTCAGTGAATACTCGCGTAGGATCTTGTGACGAAGTCTTCAAATCAAAACAATCCATTAAGTCAACAAATTGCTTACGGCTAGCACTCTGAGTCTCCAGGAAATCCACGTTCAGATCACCACAAACAAAGATAACTTCAACAAGACTTGAACAGTAGCTCAGAGCATCTGATAGTCTGTCCAGAAAAACTTTGAAATCACCGGAACACGGCCGATAAACACCTATTATGCCTATCCGGAGCACACCGGACACCACAGTAATTCCGCATATCTCACAATGCATCTCCTCGGAAAATTGAGACACGCACAAACTTCTTGATTTAGTTCCAGTTTTAAGATATATCATCGAGCCCCCATGTGCTCGAACAGGGCGGCAATAATAGTCAGCCAACATATAACCAGGCAGAGCCATTGATTTCACACTCTCGGCACTGCACCAATGTTCAACGACACTCAATACATCGGGATCATTGTCATCTAGAAGCAATTCCATATTATCTAATTTATTTGATATACATTGGGCGTTTACCTGTAGAAGTCGCAATTTATCACCTTTACTAGGATTTAGTCCATTGGACGGTTCATCCTTTTGCGGTGAAAAAATCGATGAATATTAGCATTATTTGGCCAATTTGATCCATCCAATGCTTTTTCATATTCGGTGCTTGGAATAATAACCTTAAAAGATGAGTAACTCTCAGGATATCTCGAGATAATTTTCTCACACTGCACGGAAGAGAACTTCTTAATCAGAAATTCTTTTAGATCTTTATCCGTTGTTTCAGGTTTTAAATTCGAAACGTGGAATATGCTGAGCTTCCCTATGCCCTCAACGGCCACATTTTCTGAACAATTTCCAACAACTAGAGTTTCACTACGTTTTCGAGCCAATCTCCTACGAGAAACGACATTCCACTCATCACTATGTTTTGTTGTCCGAGTATCAACATTTTGCGAGCTCTGATGATCTTCCATCTGATTCTCCACCGCCACAACCGATTTATTCGGAACATTCTGTTTTGATTTCGGATTTTTCATAATTGGTATCACATTCACATTTGTTGAAGTTTTCGCATCCGCAACACATAAATGGGGAACACGAGTAGCATTAGAACCGCCAGGAAGGTCGGCTATCATATGGGATTCTGACTCACCACGCCTCGCCTCAGATGGTTTGTTTATGCTTTTATTTACCGTTTTTTCCACAAATTTATCAAATTCGGCATCCTTCTTCAGAATTTCACCTTCAAGAGTTGAAATTTTGAATCTTAGAAGAGAGTTATTCTCCATCAGCAATGAGTTCTTTGCTTCTAACTCGTAGATGATCTTCATTAGGAGCTCCTGTTGGGTAGACTCACTAGATATTATGTTGTTTTTATCCACAATGTCAGCCATCGGTGAAACATTACCGGCATTATAATCAGCGGCAGATGGTAAATCGCAATCACAGCGCCTTTTAATTTTATTGGCACATCCTGGATGGTAGAATTTGTTACAATTTTTACATTTTATAGAACTTTTAACAATTGTTCGTCTCATATCTCCCATCCGTTGTGTAATGTCGAGTTAACCCTCCGTTATCTCCGGGCGAATATCTGTATCGTTACCGTGAATTAGAATACGCGAGGGGTTGGTGCGCCAACGGTATTTGGGGGTAATCGATAGTTATTGGAGTCTCTTTGAGATTTAATCCGGAAGATCTCTTATCTTCGGTTAGGGCGATTCAACGCGAAGTGCGAAGCCTGTGAGGTTGTTAATTACTCACTTTAGACTCGATGGCTCGGAAAATTCCGATGGGATCTTCCTAAGATCATTGAGATCATCGTAAGTTCGTTGCAATCCACTTTAGTTGAGTGCTTAATCGAATGAAAATGGTCTTTCGGATAACTTTAAGCGTTTTCATTGTTTCACAACTTTCTGATCTAATTTTTATTAATTAAACAGAACACACATCGTTCTTCCATGTTTGAGTATTTTTGTCGTGCAAAAAGGATCTTTCTGGAAGTTATTGGATCGGTGTCGCACCCGTTTTCTCACTGAAAAGCGTTTTTTTCTGAGGTGAGAATATTTTATTCACCCCAAAAAATTATTTGGATTTTTTTGGCTTATTTGGCCATTTCCTCAGAAGATCGCAGATTTTCATGTAACTTAGACTTCTTCAGCATTCATTGCTTCAAAATAAGAATTAAGCTCCCTTTGGTTGTTCCTCGGAACAGAGTGCATATCAATTTTTTACATTAAATTTTTTTTTAAGATGCTGTTTCATCATAAGAATCCAATTATATCATTCTCAACTCTAACAAGCTAATACTTTCGGAGATATGATTTTTCAAAATTTGAATAATTACTCTCAATAATTCTATATGATTTCATAGAATACTCTAATTATAATTTCCTGATGTATGTAAATCCAACATCAGATGGGTCATAGACCTACGTTTTGAATTTAATCATGAAAATTCTTTGAAATTGACGCATAGAAGCCAAATTGAAGAAGTATGGAAGCCCTTTGGACAGGAGCTTTGGCGCTCTTGTTCAAACTTTGACAAATCATAACTCCGAAAGTATTGGTTTCTCCGAGTCGGGAATGATATCAATGGAGTCCTATTTAATTTAATTCATTTTATGATGCAATTCTATCGTAAGAATCCATTGATATCATTCCCAACTCTGAGAAACCAATACTTTCTCAGATATGATTTGTCAAAGTTTGAGGAAGAGCGCCAAAGCTCCTGACCATAAGGCTTGAACCAATTTTTTTTGTTAGAAATTGAGAATGTCCAGATAATATTGTGAATTTCTTCGTTATATCCCCTCCAATATATTTCCAATCGTCGAAAAGACAAATTTTGATTCTTCGCCCTCAAATACCTAGCTATATGGTATGAATTTGATATACACCGAGGAAATTTCCAGTGGCACGAGCGTGCCAAAAATCAGTTCTCGAAGATGCATCGGTAAAACTGGGAACATTTATCATCTTTGAACCCAAAGATCGAATTTGATGTTTCGCAATTTTCACCTAGGTTATACCAATGTGGGAAAAATTAATACATAGATCTATGGCATTACAGAGAAATATACCTACATTGTTGAAGAATAATATCAAATTAGCAATTTATTCGCTTCTGCCGAGAACTCGGACTCTGCTCACTAGAAGTGCTTGAAAAAATCGATAAATACCTTTACCTGCGCGACGAGAAATGCACCTGATGTTTACTGAAATACGCAATATCGGGACACAGGATGAAATCGTCCTTTGTCCCCGTAATCAGAGCTCACTGATTGCCCCAGATCGAATGGGCTACGTGTGTGCTCGTGGCCTAAGGCCTCCATCGGGCTCTTGTTAATTAACGCGAAACTCGGACGGCTATCGGGGGATTTGAGACTTCGGTCGGAAAAAACCGATCGTTCCCTTCTACTCATTGGCGAAGTAAGTTTGGATATTCCAACTGAGGGATTGGCAAAAATTCAATCGTGAACTCGCTCTGGCACAGATCGTGCTGGTTCTTGAATTGATATTTTCACTTTCGAAAGTGTAGAAGAAACTCCTTGATTTCAAATGGTAGAAGAATAACGTGCAACTCATATGGTATCCAAAATTGTTGATAAAATCCAAGAAATCATATTGGACGATCGGAGAATGTTAGTGCGTGAGGTGGCTGGGGCCGTAGGCATCTCAAATGAGCGGGTACCTCACATTTTCCATGAATATTTGTCCTGGAGTATTAATCCAAAATGCTGTTGTGTCGGTCCATTGTTGGACCGTTGCCTTGTAGTGGTCTTTCCAAGCACACAGAAGGGTTCTGGTCCAACAGGTGTCAGCCTGGAGGCCGCTTTCGCAAGTTCCTTGGCCTTCTCATTTCCTTCTATACCACAGTGCCCTGGCACCCATAGAAGAGTCATCTCATTGCCTCCAGCCAGTTGCTTCATTGAATTCTGGCATCCTAGGACAGTGGGAAACCTTGAATGGGGATTCCAGGTCTCCCAGTGTGAGCTGCCTGCCCCTTACAATATAAATATGCGCATCCTTGTGGTTCCTTTTCAGAAACACCTGGGCACAAATGTGCACAGCCAATGCCTCTGCCTGTAAGTAAGAGTGCTCATTTCCCAGGAGCACAAAGACTCTCAGTATACCTCCATACACCTCGATAGCTGCACCCTTATCTGATTTTGATCAATTCGTACACCAAATGGATTACTTTTTGTCCAATCGATGATATGACCGTTGACATTATATCTTAAGGTTTTGCCAAGACGTTTGAGTCCAGTTATCCCAGTAACCTCATATGTTCTACTCAGTTACCGGATGGAGATTTCCACTAAAGAAATTCTTATTGCATCCAGCAGGCTAAATTTCCTTATATGTAAGTTCAAGGGAGGCAGATTTCTGCAACATCATGTAGTGGCCTCATCAGTTTTTGTCCACCATGCTAAGAATGCGTGGGTGATAATGGGGCGTGCTACTGCTGTACAACCACATTGTCATTTCCAGTTTCAGCCTCCATGTCCAAATAGATTTTTGCAGGCCCATATAGTGGCTTTGGAAAGAATTTTGTCTCTTTGTTTACTCCAGTTGAGTTTACTTTCTAATATTACTCCTCGACCATAAGCGCAACCTTCACAGAAGTGTTTGGCAGTGTTCAACCGTAATCCGAATGACCTTTTGACCAGTTTCGTAACCGTGGATGAAACACGGATACTCCACAATTCATTAGACACTAAGGAACAGTCAAATAAGTGGACCAACAAAGTCATAGTGACAATATTTTGGTACACAGGCTGGGTCTGTCACTTTGATTTCTTTCAAACGGGTAAAACGCTCACGGGTGAAGAAGTGAGAGCTGCGGGACAGTTTTTGTTTCTTGATTTGAATAACAACGCCTCGTATTTAGCAAAGAACAAAGTTGCCTTCCACGATCCCAATGCACGGATTTACAGTTGTGTAGTCACATCAGAACTCTGTAAGAAGCTAGGATCTGCTACCTCATCTTACATCATGTCCCGATTCCGCCCTCTGCGATTGTTTCCTAATTCCAAACCTGATTAAATGACTCGGAGGTAAATGATTTGGGTCAAACTATCATCACTGCATCAAACGGGTAGTTTGAAGTCCTTGAGATATCCTATTAATTGGAAAGGATACAGAATTCGGAAAAACGCTGGACTAAATGTATTGAACTAAAAGAATATAATGTTGAGAAATACAACGCTTTTTAGACGAAATCTGTGTTATTCAAAACGTCCCTGCCTCGTACCACTAGCAGTCACAAAGTAACCAACGCCACCATTTATTCAGGTTAGCTTGTCCTCATCCCTACCACCAAAGCTCAATCTGATATTATATGATAATCCAGATTCTTAAATTTTACACTTCTCCAATTCCTGTGCGAATCCATCCTACACATCTGATGAAATTCTCACTTATTGTGAGAACGAAATATACCACAACAATTCGACAAAGAGACGTTTCTCTATTCAATTCGACCCATGCATTTCTAAAGTAAGTATCTGCCCCTTTGAGTCAATCATCCCGTACTTTTATCGGGCCTTCGAAAGGAACGTCCGCTCTTTTGAATCTCTAACAAGTCGGAAGCGCATACAGAAATCTCTGACCGACGCTGGTGCATCAAAAGAATCCACTTCCGTTTATGGCGAAAACACATTAATGTAGCTGGACATCTACACGTCACCGCCAAGGGAACCGGGCAAAAGGAGTAAAGGAAAAGTAGCGGAAATATAAGGAGTTCCGGACGGTAACGAAAGTCGCGGACAGCCTCTGTATGCCGCACGTGTTGTATCTTGTTTGTGTGTTGTGTGTGGTTTCCGCAATGTAGGATGCTCAAAGTCTAACTCAATTTTTTGACATCAAAAGGCGGTCGTTTCGTGATTACGCCTCGGAGTACACTTCAGGTCTGACGAGACTGCGAGACATGATAAAGGGGACTAATAAGTGTTTGCGACATCATGCTCACGAGACAGAGTCGGATTAAGAATCGTGTCGGACGGTTTTTCCCTTTACGTATCAGGAATTGAGGTTGAAACTTTAATACATCAGGATTTCCAGGGAATCGGCTGATTTATCATTTGCAATTCAATTATTTGAGTTTACGATGAAAATTGTTGAGAAGTGTCTTCTCTCCCAGTTTTCCTATTGTATATTGTTGTAGGAGGTAACGTTGCGCTGCGCCCTTAAGGTCTATTGTGCCTCCCTCCAGAGCTGTCATCACCATCTACAGCTCGCCTTGCAGTTCCAGAGTTCTGATGAACTCCAGTATCTGGGATGGCTTCAAGGAGGCTACGTCCTTGCTCCTGCAGATTTCTTGCCCAAAGCATTTCTTGCGGTGGCTTGAGAGGGCGAGGCACTCCGTGATCAGGTGATCAGGAGTTTCATCCTCCTCCTAACAGAATCTGCACTCGTCAGTTTCTGTTATCCCTAATTTCATCATATGCTTCCTGAGGCCGCAGTGTCCTGTGAGGAAACCAGTGAAGAGGTGCACCGTGTTTTTACTGGGATCCATATATTTCTTGGATCTGACAATATCAAAGTTCCGGATGAAATTTTTGGAGTAGATAACCTATATTTTCTTTTCAATTTCTTTCACGAGCTATTTCCCTACTCCATAACGAACTTGCGCCCCGGACATAAATCTAAACGGCAACAATTTCCACGTCAACCTAATCCACATAAAGTGTACAGTCAACTGTAACCTAACCTAACTTACCTCCCCCTACTCCATAACGAATTTTCGACCTGGACATAAATCTAAACAGCGACAATTTCCACGCCAAACTAATCCACATTAAGTGTACAGTCAACTGGAACTGCCAAACCACAACTCGATGATAAAAAAAAATCCAGTTAATTAGTTATTTATTTTTGTGTATATTCTTGATTTGTCATCCAGAGAAACGAGAACGCAGCATTGTGGAGTTTACTGAAGCAGATTATGTTTTTTTTCGCTCAATATCGAAATATTCCCCCTCTCGACTCAACTAACCGAATCTGTTAAGACCTAAAATCTAATGCATTATACCTCAAACATCTCGGAGGAACACAACGTAATCACCATTCAGAAAGGTATACACGTACACTCGGGCCGTCCTTAGGTCACCCTATTATATCAAATTGAGCGAAGGGATTCTTTTCATGGCCGTCTCCGAGAATGGTTGCTTTTAAGCAAAAATAGGAAAAATATAACGTTGAGAGACGTCTCTCCCTTCGGGTGTGTACCGGCGCCCTCTGTCTTTCTCCCGCGCCGAAACGAAGTTACAACTTGAAAGGAAGCGGAAAGGAACCCTGGCAGATGTAATAACAAATAATGCCGACATATAATAAGCCGCGGCTGCCATTATACTTGACCCTTCGAGGGTTTGGTAATAAAGGAGCGACACCGGCAAATGACTCTTTCGACATTTTCTCTCTATTATGTATAGGATCAACATATCGTTCGTCCTTTATGCGTTCGAGATAAAAAGAGGATTTGGAGACGTTGGGGGACGGGACATAATGGATGTAATCCGGCATTATTCATTTTTCTCGGTTGGATTTTGGAAAAAAAAATTTCCTTCTTATATGCCCTTAATTTTAGTGGAGCGTGTCAAATAATCGTTTCTTCTATATATTTATTCAATACTATCAGAGTTCAAGAATAAAGGTTGACCGTTCCCCGTAGATCTCTTGTCTGATGTATCGGCTGATTTCAACTTGGAATTTTGCTTTACTCGAAAACGACGCATCGCAAAGAAAAAATTGTAGAGACAAAAGTTTGATATTTTTATTTTTTTGCATCCGGTAGTCTGACTTCGTGAATTGAAGATTATAGAGATAACACAATCAACATACTCGTGGTCCTCTATGAAATCCAGCCAATATTCGATTGGGAAGTTGTTACGCATCGTGTTGCAAATTGGCGGAGGCGCAAGGTATCGTGCCGTAGGCTTTGGCTCATAATTACTCTCATTTTGCTGAAGTGTCTTAAATATTGTTCGTGAATCGGCAAAATATGCCCAATGGTACGGTGCTAAACTGATTTGAAATTTTATTTTCCCAATACTTCCAAATTTACTTATCCAGGGAATTAAATTCATTATTTAGGAGTTAAATAATGAGTCCAAGGTTTACGCTGAATTTCATCAGAAGCAAATGCTGCATTAAGAACTAAATCATATGAATTGGGTGATTAAATAATTTTTCTCAAACAATTTCATTGAATTTCAAGCATCACATCGCATAAATATATTTAACAAATAAAATTAAAAATTGGTTCAAGCCCTCTGGACAGGAGCGCCTTGTTCAAACTTTGACAAATCATATCATCGATGGTATTGGTAAGAGTTGGGAATTATATGAATGGATTCTTATGGAAGAACTTCATCTTAGCAGAAATTGAATTCAAACATCATAGAAGAATTTAAATTCAACAAGAGTGCCAAAACTTATCGATCCAAAACCAATAGACAAATTCTACCCAACAACGAACTCATCCGAGATATTCATTCCTCAATTTTATGATGAACGATAATATATATTATTTCCCCAAATCCACTCCAATACTCCAATACTCCAATACTCCAACACACCAATATTCCAGTTTTGTTTTCACTGGAGATATTCTGAACTCAATATTATTAACTTACCATTACTATTCCAATCATCATATGGATTGACCATCAGCATGAAAATATCAACCAACAAAAAGTATGATATCATATTATTATAATTCTCATAATTATACGATTGCTTAAATGAATTAGACAATGTCATGTCTCAGGAAAACAAGTTGACATGTATCAGCACAGATCATATAACAATTCATACATAGAATAATTATATCGTTCTGTGAAAACATATAAATACGATTTATTATTGAAATTTTGAAGAATCATATCTCCGAAAGTATTAGCTTGTTAGAGATGAAAATGATATCAATGGATTCTTATGGTAAAACTGCATATTGCAAAAAATTTAATTTGATTTTTGTTATGTCCGGACCGGCCCGACATATTGAATTTAGACCACTGATTCTTGATCAGTGAGTCGAACTTAACCGTTTAAGACCATTTTCATCGAAAAATTCGAATATTTCAGACATTTGGGCAAATTGATAAGCACTCTGTTCCGGGGAACAAGAGCGCCAAAAATCAAATGGACCATGCGTTCAAAATATTTCTCGTTACATTTAGATGAGTTCGCGAGCTATAAAAAGGCAGTTTTGATGAGGTAATCTCAAGAGAGCACCACCATGAACTTTTACACATTGGAATACAACTACAAGTAGTAACAGGTGGAGGAGAATCAATTCCTACCCAAGTAACCAGATCTCTCTGTGTTATTTCATGATTAGTTATACTTTTGGAAAAACAATGAAGTCTTCGTAGAGCCAGAATTCGAATTAATAATTCAATTGCGTCAGTAGCAATGCTCAGGGATGCATACCCAGACGTAGTTTTCCTTGGCAAAATAGCAGATTCTTGGCAAAAATTCTACCGGTGTGAAGTCTCCCATAATTGCCAAGGAAGTTTCCGACTGGGAGGAAATAGACTTAATTAGTCTACGCCACGTAACGGTTAATCCCAACAAAAGTTCTCTGTTTCCACTCTGCAGTCCGCAACTTCAATCTACGGCAGATAATTTAGGTGACTTGTCTACTTTAACCTCGCTGCCGTGGCGAATTTTACGTATAAATTTGCAACATAATGAAAAACGATAGAGACAGGTCGCGACAACCGTTGAAGTAGTATTCGTCAACTTGGCGAAAGTTCTGTCGCCGGTCATTAGGGTAGTTTTCTTCAAAATCCGCTTAAGCGGAAATTTCATTTTCCTCGGATTTATGGGTGATAAGATTGCGCTGTTTGAGCTTTTTAGCATTCCGGCGAAGTGGGAGATAATTATTCGAATATAATTAATTCGTCACTTTTTCTGTCGTAAAATTGCAAAAGCATTTCAATGAATGGTTTCTATTCAGGTGTACACATGCAAACGTTAACACATTTTCCATTTCGAGATTGAAAGATGAGATTTTTTCTAATATTCCATTCATTGATTGAATTGTTAGCATAAAACGTATGCATTCCACAACTGAAAAATATTCTGTGTCCATGATATTTGCTTATTTTTACAAGCCTTGAAGATATATCTATTTGCCTAAAAAATTAATCAAAACGGAAATGAAGGATTTTGATGCCGTTTTTCTAATAGATAGAGTGATTCAATAGGAAGGTTTACATGTATAATACATGCATAATATATTAGAAAAACACTGATAAATTTAGAGGTTTCTAATGTGATGTCGTAAATAAACACAGTTTTTTGCGCTTACATTGCAAACGCTGGCTGAACCCTACGAGATAGATCAAAATAATGTAGTATAGTATGGTACACCTTACAAAGGTCTACAAAAAATTATGTGATGGTATATGTCTATCTCTTAAGAATGACCCACAATAACCATTTTTTATCCTTTACATTCTACGAGAAATAATGGCTTGATTACGAAGCTATTTTAAGCAATACAGCATTGATCCTTATCCAATTAAGTATCTCAAATGCATTGTGCATTTAATATTGATCAATATGGCCCTTTACAGCATGCAATTTAAATGAATATTTTCGAAGATATCGCAGATTTAAAATGCAGGGACATAGCGGTTGTGGTGGTACCGACCGGGGGGCCGGCACAGCCAGGATAGGGATAGAAATCGAATACAGAGAGCCAGAGAATCATCTGCAGAGCGTGAGGCTCGCCTCACCCAGCTGATACCATCGGATTTACTGATCCAATATGAACGCCTATAATTTCCGGTAAAGATATATTTTGCAATGACCATTAATAAATCGCAGGGTACAACTTTCAACGCTACAGGCTTATATTTGAGCGTTGAGTGTTTTTCACATGGCCAATTATATGTCGCTCTTTCAACAGTAACCTCTAAAGAAAACATGTTTGTATTGTCTATCGACAAAAATGCTGTGAACGTTGTATAAAGAAATTCTGTAGTATATTTAGTATCAGCATTTCAACCGTGCGAAGCCGGGGCGGGCAGCTAGTATAATAATATATTTGACGCACCGCGATCGCGATTTTAATAGGCAAAGTGAAAAGTTTTGAGCGGTTATTCGGTTTATTTCGTGAATGAGAGTAATATACAGCGATTTAAGCTTTATAGTGAAAGTGCCCTATTTGCAACAACAGTGTTTCCGGACACATAAATACCGTATCAAACGAGATCATCTATTTTGTTGCAAATTGGCGGATGCACCAGTGTGTTTATTCCTTACGATTCCCGGTCCCAAATTTTCAAACCTTTAAGTAACCAATGTGGGCTGGAATTTTGCGGAATAACTATACATATTAATGGTAATCATTAAAGGATACTGTGGGAGGTGCATTCATCATTAAATGGTTTCTTTCTGGGTTTTCTCTCCGAAACTCTGAAAAATATCTATCAAATAAAAACTAATTAATTAATTTTTTATTTTATTGATATTTTCCAGAGTTTGAGAGAGAAAACCCAGAAAGAAACCATTTAATGATGCATATTAATGGGTTTTATCATTTCTGAATAATATACCGAATCCTTGTCCAATTGTTATTGTTTTTTCGCATAGCAAACCTGCTATTTATCTATCGATATGATATCCCAGGCATGTTTTCCGTCCCTTCACCTCCTCTGTTCGTCCCACGAACTCATCAAGTATTAAACATCTCCGAGATCAGAACGGGACGAAAATGCTCTTTGCGTGCCACTTCTCACGAATTGGATTCCGGCAATAAACAAAGACCTCGGGCCACGACGCTGAAGTGAGTACAGTGAGGTGTATAATAAAACCAATCTCGTTTTAAATTAACAATCTCTGGCGTTGACAAATCCTCGTTAGTTCGGATAAGTTCTCGGGGTAGTCTTCGCGCCAGAAATGACAGATTGCCGCAGGCCGTGGGGGTTTAAAATTCGACAAATTCCGCCGCTTCAGTGAATTACAGAACGGGAATGTTTCGTCAGATTTAGACCGACTTTATCGTGATATACTTCTTGCGATCCCCTTCTTTCTGAACTGTTCTGTTTTATTGGGAGTCGCTTAATCTGAGAAACCGAGAATTTCCGATCGTATTGGAAGAGGAGACTGTGGAAATTCTACTTGAAAGTGGAACAGTTCTTCTTCAGCATCTACTTCTCCGGTTTATTATTTCCTCATGAACATTTCAACGAAAAAATAGGATATTTCCTTAAGGTACGATTGAGTACAAGCCTCAATACAAGCAAAGAGCGATGGAAAAGCCAACACGAATAAATTCTGCAAAATTCCGAGACACGTCATGTTCAAATTTTAAATTGTCATGCTTATTTTTAAAAATGCGAACTCTACCTTAAACCCCCTTCAAAAGACAACCCCCAATTTTTCTAATAGGAAGTATGGGCTTTTGATACATCGTTTGAAAGGTCGCATCATTCTCTATTCAGAAATGTTATCACTTTCATGTTTATTGCAGAAATCAAATTAAAAAAAAAATAAAATCATATGATTACCGAAATTCAATATAATATTCCCCCAAATATTGCCTATTCTTTTTACAATAATAGGTACTGAACTTATTCAACTTCAAGATGTGATAGAAAGAAAATGATCACTCCTGAGATGTTGAATAATGTTGGAAGAAATTTTTATTTGAGCTTAGGGTGTTCGCGGTGAACACTTTGAACACCAACTTCATTAACATTTATAATTTTTTTACTACATTTTGTATTTTATCTTAGTTTTTGATATTGTATCAAATTTCGCTTGATTTTATTTTTTTCTAATTTGATTTTTGCAGCAAACATGAAAGTGATAACATTTTTGAATAGAGAATGGCAAGACCTTTCAAACGATGTATTACAAGCCCGTACTTGTCTCTATAAGGGGGTTGAAGATAGGCTACGCATTTTACGAAGAAGAGTGACAATTTTGAAATTTATATTCGACGTATTTCGGTATTTTCCATACATATGTACAGTTACCAAGATAATGGCGTTTCCACAATGTATGTTTGTTGTTTCTATTCATTGAAACGAATTAATGAATCCTTACAGGATGCTGTGGGACGTATATTGATTATTAAATGGTTTCTTTCTGGATTTTCTCTCCCAAACTCTATCTATCGAGTAAATAAAAATTTATTAATTTGTGAATTGCTTCTGCTTAAGAAAGACAAGATATTTGTCAGAAGCTATCAATCGAATAATGTTGCCTATCAAACAATAACGAAACAACATCATCGATGGAACAACTGTTGCGTAACGTTTCGGAGTCTAAATCAGACTCCTTCGTCAGACACTTAGGTAACGAAAATCTTCAGAATTATTTTTTGTTGATGTAGGTATTCTGAAATTCGAGTATTGTCACTTTGACAGTATTTGAAGCAAAATAATAAATTTTTATTCAATAGATATTTTTCATAGTTTGGGAGAGAAAACCCAGAAAGAAACCTTTTAATAATGAATTAATCATTTTTACTAATACCGATAATTTTTGTATTTTTTTTCGATAACAGTTGCAGATACATAAAAAATTATAAAAGCAGTGACATCTTGTCAGAACCTCTTGCGCGCTCGTTCTTATAATTATCAATATGTACACTACTCAAGAGAGTATCCATTATATTATGAATTCAATATTTCATAATTGTCACATTTCGATGAAATTCTATAGACTTCTGTCTAGTTCGCAAATATTTTACTAATTGTTTTTTTTCCGATTGCAGGGTCGGTGTAACAGAGAAAAACCCCCATGCAAATATTTCCACCCGCCACAACACCTAAAGGACCAGCTGTTGATCAACGGAAGGAATCATCTCGCCCTAAAGAACGCCCTCATGCAACAAATGGGGCTCACACCTGGGCAAGCTTTAGTACCTGGACAAGTTCAAGCGGTGGTAAGTCGAGAGGCACTCGCTGAAGGGTTATCGAGGCCCTCCGCATCGTCTTTGTAGATGTTCATGATAAAACTCTCCACGGTTGTTGAAGTTGATCGATTGGGCGTTAGGGGATGCCTGAATCTGATATTATATCACAATCGATCTAATATTCTTTGGAAATAACGCCCATTTATTATAGTATTCTATATTTGTTTTTTTTGTACTCGGTTTGCTAATCTTGTCCGGGCATATGTCAAAGGGTGAATCAGTTTTCACGTTTCACTTTGAGGTGAAAATAACTGAACTTTGTTCTGGGCAGAATTGGAAGTTTCATGTAAAAATATAATTCAAATTAAGATACTATTTTGTGACATCTACGCAACATTTTACTGATAATATGTTCCTTCAAACTTTTAATTTTTTCGTTGAGGTTTTAGAGTTTATCGGAGATTTCTGTCTTGAAATTGAGGATTTTATCGTGCTACAGAAAGTGGTTCCTATATTGATTAAATATTATTCTATTAACTGAAACCTGATTCACCTCAAGATGTAGGTACTAATTTTCGTTTGTGAACTCGAATACCATACTTTCTCGGTACACTTTCAACAAGTTAAATGAACTACTGAATAATTGATTATGTTGTAATTTATAAGAGCGGTGTATTCGTGGATTTATCAATTTTGCTGGAAAGCAGAAAGTATGAGATATTCCTTGAACTCGAATCAACTTCGGAGAGAAAATATTTGCATGTTTAAGAGTTTGATTATTCAATATTTAGCGACATTCACGAACATGTATTCGGTTATATCCTACGATAGTATACAAATAGAATTCATATCAACAAGTTCCGAACGTTCTGCCAATAGAGTTATGTGCATAAGTATATATGCAGGGTGAGTCTTTGACCACTGCATTAATTTTAACCAAAGATTCCTCTCATCAAATGAAACACTTTTTTCATTTAACATTTTTCCAGATTCGGCTCAGGTAAAAAGATACAGGCTGTTGAAATTTTGAAAAAAAATCAGTTTTTATTTTGTAGCTTTGACATCCTTTCTTCGAATAAAATTAATGTTGGCGTAAAGTTTCCTATAACTATGATACATATTTTCCAAATATTAGTTATTTTCTATTTCTACTGGTTTTCTAGTTATGGACTCGTGGATTCATAAAATTAAACGAAATTAGCGTAAAGAAAGCATATAAAGTTTTTCTTGAGTCATTTCAAGAATATTCCATCGTTTTAGAACATTATATTATTCTTCATCATTTCTCCTTTAACGCACCGTTTTCGAGATATTCTTCATTGAATGTTTTAAAATGGAAAACTCCAGAAATTTCACTACTTTTATGGATCCGTCCCTGAGCGTTGGAATCCCGAATCAAGCTGTAAACCACGTTACCATGTCTTATTCTCGTCATAGATATGTCATAGATAATTTATATGCGGGAGTGTTTTAGCACATTGTGAAATCTTTAAACGCTTGTAACTTTTGACCTGAGCCGAATCTGGAAAAATGGTAAATGAAAAAAGTGTTTAATTTGATGAGAGGAATCTTTGGTTAAAATTAATGCAGTGGTCAAAGACTCACCCTGTATATTCTTTTGACTGAGAGCTTTATATGTATTAGCAGAGGCATAAATATTATATGAACCCATTAAGAGGCCCTATTGGCATAACGATCATAACTTGTTGATTTATTAAAAACAGTATCAGGCGTCTTCAATATAAAATAGTGTTTGCTGTTTACCTTGATATCTACAGGGTGTTATATGAGTGGTTGGCCTAATCTTATTGGTAAATGCAGGTCATCCAGGCCATTCAGAAAAATGACCTCTTTTCTATCCAAAGGCAGTTAGTTTCGGAGATACAGGGTGATTCTTAAATATCCGCCCGAATTTCTGATATTCATGGGAACCAGATATCCGATTTTGATTTAATTTGGTGGGGTTGTCCACTTTGAGCAATTCTTTAAAACGGCCCATATAATTTGATTATTTTCAGTGCAGGACTCAGAATATCAAGGTTTCTCTTTCAAACTTAGAAATCTATATTAAAAATGCCGTTATTGCTATGAAGAAATACACCACAATCCAGTCTAATAAATTCAGTTTTTGTTCCAAATGGCACACTTATTTCAAGAGAGTAACAAAATCTGATTTTTTCGTAATGCTGTCCTGTTTTCTTCTTTTTGTGGCATGGCGACCAAGATCGCCAGATCTAACCCCTCTCGGTTACTTTATGTGGGTTTATTTGAAAGATAATATATATATGCACGAGCAGTTGAGAAAAAGGATAGAAGAAGCTTGCCCGGAAGTAAGGCACAGTTCTGACATGTTAAGAAGGACAATTAATAATCTCTTGTTGAAAGCTAGGAAATATGTAGAGATGGAAGAACTTCATTTCGAACATCTCTTATGATACTTTTCGTTCAATGATTTGGTATGAAAATAAATAAATACATTCGATTCTTTTCTTTTCGATAGAAAATTTTTTTTTTCATTCCGGTCAATACTTTCTTACACAAAAAGTCAAAAACAGGGCCGCATTACGAAAAAAACAGATAAAATATGAATTCGTTTGTTTGTTACTCTCTTGAAACAAGTGTGCCATTCAAAACAAAAACTGAAATGATGAGACCGATTTGTTTATTTCCTCATGGCAATAACGATATTTTTCAAACTGATGTGAATACTAAAGTGTGAAAGAAAAACCTCGATATTCTGAGTACTGCCCTGAAAATAATCAGATTATATGAGTAATTCTAAAGAATTGTTGAAAGTGAACAAGCCCACTGAATTTAATTAAAATCAGACCACTGATTCGGAAAAATCACCCTGTATCTCCGAAACTAACGGCCTTTGGATACAAAAGAAGCAATTTTTCTGAAATGCCTGGATGACCTGGATTTACCACAAGACTATGGCCAGCCGCTCATGTAACATCCTGTATAACAAAGTTGACTATTTCAAATTTTGCAAAAAACTTTGAATTAAGTGGAAAGTGATGCTCTGGATGTATCGATTTGTGTTTTATTTAAACTCTACAAGACTATCGAGAAATATATTCGTGGATGTGGTCATTTAAATATGCATGCCCTGGTCTTAGACAGCATTAATATTATTAATTTTTTAGTTGGTTTTGGTGTTTACTAATTTGGTTTTTGTTTGGAGGTGGACACGCCATTAGACAGTGCTTCCCTGACCTTCCTTCCGCACATCCCCATGTCTCTAGATGAACAGTATGCACTTATGGTAAATTATCCTTGCGTTTTAACCCTTAGTAGCTTCTTGCCAATTTGCTTCGCAACATTTTTCACGAGAACAACCGTTTCCGAACGAACAAACTGATTTAACCTTATCACGGTGGTTTTGTTGCAGAAACGGTTTTTCAGTGAAAATATTTCGACTATACTCGTTCCGGAAAACTCTATGCAAACATTTGCATCGTCCTTAAACTTTTGTGATAAGGCAAGGAAGAGTTGTGGAGAGTATTTCGGAATATCGTTACATTTGATAGCTTTAACTTCGAGTGCGCTTCGGCAATCGCTTAGATTGTAACTCGAATCTGATTTTTTTTCTTTTTCCAGGCTACGAACCCTTACCTCTCAGGAATGCCTCAAGTAGGAAGCACGTACAACCCATACTTCGCTCCCGGACCCATAATGCCTACAATCGTCGGCCCTGATCATACAGGAGTCGCCTCACAATTGAGTGTGGTACCGCAAACTGTAGTCACGCAACAAAAGATGCCGAGGACCGACAGATTAGAGGTATGTCCGATATTTTTTTACCCCATCTACAACGTACCCCTATTTTAGTTCCGTTAAGTTTACGATTAAATCTATTGTCACTTATATTCTTGTATTTATGATCCATTTTGATGATTTGTTTATTGTATTTTATGAATGTTTTTTGATTTTTTTTTTCAAGTTGTTTTGGAATAATAAAAATTTGATATTTAAATGCGTCGTTTCTCCCGAATTTATTTCTCGTATTCAATACATTTAATGGTTGCCCTGAGGACCAATTACAACGATTGTTCTTCAACAATCGTACACTGGAAAGAAAGAAACTTTTTCAACTCAATTCAGCTGTAGTAACGAATCTTTAAATATTCCGAAAGATTACGCGCTGAATAAGAAGTTCATTAGTCGGAATCTAATTGATATTGGAGACAGGAAACAACTCTCCAGAATACTCCATCGGTTATCGAGGAGATTAACTTTAACTTCACTTTGATTTTTTGTTCGAATCTTCTCAAAAGTAAAAGTTCGTCTTTTTAGCACAGGTCAGCCTATAAATTTTTCACGGTGAAATTGATTCCTTGAGGACTGATGATTGATTCAGCATTAATTAATTTGTATTATTCGACTATTCCCAATTTTCTGTTAAGTAAATTTCAAAATTCTTCGTGGGACAAAGTTTCATATCAGATTCGATTCTTTGTTGGCCTGTGTGTTTTATAATTATTTTTACTGTGTTCAATTTCAAGTAGGTTGAGCTTCAAGAAGCCATTTATTTACACTTACACTACACACCAAGCTGAAATAGAGTATAGAAAGCGTAGAGGCGTAAGAGAAAATTATCTATATATGTTTACCTTATTTATTATTTACTATAAATTTTATGAACATTTATTTTTCGATGTACATAGAGCTAAGAGTGAAAAATATGATATTCTTTACATTTATCACTCTTTCAGAGCACTTGTAACTTTCTATCGATGAATTTTCTTCATGCACGGTGTGCTATCCATGCGAACTATGTAGTTAGATCCCTTCTTTTCTCTTTACATAGCCAATCAGGTCCTCTGCTTTTTCGATAGAAGGTTATTTTGATATGGTGATCACATAACTCATTAAACAAGTACGAAATATTTCGAATGCACTATGATATCGAACCTAATGTAGAAGCTGAACATGACAATATTATCAATTTCAAGCATTTCGAAAAATTATAGATGTAAGGAAAATTTCTTGGTAAGTAATTGTTGCTGGTATAAATATGTTTCGGTTTTTATCAGTTTCCAATAATTGAATAAAATAGAAATTCGTTACTCACATGGAAAATTTATTAATGACCAACTCTCCCATGTGGTTTTTCTATGGAATTTTCTTGATGGAACGTTACATTATTGATCCCGTTTCTCCTAGTGGGATCACAAATTACTCCTTCATCTCAAAACCAACGGTGTGGTAAATTAAGGATTATTAAGGGAGTGGAAAAGTTTCTTAATTACGAAAGTGTTCCTCGTGACCCCGGAAAATTCTTGAAATTAAAATTGTTAACATATTCCGTGTAAACTAATAGTTCAAGACAAAGAGGGAATCGGAACAAAAATTGTTTGCTTTTGAGTACTCCGCTTTTATGGTCTTCATTACTCCGCTATATTGAGGGCTGATTTTTGAAAAGCTTGAGAACTTCTAATGGAAAAGTAACATCAAAAAATTGGTGGAATTTTTTTCAGGTATATTGAATTTTAATCTGAACCTTCCATCAATATTTTGATGATCTACACTACCCGACAATAAATTCCGGACAATAATTTGAGTCATTTCGATATCTCTGTAACGTTTTTGATTTTTGCTCGATTTTGGTTATTTTAAATCATTTTTAAGGTTTTATTAAAGTTAGAGTGGAATTCAAAGTTACCCAAGATGACTGTAAGGAACCAGAAATAAATTTGAAAAGTCCCTTGTAGGAAAATAAGATGACATGTGTGAGCATTATGTGAAAACATTATGGATTCTTATGATGAATCTGCATCTTAAACAAATTTGAAATTTGTAATGTAAAAAAAATGTCTTTTCGGTATTCCGAAAGAGTCTCGCCGATTTTGCCCAACAACGAACTTAGCCGAGATATTTATATCCCAAACTTACTCCATATATTTCAACTGTCTGGCTCATTCCGTTCGAGAGTTATCGTGTTAACGGCCGGACCGGCTGGCCAGACCGGCCGGACAGAATCGATTCTGACCATGAATTCTTTAGTCGAACTAAATCGTTTGAGACCATTCTCATCCAAAAATTCGAAAATTACAGACATTTGGGCAAATTGATACGCACTCTGTTCCGAGGAACAAGAGCGCCAAATAATGCAACATTCTCTTCGAACATTTGTATCATTTCTTAAAAACAACATATTGAAATGAACCAAAAAACATTTGGTTGAGAAAAAATCGCACTTCAAAACAAAGTATAAAATAAATTAATTTTGCTGCAGGATGTTACAAATTTGAGGGTGAAATAGCAACTTCTGTTTCTTCCTGTATAATGACCAAACCAACGGTATTTTTGTAAAATTAAAATCAAGAGTATTTTCCTAAGACTACATTTTGATAAAAAGTTCACCAAAATCGAGCAAAAATTTCAAAAGTTGCAGTGATGTCAAGATGGCCCAAATTATTCTTGTCTTCTTACCAGGGATTCTCATGCTCCTAAAAATAGATGCATTAGTCACTCGCTGTTGAGAGTTAAAACAGCTTCAACATTATGTTCGTATCATAGTTCAATCATAAAAGGTTTCTTTGACTATAGGACTGCGATCGCCATATTTCTAGCTCCATTGGAACCTGTAGCCACCTAGTTTATCAAAATACCATACATTTTGCTAGAGCAATATAACCCTTGAATATTATAGCATAGCAGTGTTATCTGCTGCAAGGATTTCAATCATCATCAATTAATTATCAGTGGTAAATACCTCGTATATCAAATTGTCGGCCGTACTGTTATGCTATAATCAATTACCCAAACCTTGCGTTAGGTGCTACACGAACTCGTTGGATTCGGAATTGAATTCACTGCCTCAGTGACTTCATAACTACATATTAATCTCTCGATGTGTATGGAATCAACGGCTCCAATTCATTCGTCACTCGTAAGGCGAATTGCTCTTATTTGTTTCGGCTAAAGCGCCGCTGTGGCCCGATTGTTTTCAATGTATTAATTTCGGCCCGTAAAATAATCCAGGAAACATGTTACAATGAATGAGGAAAAGGGTGCTATTTACAAGATTTAACATGTTGATAAGGATAAATAATCAAGTGTGCAACAGGACACCTCCATCAAATTAGCAGAGCCACTTGCGATAATTTCGATGAAACCTATAGCATTAATTGTCGAGAATTTATCTTGAAAGAAAATACGTTTTGGTCGTTCGACAATTATTTGCTTGATTTCTGGTTGAGAGTTTCCTTATTTTGCAAATATTTTATAGAGATAGACCAATGAAATTTGACGGTTTGAGTAAGCAGCCCGACTACTTCGAAACCCTGGTGAAATAAGTTTTTGTAACCCTCACTAAAACAAATGGTAGGAGGTGAGGGTACTTTTTAAACTAAATTATTAATAAATTAGATTCCAAAACTGCCATCTTTTACCTTTCATTTGGTGTATCGTTGACACTTGGGGCTCAAGCAGTTACAAAGATGTTAACAAAAGAATGTCACGAACACACAACATTTTCGATAACGAGGTAGAGCACTACATACAGATCATTCCAGCTTCCTATTACCATATTGAAATCTAATCTCTTGCGAGTGTCTATAGGGCCCATATTCTCCATAGTTTCATGATATTAAGAAGAACACATGGTGTTCCAAATATGACCAATCGTCTCACAACTCCCAAATTTTCAATGTGATACCCTGTATACTTTGTCATTTTTGAATTCTACGACAAATTTTAACACAAGCTTGTGAGGAGAACACCAAATGAAAAGTAAAAGATCGCAGTTTTGGAATCTAATTTACTATTAGTACGTCACCGTGGAAAAAATCATTTATTGTAAAAAGTACCCCACCATCCCCTACCTTTTTTTTGTGTGCGTTACAAAAACTTATTTCACCAGGGTGTCAAAATACTCGAGCTGCTTAGTCAAACCGTCAAATGTCATTGCTCTATCTCAACTCGTCTCTAAAATATTTACAAAATAAGGAAACTCACCCCTGGCTTATAAGTTTTTTTCACGTCAGATGAAGATGGGTTTTCCCTCCCACACTCTGAAAAATATGTATGAAATAAAAAAATACTATTTTGTGAATTGCATCTGCGTTATTGTTTGTTAGGCAACATTGTCCTATAGATTGCTTCCGACAAATATCTTCTGTTTCTTAAGCAGAAGCAATTCATAAAATTTATATATATATATTTTTTTTTTTCATTTTATAGATATTTTTCAGAGTTTGGGAGGGAAAACCCAGAAAGAAACCATTCAATAACAAAAGTTTTTATGTTTTTTCGAAGAAATTTCTTTTCTTGTTATACGATCCTCACGAAATTTCACAAAAATTTGCGCATCTACAGTCTAAAATTATTTACCAAGTTTCAATTCAATTGGAGCTATATTTTTTGAGTTTTTGCTGAAAATTTGGTTTAAATATAAAGCTGCTAACTCCTTATATTGGGGGCTTTGGAACTTTTTTTGAAGGCGAAAACATGCTACTCTTATTTTTCAATGTAAAAGTGCTAATATGACTTATTTTGTACATTTGTTTATAGTTTAAAAGTACTAAAAAATTATTTTTTGTCATTTTAAGACAAATTTTCGGTAGAAACTTGGTAATTTCAATTTCTGTGCAGTTATAATGCTCTACTGTAGAATTGTGTTAAAAATAGTTAGCAGGTTAACACTTTTCACTGACGATATGTCGAAAGACAGAATGTTTTGTAGAGAAGAGTGTAATTACTCGCTATAGACCACATTAGTTAGGTTAGAATCATCCTCTTGGCGGGAGATCCATATTCAAATTTTTTTAACATGGAATTTCAACTTCAAGATCAAATCCCCCTATTTAAAAGAGAATGTTGGTACAGAGACATCGAGTATTGTTTACCTTCATCATTAGTTCATGTTTTCAAGTTATTTCCACATTAAAATCTACTTCTATTTATCCTTAAATCAAAATTGAAACCAGTGTAGTTCGAAGGATTTCCGTATGTCGTAGATAACTTCTGTTGTGCGTCATTACAAGGCCGATTTAGGGTTATGTTATTATTTTTGACTGACTTCGAGTGAGCTAAGACATACGTCAATCGAATTTGGTGAACACTATTATATTCATTAATTATTTATGAAATATACGATTTTGTTATGCAAATTTGATTCTAGATTGTTGAAAAAGGTTCACTGAATCTATTTCAACCGGAATAAACCTTAATAAATTAGACAAAGTATCTAAATACAGGCGATAAATTCGCGTAAATTTTAGGTCCATAAGAAATGCATGGGGAATTCAGTGCTCGGATCCAGGGATGGATCGTGATTCAAATTTCCCGCCTAACCTAACGAATGTGGTCTATATCGTTGCTTATAACCGATCCACATGCAACTGATACCAGGGTAGGTAATAAGAATGAATGAATTGGAACCGATGGCCGCCGAGTTGACCGGATCCGTCTCTCATGTAGCCCCTATCGCAAAGTGTTAGGCAGCGGTGGCTCGTGCTGTTTTGTACTCAAATCACCAATCGTGCGTCCTGTCTCAATATAGGTGTGCCGCGAGTTCCAGCGCGGGGCGTGCAAGCGGGCCGAGTCAGAATGCCGCTTTGCGCATCCCGCCGACTCAGTAACTGCCAACGAGGACGGCACTGTCACTGTCTGCATGGACGCAGTCAAGGGCCGTTGCAACCGCGACCCCTGCCGCTATTTCCACCCCCCTCTGCACCTCCAAGCCCAAATCAAGGCCGCACAGTCGCGGGCTAGCGCGGTATGCTACGCAATTTTAGGGCTACGCACGCTGCTACCAATTTTATGGCTTCTTTTTAGCGGGGTTTTGTCGCGAGGGGTAAAGTGCATCCTAAGTCACTTGGAGATTTACAGGATTTAATTTGCCGGATGTCCGTTTGATCTCTAGCCGCAAACAATGAGCGCACGTCGGGTTGCGGCATGAGATCAAAGGAACATCTGACTCAGTTGTTCTGGAGAAGTTCAAGTGAAACTGGAAGCACTATACAATATTTGTTGGCGATACTGAGCTTGTGCAGAAATATCAATATTTTTCGGGGTTATGTCCATATTCTGGGTATGCTCAAATTAGATGAAACAGTTTTAACAATGAGGGTCTTATTTCTCCAGAAAATGCCTTTCATTCTTAGACGATCGGACTGAATGGAATTTGATATGTGCAGTGGCGATCGGATGAGTTCAAGTTCAGGAGCGACTGCATTAGTGGATTAACATTGGATGAAATTTTCCAAATTTTGTTTGTAAGAGTGACTGGAAAGTAATTTGAAACGTTGCCACTAGAAACTGGAAGATCTAATTGCCACATTATGACAATTCTTCGTGTGCGTGAATTGTTTTAGTGGAAATTTTGTATTTTTTGAGGTCGACTGTCCATAGTGTCCATACCGCGGCGCCACAGACGAAACGTATACATATACAGTGCGCGCGTCAGAATTATGGAACAAATTCATTTTCTCAGAAGAAAATTATTCGGCAACAAAATCCTGAAACAGGTCAATTTTTGTTTCACTTTTACCAAATTTTTATGCATTTTTGAAGGACTTTTGTTGCACTCTGTGCCATCCCCATCAACCCTCTAAATTTTGTACTAAATGTGGTACTTTTATGGCAAGGTCTTTGTATCTTCTTTATAGGCGTGCAGAAATTTTCAGGAAAAAATTTTTGTTTTTTTTTAAATAGTTAGTTCAAAGAGGTTTTCAGTATGTGCACTTTGTCATGGCTCATTTATTTTGACACAATGGTACCTGAAGAAATTTGTCGCCGAATGAAAGTCGACCATTGCAGTTTTGTTCATGCACAACTTTCAACTCCTACGAACCTTTTAATGGAGAAAAAATGTGAGGGGGTTGAAAGGGGTTGAGGGTTGTGCATGAAAAAACTGTAATGGTCGACTTTCATTCGATGACACATTTCATCAGGTACCATCGTCTCAAAGTAAATGAGCCGTGCACATACTGAAAACCTCTTTGAACTATTTTTCAAAAAAGAAAATTTTTGAACGCGCACTGTATAACTGCTGGAGTTTTCATCTTAGAGTAGTGGGGTTGGACGTTGCTATCCTACCATAGAATCCCTTTGAATGGATTGAAACTGCGGTATCTTTTGTGGCTGTGTGTAGTAAATTTTTATAGAAGATCTTTTGTCGTGAAAACCACCGTTTTTGAGTTAATATCAAAAAACCAAATTTTGTTACCTAAAATCCAAATTGGCGGCTCGAGCACTTGTGCCTTGAGGTCGAAAACTTCGATTTTTCATTAGTGCCCCAAGCCTAACAACATACTTAAATATCGTGACTACCCCAACTTTTGTATTCAAACACCCTTTTTGATACCCACGTTTAGGTTAGATTTCGAATAGATTACCGTCGCGGGTCTGAGGCTTATATTAATTTACGTTAATTGAGGAAGGATGAGGTGAGGCATAAGGAACTTTAACTCATTATGAACTCTGTTTCATCTATCATTACATTTTAATTTTGACTGAATTGAGCCAAGAGATAGAAGCTAAAATCAACAAAATTCTCCTGTCGCAGACAGTTATCATAACCATAATACAGGAAGATCCAATTTTTCGTAGAATAACATCAACAGTCGATAAAATGTACAATTCCGAGACTAAAATATTCTATGAACGTAGGTCTGCATTCAGGGTGTGTAATTTTCCACTTTTTGTTCGTATTCTTATTCCTTAATACCTCCTCTAGTTTTTGAGATCGTTGGATCAAAGTAGGTGGACGATGTACTTCCAAGAAATTCAAATGGAATGATGGTCAAAATGTTTGTGGACTTTCCCTTTTTAACCCAAAAGCTTTTTTATCGTTCGCCACTGATCATTTTTCCTATTATGATTTATTTTTTCGTTTCCTTCAAAACTAATTTCAAGTATTTTTCGTTCTCACTAGCATTCAGAAGAGATAATTGGCAAACATTGAAAATGCTTTGGAGCTTTTAATATTTTTCAGTTTTTCTTGCGGTTGGTCGCAAAAAAGAAAAAATACTACAAGATACAGAACAACTGAAAAAATGGTCAGTGGCTTGACAAATGAGTTTCGGGGTTAAAAATAGAGAGTAACCTTGAAATTAGTATCACCATGTAGATTATCACAACAATTCCATTAAACTTCAACAACTTGTAGCTTGGTTATGAAAAATTTGCAGAACTATGTTCATAGGGCATTCTGTTCTTGAAATTGAACATTTTATCCCATTTTCGTTGAATTCAAATCTCTGCATTATCCAATTTCTATATTTTATCGGCTGATATCCAACAAGAAAGTGGACCATCTTGTATAATGTGCGCCGATCTTCTTTCGATTGTTCTGAAATTAAAATTTGTAGTTGTGTTACCAAAATTTCACGATAAGTTCATTTGAATGTAAGATGAAAAATTCTCCTAAAATGTATGGACAAAACTAATTATATTCAATTGGAATATAATATATTTCTGCACAGAAAAAGTACCATTAACAATCCCTCCCCAAAACTCCATTACTACTCGATGTTCTTTCTTAATAATTTAAAGTTTCATAGATGTTTTTTAGAGGATGACCAAATTCCTTCTTGCATGATAAGAGAACCATCGAAACTTCAAATGTTTCGAAATATATCGACTATTTTCATTTTGATGTTGAAAGCTGAGCTAATTGCTTTTGTTATTTTGTTCCAAATAAACCAATAACATCGTGATTTCGTAGAATATCTCAGTTTTTATATCATTGGGAGAAACAGTTATCGTTAGGGGATATGAGCATGAAATTATCACTTCAGTGAAATTTCGTAGATACAAGAGGCGAAAATAATTCAGTCTTCAACGTTATAGAAAGTTTAATATTCAAGTATCTGCAGTTTTAAATTCAACGAGTGCAATATCGAGGGCGGCGAGCAATAGCATGAACACATAAGATCGAAAAAAAATTATTTATGTAGGAATAGTTCACTTTAAACAGATTAGAGAAAGAATAGGTGGCGTTTGTGCAAAAAATGACCGCTTTAAATTGCCAAATATTTTTGAAGAATGAAGATATAAATTTCTTAGACGGTTGAAAATGCTCCCGAAAACGGGTACTCCGGCTTGCGTAAGCCTGGCATGTAAATAGTTTTTGAGAAAAAGCTAAGGCTGCTCGCAAAAATTGCAATAGTTATAAACAATTAACTGAAAAAAAATGATGTCTAGGTTTTCGCCAATATCTCAAACAATATTTGAGATAATTCAAAGTTGAAAATAAATTTAAAGAGAAAAGGAAATTTCCTAAAAAAAAAAGTCTCAACTGCCGGAAATACGCCCGAAAACGGGTACTCCGGCTTTGGCAAGCCTCGCCCCCTCCGTATCTTTGATGAATAAATATTATTTAAACTTATAAAATATAAACATAAATAAAAATTGAAAAAATTCAGGCGCCTGCAGGATACATCAATGAACAATAATCCATGGTCCACAAATATTTATCGCCATTTTTTAATTAGTTATCCATTAGTTAATTAACAATTTTTTGTAGCACGAACATTAACATTGCAAGTACGATGATTGTTAAACTGTTAATCTGAGAATTTTTTTCGTTCGTGGAGCTATTTTTCAAAGGTCAAAGGAATCTATTTAGATTCCTATTGAAACATTTAAAGAATTGTTAATTTTTGTTTTGTTATGAACAATTTACTGTGAAGAATTATAAAACTTTAATTTATAGTATTACTATTAATCGTTTTCTTATGATCAGAAACTACTCAAAGATGATTTTTAATAATTATTATCTCCTATTGTTCAAAAAATTGTTATAAACCATTGCGTTGTTTATGAGATAATTTGAAATGTTCTTTTGAAAATATAATTGAAGCTTTATAATTTTTCAGTTAAGTAAATTGTTAATAACAAAACGAGAATTAACAATTTTTCGAATTTTCCAACGAGAATCTATTCCAAGACCTACAAAATATGGTGCAAGAAAAAATTGTTAATTAACTAAAGGATAACTAATTGAAAAGTCGTGATAAATATTTTTGGACCATTATTGTTCATTGATCAATCCTGCAGACGCCTGAATATTTTCAATTTTTTTTTTTTCATATTTAATAAATTTAAATGATATTTATTCTTGAAAGGTCCGAAGGGAGCAAGGCTCACGCAAGCCGGAGTACCCGTTTTCGGGAGTATTTTCAAGCTGGGTTAGTTTGCTCAAAATATTAGGCACCAGTTCAGAGAGGCAGTAACATAATGAAATTTTATATACAGGGTGAGTCTTTGACCACTGCATTAATTTTAACCTTAGATTCCTCTCATCAAATGAAACACTTTTTTCATTTAACATTTTTCCAAATTCAGCTCAGGTAAAAAGATACAGGCTGTTGAAATTTTGAAAAAAAATCAGTTTTTATTTTGTAGCTTTGACATCCTTTTTTCGAATAAAATGAATGTTGGCGTAAAGTTTCCTATAACTATGATACATATTTTCCAAATATTAGTTATATTCTACTTCTACTGGTTTTCTAGTTATGGACTCGTGGATTCATAAAACTAAACGAAATTAGCATAAAGAAAGCATATAAAGTTTTTCTTGAGTCATTTCAAGAATATTCCATCGTTTTAGAACATTATATTATTCTTCATCATTTCTCCTTAAACGCACCGTTTTCGATATATTCTTCATTGAATGTTTTAAAATGGAAAACTCCAGAAATTTCACTACTTTTATGTCATAGATAATTAATATGCGGGAGTGTATTAGCACATTGTGAAATCTTTAAACGCTTGTAACTTTTTACTAGAGCCGAATCTGGAAAAATGGTAAATGAAAAAAGTGTTTCATTTGATGAGAGGAATCTTTGGTTAAAATTAATGCAGTGGTAAAGACTCACCCTGTATAATTCAAGAGAAATCGGATGAACATTCATTCTTCATGCACACAAAAACAATCTCGTATCTGCGTAAAGTGAACTATCGCCACGAAAATCGTATTTTTTCGAATGCTATCGCCGCCAATAAAAAATCGCCGAGGAGGCCTGCACCTAGTATGCATGACGTACAGATTTTGCTCGTAGCTTGGTAGTCCAGTCCAACCAGTTATGTATGTTATGCTAAACGTTTTATGTGTAGATGTTGGTGGAATGAGTTACTTGGCGGACTAATCAGGTAGACGTTTGAAAATATTACGGTTTTAATCGAAGGAACAATAAAATTGAGAATACTGGACTGCAGTAGCTTCGAGTAGCATGCGCCCTGCCAAGCAGTCCCTTGCTATGAACCCCGCAATTTGCAACAAGCATACACAGATAACACAAAATTTGAAATTGTTGAACGGAGTGATTTTTAAGACAAATATCATTCCATTCCTATGTTTCTAATTTTAATCATTACGAATTCTCTATGTTGCGATGAGAATGTGTTGTTTTTTTCCTCACCTAACAGAGGGCAAAATGTCCCATCGTCAATAAAGATATAGGCAAATATGCGTATTTCATTTTTAACGTTCAACTAGAAAGAAATGGTTGAAGATTATCAGTATTGAGAAACGTTTCCCCAGTTTTGTCTATAGAGTTGAAAAAAAGTCCTGCAGTGTTTCCTATTTGATTAAATATTGGCTCAAATGAGGTTAAAATTTAACAATGTTAGAAACTTATCAAGCCAAGTGAAACTTAATGGTATAAGTTAAATAATATCTGTTGATCTTGACACAATGCGAGGAAATGCCAAAATATAATAAGTACAGATTGAGAAGATATTCCACAACGTGAAACGTCCAAATCCGTAGGTTAATCGTGGCACCAAAAATAAATATTTTGGTGTAGGGAGACACAGCGTGGTTTAAAACAGTTTATACAGGGTGCATAAAAATAGTTTACGGAAAAATGCAGGGGTGATTCCTTGTGAAAAAAAATAGGGCGGGTCATTCATATAAACTTTTGTTTTTTGTACCCCCCTGCTTAGTTGCTGCAGTAGTAGCTAAAGATGGCGCCCGAAGAGCAGTTTTTAACTTTCTTCTTAAAGAAATTCCAGCCTCAACGACCCACGCTATCATGATGATAAATAATGTGTTACTCAGAAACAGTTAATTTTAGCACGAAATTATAGGAGACCTTATTTGTTAAGAATGGATTGAGCTATCCAAAATTAATTTGTTCAGGGCCTGTTTCACCACTTGCTGCTAAAGTCCCGGATAAGCTATTCATAACTTATCCAACAGATAACCCTGAAAATTGTGTTTCACAGGTGTCGGATAGGTTAAACTAGATGATAATCTCCCGGCTAATTTAACACCTAGATGAAGCGGCCATTATATTTTTATTCGTTGGATAACCGAACTTTTATCATAACAGGCGTCATTCATATGCGCAATGACATCAAGTGTATTTTGACAGGCGAAAATGTCATGTTTTCTTGATCTTTGCTTATTTTTGTGAACATGGATCTTTTCGAGTTTTTAGAGGACGAGTTTGACGATTTCCTTGCACGTATCTCACATCCACGAAAACGTGGTGAAATTAGAACCAGAGTTGATAATTTTTCTGAATACGACGAGGAAGAATGTAGGTCCAGGTTTCGACTATCGAAGTTATCAGTTGACTATGTACTATATTTTATAGAAGACGACATAAAAACAACAACCTAACAATGTCTAACCTAACCTCCTAAATTATTTACAAAACATTCTGATTCTATGTATATATATATATAAATACACAACTTACAAGGCCCCAACTTACGTTTCTTAAGCCAGCAGCAAGCATAAATGCGACGTTGCCAAACACAGCTCCCATTAAATAGTCAGATAGCTATCTAGTGGATATTTTATCCGGGACCCGCGTAGTGAAACAGAAAAAAATTATCCGACAAATAAATGAATAAATTTATCCAGCAGATATTTTATTCGCTGGATCCATATCCGGGACTTTATAAGCAAGTGGTGA
Organism: Halyzia sedecimguttata; assembly: GCA_937662695.2. Classification (NCBI taxonomy): domain Eukaryota; kingdom Metazoa; phylum Arthropoda; class Insecta; order Coleoptera; family Coccinellidae; genus Halyzia; species Halyzia sedecimguttata. The sequence goes on from OW569413.2 coordinate 110,791,841, forward strand.
AACAGGCCCTCAGTTTAAAATATGGATATGGAAAAAAGTTTCTTGCGAAACAAGGGGTGGCTTTTTCTACCCCTTTCAATATAAAGGAACACTTCCCAGAATACTTTTCGCCCGCATACATTATCTGTTCGATTTAATTCTGGTAATTTTTTTATTTTGAGGAAAAAAATAAAAAACTGCTTTTCGGGCACTATTTTAAGGGGGCTGTAACTAATCACAAGGGGCTCAAAATAGAAAAGTTTATATGAGAGACACGCCCTATTTTTTGATAATGAATCACTCCCTAACCTTTTCGCAACTATTCATATTGACTATGTTGCGCATTGCTTTCTATAACATCTCATCAGGAAACCGAGCGATTTCAAGGGTACGTGATTTATCGACATGAATCCCAATAAGAAAAAAATACAAGGAGAGGTCGGGGGTAGTAGCCATAGAACGTCACCATTCGGGCAAATCACATGACCGACAAAATTGGAGCCACGCGATCCATGGGCACTTCATATTGTTGGTTCATATGTGGTCAGTGCCCGTTTCGTTATCCTCTAAATAGGGGATGAAAAAATCCCCGAGAATGCCACATTAGGCTCTGAATTTACGACAATTGCTCGCCAGGCTACATCTTCGTAACAATAAGGACCAATTACTCCAACTTTCTACGAAGCAGACCAAACGGTAACCTTTTCACTATGAAGTGGCTGTTGATGCCATTGTCTAGGAATCTCGGGTGCCCAATTACTTCAATTTTGTTTGTTCATATACTCGGCCACGTGAAAATAAACTCCTTCCGACGTCATGATTATAGGGTATAAGGATCCTTTAAAATTTCTAACATTCGCAGATAATCCGTTGGAAGAAACTTCTGGACTATCATTATTTTGTAGGGATGGACGTTCAGATGTTTCTACAAAATCACTTGAAGTGTATGACGTGAAATTCCGAAAGCTAGGACGCGATGTCTCGTTGAACGTCGGAGGATTCGTTCTTCAGAAGCCCGAACACGTTTCATGCGGTTAGGAAGGTTGGCTGACCCCCTATATTGCGGTTTAGAGCCAAATTCCAAATCTCATTAAGAAATCTCTGGATCGTACGATTGTTGGGAAGAGATTCCTGTGATGAAATATTGAAATTCGTGGGAAATGCGGAACGCGTGGCTTGGAAACTTGTCCTATAAAATGTTTTCATCCACGCTAAGCTGCCCTGTTTTAAAATTTACGACATAAAATTAAATGCAATGGACAGATTCACCTAACCATACTGAAAACTCCATACATGATACCGGTATCTATTGGTTGAACTACATCTGTCAAAGATGAAAGTTGGAGTAATTTATATAGGGTCATTCTTTCTTAACCTCCTTCAAAGTTATACGGAGAAATACTGATTTCATGAAATTCATTTTAATGTGTTATCCGGAATGCCACGAAAATCTAAAATATTTTCATGATTTGGTCATTTCCGTTTATACCGGTAGTAGCTATCAACTCCTTTTTCAGATAAAACGTGGCTTCATTCAATAATATTTCCTGAAAATTGCGTTCTTCTAACGTCAAAATACGAGTAGCTATGATCAACTTTCTGATCATCCTGAGTAATATAATAATATTTAGATAATCATTAAATGATACTTTGGGATTTGTATTCATTATTAAATGGTTCCTTTCTGGTTTTTCTTTCCCAAACTCACAGTTTTTCGATTTTTGTTTTTCATTCATGGCTTTTGTTTTTGTTAATAAAGACTTAAGAGCATTTTGTGTCTTAAAACAAAAACCGGTTCTTATATTGAATATAACCGATTCTCCTGATTGGGTTGTTGTTCTTGTTAATTATTCTCTTTGTACTTGATTATTCGTTATTTTATTTGATTCTCTTCTATCTCAATTTATGATTGATGTATTTAAAAATTGCCTTGGATATCCATTATCTTCAAACAAATTTTTGGTTAAATCAATTTCATTATTTCGAATTTCAAGAGTAGAACCAATTAGGTTGTCTCTATCTTAAAATGCTTCAATAAATTAAATAATGAAATTGATTTTATCGAAAAATTTCTTGAAGATAATGGATATCCGAGCCAATTCATAAATACATCAATCATGAATATATAGGAGAGCTTCTACTAAAATGACAATTAATCAAGTACAACAGAATAATCAAAAAGAAACAACCCAATCTGTTGAAAGTGATCCCTTATGTTCGTGGCCTTTCGGAAAAAATCAGAAGAATCGGTTCCAAGTTCAATATAAGAACCGTTTTGAAGACACAAAATGAGCTTAGGTCTTTATTAACAAAAACAAAACCCATTTATGAAAAACAAAAATCTAAAACTGTGTAAGTATATAATATTCCTTCTATTTGCGGTCAACCGTATAAAGGAGAAAGGTAGATCACTAAAAGTAAGAAATTCGGAACATAAAAACAACCTAAGAAATAGAGATATACAGAACTCCAAAATAGCAGAACATATTTACAATCCATGGAGATTACATGATGGATTGGAGTAAAACAAAGATTCTGATAACAGAGTCTGATTAGCTCGAAATGAAACTTAAGGAGTCGACTTTTATTTTGTTGAATAGAGAATTCAATTTTGCAAATTATTCAATTGGAATTGTCCACATTTGGTTAAATTTGTTGAAAAAGTCTGATATAGACTCCTAACGTTACGAAATAGTTGTTTCATAATTGATGTTGTTTGGTCTTTGTTTGTTAGGCAACATTTTTCGATAGATTGCTTCTGACAAATATCTTGTATTTCTAACGTAGAAGCAATTCACAAAATGATATTTTTTTTTATTTTATAGATATTTTTTCATTGTTTGGGAGAGAAAACCCGGGAAAGAACCATTTAATAGAGAATACTTGTGTAAAAAGCTCAAATAACTCCAGAAAGCTTCGGAATAGTAATGGAAGCATATCATCAAACGCACATTGAAATTCTATAGAGAATCCAAAAATGTGATAAAAAAAATAAATAAATGTGATATCTTGAGTAATTCTCCGTATATTTTTGGGTGAGGTTAAGAAAGAATGAGATTGTATTCGTTGCGTTCGAATAATTGAATTCACTGTCAGAACGAATGCTCTGCTGGAACCAGATGACATGCGCTAGTTAATTTTTGAGCTTATACGATCGTCGTGTTTTCCTGTCCAATAGAGGAATTTCCCAAAATTCCAAGGCGCTGAGGACGTAATATCATGTTAACAACGCTTATACAGGAAAACAAGGCAGGGATTTTCACGTTGTCGAATATCATAGAAAAATCTGAAAAAATGTTTAGGGCATTTCTATGTTTCGTGTCATATCATACGAGGATACTGAACTACACTAGGCTTTCCATTATTTTCTTCATTTTGACGCCCTTGTTTTTGTTTGTATCTAAACATTTTCTTCTGCGCCGAGAGAAAAAATATACAGTTCTCACGGAGCCAGCAGTTCGAAAACAAGAATCACGTAGACCTATTCCTCAAATTTTAATGTAGGTATTGTCATTACAAAACTAACAACACGCAAATCAGATAAACCACCACGAAAATGAATTCCAGTCACGAAATCTCCACTCTTATCATCTTGAGACAGATTCTGCTCCTTTGAGGCGCGCTTCGCTTAACGGGTCGGCGACCCTCTGCAATTCCTTAACGAGGTCGTCCGTCAAAAATAAAATATTATTTTTATTTGTCCCAAATGTCAACGGGAAAGAATTTTTTTTCATGGTAGATTCAGGATTAACAACACTGAATTTCGGTCATGTCATGTATTAATTTTTTTGCTGAAGAATCTGTGAAAGGTATGATTGTGTGGAATGGAAAATCTGTGGAATAATATACAGGTATCGATTGGGTATGTGAACAAACTTGTAAGAAATCTTGTTGCTTGATTATAAGAAAAATATTGATGAAAATATGATCCTGTGAAGTTTTGATTCTTTCTTAGATGTGCTATGCCACTAACTGTTAAAAAGTATTAGCTTCACTTCAATATACGGGGTGTTTCTAAATTTGGGTTATGTTGTCCATTCTCCTGAATTGGACACTTAATTCGAATTTACCATGGTAAATTCGAATTAAGAGTGTCCAATACAGGAGAATGGACAACATAATTTACCAAGGTAAAATCGATTAAGGGTGTCCAATACAGAAGAATGGACAATAGAACATACGCGACAAAGCTCCTGACTTCACGTCAGTGCTTGAACCAATTCTTTATTTATTGAGTCAAATCAATTTCGTTATTAAGATGTCGTAAAATTAAAAAAAAAATAAATATTCTTCCCCCAATGGTACTTTCCAGCTTTAATCCAAAAAATCAGAAACTATTTCTGAAAGCCAACGTTGTTGATATACGAGAGTACATGTCCGTAGTTGGGAAATATTATGTTTATCAATGACATACAAAAAAAATAATAAAATGAGAAAAAAATCCCCATTCAGAAAAAAGGATAACTTTATTTCAAAACAACAATAAAGTTGCAACAAATCTACATTTTAAAGGTTGAACATAACAGTAAATTAAATAACTAGAATTTTCTTTATCTGCGTATATTTTTTTTTTAATTAGAATACGATCATTTCTCGACTCTTCCAATCAATCCTTGATAATAAAAATATAATTAAGCAATCTGTACAAATCTTACTTCAAGAATTTATTGAGCGAAATGGAGTCTGCTGCAACGGTATTTTTGTTTGGAATAAAGTAATGTAATTTATTTTTAATGTAGCACATTATTATCATTGATAATAATGTGTCCTAATTACGGACATGAGACTTCGTTTTCAATAAGGTTGGGATTCAGAAATAAGGAAAATAATAATTAGTTGATAATTTTATGGATTGAAGCTGGAAAAGTACAATTTGGGTCAGATTTTTTTTTTAATTTTGGGAAATCTCTATCGAAACATCTAGATTTGACTGAAGTTAATAAGTGAAAAATTTTTATGCGGGAACACCAAATACATTTAGTATTGCTTATTTTTTCCTGCCCTTTCCAATTTTATAAATAAAATTTTAAAATATTACTATACAGGATGTTGGTTCTACTCGAAACCTAATTATGAATTTTTTTGAATCCGGTCCTGGAATAAATCTTTTTTTATGTTGATCGTTACCACTGTGGACAAACTACTTACGTACCAAACATTAGAAACATATATAGGGTGGTTGATAAGTTATGATTAATTGAAAGAATGGGGAAAATTAATAAATCACCCTGTATCTTGGTCATAAAGAACGATAGATCCATAAAATATAGGTTATTTAGAAGCATCTCGGTGTCCTCTACCCTTACTGTATGTGCATTTCCCTCTGAATCACCCTGTATAAGGATCATATTTCCAAGAAATGTTGAGTTATTCACACAAGATTGTACACATTTCCCTACTCAATTGACTGAATCTAAAAATGGAATGGAGTTAGAGATATTGAATATCTGGGACGTTTAATTAGCTAACAAGAAATAAAATGTGATTATCTTGTTTTCAATCCAACCATTGCGATATATACCCGAAAAATCAGATCTGACCGAAAAAAAGAGAACAGTTCTAGATAAATTATAAGTCAATTTCGCAAATTGTACACGTGAGGTTAATGTATGACAACTATACCCGAATTTTAATATATGTGTAAATAATCTGAAACTTGTTTCTTGTGAGAATGCTTTTTGATTGTTTCTATCCTCTCTTCTTGCATGTTTACTGTTGGTCCCATTATCATTGTAGATATGTTCGTATTTAGTTGTATAATTTGCAACGATACTGTTCAACTAATAAGTATTCATATTTCGAGAAGATACGATGAGATATTCGAAGAACTTGAAGTTCCATAATTATATTTAACCTGCCATTGTTTCATCCCTCATGAGAATAATATAGATCCTACTTCTCGAAACATGAAGAATATCTCGTCTTCAAATCATTCCTTCAAAAGCAATCGATAAGTGTGAATATGACCGTATGTAGAAAAATTTGCTTAAATTTGATTTTCTTTCAGCCAGTCGTCCAATACTGCATGATCTACTGAACAAAGCTTCAGTATTCACCGACCAGCTTATTCAAAACGATTTATCTACGCACTAGCCCTGTATATACTGAAAGAATATATCAGATTTTATGTTATTTGAATAGGGGTTTGAAGTGAGACTTTGATATCCATTAAACTACACTTATTCTTTGAGAATAATATAATCTGAATGATATCCTTATTAAGAAAAAAATCCATAGGTATTCGACCGGCCTTGCGTGAAGGCCAATTGGTATAATAGCTTCGGAAATCTTCTAAGATAATTTCGTAGGAATGTTCTGAGCATTAGATTAGAAACTACACTCTTCTCCACTACGAATTTCGTCGCCTGACACATGTTTCGAGAACGTTGTATCTATCTTCGGAGAAGAAGCGTTACTAAAGCATGCCATCAATGTTTACACTCAAGTATGAGTTGATGACATTATACCCTCAGTGTTAATCCGATTAGTGAGAGTAATGAGTTGTTAATAAGGGTCAGATCATTATTGAGTAAAATAACTTTTCTCTTAAATGCATTTCGATACCTTTTTCTGGTGCACTCATGAACCAGAGCAGGGCCGTCAAAGAGCTGGAGAAATTTCAGAGACTGGGCTTGCCTTATGTTACTGGAAAGTACTCCAACTCCTATGGAGGTTCTAGTGTGACTCCCTCACCTTCTCCTTCTGGTGAGGGCCGAAGCGAGGCTGGAGGCCTACAGGCTGCGGGTATCTGGAGGACTATTCTAATAGGAACATATGAATTCTCTCGGACAGACAGACAGCACTTAAGACTATAGCCAGCTGGAGAATTAATTCCTGGCTGGAGGGAATGCCGACAGCGTCTGGAAACCTCTGCTGCCAGAAACCGAGTTGAGCTAGGGTTGGTGCCGGGGCACACAGGGGTTGAAGGGAATAAAAGAGCTGACGCACTCGCTAGCGAGGACTCCACTATCCTCCCTCTTTGGGCCAAAGCCGAGAGTAGGGTTGACCAAATCGGCTGTGAAAGGCGTCATTGAAGAATGAAAACTTGCACAGCACACTCGGCATTGGAAAAAAACTGCTCAGGGCAGTAACGTGGCTCACTAACCGGACACTGTACCCTGAGAAAGCACCCGAGCAACGTGGCGATTCTCCGAGAACACATGTCATAGTTGATTGTCCATATTTGACAGCCCACACCCAATGGAGACTTCACTATGGGAACGACGACAAGACCCTGAGTGCCAGAAACCGTGCGAGGTACCTAGTCCAGGGCCTTATACTATTTGCTAGGAAAATGAACCTAATGTAGGTAATATACAGACAAGGCAGGAGAGATGTTACATGAGACCCATATAATGTCGCCGGTGCAGGACTTAGCTTGGTTAAGTAAACCTGAGCTACAGGGAATCGACTAAGGGACCCTATGGAGGCTAGCAAACTGAACTAATGAGACCATGAGACCCTGTCAGCTAATTGGAGACCGACCGAGGTGCAATAAGCCTCTCTAGGTTCTAGCCTAGATCTAACACAAACAAACAAGCACTGATGGAATTATCATCTGCGGAAAATGGAAAAGGTTATCTATGATACCTGTCACTTCTATCAAGAAGTCACGGAAACTGCTGACCATCTGCTTTGCCACGATCAAGCTGAGCATCGGAAAAGTCTACAACACATAGCTCGTGACTCCTGAAACCAGATCAAGAAGATAGTGAAGTTTATTGAGAATATACTGCCGGACTGGTAAACATCGCGTGGTCCCACAATAGATCTTCAAGTCAAACTCATTGCAAGGTCTACATGGCCTTATCGCCCCTCCGATAATCTGATCTAATCAATGCCAGCTGCCCATGATCCAAAATTGAACCTCTAATTGGAAAACCCTGTAGATATTTGCTACAGCATGATATTTTTGAAATTATGTTTGTTCCTTGATAATTTTAGGAAAATTGAAATAGTCTTATTGGAAAAAACATCCTCCTATCGGAAAGGTCAAATCTCTTTAAGCATAACCAAACTGATCGATATACCCTGGCCAGTAATGTCTCCCCTACGTCGATATTGAATTTATCAAGAGAATAGTAGTCCGGTTCGAACATCCATAAAACAGACATTTCAACTTGATATGGGCAAAAGGCCATTCTAAAGTTCGTATATTACATCTGAACATACGAAAGGTCAGTGGCGGGTCTCAAACTTTCTACCTTTCAAGTATCATAAAATCTGATATATTAGTCTCACTAGAGTAAGCTTATTTTTCAGGTTTTATGTGTGGGGTATTTTATTTCACACGACTGCTATTAATAATTTTCCTTAATGAACATTGTCCAAACGATGATAATTCGTTTGAAGCTTATAAATGTTAACCTAGTTAGTGTCTGAGTGGTTTGATACTTTTCTATCGAACATTTCGCTATTATTTACCTCGCGCCTTTTCTAACAGCTTCAGATATTCGAAAAAAGAGTTATGGGTTTCAATGGAAATATAATTGCTTGTTCAAGCCACAATTTGCTTCGAATTTATACAAGGTATTCATCATTACCTCTCCATTATGTGACTCGAAATATAAAGCAGGTGTTCTTAAGGAGAAAATTCATTTTCATGGGAGTATCTACTTGCCATTGTAGATATCTGGGAAAATAGGCTACTGTATTTTTCATCGATTAAAATTAAAATTCAAATGTGGCTTTTTGGCGCGCTTGTTAGTTAGCTAAAGTTGAGCTAAAGTGCTTAGAAACATCCGCTATCAGATTTCTTACGGCCTTGTGCAAATTTTCCTGGAGATGATACTTTGAAAAGATTGAGCTTCGAATGTGCTTCATTGAAATGCTGAGAAGAAAAACTGGGAAGGGGAATCCATCATCCATGCTCCCAAAGAATATACCATAAATTGCTATGCAGATGGACTACCCTACATATTTCAGGCGACGTTTCTCGCAATTGAGAAATGTGTACATTTCAACTCAGAAGAGAGCTGTTAGATATGTTACATAGCGATCCAATCTAGCAGTCTAGCGTCAGTCCAAGGGCTGAATTCCAACGTCATGAGTACAAAGAAGATATCAGAGTAACTGGACAAACATAACAAAGTGATTAAAGACAACACATTAATCACTGGTTGTATAAGGTAGTGAGGCCTATTCTAATCTATGAATCCTTGGTGTGGTAACATCTATGGAGAAAGCCTGCAACAGCACCATTATGACCAAGAATCAAAAGAGAGCCTGTTTATGCATCCTTGGTGTGTTAGACTTCTATGGAAAAGGCCTGTAACCGTCATTATGGCCACGTGCCAAACGACAGCATAATAAAGGATAACACTCTGCATCCTCAGAGTGTCTACTGGATTTACCTCCAACACAATTCGTATATTGTATATCGTTGTAGGAGGTAACGTTGCACTGCGACCTTAAGGTCGATTGTGCCCCCCCGTCAGAGCTGTCGATATCATTAGCATCTTCAGCTCGCCTTCCAGTTCCAGATTTCTGATAAACTCCAGTATCTGGGATGGCTTCAAGGGGGCTACGTCTTTGCTCGTGCAGATTTCCTGCCCAAAGCATTCCTTTGCATTGGTTTGAGATGGCGAGGCATTCCGTTATCAGGTGATCAGGAGTTTCATCCTCCTCCCAACAGAATCTGCACTCGTCAGTTTCTGCTAGCCCTAATCTCATTATATGATTCCTAAAGCCGCAGTGCCCTGGGAGGAAACCAGTGAGGAGGTACAGCGTGTTCTAACATAGGTCAATATATTTCTTGGATCTGACATTGTCAAAGTTCGGGAGGAACTTTTTGGAGTGATACATTCTTGTCCAAAGCAACTCGTAGTCATGTAGGCTGCTATGAGAACAACTCTTAGAATCTGGTAACAGGGACAATGGCGTGATAGTGGACTGTTCAGGGGCCACGCAAATGGTGGAGGGCACATCCCTCCTCCGTAGAGGTGACCGTATGGTCAATCACTTCTGCTTTGACGAACCTCATAGGGCAGTTGTTTATAGTCAATAGTGTACACCATACAGGCTTCTGAAACCTGTCCCACGTGATTTACTTACGTCAGATGGCTCTGTGATTCCTTAGGGAGCCAGTACCGGGATTCTGTATCCTCGCTCCAATCTAACCAATCCTCTTGGGAAGGACTGCTCAGATTTGTTGTGTTTGCGCACCCTATAATTGCTTCGATAACATGAATCAGATGATGAGAGTACAGCCGGATATTTTCGAAATTAATATTTTTCATTTCTTCGCCACTCAGACGTAGTTGATACAGCTTTGTCTAGTCTCACCAACTCACATTAACACTCGCATATGTACAGAAAATTAATTTTGTGCCAATTTGTTTTATTTACCCTGCCTCCGGCGGATTTGGCCTTGGCTTGGTCTTGTGCTGCTCTACTACTAATAGCCTGCCGCCGTTTCGCCCTTGTTGGCCCCTCATCAGGCCGCAGCAGCCGCCCTCGAAATAGGGAAGAAGAGGCCTCGAGAGCCCTCGGCCGCTGACGCTGATTTATTACTGGTACCATCATGCGCCTTGCTTTGCATGTCACTTGTACTGTCCACCCTGTGCAGTTTGCAAACACAATATTTCGATCTGGCGTTTCGGATATGCAGGTCGTTAATTTGCTACACTGCCTTTGATAATTTCACGTTCTGGTTCCTCAATTTTTCGACTACCTTCGCCAGTTCAAATAACAGACTGAAAGTAAGCAATATTGATGCAGGATAGATTACGTACAGAAATCAACATTCTATATTGATTCGGTAAGCCGATGTTGATACAATTAATTCACGACATATTTTGATTATATTCAATTGACCGATGAAATCCTATGCTGACGTTACCGCTGACTGACGAGGGTCGAGACTGACTGAGGACGAGATCTGCTGACGGTATCGTCAACTGACGATGGCCTAATCTGGGAGTTGCCAAATGGTGTGTCGTGATAACTAGCTAGGTCCTATTAGTGCTTACTAAACCTGTAAGGGCTTCGTGAAGTCAGGTTTGGTAGCCCGTAATCTAGTTAACTGACGACATAGTCTAACGGTAGTAACGACAACTGACGATAAAGTCTACTATCCGTGCCGTCAACTGATGATGATTTAGTCAACTGACGACATAGTGTACTGACGGTACCGTCAGCTAAAGGCACAGCTTACTGACGGTACCATCGACTGACGACATAGCCCCTAATCTAGTCAACTGATGACATAGTCAATGGTTATAACGTCTACTGACGACACAGTCTACTGACGGTGATCTAATCAACTGACGACAAAGTCTACTATCCGTGCCGTCAGCTGATGATGATTTAGTCAACTGACGACATAGTGTACTGACTGTAACGTCAACTAAAGGCACAGTCTACTGACGGTACCATTGACTGACGACATTGCCCCTAATCTAGTCAACGAATGACATAGTCAATGGTTATAACGTCAACTGACGACACAGTCTACTGACGGTGATCTACTTAATCAACTGACGACATAGTCTACTGGCGGTGTCATCGACTGATGATGATTTAGTCAACTGTTGACATAGTCTACTGACGGTACCGTCAACTCACGACTAAGTCCACTGACGGTACCGTCAACTAACGACACAGTATACCGACGGTAACGTCAACTATCCAACTAACTGGCGACAAAGTCTACTGACGACATAGTATACCGACGGTGTCGTGTACTGACGGTAATTTAGTCTACTGACGATGATTTAACCAACTGACGACATAGTCTACACATGGAACCATTGACTAACAATGGTCTAGTCAACTGATGATATAGCCTACTGACGGTACCGTCTGCTGATGACCTAACAGTGCGTGGTACCTCCTAGGTCTCTTTTGCTAAGGATTACTAAATCTGTAAGGGCGTCGTATACTTAAAAAGTTTGGAAACCATCAAACTAGGCAACTGCTGACAGTCTAATTATGCTACCTTTAACTGATGACACAGGCTACTGACGCTATCGTAAATTGTCGGTGATCTAGTCAGGTGACGACATAGTCTACTGGCGGTACCCTCGACTATCAACTTCCTTGCGATATATTGACTGCTGACAGTATCGTTAACAGAAGATGTCGATAATTTATGATTCATTCAACTGACTACATAATTAACTGACGGTATCGTCAACTTAAGGTTTTTGATTGACCGTAGCGTTAACTGACAGTATCGGTAACTGAAGTTGCCACCAGTTTGCAATGAAATTATAAAGTTTCAGTATTTGCAAAATCGAAACATTAAGAAAGGGGAAATTTTAACTATATTCAACTGACAGTATCTTCAACAGACGATGATATATTTAACTATTGTCAACTGATGATGGTCTAGTCGCCTAGAACATCACTCATTATATTTTCGCTAGACTCCTTCGTGTCTTTCGCTCAGAATCAATTGTTCGTACCTAGAAAATTGGGAAGCAACAGCTGATATATGAAAGTTGATTTTTGTTTCGGTTTAAAAAATTGCGCTTGAAATATTGTGTTTGCATTATGTATCGTTCACGGGTTCACTTAGAGCACATCAACCAACAAAGGGTAGGGGTTTGCATTGTTACTTATTATTTATTACTATTGATTTAGCTTCGAGCAACTTCCAAGTGCTTTACCTGCCAAATGTTCAGCAATCATTCTACACACAAACTAATATAATCTTACGACGTGCTATAAACGTAGATAAAGCTAAGTATTATAATATCTCTCACAACTGCAAGTTGATTTGGAAAAATTCGATTAATAGTAGTCACTTCATCTTAAAGATTTTAGTTGATAATTAAAATATCCCTTGACCCCTTATTCCAAATGATAATGATCATGCGCGGACAAAGCGAATAGTGTTCATAAAACCTAATACTATGCCTCCCAGCCACGGTTGCTTTATCCATCTTCTAATTCGGCTAAGAATTACTTTATTTTTTCCAACAGAAGATTTGATTGTATTTTCCTATAGTAAATGTCTCAATTGCCGCAATTGATTTTGCGAAATGGTTTTTATTCGACGTGTTTTCAGATATGAAATTATTTACTTTTTGATGAAGAAGAAATCCAAATGCTTACAAAAAATGATGTGTATGAAGAATAAATATACACATTTTAATATTGAAGGTGCACCACGTTCTGGATAAAAAGATTAAGCTAATGAAGATAAGCAAAGGCACTGAATAGCTGATTAGCTTAACAAGATATTGCCGAAGATTTTAAATACATACTGCCAAGAAAGCACTGGAAAATTCCACTTAAAGAAATTTTTCAAATTCTAGTTCTCGCTATAGGTATTATCGCTCTATTTGTTGATAACTTGACCCAACTCACCTGGAATTCGAGCTCCCTTTGTCATTTAGATATTTAACAGACCTCCATTTTATCAGATCATGTTTTTGTTGCGATTTCAAGGATTTCAAGGATGGAATATTCGTTGGTGTAAGTGAACTTTGAACTTTGAAGAAACAATTAATTTTGATAAATAATACTTATTTTGTGTTAAATTGGACGATTTCCAGTACTTTTTTGACACTGTAGCATATCGACTTTATCTCTTTATGACCACATCAAACGCATCATATCATTGTTCGGACGAATAATAAAAAAAAACGGAATATTACGATCGATTAATCTAATTAAATTTCAACAGATAAATCTAAAATTGATCCACAAAAATAATTATTGTATTATGCTAGGCAAGTATGATAATCGTCACACATTGTTATAGTTTTACAAGCTCGTAAAATTCAATGAAATATTTTTATGATAATAGTTTTTTGGCAAAAATTCTCCACCAAAAATAGCTGTTAATGTTATCAATAAATCAACCAGTTCATAACGTTTTGCCAATAGGGTCCCGGAATGGGTTCGTATAATTTTTATACTTATGCATAGATTGAAGATAAATAAATGCGTCTGTTCTTGCTCTCGGCAATCCCATAGTCTAGCCAACAAGTGCTTTGAGGTCAAAATTTTTAGAGTTCGCCAAAAAATATGATTGAGGTGTCATTCGATTCGGAATGGCATGTAGACATTTTTTAGAAGACTCAAGGGCCGCTCGCAAAAATTGCAAATGTTATACACAATTAAGTGAAAAAGAAGTCAGATTTTTTGCATATATCTCAACAACTATTTGAGTTTCTTCAAATTTGAAAAAAGATTCAGAAAGAGGAGGAAATTTTCTAAAAAGACCGAACTGTAGGACCGATACTCATAATTTTCCCAGAGGGTTAAAAATTCGCTCGAAATCGGGTACTTCGGCTTGCGCAAGCCACGCCCACTTCTGACCTTTAATGAATAAATATTATTCAAACCTATTTCTCATGAAAATTAAGAACTGAAATAATTCAGTCGTCCACAGGATAGATCAATGAACAATATTTCGTGGTCCACACATTTTTATCGCGGGTTTTCAATTAGTTATCCATCCAAATGAACAATTTTTTGAAGCACAAATATTAACATTGCAAGTGCGATAATTGTTAAACTATTAATCTAAGAATTTTTTTCTTTCGTGGAACTATTTTCCACAGTCCTTAGAATATAATCCCGTTGGAAAACGGGTTCAAGGGGAGCTTCAGATTTGGGTGTAATTTGTTGTTAAATTAATAAAGAAGAAATAAGTTTTTGTTCTCAGATTAATTCTCAGATTAAAATTAAATTAAATTAAAATTCTTAATTAACTAACGAATAACTAATTGAAAAATCGCGATAAACATTTTTGAACCACGGATTATTGTTCATTGATTTATCCTGCAGGCGCCTGAATTTTTTAAATTTTTATTTTCATATTTAAGAAGTTTAAATAATATTTATTGATCAGAGGTACGAAGGGGGCGAGGCTTGCGCAAGACGGAGTACCCATTTTCTGGAGTATTTTCAACCCTCTAGGAAAATTATAAATATTGGTTACAGTTCCGGCAGTCGGCACTTTTTTTTGGGAAATTTGCTCTTCTATTTGATTTTTTTTCAAATTTGAATTATGTCGAATAGTTTTTGAGATATTGTCGAAAAACTAAATCTTTTTTCTCAATTAATTGTTTATAACTATTGCAATTTTTGCGAACGGCCTTAGCATTCTCTCAAAAACTATCTTCATGCCATTCTGAATCGAATGACACCTCAATCATAATTTTCGCAGAATGCCCAAAAATTTTGACCTAAAAAGCACTTGTTGATCAGACTACCCTGGAAGCCCTGGGTGATCATATGATTTGTGAACTCTATGCATAGGTATAGAAATTATTCGAGCCCTATTGACAGAACACTCTGAACCAGTTGATTTAAACTCATAAACATCACACATTCAATAGCATCAACTGCTTAAGAATACAAATGCTCACGTGAAGTCACGCTAAACATAACTATTATGGAACTAAGGACTGAATCATCAGTAAAAAATCAATAATAGATCGTATTTATTTCATGATATATTAACGCAATTCGTTTCACGAACTAGTTCATATTGTATAATATTACGAATGTATAGATTTTTCAATAGATCTTTACCTCAATATCGTTACTTTTGTTAACAAATAAATAAAATATAACTCTGGATTCATTATATTCTTCTGAATTATTAAATTATCGAAATTAGCACTAATCATTATTTGCAATTGTGACAGGTTAAACCTTAACTTTTTCTACTGCTGCAGGTCTTAGTACATACCACAATTTTATTACCATCCGTGCCTCGTAGATCTATTATTATAAAATACTGTCCCAAACCCCATTATCTATTTATCATGATCAGCCCAGCGATTTCACTCTCCTCGTCAATTTCAAAAATGATGCTCATCATCTATATCCATGAAAAGAATGGGAAAAATGAAGTAATAAGGTAGAATGAAAACCTCTACCCCATCAAGTTGTTAGCATGTTGTGAGGGCTCCAGAATTTGGGCATAAAAACTTACCGATCATACTTGAATGGTCCGCTTGAGTCTGATTTGAGCTTCTGCTTATTTGGTGTTTGTGTGCATGATTTTCGTTTAACTCTATTCTTTTGAAATTATATTTTGCCTTTGTTTTACATCTCGCAACATTCTAGCAACTACGTTAACCACATAACTGCCGTCAAAGTTTGATTTAACATTTAAGATGAATATGTGAACTGTCACGTCTTATCTTTGTAATTGACAAAAATTTTTATACTCGTTAATATATAGTGATATAATTCGTAACTCCATTTAATGATGAATTTGTGTTTCTTTCAGATGGATATGAAATCTGTTGGTTCTTTTTATTACGAAAATTTCGTAAGTACAATTTTTGTTATATATAATGGATATCTATCGAGAAATATATCATTAATTTTATTTCCTTTTAATATTGGGATTTAACAAATTACATATGTTGAGTTTAATATTCTAAATTCTAACGGTATGAAATATTTATGGTACCTATATTTTATCGACGAATCATTAAATTGTCATAATTCTTATGTGTAAATAACAATTTCTTAATGATTTACCATTTGCGGTCTAATAGTGAGGCCATAAAAGATAATTCAATATCGATCTCAAGTATATCGTTCATAATTAAATATAGTCTTTCTTTATATCCAATTAATTCTTATTTCATTCATTAACGGATAGATAGCGTTGATAGAATTTGCTAATTTTCAAAGGAAAAACGAATATAAATGAAGACAATTCACAATTGGTGACATTGGTTCATAAGAAATTTGTGGCTATTCAATATAATTATCCTAAATTAGAAGGTACAGAGTGTATATTATAAAAATCATTATTTTTTGCGTTTCTTTTGATTTGCTCTACTTTCAGAGATCTGAAAACCATAATTGTTTGAATTGCGAAGAAATTAATTGCATAGAGCCATACAGATATACCTACTGGGTCATTCAACTCATTAGTCCATTAGTTTCGCAGCTTCAACAAAAATTGTTTTTTTAATTTGACAAAGGGCTGCCAGTGCCTCCGGCATTTGAAAATGGTAAAAAGTGAAAAAAAATTACAGTAGGTTGAAAGCCATTATAGAAGGAAGAGAATATAACATAAATTAAACGAAAAATAATTTAGGGGCAATCTCAGGTCGGGAAGTGGAAGGGTGTGAGTTTTAAAGGTTAAAAAACGGTTTATCTCGATTTCCGGCAAAACTATTAGTCCTATGGAGTAGAGCAAAGTTGTAGGTAATAAAAAGATCTACAACTTTTGTATTAACACTTATTTCACATAACCTCGAAATGTATGTGGAAAATTCAAATAACCAAATTTTTTGTTTTTCTTTTTATCTTTTACATTAAATTTTTTTTCCCTGAATTTGGTGAAAACTTACCTTTTTATGTACCAAACACACTATAATTTTCTTGATTTAAAATACAAATTTTCTCACCATATTTTGATTTCATATCGAAAAAGCAGCCTAATTTTCAATGGGAAATTATCACTGTAAAATATTTGCTTTATTAAAAATATCGAGGGTGTTTTGTTCATTGAAATCTCTTCTTTCGGATGGTGCAAAAAATACTATATTATACCGTGTAAATTCTGTCAGAAAATGCTTCGAAATAACAGGTAGTAAGGCCAGACCCTCCTAGCCCCTTCCCCATTTCTCATTGAAATGCCTTTTGATGGGCTGAAATTTTCCGTAGGTCACTCAGATATATAACTTAAAATAGCAATAAATATGCATCTACGCATATAATTTGGAGAAGATTCTACAAATTGTCTCAAAATATTGTAAGTGTCTTATTGAATATTAACTTTCTCAACTTAGTATTTCCTGAGAAAATGTATACTATTACACCATCAGAAAAAAGAGACTTCAAGAAATAAAAAGCCCACCAACTTTTTTAAAAAAGCAGATATTTTGATGTGAGAATTATCGATTGAAAATTAGGCTGCTTTTTTGATATTAAGGCAAAATAAGATGAAATAATAAATATTTTAAATTAAAAAAATTACAGTCTGTTTGGGGCATAAGTAGGTAAATCCTCGCCAAATTTCGTGAAAAAAAATGAAAAACCAAAAACTTTTTTTTTTATGAATTTTTAACATCAATTTTGAGGTTATATGAATAAAGTGTAAATACAAGAGTTGTTTTTCATAGGACTTGAAGTTTTGCCGGAAATCGAGATAAACCGTTTTTTTACCCTTAAAAACTCACCCTCTTCCACTTCACGACTTCAAATCCCCCGTAAATTATTTTTCCTTTCATTTTTATTATATTCTCTTTCTTTAGGAGTCCTTTTAGAGTTTCATCCTACTATTTTTTTTTTTATTTGAAACATTATCGACCCTGGTCTACATTGAGATATTCAGAATGAAATATATTGATTTTTTTAAAGTACAATTTTCCTTTGAAAAATTCGAAAGAAAATATAATTTTAACCATTTTTCATCAAAGGTTCCATATGAATATCATCAACCTTTCAGCTAAATGTCATTTTGAATTTCACACAAACTAAAAGACAGACGGTGAACTACTCGTGGATTTTAACCAAAAAATATTCCCTCATGATCTGGGTTGGCCATCCCATTGCTATTCCTCCCGAGACGCAAGTGTTATTCAGGGCAGATACGTACCGGTTTAATGGTTGTTAACCAATCATCAGCGTAACTAAGCCGCTGAATCACAAACGAAGGAGCTCTAGGAAACATAATTCCTATTGTTGCGGGCTACTGGTAAGAAAATCTAACTAGAGCCACCTAGGGAAATCCTTACGAACTCCACCCATGTGTGATGCGAAAACCTTGAGCGATGTGCAATGACGTACATTCTTTTGTCGCAAGAGGGAGATAGGGATTGTAATGCAGACTACCTATATGACCTCATTGCGTCATGGAAACGCTGTGGTTAGAGAAGACCACAAACCAGTGAACATAGAATAAAGTGACTGTAGCTTATTGCTAATAAATAAAACACATCGATTTTAACAAATATTTCCTCTAGATCTGTGTGCCTTCTAGTTATCAACAATTAGCTACAGTTCACCTTATTCTATGTTTACTGGTGTGTGGTCTCCTCTAACCACACTAAACCGAGCGTTTATCATGTCGCAATATGGGATCATATAGGTAGTCTTCATTGCAGTCCCTGACTCCTTGAATGTCACTGAACATCGCTCAAGATTTCTTCATCACAGAGGGTTGGAGTTCGTAAGGATTTCCCTAGGTGGCGCTGGTTGGATTTCATTCCCCGCAGTCCGCAACATAAAGCTTAAGTCTCCTAGATCTCTTTCGTTTGTCATTCAGTGGCTGAGTTACGATGATGTTTCGTAGCAACCAAGTGTCTGCCCTAAATGACACTTTCCGCTTTGGGGGAATACCGAGCGATAAGGTGGCTAGTCCGGATTGCGAGGGAATATTTTTTGATGGTTAAAATCGTCTTTTAGTCATTAACACTTAACTACAGGTCACCATATTCTATGTTCTCACAAACTGTTCCACTTCAAAATACCGATAATGGTATGGTATTTTCCTATAGGAAGACTTCGATTTAACTAAGATAGTTTCAATAATTTACGTAAAATTCTAGCCCTTCCCGGGGATGATGCCATACAAGCGAGCAGCCACAGACAAATCCGGCGTCCCAGTGTACCAGCCCAACGCAACCACCTACCAACAACTAATGCAACTCCAACAACCCTTCGTGCCCGTATCATGTGAGTATTCTACTTCCCCCGCCCCCGCAGCCTGCGCTTCTCCCGCAGCTTCCTCTATCCCTCCCTCAGATCAGCAACTACCACCCGCTTCTACCTCGATCATCAGCCAACTACCCAAAGAAAGCGATAATCTCGCAACAGTTGCTTCGACGTCCACCGTCTCCTCCGCTTCCGCCCCCCTCACCGTGTCCGCCCTGACCCCCCAGTCCATGGTTCCCGATCCCGCCACGCTTGCCAAGGAGGTCGCTCAACAGAACTACGCGAAGGCGGTCAAGTTGGCGCAGGCCCAGGCGAACTCGAACTACGCGGCCGCCGTTGCGGCGACGCAGTCCTACGCCGCCACTATGGCGACGCCGACCTACGCAAGCGCGATACCGCTTTCTCTGAATCCCATGAATTACACGGGAATATCTCTGAACAAGCAGACGTTGTCTGTGCCGCCGCCTACGCTCGCCAGGTATCCCAGTCTTCCCTTGGGCTTTGGGGCGCACACAGCCGGTTTAAACTTGGGCCTAACCAATCCATACGCAGCCCTAAACCAAACTAATTTACTAAACTATGCGCGACCCCCGCCACAATTCATAAATCCGTATTCCCTCGTCAGGGCCGCCTACCCAACTGGTACTACTCCCATTATGAACACGGGGCTGATGGGCGCCCAGTACCAAGTCCCGGTCTCCGCCGCCCCTATCGTCTCGACGGCCAGCAATATCTCAGTGGCGGCGGCTCAGAACAACAACAACAACGTCGTCCTCCAGCCGTACAAAAAACTGAAGACTACTTAATCCATTCGAAATGATTGTTGTCATTGTTTTGTTGATTTGTGTTATAGTTGAAATTTGTATAAATTTGTTTTCGTCGAAATTTTACTAATATTATTATAAATCGTTTTGTGTAATAATAATTTTAAATTGTATCATAGTCCCATTAAATTTTTGAGTTAGAGTTCGATTTGATTTTTCCTATTCCTATTCTAGTCAGCAGTAGTTGTTATAAAATTTTTTGCGATTTATCATTCAGAAGTCTATTTGCCCCCTGTGAGCTTCGTTTCCGTACGTGTACGCCATTTTTGTCATTTTTACAATCAGAGTTATCTTGGGCAGAAGAGCGACCCTCTTAAGCGAGCGCCTCCTAACTGTGATATCCTCACATCTGGCTGTCTCGCGCCTAAAAGACCCATCCTGACACTCTGGTCATATGATTTACATTTAGAATACTGTCTATTGCTATGTAAGGAGTTAGTAATATGTATTTTTATATTATATGGTTTCATAATATTTTGTACTTGTTAGAATTATTGCATGGACACAATCGTATTATATCTCCTCTTGGGTACCCTTTTAAACCGCATGGTAGATTATTTTCATTACCGTTTTTCCTTTAGAAGTGCCATTCGCTGTAGGATAAATCTTGGTTTGTGAGCCTACCCAAAAGGATTCCATTTCGACTAACGTACCTCTGCACGACGCCAACCTCACTTTTCGTCTCGCCACGTGGGCAATATCATGCTATACTCGACAAATTCTTCCTCATGTGTCTTCAAAATTCAACAGTTTTCATCTACGATATTCAATTAATACTGACTTGGAGATTCGAGTAACGTCAAACAGAACTAACCACTCAACTATTTGGAGTGTGGACCAATTGTGTAGCAGGATTGCCGGTTTAAACAGTCTGTACCTTTTCAAGTTTTCAAGTACCATTTCGGACGAAATATTCAGTTTTACTCAGTACATTTTTGTTGGCATGAGACATTTTCGATGTGGTCCTAATCAGTATCATCTTTCTTAGGATTTTAACTCGTATGTTGAATGCTTTAAGAACTACAACTATGCAGAAAATATATTTATGGACTAATTGCAACCTACCTATTCGTAGTGGATTAGGCTTTTGGACCTGGTGGTTCGGTTCCATTTTTGAGTCAGTATTTCGGAAAATTTCGATTTATTTTTTAGCGAAATGACATGTTGAATGCAAAGAAGTGGTGCGGATGGTATTGTACTGGCATCAATATTGCAATATGCAGGATGTTAATGAAATGTTGCTCCCTTGAATGCTGAACTTGATTTCTGAAATAATTCGAATTCATTCCCTAAAGATAAGGAGCTTAACGAATTTCTTTACCACCAGATATGTTTATGATTATACTGACACTCCTTGGATTTCCAAGGCATCAGCACAAGCTCTCAAGTGCTTGTGCGAGGATGAGTTGTGTTCTGTGTAGGCTTTTTCACTACGTCCTTGGGCTACCGTAGGCACAGCGTTGTTAATTTTCGACCCAACAAGTGAATGGTGATCGCTAAGTGAAAATGTCTTTCGTAGCCTTGGGATTACACGCGGGACCTTTTTTTCCTTGTCCAATATATGCAGGCTAGTAATCAAATGTAAATGGAGGTTTTTATGGAGTCGTTGCACATTTCTCGACAATTTGTACTACCCAAATCGAAAACATATCTGCGAAATACGTGTGCGTGTTTTTTCCTAAAATATTCACCAAAGGTGTTCACAAAGTAAGTAAGTTTCAACACATTATAAATAGCTCCCAGTAAGACTCAAAACTACCCTTTATTTGAACAATAAAGAAATAGCTAGTAACATTTGACGAAAATATTCACCGACTTTCTTGCAGTCAGCATGTTTAGAACTATATTTATTAATAATTATAATTCTAAATGTGCTAGCTTTCCCTTGTTGTTGGACTAGGAAACGGAGGTACCGAGTTCAAACCCGAGACTAGTAAAAACAATTTCTACTCATACGGTAGCGCCTAGCTAAGTAAGATCAGCGTCAGGTGGCGTAAGGACACTGTGACAAAGCCTACACAGAACTCAACTGATTCTCCTAACTCACACAAGCTCTTAATATGAGAAGGTCTCCTCAGAAGACCTATAAGTACCATTATAATCATAGTCATATCATTGCATGGTTATGAAACATTTACAGCGCCATCTTCAGCCTAAGAAATAAATTCAAATCGTTTTACAAATCAACTTAAGCAATCAAGAAAGAATCTTTTCATTAACACCCTATATATTGCAATATTAACTCCAAAACAAATGCCCCAAACCTTACCGAGTAGGTAAGTTGCAGGTAGTCGATAATATTTTTCCTGTAGTTTAGTTGTTCTGAAATCACTTAGAGTACGAGTTGAAATCATAAGAAAGAAGATATTCATTACCAACATACCGAAAACGAGTCTGATGGACACAAAATTGAAAAGAGGGAATCTGAAATTGGATTTACTTTTTCCGGAATTGATTTCACTTTTTCCGGAATGGCTTTTACTTTTTCCGAAATTGAACTTGAAACGGTATAGAAACACGATTCTGTTGGGCCACATTTGCAGCATTAAGTTGCCTTGAGATATAATTTTGACCTGAGATTTTATTGTTCAATTTTGTACACCCGATAAATTCATTTCGTGAATCTTCCATGGCGCGATCTTGCGCAATCAAATGTTTACCACAATTCAATCGACGTCGACCAAAGAAGTATTTCTGAAAAAATAGTGCCTATAACTGATTCCTGTGGGAGTCCATTCTTGCATGGGGGCTTAAATTAAGTACGTGTTTGCATGTGAAACGTTGCGAGGATCGTATCGAAATCTATTCGTTTTGGGTTGGCGGCTCCTCTGTATATTTCCAAAATAAGACACTTAGTTTCCAAAGGCTACTTCTTAGGTTACAGTGAATTCGCCTCAGAGAGGTTGTTTTTTGTCTTCCTGGTTTTGATCTCGAAGCACAAATATCGTTGACATATTTGACTTGTGGGAAAATCCTCACATTAGCAAGAAAGAATATTTTTTTATATTCAGTCAAAGTGAAGAAGTAGATTGTAGATTTCTGAAGATTCAACGAATATTTTAATGTGACTATTTTCA
Source organism: Halyzia sedecimguttata (assembly GCA_937662695.2). Lineage (NCBI taxonomy): Eukaryota > Metazoa > Arthropoda > Insecta > Coleoptera > Coccinellidae > Halyzia > Halyzia sedecimguttata. The sequence goes on from OW569413.2 coordinate 110,815,308, forward strand.
TGTCAAGTTTATTGAAGTTCGTAGAGTATCTTTGAGAATAGTAAGTGTAATAAAGTGTAGGCTAGTTAGTTTTGTGATGTATCAAATTAAATTTGAATATTCACGTATTTACATATAGTATGAATATAAAATGTGTCTTACTACTTATTAGTAAACTTTAAATATTTCACAGAAATTGTATACTATTCAAACTTGTACGGAAATGTGATGCATGTTAAATTTAGTGACTATTCAAATCCATTAAGTGTAAAGAACTAATGGAATTATTTGCATTTTTGAGTAGGTTTTAACTGTAAGAGACAGGTTAGAAAAGTCCCCATTTGCAGTAGTACTTTTGATAAGAAGAAAATAAGTTATGTGAGGGCAGGGAAAGTTTGCACATTCTGGTACTAATGGTACTTCTGAATACTCGAACTGTAGAATTGAAGAAACTCCAGTTAATTAGTTGTAGTCGAACGCTTCGAATTTATGCTGAAATCAGGAACTTGATAGATTAAAGTTCGTGCTAGCACACCATACGCATCAAGGCCTAATCCATGCTGCTTTTTTATATCAGTATTTTCACTATTTCTCATAGTGCTGACCGAATTCAAACCCAAATTAGCTTTTCTCTGTCTTCATATAACTTGCGTTATCAGCTGCCAACCATTATGAACTTAACTTACAATAATGTAGTGCCTTTTTGGGCTGCTGATCACGCTTAGCTGAGGTGTGGGTTATTTTCACCACATGGTGTGACAACTGTTTCCATATTTGTATTATTTTATTGTGTAATGTACTTGTTCTAATCCTGAGGTGTATGAAATTATGATCACGCCACTATTTGTAATAATAATGCTTGAAAATGCATGATCTTTGTTTTATTAATCATTTGCTTATATTTTATTTCCGAGAATATCCTGTATTCCCCTTCGATTTTAGCATATCAGCAGTATTTCTCATTCAAAACGCTAGTGACCTTATGAAAGTTTGGCTTAAAATTTTCACAATTGAGCTATTGAATTCCCAAATTGTTTTTCGTTGAATTCGAAACAATACAAATATCTCTTGAAATTATAAATTTTTCCATTTCATTTTCGACAAAGTTATCATTTCTTCATGCACTTTTACCTGAAAACATTTCAAAATCATTCAATAAATCAAATATAGATGTAGATATAATTAGGAAGGTATACAACCACTTGAAATATAAATTCAGAAAAAAATTATCTCGTTTTGGAACAAGTTCTTGTACACAAGAAAAAAAAAATCTTCCCGGAGAGAAAATTGCTGATGCTAGAAAAATGCTATTATGAACCTCTTATTCAGCTTACTATTTATCCAAAGGTTCTATGAAGGCTGTAGAACTCCCTCTGCTTGCCTCACATTTTATTTTTTGTATTTTCTTTCTCTGGAGTCACCCTTCTATGAAATGCTTGAAATGACTAACACTTGCTTTTCAAAATTGCACACAAAATATGACAATTCTCTCTCCATTTACTCCAAACACAAGATGCATAGAATAACAAGGTGTCAACACTCGTCAGAAAAATGGCACTAAAATTGTCAAATCTTGTTCTACTTCACTCTGTAAACCATGATGGCACCAGATTCTGACAATTGACAAAATTTAGTGTCTTTCCACTGTTACTAGTTCGAAAATCAGAATTAAATAATGTAATCATAATGAAAGCTTATAGAATAATTATATATTGTTGTATATCAACCAGAGTGGTTATATTCTGTAAATTATAAGCCTGTCGATTCATTATTACAATATCATGTTACAAATGATCACGTCCAATGTCAGAAGAATAGAAGATTTAATTTATTCATTTTTAAATACATTGAATAAAACAGAATTTTCTGTAATACCTCTAAATAATATATTTCTATATTATATTCTCATTTAAATGTATGAATTAGCTTATCATGTAAGGTTCATTCAAATTGTGCATTCAATTTATTATTTTCCATGTATAATTTAAACTTCATCAAAACATATTAACAGCAATTTTTCAAACTTACCTAATTCTGGTTGAAAACTGGTTATCTTCTCAATGATTAAGGAGATGTTGATACATTTCAAAATATATTTGATTTGATCATTCAGAACTAGGTATATTGATCAAAGTAAGATACCATTCTTTGCGACACAAACCAAGAACAAAACAAAAAAAACTAAAATTTTAAAAATAAATAAAAATCAAACTGAACAATTAAAATACGAAATTTTAGAAAATGTTACGACTTTCAATAAGTAAACATGAATAATCAAAGCTTTGAATTTAATTTGAAATGTCGTAAATTTTCTAGTGCCGGCATCTATCGGCGAAATCTGAAGTAGAACAATATCCTTGTATTTTGACATAATTTCGACCGAAAATATTTCAAAGAGTGTCCGCGCCATATATTCTATGCATCTATCTCCAGACATAATAAATTTAGTTTGATTGTATCGGTCTCTAATTTATTTTACTTCAAATATTGAATTTAATTATTTTAATTATTGTCGGTGATTGACTAGAGAATTATCACAAAAAATAATTTGTAGCAGGCAAGCTATCCTTTTCTCCTTTAGACACAAGTAATATCTGTACAGAAACAAAAGACCGTATATGTTAAGTAGGATTCATCAGTATTTTGCTTTTTATGTTTATGTTTTGCAATTTAAGCTATTCAAATATGTTAAGCCATTTTTCTGGTTGACATTTCTTCGTTTCATGTGGTAGGAAGATACCTGAAGGTTCACTTTGCAATCGCTATTTTTGATGGTGTAGTTGAAAAATCCTACTTGGCATATTTGGTCTTTCAAAGTGAACGAAGAGAAAGAAGAAGAATAATCTGAACATCAGAAAGAATAACCAAACTCATTCCTTCTGCACAAAAGGTTTCTGCAATTGAATGCACCTATTTCAAACAAAGCATAGAATCGAAAAAAAAGGAGTGTGGGATAAAAAGTTACACCTCTATTATTCGTGTATTCGCTATGAGTGTTTCTTCAGAGGCTATGAATATACCTTTCTCAATTTGTCCCATACATTAAATCTGTCTAGCTTTGTAGTAAGTAAAATGATGTAGATCCTTCATATTTCTGATACTATACTTTTTCGAATATTTATACTGATAGTATTTCAAGTTCATACTCAATATGTTGTTTTGCAGAACCCAGCAGCATAGACTAATTGTAGCATCGCCGAATTTGTTCTACACTTAACAGCTTTTTGATCATTTTATTTTTTTTAACCGTATTTTGCTTTTTTGCTTAAACGTTAGGTATTTAGCAAAACCTACATTGTAAGTAAGTTTTCAGTTTTTTCATTCTTAACTTTTTTCTTAACTTATAAGTCGAATTTACTAACAAGTTTTTATGCACAATATTCTCCAAATCGATACTGAATATATAAAGCAATTATGAGTAACTAATGCATATGGAATGTATAGAAGACTTGGACAACCAAGTTGATTCCATCTCATGTGAAATTTGAACGCCATCAAGGAATGATTCATGACAATGTCTAAATGAGCACGAAGTTTATGTTGATGCTGTGTAAGTAAATACAGCAGAAAGCAGATGAGTATAACTCCGAAACCGTTTGGCCAATTATGCCTATTAACGAAAGTAAATATCGTATTTAGATGCGCAACCTACCCTGAAAATTGCAAGCAGCTATGTCTTTTAGTCATCGTGAGGTACATAATATTTTTTTATAATTTTAAAAAATTTTCTAATGATACGAAATTTCACATAAGTCTTTGTTCGTTATCTCTTTCCAATCGAAAGTTATCGTGATAATGACCAGACCGAATCAAATTTGAATCTCAATTCTTCATCAATGAGTCGAACCTAATCGTTTGAGACCATTTCCGCAAAAAAATCGAAAATTTATTCGAACATTTAATCAAAATAATAGCACGGTATTCCCCAGAACATGCGCGCGAAAATTTTAAATTCAATCAAGCCAACGAAATAATCCAATCATAAAAATTGTTTTGATCGCATATTCTGGAAACGTCTTCGGCAGTCGCCGGGTGAATTCCAGATTTCGAAAGAGAAAAAAATGTGCTGGAGCCATTTCAGGTGAATACGGTAGTTGTTCTTTACCATTTACTGAGTTTTTTACCAGAAATTCGATCGCGAAGTCCACGATTTTTCTTTCTACAACAGGAATGTGGTCAGATACGTACCAGTTTTATAGTTGTTAGTTCTAAAAAACTTTATGTGGCTAGCCCGGAACACGATGGAATATTTGTTGGGCGGAATATTCCACCGTGTGTTTTTTAGTTATTAGTAATTAGTTAGACTAACTTCAAAATAAATTCCTGAAAAAAAGGTTCACAATTTTTCCATAAATACATCAATTCTTGCGCATTTGAATATTACGTTGAGCCGACCTAACCGTTTACTACTTTGAGACCGAGTTTAAAGTTAAGTAGAACTTTATTGCTTCTATATTGTAATGATCTCAATTAGACGGTTTGGTCCTGATCTTGTAGAAATTTGGAAATTATTTATTTTCAAATTAATCATTCATTTGAGAGGATATTGTGCTATACTTACTTACCTATTTGATTATTTTACTTGTTTCTTATTTGTACAATCTTAGATTTCTCTAAATTTCAACTGTTTTTGGTAAATCCATTCTAATCCAGAATATTATGTTGAATTATAAAATTATCCGTTGAAGAATTGAAATCAGAGATTGTATCACTAAATCTTTTTGCATCTGTTTAATTATTGATTATTTTGCTTAATTCTGTTTCATGCTTTCGTTGTCTGAATTATGCCTGGAACTTTTTCTTCTCCTAATATCCAAATATAACTCTTCGAAACGAACTTGTCCTTCCTAAACCGAATAATCTTGCGTACACACTGACAACCTGTACGTCAATATGGTTATGGGGCCCCACCGGACACCATTTAAACAATATTAAAACCTTCTCCATCTCATGGAACGTGCACCGTGTGTCTCTTTTGCAATTCGAAATCTTTCTACCGTAAAAATACTACACTCCATTCCGAAAAACAAAACACAATCACGGCTCTGGTGTATGGTGGGTGACGTAATGGCTGTTATGTTATCGTATTGCTGATTGGCTGCGATAACTTTGCTGGCTTGCTGCACTACTGCATGTCGCCGTCATAGACAATGGTGGGTCTATACCCCAAAATGCCCCGTTTGTGGTCTACACTGATGAACAAGGACAGGTATTCACGTATGTTAAACTTCATGTAAGCTGTACTACATAGCTAGCTGACAATAAAGGGGTACCGTGAATGGTTCAAGCAAATAAAACACATAACACATTTCCATAACCTTCGATATTTCGGTGTATAACATTGATTTCTTTATTTCCCCCTGTTCTGGCCATCATAATTTATCTCAATTATGAAGAAACTATATACAGTATCGGAACAAATATATCTAGGGTATAGGCAGAATACTATGAGAGCTTCCTCTGATCGAATAAAACACATTTTTCATTTACCATTCTCCCAGATTTGACTCAGGTAAAAAGTTAAGAGCGTTTAAAGATTTCACAATGCGCTAATACAATCCTGCACTGCACCGTTCTACATAGAGAAGTGTTACTGATATCTATTGTTGAACAACAAAAACTTAATCATCTGATACTTGAAATTATTTGAGAAAACTTATTTCCTCACTCAACTCTTATAGTGCAGCATTAAATCTTCTTCTTCTTCTTCTTCTTTTATTAGGATTTGCAATCCTGTTTATCTTCAATCACAGCATTAAATAATATCCCAATATTGAAACAATGAACTTCAACATAATTTTCATTCAATGTCCATCAATTGTTTCCATTATAAGATTATACAATGACATAATTTGATCCTCGCCCATTATTGTAATATTGATATTGAAAGTTCCAAATATATCCAATAATACATATATTTCAAAGAAAATATCAAATCGAATAGTTGAGATGTGATTCCAACTGACAGAATAATCATAATAACACAGAAACTCATCATAGACTTTGATCACAGACTTTATATATATGTCACCGTTCGCATGCAGCATTGTCAAACTGTGTACCAGCCATTTGTACATTATTCAATCGAGGAGCATAGAATATCTAAATCTTGTGAAAAAAAAAGCAAGTGTGGCAACGTAGAAATACATCGATTCAAGGTCATTCTAGGTCAGGAGCGGATCAACCAAAATAAGGCAAATACTCAAATTTTTACAAGATTTTATAACATTCAACGTTGAATATCTCAAAAACGATGCGTATTAGGAGAAATGATAACGAATAATTTAATTTCCTAAAATGATCGAAGATTCTTATGATGCCTCAAGAAAACTTGATGTGCTTTCTTTATGCTATTTCCATTTAGTTTTATTAATCCGTGAGTCTATAACTAGGAAACTACTGAAAGTAGGAAAAAACTATTAATCAGAAAGTATGTGTCATAGTTATAGAAAACTTTACAGCAAAATTCATGTCATTCTGAATATCCATGTCAAAGCTACATAAAATAAACTAATTTTTTCTGCGTTTTTATCAGCCTGTTTATCTGAGCCGAATGTGGAAAAATGTTGAATGAAAAATGTGTTCGATTTGATTTGCGACTGTACTGCAAATCCATCGCATTCGAGACAAATAACGTTCGTTGATTCGAACGTTGTATAATAATTCTTTTTTTTTATTTCCTTTTTGTGCTTTTATTGTAAAAATATTTTTATAACCTACCCAAAAATTTTTCTTTTAAGAATTTTCGTTTAATTTTGTTTATATTTGTGAATTTCCTTTTATTTTTGCGACCACAACGGCAAAATAGTTTTGAACTACCTCACGTCTGATTAAATTGAATAAATGTTTCTGTGTGATTTGTTCAAAGATACAATAAGAAATTATCGTAAATATTTCATTTCAGTTGCCGCAAGTGCTTTAACCCGTCGGCTAATGGTATGGTACTAACGTAGTGAAGTTTTAACCAGTTAAACCGAGCACAAACTCTAAGTTTATTTTGCTTCGCAGGAGGTGTGGTTCTGCATTTTTCTGTGGTGACGTCAAACGATAATTCGATACCCCTTCTTCGCGCTATTCTAGGAGAAATTGTAATGCTCTCTCAATATTTAGCAAGCTATTCTTTACGCTCTCATTAAACCACAATACCCAAGATATATTTTTTCCGCTACTGAATAAAGCTGAAGATGTTCTATAAATTAAATGATGAGACTTGTTAGTGGAGCGTTATTGGTTGGTTTATTGAAATCGATTGAACCACGGCACTTAGACTAATTTCTCTATTTGAATTTTATCGAAATCCAATATTGTCTCTCTCAGAACAACTTCCATGGAAAGAACAGCAGTGCTGCTCTGCTACACCACAGGAGTGCAATGGGACAATGGAAAAATACGCAAGGACTCGAAATCCGACGAATAAGGAGGCTGATGTTAACAGAAATGTTGGCCAAATAAGTTGGTGTGACAGAGCCACAAATGTTTATGAGGCTTACTCAATTCCCTGTTAGGTTCATCTTCAATCGAGTACCGAGGATAACTTGAACGACCATAAACTCTGGCATTTTATCAAAAACATTTTCAGTTGTTCTGGAGTTGATAGAAATGAATGCTACACTACCAGTCTCTTTACTTAATTTATGAACCTCGTACATACAGAATTCTTTGCCAAGAAAGTGACGCCGGATTGATCTCTCACTGCTTTTATTTCTGTCACGTGTATATCGCTTTTGACACATCTTAGGTGTCTGTTTTCTTCCATCATATAACTCGATAGTTTATATGTCTTCATTTGTTCCAACGCATGTGTTACATTTAAATTCATCATCAATATATCTGAAATCGTCAACGTAGATAGAAGCTTTCATATTCTAGATCAGTAGTACCTTTTATTCACAAAGACGAACCTATTTTTCGTGTTATGAGCCCACATTGACCCTAGTGGAGATCACTTAGGAAGAATGCAAGATTTAGTCGCAGTACCTTCGTCATACAATAATTTGCATCTTCGTTTTCGTCCCTGTTAATTCTATGAAATTTGTGCTTATGTGTTTGTATTTCAACCCTTATTTATCAATTCGAAAAAGTTCGAGCTTATGTGGAACAGCATGCATGACTAGAGAAACCAATAAGTTACAATGTTGTTTGAACATTAATATACTAATATCTAAACCGATTTTGTTTTCATATTTCTGATATATGTTGTGTTTGGTACTTTGAAAATAATTTTGAATCATTGCTTATTATCGTTATCATATTCCACATATAATTTTCCATTTAGTTTTTGATATTTTAACATTGTAACTTATTTATCCTTCATTTCTAATGCAAGAATATTTCATTCAGAGAAAATACTTGCATTTTTCAAAGCTGCCTTTTTCTTGGATAAATGGTATTCATAAACTAAATTAGAAATTTTGCTTTACTCTTCAATTGCGTGCTATTAATTAAATTCCATGGCTTTTCAAACGAAAAGACTATTAGATTTTCAAACATTCTGCATGTAAGATTACACACACCCTTTGTTATTAACACTGCTTTTTGGTTTTTGACCTCTTGCTGCAATTGGCTTATGTTTGTTTTGCTGATATCCGAATTCTACATTCCAACAGAAGAACTGTTGTGATTCAAAATTCATTCAAGTTAAAATTCGGGAGAATTATGCCTAAGCTTTTAGCAGTAACAGCTGTTTTTGTTTAAGAACAATGTTATTTATGTCGCCCTGAGTATTAGATATGTTTTTATTAGTTGCTTCAGATGAGGTATGAACTGAAATGTAATTAGATAATTGACAATTTCTATAATTTTCTGCTGTTCACAGTTACCGACGACCTCTTCTCGTGTACGATTTTAGATCGAACTTTAAATTGCAGTTTTACGGGGTGCAGAATGATTGAACATCTATATGAGAAATTGAACTAATATCACTGACCATCTAGTATTTTAACGATTGGCATGTGCATCGACAAAATTTTGGATGAAATACCCAATTATTCGATAGATTTGTAGTAGTGCTTTTCTGTCTGCTATTCTTCAGTTGAAAAAAGTGTATACCTATTCAAAATTTTACAATGAATTATACTCGAAGATTTTTTTTTTATAATTGTTAATGATTTTTTCTTGATATTTTCAGTTACTGGACACCCTCCCGGTGTGCCAAGATTTTAATCGTGGCCTATGTAACCGGCAAGCCTGCAAATTTGTACATCTACAGGAAGGTGAGTAAATTATTCGGAATAACAAAACGAATTTTGCAAACGACACTGTAGTTGCCGGGAATGGAGTTCCCCGTTCATAGGAAATTAAAAAATGGGTTCAAGCCCTGTGGACAGGAGCTTTCTGGCGCTCTAGTTCAAACAGACAAATTATATCTCCGAAAGTATTGGTTTCTCAGAGTTGGGAATTATATCAATGTATTCATATGATAGAACTGCATCCTAAAGGAAATTCAATTCAAATAATAGTTTATTTATCAAGATTAAATGAGCAATCATGAGAATGAGAAAAGCACCATGGAAGAAATCAAATTAAATCTGGCCAATTTTGCCCAATAACGAACTTAACCGAGATATTCATCTCCCTAAACTACTCTGAAAATTTCAACTACCTACCTCATTCCGTTCGAGAGTTATATCTATGTCTATGGATGAAAAGCAGTCTCACTACTCTCAGATCTCTTACTTCATGTTCAGTTCCGAAAAGTAAGAATTTTCTGAGAAAAACTAATTTCGGAGCAAACAACTGAGATTATTCTCACTTCGCTCACAATTCTTCGATTGATTAGATAATGTCTCAGGAACATCATTTGACATTATGACAATTCATATTCATACATAGAATAATATCATTCTGTGACAACGTTGAAATACGATTTATTATTGAAATTTTGAAAAATCATATCTCCGAAAGTATTAGCTTGTTAGAGTTAAAAATGATATGAATGGATTCTTATGATAAAACTTCTTATTAAAAAAAATTTAATTTGGAATTTGTTTCGTAAAAAAAAATTTTTTTTTGTTACTCCGAAACCATCTGTCTGATTTTGCCCAACAACGAACTTAGCCGAGATATTTATCCCCCAAACCTACTCTGAAAATTTCAACTCTCTAGCTCATTCCGTTCGAGAGTAATCGTGCCTACGGCCGGCGCCGGCCGGACAGAATGAATTTCGACCACGGATTCTTGATCAGTGAGTCGAACCAAATCGTTTAAGACCATTTTCATCGAAATATTCGAAAATTACAGACATTTGGGCAAATTGATAAGCACTCAGTTCCGAGGAACTAGAGCGCCAAAAAATACTTCTGCTATAGATATTTAGACGGCATAATTGTATGTGCTATTAATTATATTCGATCAATAAGCAAAATATCAGGTAGCAGGATGACGTGTTCATGACGATATTGGTGATTTTTCGTAAACTAACGACTTCTTGTCGCGATATAACGTTAATTCGACGTAGATTTTATGACGTGTATTAAACCACATTATCTTATGTAAAAACACTACGGATTATAGCAATTTCTCTCAATAAATGCGATGAATTTAGCAGTTTATTTTACTTCGTAGTGTTACGTAACAAACACGCCAATTTTAAGTAATTGTTTTCTAGAAAATAGGGTGATACAGTTCAAATTAAAATGCAGGACGATGTTTTTTTGTACAATGCAAATCTCTAACTTGAAATGAATTCAGTAAATCAATTGCAGTTTTTGGGCATATGTTCTGGGGAACATCTCCTTTTCTTTTTGCCCAAATGTCTGTAAAATTCGAATTTTTTGCCGAAAATGGTCTCAAACGATTGGGTTCGACTCCCTGATGAAGAATTTGAGGTCAATTTTATTCTGTCCGGCCGGCCGTTGCCACGATAATTTGAGAATGGAAAGGGATAGTGACTTTTCACGGTAGGTGGTGCATCTCAATACGACGGACAAGTTTGTTAATGGGCATAATCGGCCCAATGGTTTCCGAGTAATAATTTTGTTTTCAACCAATATGAATCCGATAGAATTGAAATTTGGTGAGTAGTTGTAAAATATGAACCTAAGCACATTTGTGAAATTTTTTGCGAATCGTATGGCTAGAAAATTATTTAAAAATTATTAAAAAATATTTTTGTTGTCAAGATAAATTGAGAACGGAAAGAGATAGGGGCTTGAAGTTTTCAGGCTAGGATGTGCATCAGAACGCGACATTTGAGTTTGTTTATGAGCATAATCGGCCAAACGGTTTTAGAGTTATAGCTATCTGAAATTTTGTTGTTTTTTGTTCCTCATCATCTCGAAAAATACTAAACCGATTGAATTCAAACATGGTTATTAGTTGTAGAATGCCAACGCGAAAATTCTAGCATATAGTATTTGTAGAAAATTTTTAAAAAATCATTGAAAATTGAAAAAAAAATTCTATATATCAGTAACTATTCGTCTGAAATTGCTGAAATTTTGCAAGAGCCTTTAGAACCTAACTCTACTGCCAAGTTTCATGTTTTAAAACAATCGGTTAAATATTGTTGGAGATTCGAGCAGCCTTGTGTGAGTTCAGTAGATGGGTGACCATTGCCTCGATAACTTTCGAACGAAAGGAGATAGCGACTTGCAATTTTCAGGGTAGGTTGCGTATCCGAATGGAAGAGTTGAGTTCGTTTTTGGACATAATCGGTCTAACGGTTTCCGAGTTATACCCACCTGGAATATTATTTCCTTGATAACTCAAAAAATTAATATTCGATCGAATTGAAGCTTGGTAACTAGTAGTAGAAAATCAACATAAAGACGTGTTTAAAATTTTGTAAGAACCGTACCCCTAGAAAATTCGAAAAAAATGACGAACAAAAAATTTTAAGAACCGTACCCCTAGAAAATTTCAAAAAAATCACGAAAAAAAAATTGGTTCAAGCACTGACGTAAAGTCATAAGCTTTTGCGCGTGAAGTCAGAAGCTTTTGTTCTATTGTCCATTCTTCTGTATTGGACACCTTTATTGGAATTTACCATGGTAAATTATGTTGTCCATTCTCCTGTATTGGACACTTGATTCGAATTTACCATGGTAAATTCGATTAAGGGTGTTCAATACAGAAGCACGAAATCCCATAACTCAAAAATTACTGAACATACGTGTGGTGTGTTTTGGATAGAAGCGATTTGAAATTTGGATATTCCATAAATTTAAAAATATACAGGGTGTTCCATTTGAAATATTAATGATACTAATAATAATATTATTTTTCAGGAGAAGGGGTGGAAGTAGTGAATCACAAAGTGGCAGTATGTAGGGACGCAGCCAAAGGCCAATGTTCTCGAACAGTCTGTAAATACTACCACATACCGGTCGCAATACCACCCGCGCCTGTCATGGCCGCCCTAGCCTCCTATTTGTAGTAAGTCACAACGACACTCTCCGAACCGATTTATTTATGTCAAGTTTGTATTTTATTGAAAACATATTGATACTATTGATACGTCATGCGATGACGAACATATTTGTTTTAATTAAGTTTTCGTTTTAATATTGTAGCGATTAATTAAGGTATTAAAGTGAATGTAGACCAATGTGACGAAGGAAATACCAGGAGCGAAACTACTAGAATCTAAGTATTGAAAACAATAAAAACAAACAATATTTTCGATTCGAATATGCTGGTCCAAAGTACGCGAAATGCATTATTGATATGTGTATGCCTTGTTTGATATACAGGGTGCTTCGGAATTGATGGGAAAAATTCGTAGATGTGGCTTAAATCAAGGAGGGTCTTCAACATAATTTTTGGTTTAAGCCCCTTTTCATCCAAGGTACTGCCTTTTCAATTATAAAAAAATTAACAGAAAAATATTTATTATTAAGACTTTATTTAACAACAACTTATATTAATTAGTATGACTGCATTTGAGAGCAACATAATTAATTAATAATAATAACAAATTATATCTTATATTATATATTAAATATTTTTGTAGTTGGAGTCATGATACGAAAAAATTGCATAAAAACAAAATTTTCCCCAATTTCAAAAGGCAGTAACTTGGATGGCATAGAACAAGAAATTATTGGATACACTCCATTATTTTTTGTTGAAGGACCACCTCGTTCGCGTCAATTTAGAACCACCCCGTATAACAGAAATAATACGACAATGATCTCACACAATCAAATCATTGATCCAATGAAACAAAATTATTAAGAGTTTATAAAATGGAACAAATTAAATTTACACAAATCAAAATTGTGGGAATTTGATGTATATTTTTCTATGAATTCGTTTCGCATATGTTTCCATCGCTGATAGCATCCAAAGAATATTTTGTAATAGATACTACGCAAAAATCTGTGATTTTCGTTGAGCTCGCGTTAAGTTTCGTAGAATGGTTTTGCTGACGTCACATTCGTAACAGTCACCTCAGTGTTCTAATTTAAAAAATTTAACTACCGCGGAAATCGACCCGAGGCAGAGGGCCATGAAAATAGTCGACTAAGATTAATCTGGAACACAATGTTTCATTTGTTCCAGTGTGATCAAACTCACTGTGTTAATTGTTTTTTTTAACGTTTTTATATTTGCTGTGATTAAAGTGGTGTTGGATATTTTGAAGTGTGACATATTCTAAATCTGAAAGATTATTATTTTATATTTTAGTAACTATTTAATTAACATGTAAACTTCGAACATATTGCCTGGATGGGTTTTTTAGAAAGGTATGGTAATATCACGAACCATGGGCTGATGATAGATATTGGTCTAGTCAAAATCAAGTATGTAGATTTTTTTAAGTAGTGTCCCTTCAATATTAATCTTAGGAAATTAACAGAATAATAGGTGCGTTCCTCTCTAAGGGAATGAAATTATCATTTTTCATAATCTTAAATTTAGCAGCCAGTCCATAGCTGATAATGTTGACGTGACGTTATTTTTCCACGTGACAATCGGATATACAGAGATTTTAATACTCAAATTATATTCATCGAATAAAACTCTATTAAGATACCAGTTTGATATCTTTTAAGGTTGATTCATATTATCATCCACGTATCGTATCCGGCACGAAGGCGATTTGGGTTGAACCCCCAAAACCCCCCCCTGGCTACGCCCTTGCGCTTGAAGGATTATCTATGACAAAATTTTGAATATTTTCAAGGCCCGAGGTATATTAGATAAGAACACTTTTTACTTTTTATATTTCAAAAAATTCATTGTCAATCTGACGTTTAATAATTTTCAATACAATAATTGATTGTCAATCTGAAAACACCACCTGTAGGGTATTATCACTGTAATCCAGAGGTGATTGGATGAAATTTGACACATGACTTGATATTAAGTGATTTGATTGGTTACTATATTTAGTAAAAAAATATCAATGAAAGCGTTTAACATCGTTTTTTGGGTTTGAAAGAATGTATTTGAAAATAATTCAATTTATGAGTGATTTATGTTATGTTTTGTTTAGGTTAGGCTAGTTAAAGTTTAAAATAAAAAAAAGATTAACAAAGGTAAGATAGCACGGGCGAAGAGAGCATAGTATTATGCTATTTCTGTCTGTGACATCTGAACATTGCTAACCGAACCTAACCTGACCCGCCCAATTGAATGTAATTTTATATTCAAAAAGTCAATATATCTATTTTATATTTCAAGTTATAGAATGAAAAAATTGATAAAAAATCCGAGATCGACTCTAAGGTCTGATTCATCTAATTTTGTTGCAGCCCGAATTCGAGGACAAAATTGTTATGAGTATATATGCATTTCACATAATTTTATCGATGAATTGAAACTTATTAATCTGTCTTAACAGAGTTGTAATAATTAATTATTAGCATTAGAGATACGGAACAACTTCCAAACATGTTTTCAATCGGCCACTGTTAGACTTGAATGACAATAATATGTATTGTTTTGAAAAATTGATGAATTTCGAATAAATTGAACATTAAATCAATTATTATCTTCGTTTGTTTGTTTACTTATTTGTTTTTCTGAATCCATTTCATCATTTGTGGAATCACCTATTCGCGTTTATAGTCGCTTATAGGGCGTCCGGCAAAGTATTCTCCCTTAAAATAACTGTACGGAACGCATCGTGCATGATACGGTACGTGCCGGATTCGATCCGCCTCGTGTCTGATACGATGTATGCATGATAATACTATAATATCTACCTTTAGTTTATACGATATGTGATCTACGTCCAGATTTCAAACAACAAACGAATCTACCACTTTGATACGTAACACTTTCTCATGTTCCGCAAATTTTCTAATCTTCCGAGTTGGTAGTTGTTCATTTTACACTTCGAAGATACATAACTGCTTTTTTCTCAAAAGTATATTTGATATGAAATGATAGCGCATACAGCAATAGAAATATGCCGTTCGAAATAACTATATTTGTCGTTATAAATCGACAGATACATATTGGCATATGTTAGTCATCAAACAGCCTGGACAATGAACATATGCCCGTAGTCATTGACTAGTTTCAGTGTATGTTTCATCATCAACAAGATAATTGCCATGGTGTGGCGACAAATATGGTTCTTTCGAGGAAATATTCGATATATTTCGAATAGAAAACTTGAGTATTGAAATTGAGTCAAATGTTCCTCTCTAACATATAAGTAAAAGTTCCACAATTCAAATTAATGGTATCAATGGGTAAGATGTAAGTTGTGATATTAGTCGATCTGTATATGTATGACTGCTAAAATATTTAAACAATGTACATATGTAATGTTGACACATTTACAAACACTCAAAACATAGGAGTTGTGAATAATGTCTGTCTAGTATTATAATGATAAATTCTAACATGAATAACGAGCCCGAGAATGACAAAGTATGGAATATGCACTTATTTTGATAAAATTCCGTAATTTCTTATGATGTGTAGCCTTAGAAACCGTTAAAGTTGAACATTTATTGTCTCTGACAATCAAAAAAGAAGCTTCAACACTGTTGTCTCATAAACGTCGATTCTTGGGCTGATGTTGGCATTTATCAAAGTCTTTCCCCTTAATACCATATGTTATAGTGAGAGATCTCACCTGACCGAGCACAATCATCAGGTCTCTGATCTGCTTGTATAGTTAATTTGCGTCATTATTGCTGCATTAGCTCTTCTTTGGATTGCGCTGTTTCTGACCCCCTGCCACATCCCGCTGGATATCGGTTTACCCAACTTAACATTTTCAGATCTATAATCTTTATCGACATTCCAGAGATTCGATATTCCATATACGAGTATCCGAGACCAGGTTCTTTGGAACCTCATTCTTCAAGCTCTCGATCTCGAATTTCATAACATACCTACTGGTCTGGGTACATCTTTAGAATGTTAGTGAAATTAATCCTCAACTTTAAACTAAACAACACAAGGCACAGTCCTTTTCGGACTCGGTCCTCAAATTCTCTGAGTTCTGTGCTATTCCAAACACAGGTAAGAAAATTATTTTTTCTCGGTGAAGGGTTGACATTCAAGTAATGCCTTCTCACCATTGTTAGATATCGTATATGGTATCATATTTGGCTCTTGAGTGGTTCAATAGGAGGTTTATACGGTTCTAAATCAATCCCTGAACATTATCAACCTCACAAGTACTTGTAGTTTGGCTGATATGAGGGTGACCTAACCTAACATAACCTAACTTAACAAGTACTTTGTAGGTAGTTTGGGTGATATGGATACAAAGGATTCTATCTCAGTCCAGATCTGCCTCCTCGAAGAATTAGATATTCAAACCGCCAAACCACGACGTTCTTATACGATTAAATAAAAGTGATATCACCCATTCTTCTGAAACACACTCTAAAGTGTGCTATTCATTTTCCCTCAGACTGAATCGAATGAAAATGTACTAGTTGGATAAGTCGTTCAATCTCAAAGACAATTGAAGTGAACCCTTGCTATATTATTATTGTACTCGTAGTCCATAGTTAGCATAACCTAGAATAATTTCTTCTAACATATAATGTTACATTATCTTGCATGCCCCTAGATCAAGCATTGTGTCTCCTATACCCTATGTAATTGTAGATTGACCCACAGTTTTGTGACACTCATTTGATCATAAGTATAACGTTGTCGTTTTTGCGTTTCGTAAAATCCCTCGGCTTCATTATCTGCTTAGCTTGTTCGAATCACTCTAAGATCATGACAAATTGTTTATAACTGTTAGTGAAGTAATGAAGAGGAAAACGACGTTCTAATCCATTTTGGCTTCCATATTGTACTACTACTCTTTAAATCATACAACGTTTTCCTCCAAATTTTCTTTAAATTTTGATTATCTATTGTATAGTTGTTGTTGATGATGAATTGAATCAAACAAGTTTCGGAATAACTTTTACACAGTTGAACATAAATTTGAAAAATATATATTGATTTTCTAAATGCTATGACATATGCTGCAAATGGATTGAAAACACCAAGTCTATTGAAATTTCATATGATCCTGACATGATCCTGACAATACTTTCATGTTTATGTTTTATGGCTTTCATGCATCGTATCTAATGGCTTTGTTTGATGTTATTGTTCGGACCTTTGTCTTATCGGACTTTTCGGATTATTTTCTGTTAGCTTCTTCAAACAGGCAGAAATCAAAATTTATTCAAGAGTTTATTGTTTCCATACTTCAAGCTTGAAGATTTGACATGGAGAAAATTAGATTTGATACAACAGTCTTCATGCACTTGTAAAAAGCATTTCGTTTCCAAATTCTTGTGCTATTTGCTTTTTTGCTGATGCCTATATATTCTGAGCTTTGCAACAGAGGAAATTGAAATTCTAATATTTCTTGAATATTGTTATTTTATAACTGATTATAGAACCTGTTGCCTGTCAATATCGAGTAGGTAGTTTTGAAATTGAATATATTTTTATATTTTTATGTATTTTGTTGATTTTTATTATTTTTGTTATTTTGTAATAAATGTTGTATGACATATTGGAATGTTGAGTTTTAAAATGTTTTTCATTATACGATATGTTTTACATAAGGCATCACTGTGGTTTTCATTCGGCATTATGTATTTTGAAAATATGTCCATTGATATTTTGCAATATACGGCTCTAAAATGCAAATTGCAAAACAAACGGAAGTGATAAGATGCAACGAATTTGTTTTGAATTTTTCTACACTGTTTGTTATTACGTTTCATGTTAACTTCGATGAAAGTAAAATTATTCTTAATCCTCTTTTTATTATTTGTTGAATTGTTAGTCGTCATTGATATTCTAATATGTCACTTTCAACGACATAGTTGTTCTGTGGGATTTTCTTAATCTGAACTTTTGAGCAATTTGGGTTTGGCCTGAAGTTGAAACAGGCTACTCCTAAACATAGATTGTTAATGAAAATATTTAAAACACCTAATGAAATTACCTGAAATAACTGAATGAATTTTTGCGAGCCAAGTTATATGAACATTTTTTGTACGTTTGATGACATTCAGTACGAATATTTGTAATTATATATAAATATATATCTTCGATTGTAAACATAGGGGTTCTCATTTTTTTCATTTTATCAACAACAATTTGTGATATATTTGTAATTTTATTCAAGTCACATCATGAAGCAAATAGTAGTTTGTAATTTATATTGAACCAGCCCCCATTTGTATTATGTAGATCGATTTCTGAGACATAATAGGTTGGGCAGTTAATAAAAATCACTTCATCTAAGTTCCTCGTAAATGATAATTTCTCGACAAACTCCATGCAGATGAGCTGGTTTTTGTGAGTCTATATAATTGATTAATTTAATTTCTACAATAATCCTGTTTAAGGCGAGGTTGTTCAGAAATAAGGAGAACAAATTTTGAAATGAAATATTGACAAATTATTTTTCGAAAGGTATAAAGATTATTATATAAATTATAAATATATATGAATATTTAAGTAAGGTACTATTTAACATATATGTGACAAAACTATGAAAATATATGCATGAATACTTCCACTTTTTGTCATTATATCCTAAAATATTCTCCTTATTATTGAATGGAAGAGTGACATGTAGAGGGGAAGTTTTGGTTATGGAGGGGCCATATGTTATATGACTTTCTTGAATTTGTTGATTTGTGAGTCTTTCAAGAAGAGTTTTTAGTTATTTCTTGTAATTTTCATTCAGCAGATCCTCTTCTACATGTCTATTGATAGGTTGTGTGAACTGGGACTTGATGAAACGAACTGATTTTTGAACAACCCTCGTGTACCATTTTCCTTGCCCTTCAAATGATATTTTGTGTGCCATATTTCTCAATTTTGGAAAATACTTTGAAACACAAAATCAAACATATTCGGATCATTCATTTCATCAAGCTCTCATGTTCACAATATGTCTTTTAGACATGAAAAATGATTATTGTTTATTTTTAATTAGGTATAGTAATAAACTAATGATGTGATGATGATCGTTAGATCATACAACAGGGGTTTATCAATCCCTCATTTTCTGAATATAGTAGAGTTAATAAAATCATTATGTGAAAATTTCATTCCTTGTTGTTTTATTTCTCCCCTAGATACAAAAAAGGCCCAGAATATTGGACAAAAAATATATAGCCACTTGGAAAAGTTGATTCAAAATTCATCAAACACAGTGCTACAATTACTTCAAAATCATCTTTGAGATCCAGCAATTTTTAAAAACACGCAAAACCAAACAGCTAAGATTCGAGCATATGATAACCTAGAAACCTAGGTAATTCAGAACTCTTTGAAATTTTTCCCCTATATTAGTTTTCATTCTGTTCCAGACTTACCTAGTTTCTTTATTTTAGCCCGCAGGTTTCTACCTACCATTTCGTCCAAAATTTTCGGCAAAATTCGCCCGATGGTTACGGAGATATACCTACTGATTTGAAATATAATGTTCCCAAAATTAAAAAACCACAGATCCGAACATGTTCAAATTTGGTATTTTTGTGTAAAATAACGACTCCAAGTTCATGCGGCATTTCATAACAATCGTATAATTGAAAGAAAAAACTTATCCAGAAATATATTTGTATTTCAGAATCTATCTTCAACATTTCCACAAGAAATTATCATAGCAGAATATTTCTTTTAATTGAAACTCACTTAAGATAATATATTTCGTCATGGAGCACCTGCTCAGGGTTGGATAGAATGTTGCGAGTCCAAGGTAAAGCAATTAGGATCTTGATAACATGAGACCATTGCAGATTTTCATTTAAGAGGCAGGGTATCTTGACTCTGATAGGCCTTTTTGTGTTGAAACACTTATTCAGAGAAAATCCATGTTGATTATTTATGAAGTGCTCTTCATAATAAAATATCAACTAGTCAGTTATCAAACTATCCAGTATCTTAGGTAGCGAAGCCTGGATACATATACCAAGGTAGTTCTTTACATCATGTTCATTCCCTGGTTTAAAAATAATTGTCCAAAGTTTTTCAATGCTCAAATTCTTTTCTATTTAAAATAATTTTTTCAAACAAATTACTGCTCCAGAACAAAATTGGCACATAGTCACAGACAATATAGACATTTCTAATTTGATCTTCCTTTCGATCTATGTTAACTACATAATTCATGGAACTATTTTCAAGCACGTCAAAAATCAATTGACAACTTGTTTGGTCGAATGTGAAAACAGTGGACCAGTACCTACACCCCGATCGTTGGAAAATTTCTGCAATAATTCCACCAATATAGATCCGATCAAGTTTAAATCTAGAACTTTACTGTAGAATAAGGTTTTGAAGGCTCTCATAGAATTTCAACGATATCTGACGGATAGTTTATGGAATAACGAATTTTTTTAAATTTTTCAGTCATGCGATGCTCACAAAATTTGGCATAAGTCTTCGAGTCGGTATTTTTCAACTAATGGCCGTGCTTTAATTTGATCACATTAGTCTTTTTCGAGTTATTGGGAAAAAAAAAATTTAAATGGCTATAATTCTGAAACCACTCGGTGGATTTTGCCCATTAACGAACTTAGCCGGCTTCATTTTGACTCCAAAGCTATCCTGAAGATTTAAACTCATTAGGTTCGAGCATAATCGTGCTGACGACCGGGCGGACGGACGTACAGCATCAATTTTGACCTCGCATTCTTGATCAGTGAGTTGAAATTAATCGTTTAAGACCATTCTCGGCCAAATATTCGAAAATTACAGACATTTGGACGAAGTGCCTGAGTATTAACAATCAATATGGCCATGGTATTAAGTATTCTGTTCTCAATGTTGGTTATCAATCTTGTCCAAGCAATATCGCTACTCGCTATCAAGTAGATCAAAAATCATTGATTTGAGAGCTGGCAACACAGTATTTCATTACTTTTATGTGAAATAGTTTAACCTTACTTTATAAACATTGTGTCCGTTATTCGATGGTTATTCGTCATTCCAAACCTAATATACAAAATAGCAAGAAGGCGAAAAACTAATTACGGTATCTATGAAACTATAAAGACTCGGATAATATGGAGGATTGATCAATTTTCAGAAAACACATCGAATATTGGTAACCGCTACCATAACCTAAAAAATTGAGAATTTTTTCCAGCCATTAGTTAGACTTCGACCTCTGAATGAGAACAGTATCTCCCCTAGTTTGTTGCTGAACCTATTCCTTCAGCAATTCAATTAAATCAAAAGCATTATTCTTTTTCTCAAGGCGGAATAGTTTATATTTAAGTCTTCGAATGCATATTTCTAACTGAAAAGAAACAGTATCTCTCCTAATTTGGCCATGAACAAATAAATAAATGAATAAAAGTCCCTCAGCTCTTCAATTTGAATAGTTTAGTGAACTTTTCTGTTTACAAATAGAAGGGATTGTTGGTGTCAGACCTATGTCTTAGCAAGTCATCAACAAAGTAATAATGATCTTCTGATGTTTGCAGAGTAAATACATTAACCAGCTGAGTTCAACAGACGTTGTCCTGCCATTAGACGATATTCTCTTAAAAAGGTCAGAACTGGGTCAGCGCATCCGCCATTTCCCAAGGTTAGCGTTAACAGAGCATTCGCCATTTCGCTACGGTAGCACCTAAATTAATATCCTATATTTTTGAAAAAGGTCCTATTCACAGACGAGGCTAATATTTCTAGAGATCCAATAACTAGTTTTCATAATAACCACATATGGGCTGAAGAGAACCCTCACGCTATCACTGTACCTCACCACCATGAACAATCAGCTGTGAATGTCTGACTTGGATATGTTGGGAATCAGTTAATTGGTCCAAACTTTCTACCACCTACATTGAATGGAAATATACATACGTTCAATTTCTACAAGAAGAACTTCCTTTGCTTGTCCGAAGGACAATGTGGTTTATGCATGATGGAACCCCCGCACATTTCAGTATTGAAACAAGTCAGCATTTAAATCATACATACCCAAATCGATGGATAGGCCGAGGTGGACTTCAGTTCTGGCCTGCCCGATCACCATATCAAAATCCTCTGGATTTGACTTTTAGAGGCCATTTAAACACATTGGTTTACAGGACTCTTGTCCAAGATATGGAAGACGTCTAGAATCTTGTATAGTAGCTGAAGGTGAACACTTCCAATATTTAATATGATCACAAATAGCAAGAAATAAATATGATTTATCGAAACTGATCAACAAATTTGTGATATATTCAATTTGGCCTTTCGGCGTGTACCTTCTACCCATTTAATATGATATTTAATGTATGAAAAGTATAAAATTGTTTGTTTTGTTACATTCGTTCAATATTTGTACCAGTTCTCAATGAAAATGTCAACTTGACATCCGCTTAATGGATAAATTTAAGGTCGAAAATAATTCCAGCCTCCAAGACTCGGGCGTAATATCTGTTGATAAATTATATTTTTTCTCAAAAACTGTGAACTTTAGCAAGAAATAAAATGACACCTTATTTGTAAAGAATGGAACAAGGTATCCGAAATAAATTTTTTATTGTAAAAAATGAATATGGAAAAAAGTGTCTTGTGAAACAAAATTAAGGGGTGGCTCTTTCTACACCACCAAAAATTTTTTTCAGTGCCTTCTCGCCCGCATAAAATGTCTGCTCAATCTTATTTTTGTCAGTTTTTTGGATCTCATTAAAAAAATTAAAAACTACTTTTCGGGCGCCATCTTTAGGGGGCCGTAACTAAGCAGGGGGGCTCAAAAAAGAAAGTTTATATGAAAGACCAACCCCATTTTTTGACAAGGAATCATCCTCTTAATTTTTTCGCAACTATTCATATACACGTACCTAGTAGGTATATCCTCTCAAGACAGCTATGAGAAGCTTAACACAGCTAAGTAAAATTTGTCGAGAGCTACAGAACACTGATGACCAAGAAGTCTGAAAGTTGTCTGTTCTCATTTTTCGGCACAATTCAATGAAATCCGTGGATATGTAGGTATAATAATTATACGACCACATTTCGTGAGTCGAGGCCCTATTGGCATGCAGAACTTGTTGAGAAATAATTAAATCTATCTGTTACCTCTCCTTTCGATCAAATCAGAAGGATTGAGTTGTTCATAGAACCTTAAGGGTGAAATAAAATTCCAGATCCATTTTGAAGATTTTTTTTTATAATTAATATTATGTGGAAACATCTATTTACAAGTCTTTCAAACCAGAACAAAGTCTGTTTTTCCTTCTATTACTAGAGTTATAATAAATTACTTTTTAACGGAGAAACCATCTCCTGTAGGATCCAAAATCCAAGGATAGTTGTTGGGGCACTCCATGCAAGTGAACAACCTCAAAGTTTCACCTGGTAATTCTCTAGTATGTAAGGCGCAGGAATTCGGCAACGAGCAGTAGGGTTGAGATTTGACATCGCACTTTTCTTTCCATTCAGCGAAATCCCTGAGACCATTGATTTCTGTTGGATTCTGCATCCATTGGATGACCTGAAGGTTGGTAACGAAGTACACATCGTTTCTGGCTAGCATCTCTTCGATGAACTTGATGAGTTCATCCTTGAGTTCCTTCTTGCTCTTCAGCCAGGAAGCACCGAAGTGAAGACCCAAAGGAGCACGGTTACTGTTCAAGTGACGATTGAAATTATGCCTCAACAGTCTGGCGAATTGTTCTCCAGTTTGAATATTTGAGCAAGAGTCTACCATATGACAACCTGGTAAGGATTCATCGAAGGTAGGGTCGTCACGTCTGTCCAATTCGTTCATAACGATTTCCCATACAGGGTGGCTCCTACTAGGGCAGTTATGGGCGTTACCGTTGCACTTGTGCGGCATTCTGAAGTAAAGGGTATAGGGCCAGATGGGTACACGTCCAAGAGAGGCGGTTATCGATGCGTCGTAAACGAAGAACTGATCCGCCATCATCTCGAATTGCTTGTTACCCCCTACCCTCAAGAAAGGAGCTCGCATACCAATTATAGAACCATCAGAGATATTCGCGAAACGTTCAACGATCAGCCTGGCGCCGGCCATCTCAGCTAACCAATCGTCGTAGCTGCCATGAGACCAATAGTTGGGATCGTCCTTGGCGGTCAAGGAGAAGACAGCGATCTCGTGACCTTTTCTGTGCAGATCTTGGACTGCGGAATAGTTGGTGTACTTGTGGGAGACGAAGAAGCTTCCCTTGATCTGACAGCCGTTGGGGTTTGTACGTTGACCGTTGAAAATTTCTTCGTACAGATCGATGTTGTCGATGTTGATGGCTCCGTTGAAGGTGATGGTGATCATTTGGGGTACGTTGGCTGGTTCGAGGGCGCCAGGGATTCTGGTACCGTCGGCTGAGCAGAAACAGTCTGGGAGGACGCATTGAGATTGGTCGCAGTCTGGTGCTCTGTTGGGGTCGCTCTCGACGGCTGAAATAGATGAAGATGGAAGAATTCAGTTTTTTTTTAATTATTTTCTGATGATACAGAGAAATTGCATCAGATTGACGAATGTAATATGGCAAAGAAGGCCATAAACGTTCCCTTCTCTATCGAATGAATGGCTGGATACTCAAAGTTTTGAATTCAATAAGACCAAAAACCAGTGAACATAAAATAAGGTGTACGGTAGCCTATTCTATGTTCACTGGTTTGTGGTCTTCTCTAACCATACTAAGAGGTGCATTTTCATGTAGCAATGGGGTCATATGGGAAGTCTGCATTGTAATCCCTGACTGCCTCTTGCGACAAGAGAATGAGTGTCACTGAACATCGTTCAAGGTTTCCGTATCACAGAGGGCTGGAGTTCGTAAAACTTTCCCTAGGTGGCGCTGGCAAGATTTTGTTTCTAATACACTCACATGTGAAAAAACGCAACATGTTAATATTTGAGGTTTCATAGTTTTATTATTTTTAGTTCAATTTATATCATTTTTTGTTTGCAAACTGTAGATAAAACCATTGATTTCAACTTGTACATTCAGTCTTTTGTTAAATGCTGGCTTATTAACCATCATGTTAGGGTTAATTAGAAGTTTGTTATTAGACCCTAGTTTAAAAAATCTCGTGGAATAATTTCTTGGTCAATTTCTTTCAAAATATCAATTTTTTTAAGGACCATCGCTTTCCAACATTTTGTTTTTTGGCAGCAATGGGAAAGCAACGATATATTGCTCAGTTATAATAATAAGCAATTATTGCGAAATTTATTCATGCAAACTTATTAAATTCATATTAAAAATCAAACTTCAATTACTTCAAAACAAACCAATTCAATTGTAACTTGATTAACCTGAAGAAACGTACTTTTTACAAACAAATTCAGCTCTAATTTTGTATTAGCACCTCCATCTCATATTACTACTTGCCTGCCAACTGAATTTGTTGTGGAAAGTTTGTTTTTTCAGGTTATTTGAGTTACGGTTCAATTGTTTTGTTTTGAAGTTCGATCTTTGGTTTG
The DNA here is from genome assembly GCA_937662695.2 of Halyzia sedecimguttata. NCBI lineage: Eukaryota > Metazoa > Arthropoda > Insecta > Coleoptera > Coccinellidae > Halyzia > Halyzia sedecimguttata. The sequence goes on from OW569413.2 coordinate 110,841,118, forward strand.
ATGAAGTTTCCATAAATAATTGCTCATTATTTATACTGAACAATATATTGTTGCTTTCTCATTGCTAGACTCATAAACTAAGCTGTCAAACTTACATTATGGCACAATGAGCAAAGCCAATTCGTCAAAAAAAATCTCAAAATTGGGTAAACTGTTGTTTAGAGTTAATTTCTCTCTTAAAAATGGACTAGTGCACTTAAAGGCATGGCCCGGGAAAGAAGAATTTTCCTTCAATTCCGGGTCAAAAATTTTTTTTACAGTATATCGATGCGGATCTCGTTTATAACTAATTCGACGTCGCTGGTCACGAATATGTAGTTAGTTGTTCCCTACGTGGCGTACTTTAGGAAGATTTTCACATAGAGTGAAAAAATGGACAAAAATAGGTCAAATTTGAAACTTTACACGGCCCAAAAAAAACGGAGTAGGGTGTTGCCGATTTTTTTCGTCATATATGGATCATTTATCTACTGAATAATCCAAACAAAATATATCCAGGTCGTACTATTCGGAAATTATGATTTTTTTCCCAAGGGTCTGTTTTTCGGAAAATTCATTTCGCGATATTTCCGTGGAAAATTCTATATTTAAATATCCTATCATATATTTGTAATCTACGGCCCTAAATTAGTAAATTACGTAATTTGCATCGAAATCGGAGACCGGTCGAATTTTGGCAATTTTTTAATACATTAGCCTTAAAAAATTCCCATTTTTCGAGAAACATTTTTTGACGCAAAACAATAAATCGGGTACCGATTCTTATAGAATCTGGGCTGTAGATTCCGAATCTGAGGTCAAATATTAATTAAAAAATTTATCCGCGGAAATATCGCGGAAAGAATTTTCCGAAAAATAGACCCTTGGGAAAAAAAATCATAATTTCCGTGGAGTACGACCTGGACATTTTTGTTCGGATTTTTCAGTAGATAAAGGATCCATATATGATGAGAAAAATCAGCAACACCCTACACCGATTTTTTTGGGCCGTGTAAAGTTTCAAATTTGACCTATTTTTGTCCATTTTTTCACTCTATGTGAAAATTTTCTAAAAGTACGTCACGTAGGGAAAAACTAATAACATATTCGATATCAGCGACGTCGAATTAGTTATAAACGAGCTCCGCATCGATTTACTGCAAAAAAAATTTTTTGGATCGGCACTTGGAAAAATTTTTGATCCGGAATCGAAGGAAAATTCTTCTTTCCCGGGCCAAATCTATGATTTTCACATCTCAATAACCAACTCTTCCCCGATTATTGGTCGGTGGACGTTGTTTAGATTTATCTATCTATTTTTTCTGTATCTCTATCCGTTCGGAATATATTAGGAAATGAGTGAATCCGTCCAACGCCAAAAATTTTTTTCTAGTACCTAACCCATACAAAAATCCACAATCTTCTGTCTGATATAAAGCGGGCTTCGCTATTTACTAAATCGGGGACGCAGATCACGAATCTGTAATTAGATTTTCTCTATCTCGATTAGTTTGGGAGGAATGACGGAAAAAGTCGCAATTTCAGACTCTAGCTTCGGATAATTGACGAATCAGTCGGATTTTCCGCCATATTGCCAAAATTAATCGAGATACGGAAAAACTAATTACAGATTCGGAATCTACGCCCTCGATTTTGTGAAACAGAAGCCGTGTCGATCTAAACGGAAAATTGTAGATTTGTTCTTAACAAAAATTGTTATTTTGGAATAATGTGTCCACGAAATTATTCCCCAAGACTTTTTGAAATTAGAGTTCAACAACAAACTTCTGATTGACCCTATATAATGACTTATAAGCCAGTATTTCACAAAAGAATGAATGCGCAAGTTTAAATTAATAATTTCATCTACAGTCTTCTGAACAAATTTTGAAAATTGAACTGAAATTAAAAAAATATGAGTGTAGTTTGCAAAATAGAGCTTAAGTTTCCTGGATTTCCTTCCGTTTTTCAGTGGCTAAGTGACGATGAACCATGAAACCGGTTCGTATGTGCCCCAAATAATACATTCCTCTTTAGGAAACACTGAGCGATGATGTGGCTATCCCGGTTCACGAGGGAATATTTGTTTGTGGTTGAAATGGATGATTATTTCCCCGTATGTCTTCGAGTGATTGCAAAGCTACTTATATCTATATTTTGTTCAACATATTATGTAATGATTATACTCACTGCAAGCATTCTCGTCAGATTCATCTTTACAGTCTGGTTTTCCATTACAGAACAGTTCTTTGTCAATACATTCGTCATTTCCACATGCCAATTTTCCGTCTGGGCAAATTGGCTCATCTGTCTTAAAGTTGGGAAGTATTTTTCTTGGTTCTAAAATGATTCAACAGGATACTCAGAAAATTACATCGATTACAATAATTTGCCTAATTTGATTCAATGAATTAGGTATATTATTTACAATTGGCATACAATATCTTAGTTGATTGGCGTTTTTAATGTACAATATTTACAGTAGGTACCGAGCATTCTCGCTGTATAGAAAGTAGATAATTCGGTGTAGATTTGTTGTTTAGTCACGAGAAACATATATATGATGATTGATTGAAGAACTCACAGAGTATGAACGTGCACAAAATGAAAAAATTATCGTACAGACCACAGACGGCATGAGAGATAAAAGTGAGATGAGATGATAGATGAAGAAACCAACATTAACACGAATGCATAGAATAAGATCTCGTTAGTTACATCTATTTTTTGGCTCTAAACATTACACATTGAACACATGGGTATGTTCTTGAGAAGAATGATGAACATTTAGTCTAAGATAAAAAGAAATAGAATTAATCTTTTTCGGAATAAGAAATATATAGTATTTCAAGAAGCAGAAGGAAAAAAGAAATACGATTGAAATCATGGACATGACTTTTGACAGTTATACTCATCACAAGAAAGCTAGAAGTATAGAAAGGTATTTATGAAATTTGTGAGCATGCTTTTCAATTTGCAATAATATAAAACAAATAAGAGATTATTTGTTAACCTTCACTCCCATTATGTAAAGTAAAATATACAGGGTATCTGGTATCACATGCAGGCGAAAAGAAGTGATTGAGCGAGTCAGAAGGTAGTAATGGAAAAAGCTTCAGGTTTCTTCTTTCGTGAAGACTGAAAAAATTCGGCTGCAACTTCGTATTTTTCATACTATCAGTTAATTAACTGTTCTGAACACGTGAAATAATTGTCTTTGGAAAAATTCCTTAACCGTCATCAGAAATCTGATTTAACAAAACGTGAAAAAACAATAGTCTGTATACCGCTTACAAAAAATTCATATATATATATATTTACAGGATGGTCCAGATCTTAACCAAGAAATTTTAACCACGTATTCTACGTCAAAAATAAGCCCTAGTTTGTCATATAAACATATGTCGAGAAATGCTTCCTCTCCGAGATACAGGGTGTTAAAATTATAGAAAAAAAAATGTTTTTTTATTAATAACTTTTACACTTTTTGAAATATTTCTAATAAATTTGGGACATAGGTTTTAAGGATCAAGGAGCACTTTTTGAATGGAATAATTTTTTGTTTATTCTACCAGTGGCATCCGCACTGCATCGAGACTGAATATTTTCAGACAAAAAATTATACGCCGCTGGTTTTTCCAACATAAGAAATTACTCTCGAAATCCTTACTTAATATGGAGCAAATTCATTCTCGTGCGTTTTTGACATCCGAGGCACCGTTTCCGATTAAAAAAATTAAACACATTCTCATGCATGAGGAAATCGCTATAATTTGATATGGTACATAATAATAATAAGACTATCTTTGTAAACGAAACGTATAATCACAAAAAAATAAGCATTAATAGCCGCACTCAATTATGAATTTTAAGAAGGTGTTCGAAGTAAAAGAAAGAAAAACATTTTTTTTTTCTAATAATTTTAACACCCTGTATCTCAAAGAGGAAGAATTTCCCGACATATGTTTATATGACAAACTAGGGCTTATTTTTGACGTAGAATACGTGGTTAAAATTTCTTGGTTAAGATCTGGACCACCCTGTATATATATATATATATATATATCCTCTTTCGTACCCTGAACGGTGTCCCACTGTCCACCAGACACACTGTATTGCAAACATATTTAGAGAGAAAATAATTTCGAGTAAATACATTCAACTGGATTTGTATCATTCAGTATTAAACATGCTGGAGATATTCGGATTGAAAAATAAACCATTTAGTAAACAGTGGAGTAACAAACATGCAAAATTTACACATGAATAATCCGACACCTTGTTAGTAACAGTGCACTGAACATGCAAACATATTTTTGAATATGTGATCAAATTCTTCAAGAATGCAACACTACTGAAGTTTTTGATGGGAATATGACCACATATTCTGTAGTGATAAAGGATAGCAAGTGAGTAAAGATGAGCATCTACTTTCTATTTCAACTATTCGTGCACAAACTGTCTACTTGACCAAATGAAGCAGTCAAGAAATCGTCTAGCGTAGCATTTATTATTTTCCGTTTGAATTCAACCTCCTTTACAGCTTAATTTTTATATTTCGTCCCAAACCAAAAGGTGCACCTTTAACCATCACTTTTTACAACACCGTTCCCTGGGGCATCATCCGTGTGACTTACTCTCAAGCTTGTCACAGTTTGTGACTTTGCCTTTCCAGTCACATGTCTGCTTATCGATGTCAAACGCCAATCCACTGGGACAAGTAATTTGTTTTAGACCGGATCTAGTACACCTGCACGTTGAAATCAATATTATTGCTAAGGTTTTGACCGAAAAACTGGCGACCCCACTAAAAATGCTTCAAAATAAATATGAACTTTGCATCCTACAGTTTTATGAAGTCGAGATCAGTGGTCTCAGGGTATTTGACAGTTCAGCAAATTCAGTAACATCGCCAATTCTTCCTTGACTTACTTTCTAATTTATCACAATTTTTAACATGGGTTTTCCAGTCGCATGTTTGTCTATCGATATCAAATGCTAGACCTCCTGGGCATCTCACGGACGCTAATCTGGTAGCACCACTGGTTTCACTATTTCTATCACACCTATATGATAAAAAAATTGATAAAGATCGTTTTAAAAAATTGGAAATGTTGGAGAAAAACATTTGATAATCAATCCTTCCTAGTGGTACTGGATGGCCATGTGCAGTTGTCTCTTGATCATTCCTTTACCTCCAAAGCAACGAGGTATATACGTCTGATCTTACCTCACGACATCTCTGCAGTCTCCGTCAGTGGATAACCTGAAATATTCGTCAGCTGGCCTATTTTCACATAGTTCTTCTGCTGTTGGATCGCCTTCTACTTGATCTTCATCTTGTGCGTACGCTGTAAATACGAAAGAAGCAAATCAGAAATCGAATGTCAGTATTAAGTTCATGACTTCTCAGTTGTACATTAATTAACTGTCAAAGCCATCCCACCGAATTTCAATCTAGCATTTTCCACCTCTTTTGGATGACAAGAACCTGGTGCATCATAAGTATTCGTACGACCACGTTTGCATTAAGCTAACCATTCAATAATGGTAGCTTTTCCTGTTGCAGACTCCAGATAATCATGCTTTCCCTTGGTAATTTAATTTAAAAAAAAGTTGTTTCACTGAAACCACTGCAACTTTTGAGCCAAACGTCGGATCATCATACAATTTTGACAGCTATGTTTTGAGGGTTGAATTGAAACGCATCACAGAAAACATTGTATTGATGGCGCCATTTACGTATCAGACCTGAATCTCAATAGACGATGTAATAAGGTATCAATTGGATAAAATTTCCAAAAACCTACATAAGCGGTTTAACAAAAGATGAATATCAGTTTTTTGGAAACCAAATGCTTCGAATGGTTAAATAACCATAGATACAGTTTCTTCACTAGAGTCATAAAATTGTATTGAAAATTTCAAAGATTTGCACCAATTAGATCATAATGCAATGGATATGCGTACCTATTTATCTGAGCATGTTGAAACAATGATTCTATGAAATTTTGGTTTTTTACAATATGTCGAACAATAATTCCTGGGTTGTGTTCAAAAATTAACTCCACGGAGTAGAGTAGAGTTTTTGAAGGTTTGACAGATTTACTCTAGAGTTTCCTGTGGCACTGACACTGACAGTGACAGAAGGCGCCAATATCAGAAAATTGGTTATGTTGGTGTAAGAAAGAACCTATGTATTATTGTTTTCTTACTTATATGTGACTCTAATCATAAATATATATTGTGAGCAGTATTAAAACTATTAAACTACCTCACAGAACATTCATAAAACAGTGAGACAAAGATACTAGATATTCCGTCCCATGAGTTATGTCAAAAGTCGAATACTCTGACATTTCGAACGAGAGTCATGGAGTATAATTTACCCAACCTTTCAGTTTTCGAACGCAGTCGAGTAAATATTACTCTACGGAGTTAATATTCGAACACAACCCAGGAATCAAATTTGATTGAGGTTGAGGAAGACCGTTAATCAAACTAGTTATGATTCGAGATGCAAGAAATGGTCCGAAAGGAGTTAGTGGAGGTTGTGATCGAAGTAAGCAGTGAGATTTTGTGACACACTTTCTCTTTATATACGGGCAAATAGCAACAAAAATAATCTGTACACTATTATTATTTATATAACTGGGAATTTTCTTCGTCAAATTATGCATTATGAAGTAACGTTGCTGCCGATTGTTGTAATAATTAAACTAGGAAATTGAGGATTTGAAAAATTCGGTATCTAGAGATTCTCTAGTGTGTAATCTTATTACGCGTATGTTCTGGGGAACATCGCGTTGTCATTTTGCCCAAATGTCTGTAACTTTCGAATTTTTTCACGGAAATGGTCTCAAACGATTTGGTTCGACTCCCCAATGAAGAATCCGAGGTCAAATTTGATTCTGTCCGGCCGGCCATCCGGCCGTTGTCACGATAACTTGAGAAAGGAAAGAGCTAGCGACTTGAAATTTTCAGGGTAGGTGGCGCATCCCAATACGACGGACAAGTTCGTTAATGGGCATAATCGGCCCAATGGTTTCCGAGTAATAATTTTGTTTTCAACCATTATAAATCCGATCTAATTGAAACTTGGTGAGTAGTTGTAGAATCTAAGCACGTTTGTGAAATTTTGTGAGAATCGATCGCTAGATAATCATTAAAAAATTATTAAAAAATACTTTTGTTGTCACGATAACCTGAGAACGGAAAGAGATAGCGGCTTGAAGTTTTCAGGTTAGGTTATGCATATGTACGCGACATTTGAGTTAGCCAGATGAAATTTGGTTGTTTTTTTCTCTTCATTAACTCGAAAAATACTAAACCGATCGAATTGAAACATGGTTATTATTCGAAAAATGCCAACGTGAAAATTCTTGCAAAATTTTGTGAGGATAGTATTTGTAGAAAATTTTTGAGAAATCATTGAAAATTTGAAATAAATATTCTATATATCAGTCACTATTCGTCTGAAATTGCTGAAATTTTGCAATCGCCTTTAGAACCTAACTTTACTGCCAAGTTTCAAGTTTCAACACGATCAGTTAAATATTGTTGGAGATTCGAGCATTCTTGTGTGAGTTCAGTAGATGGGTGACCGTTGCCTCGCTAACTTCAGAACAAGAGGAGATAGGGACTTGCAATTTTCAGGGTAGGTTGCGTATCCGAATGGGAGAGTTAAGTTCGTTTTTGGACATAATCCGTCTAACGGTTTCCGAGTTATACCCACCTGGAATTTCATTTCCTTGATAAGTCAAGAAATAAAGTTTCGATCGATTTGAAGCTTGGTAACAAGTAGAAGAAAATCAACATAAAGACGTACCGTCGGATTTGAATGCGCAATCTACTCTGTAAATTGCTAGTTGCTATCTCTTTTCGTTCAAAAGTTATCGTGGCAAGCGCCACTCGGACATAAAAAATTAATTAATTAATTCGAAAATTACAGACATAAAGGCAAAATCATAGCATGCTGTACCCTATAAAACACGCACAAAAAGTTTTCGTACATTATAGATAGTGCGAAAAGTAGATATTAACATTTTGCACGATTGTATAGAAAAATGAACCACTAAGACGCATTTTGAACGTTAACACCTAAACAATGTTGTAGGCTTTAACTGAATTCAAACATTAATATAAGTAAAATAGCGAATTTGCTGAACTACAAAGCTGCTAGAGCTGAAACCCGGTACTCGACTGTAAAATGGCGGCTTGAAGGTTTGTGCAGAATTTGATAATTTTTCTTGACTTATTGAATAAACTATATTTCAGAGGGGTATAACTCCGAAGCCGTTTGGCCGATCGATCCCATTGATGAACTTAAACATCGTAATCGGATGCGCAACCTACTCCGACCCGACATAATCGAATTTGACCTCGAATTCTTCATTAGGCAGTCCAACCTAATCGTTTTGAGACAATTTTCGATCAACACTCGAAAATTACAGACATTTGGGCAAAGTTATAGCACGCTGATCCCTAGAACATGCGTGCAAAAGTTAGTATACATTATTTTACAATACCTTGTAATCTGAATACCATTACGAAATTATTTTACTTTACAAACCCTACCTATTATTTCACGTATGGTCAGGGGAACATTGCGTTATCATTTTGCCTAAATGTCTGTAATTTTTGAATTTTTTACCGAGAATGGTCTCAAACGACTAGGTTCTAGGTTCAACTCACTGATGAGGTCAAATTCGATTGTCCGGCCAGCCGTAACACCGATAACTTGAGAACGAAAAGAGATAGCGACTTGAAATTTTCAGGGTAGTTGGCGCATCTAAATACGACGGAAAAGTTCGTTAATGGGCTTAATCGACCCTACGGTTTCTGAGTAATAATTTTGTCATCAACCAATACTGTTCTGATCGAATTGAAACTTGCTAGCAAGTTGTAGAATACAAACGCGAAGACGTTTGTGGCATTTTGTGAGAATCGTATCGCTAGAAAATTAAAAAAAAAATATTCTTCACGTCACGATAACCCGAGAACAGAAAGAGATAGCGACTTGCAATTTTTAGGGTAGGTTGTGCATCTGAATGCGACATTTGTGTTAATTAATAGGCATAATCGACTCTATGGTTTTGGACTTATACCCATCAGAAATTTGGTTTTTATTTCCTCAAAAACACGAAAAGTACATAACCGATCCAATTCAAACTTGGTTATTAGGTGTAAAATGCCGGCCCGAAAATTCTTGTAAAATTTCGCGAAAATCGTATCACTGGTAAATCCATGATAAATTCGATCAAGAGTGTCCAATACAGGAGAACAGACAATAGAATTCACCATCGTAAATTCGATTAAGAGCGTCCAATACAGGAGAATGGACAATAGAACATACGCGCAAAGGCGATTCTACCTGTCCTAGCAGCCAGGCCACCTTAATATTTCATTTGATATTTAGCTGATTTCAATATTTAACTATGAAGATTTTCTTTACAACTACAATGACAGCGGTTTATCAACGGTACCAAAATATTATTCAAATGCACAATGATCACTATCAAAATAGCTTGACCCTCAAGTCCTCAAGCGGCAACAACGGAAATTAATTTCGCGGATGACCAACATCCTTAGGGTAAATCCACAAGACAAAATCCTTGAGGCTATGCGATCTTCCAAATGAATATCACTTCACGGCAAAAACACTTCTGCAGCACCGTCTTAAATGTCAAGGCTCTCCAGCACTTTTAACCTTTCTAAACGAGAAAGTGTTCCATGTGGTAATTTCAATATACATATACATAATAATGACAATCAAATGCGAATTTAAATGAAATTATTAACTTTTCGTGTTCAGAGGTTATTCACCTACGCAGAATATGGTAAAGATTCAATTGAGCAATGAGGTAATAGAAAAATACGTTTGGCTCATCCTACCATATGATGCAATAATCGTCCATTAAGCTATAACCGCTAATGAATTCCGATAAATTGACATTCTGCAAATTGCCAGGATATTTCAAGAACTGGTTCATTCATACGTATCCTTTGAAGTTACGCTCTATTTCGAAATCAATTTTTATATGACCAATCCCTTGTTGAAACCGGTGTTCAACAGAAGTGCATGTTAATTTATTGTACTAGATACCTACCCAGAGTTGACGAATAAATCCTTGGAGGTCGAGAACAAAGAATTATATGAAGCGAAATGGATTTTTCCAATTATATTGATGGAAAATGAAAGGAACATTTTCGAAAAGAAAAGATTTATTGTTTCCTCAGACAATGTTCCCATTCTCTCTGTTCTTTGTTTTTAAAAATAAATTATTCCACTTCAGCACGCAATTTGTTCCATGCAAGTAGGTACATTGATAAATTTTTGTAAAACATTTTTTTTTTCATTTTATCCCCAATTTTCATCCCTTTCAGTAGACCAATTCTGCTAAAAAGGCATCAGGAATTTTTTTCCAATACGAAATACCACAGCGGCTCATGAGAACGTGTCCTGACACATATATAGATGGCGCCACAAATACATAATTAATATTTTCTTTAATAAGGAAATCGCAGAAAATTGAAAGCGAAAATTTATGATGATATAACGTTTAGTTCAATAGTTTTAGATTTTAGTAAAACAGGTTTCAAAGACGAATTTCGTTTGTTGATAAATCATTGTTTTATATAGGAAAAAAACATCGTTGAGATGAAATCTTGGCTTGTAAATGTTATCCGTAGTCTGTACCAGAGATATAAACCGCGAACGCAGATAATGCCATAGTTTGGTTGTCCGAAAGAGGTAGTTGTACCGGAAAAAATAAAAAAAGTCATAAAATCGTTTTGGCAAACCTTAAAGTTACGTTGCAGCAGATAGCTGACACTCTAAATATATCGACTGAACATAAAGGCTTTATTTTGCACGAATATTTGTCTATGAGGAAACTGGTTTCAAAATGGCTGTCGCGTGTGAAGTTTCACCAAGACAATGCACCGTATCACAAGTCTTTGGCAAACAAACGTCTCTTTCGAGGACAAAGACGGTTCCTCAAGAAATGTATCGAAATATTGAAGAAGCGCTGGAATGATAAAATCGATCGAATTTGAAAAAAAAGTTTAATTTTCTTCAATGGACCACCTTATTTGACGATGTTTGAGTACCAGACTGACATTTTTATTATAATTTAGCTCCAAGGTCTAGGAGAGGTTGAATAGAAGATAACGAAGAAACATTAATTTTTACCCCCAGCTGGGATCGAAGCATTGATTTACTGTTTATTAATTCAAGTTTCCTATGACGAACAAGATTATCATTTACGTAAAATTGTTCAAGCTGTACTCAATGAGAAAACCAGTCTTAACGAAATCACTTTCACTTTACAAGCCAGCTGGTTAAACAAACAACAACAAATAAATAACATTCGATCTAAAAACATGGCTGAAAATAAAACCGACGCGAGAATATTTGATTTCTTGGAAAAAAAATTTGGTAGGACTCACCTAATGCAATTAGAAAAAAACACAGCCAGATACATTTGGCCGCCATGCTTATGGTTTGAGCACTAGCCAAGAAGTGGAAGGAGCGCAACTTTATATTTATACTTGACTTTCTTCAGGAATTGCGCATGTGACACCAGCAAGCAGTCTTTGCGACCAATCCTGCTGAATCTTCGAGACTGAGGAACTTTCACTGAGGGGCTCCTTCTTGAAGGAGTTTCAATTTCAACTCTGCGTTATCCGATAGATGACCCTACTGGTATAAATTTTACTGCGGGTTTCTCCTGAAATTTCGATTTATTGTGTCGAGTTTATTGGACCGCGTTATAGATATTTGATGTAGAAAACAATACCCGTGATTTTGAGGGCTTATATAATTCGATTGCTTATGGAAATTGAGTCGAGTGATATCGATACAGAGACAGTTGATTTTATGTAATGATTAAATCCTGCATTCTTTTGGTCAGGATTATTTTTTTGAAATTCTTTTATGTAAAATTATAAAAGCACTGATGTGGGCCTAGGAACCCGTTCATTTTATGATACATACAAAGAGCGTCAAAGTATGCATGGAATAACTGATTTATTTTCTCCCCTTTTAGGAATAGCGAAAAATGGTGTCATAGGTTGAAGTTACGTATTTTTGGCGCTCTTGTCCCTCGGAACAGAGTGCTTATCAATTTGCCCAAATGTCTGTTGGCTGTTAATGCTCTTGAACGATTTGGTTTGACTCACTGATGAAGAATCCGTGGTCGAAATCTATTCTGTCCGGCCGTCCGGCCTGCCATTAACACGATAACTCTCAAACGGAATGAGCAGTGGGAATTTTCAGAGTAGGTTTGAGGGATAAATATCTCGGTTGAGTTCGTTATTGGGTAAAATCGGTCGAATAGTTCCGGAGTAACGAAAAAAAATTTTTGTTACATTACAACTTTTTAATTCAAATTTTTTTATGATGCAATTTCATCATAAGAATCCATTGTTATCATTTTCAGCTCTAACAAGCTAATACTTTCGGAGATATGATGTTTCAAAATTTCAGTAATACATCGTAAGTTCTATGTATTCACAGAATGTGAACATAGAATCTGTCTGTGTTCACTGTTCATAAATGTCTTCTTTTCTAGCTATTAGAGATTGTCAATTCGTAGTTTCAAAATATTTTCTCTTGGAAAACGAGTATCCGATTCTTGAATTTGTGAATATATACAAGACTGTTTTGAAACTGAAAATATTATTGACTGATTACATATTGAATAATTTATGTATAAATATTGGGGATGATGTTTCAGATGATTTAGAATTGGATCATTGTAATGATTTAGTTTATGGAGGCAATAGGAAAGAAGAACACAATGGAATCATCAAAAAAAATTACTGTTCGTTGACCACTGAGGTTAATATTACCTTTTACTTCCTTAAGTAGTGAGACATGTTCCTATATACAGTATTTTCATAATGTTGCTAGCAAAAAAATACTGAAATATGGATCTACAGTTGTGTATCAAACATTTTTTCTTGAGTTAAGGTTCATAATACAGAAAATAATGTCTTAGTCGTATGAACTATTGGATTTTAAATTATGAAAAGAGGATAGTATTTTATTAATATATTTTGAACTATTAAAATAATTTGTTCGTAATTTTCTACCTACGCAAATATCAGGAATAAATAGACAATCTGATATGATTGTCTCCAGCCTTGCTCTAGACATTTCGATGATACTTATTATAAAATATATTTTGATTCAGACAAGATTTCTCCAGTATGATGAATAAAGACATATATTAATCTGAATTATATTGATATATTTCTAAGATGTTAATTCGGTGTTGTGTATTCCGAAGTTTCACTGACACTCAATTTAAATGTTTAGAATGATACAGTCTAATCTGATCACCAATTTGATTGAATTTCGTCTGAGATGTTGCCCAGATTTCTTTCTGCTTATTTTTGAACGACCCACAAATTTAAATGTCAAAAGGGAAACTATACCAAATGTTTTCAATTTAGATCGCATAAAAAAATCTAGAAAAGCATTAACGTGTAGTGAGGAGCTTTTGGGCGCATGTTTCATTGCCCACTCACGCCTCACACACCCTCACGAAACACTGCATGGAGTTTTCTGAAGCAAAATTCCGTGAAAAAATTTGTTTTAGAAATTTTGGAGGAGTGTTGCACTAATAATATCGCTCTATCCACATCGTTTTCTTCTATATAGAAGAAAACTATGTTGAAAACATGATAAAGCTAGGTAATGACATCAGAGGCTTGTGTCATGATTATAAGATTTTACTGATTTGTGGCTCTTAAATCTAGCTGAAATCTTTCCTTAGTACAATTTTCAATGAAGTAATTACAAATTTAGAAAATTTCAATCATTATAAAACATCAATCTAATGTGAAATTTTGAGTATAAGTTTAAAAATGTGCATAGTTCCTTAACTAAAGGTCAGGTCATATCTTTATATTTATAAAAGAAAGTCGTGTTAGTTACACCACTTATAACTCAAGAACGGCTATACCGATTTGGCTCAAAATTGGTGGGGAGGTAGCTTAGAACCAGGAGATGGACATAGAATACTTTTTTGTGTTATACAGGTTGTTTTTCTTTTAACGTCAATTAAAACTTGCTCTTTTTCCTGCCATAATCGTACAATTTTAGTCATGTGTGTTTAAAAATAAACTTTCGAGGCATACACCATTGAAAATAAAGCATTACTATACAGGGTGTCCTTTTTCTCATGGCACAATTGTACGTGATTGAAGTGATTTGTGTCACAAACAAAGCATTAACTAAATAGGTACCTTGGATGGATTCTCATAATGTATTCGTCCGAAATCTCCATACAGGGTGTTCTTCTTTTAACGTCAATTGCAACTTGCTGTTTTCCAATGCACAATCGTACAATTTCATTCATTTGTGTTAAAAAATAAACTTTAGAGGGATACATCATTGAAAATAAATCATTACTGTACAGGGTGTTTTTTTTCTAACGTGTATAATAAAATCTAAAATCTGCTTATTTATTGCCTCTAATGCGGAACAGAGTTCGCTGGGTCAGCTAGTATATTATATATTGTTGTAGGGGGTAACGTTGCACTGTGACCTTAAGGTCTATTGTGCCCCCCCGTCAGAGCTGTCGATGTCATTACCATCTATAGCTCGCCTTCCAGTTCCAGAGTTCTAATGAACTCCAGTATCTGAGATGGCTTCAAGAAGGCCATGTCTGCGCTCCTGTAGATTACTTGCCCAAAGTATTCCTTGCGTTGGTTTGAGATGGCGAGGCATGCAGTTATCAGGTGATCCTCCTTCCAACAGAATCTGCTCTAGTCAGTTTCTGCAAGCCTTACTCTCATCATATGCTTTTTAAGGCCGCAGTACCCTGTGAGGAAATGAGTGAGGAGGTGCAGCGTGTTCTTGCTGAGGTCCAAGTATTTCTTGGATCTGACTGTATCAAAGTTCTGGGGGAATTTCTTGGAGTGATACATTCCGGGGAGATATCTCTAGAAAATACCTCTTTCAGTTTCTTCTTCCATCCAAAATTCACTTTTGTAGGTGCATCTACCAACCCCACACTAGGGTTCCGGGCTGATAAAGGGGGTTGGTGCTCTTTTCTTGGCAAGTGTGTTGGCCTCCTCATTTCCTTTGATTCCCGCGTGACCAGGAACCCAGACCAAGGAGACACTGCTGTTCTTGCCTACTTCATTGAGTTTTCTTCGGCACTCCCATATTAGCTTGGACTCGATAACATGGGAGCTCAGAGCTTTAACAGCAGCTTGATTGTCAGAGTGGATTGCTATATCACATCTCTGATAATTTCTTTCAAGGTTCATTTCCACGCATCTTTCTATTACAAGTACTTCTGCCTGAAAGATGCTCGGATAGGAGCCTAGCGATAGTGAGCATTTGATGCCTGGCCCATATACTCCAGCGCCAGCTCCTGTAATGGTTTTAGAACCATTTGTGGACCATGTTATTTAAAGAACTTGGGTGGTGGATTCTCTATCCCAGTCTTCTTTCCTACCGAGCAATGGTCAGGTCATGCTCATTCACGAACTTGAAGGACATAATCAAACTTTATTTTTTCTCCGATGAACTATGAACTCTCCAGATCACGTATTGAATATTTATGAATGATGTCAGTGCCAAATTTCACAATATTATCTGTTTTTTCTTCTGAATCTCTATAGGGTTCGACTTATATGAATATAACAAAAAATTGCATCAGAGATTTATCTGGAATTTTGGGGTCACTATCAAAATATTCAGCGATAAATCCTGATTTATGACGTATCCTGATTTATGACGTATCTATTCATAATATGGATTCATAGTTGTGAACCATTAATCAGATTGCTCGCTCCCGTTCAAAATGCTTCGAAAATTTCTGTGGTTAATGTTTCTAGATGAAACTTGGCAGAGACGAATAAAATTAGTGAGAGATATTTAAATGATAATGGCTCCGAATAACAATCGCATAAATAATTATTGGGAGTGCACGAGCATTGCGCCATCGTCACAACCGCACATTCGGTTGAGAAACAATCTTTAAATTCTGTGTTCTTCTCCCGTAAAGGCACGTGAACTTTCCGTCTGACTGTCCCATGAAGAATTATCGGGGACGAAAGTTTTATTGAGAGGTTGTTGTACATGCGAGATTACAATCATGATGTTTATACTTAACTTGGATATCCTACCCATTCTATGAAATTTAGATGAATGAAAATCTTGGTGATGACAATCTTGAATTTAGACGAAAAGTGGGAAAGCCCTGTGGACAGGAGCTATGGTGCTCTTATCCAATCTTTGACAAATCATATCTCCGAAAGTATTGGTTCCTCGGAGTTGGGAATTATATCAATGGATTTTTATGATAGAATTACATAATGAAATAAATTGAAATCCCTTTGCATCTTATCTTTCTCTGACGGTCTAATTTTGGCTACAAGTGTTTCAAAATTATCAGGAGTCATTCTGAAACAAATCTAATGTAATCAGTCTAGAGAGAAGTCAAACATAATACTTATGTAGGAAATCTTAAATAGTGTTACTAAGAAATAACTACCTGTACATTAGTTGGAAATCCCATTCTAAATCTTGCATAATTAGAGAATGACTCGTAAATTATGCCCGACTTCCTTGCATCATTCATTTTCGACTTACTAACCAAAAAACTCTGCCTATGAACTTAGCGAATCCAACTTTTCAAATTGTTTACATGCTTACATCAACCAAACTCTCCAGAAATACACTTTCAGGTCCGTTTGACATTAATGACGTTTATCTTTCAAACTGGACCAAAAGACAGCTACCGCTACCGTACGATGTATTATTGAGATGTTGAAAAATAATATCTCCGAAAGTATAAGCTTGTTAGAGTAGAGAATAATATCAATGGATTCTAATTATGGAACTGCACCTTGAAAAAAATTGAATTCGAAATTTGTAGTGTTAAAAAAAATTGTTTTGTTACTCTCGATTACCCCAATAACGAACTTAACCGAGATATTTATGTCCCAAACCTACTCTGGCAATTTCAACTGTCTAGCCCATTCCTTTTGAGAGTTATTAGTGTTAGCGGACAGCCGGACATAATCGATTTCGGATTTCAACCTCGGATTCTTGATCAGTGAGTCGAACCAAATCGTTAAAGACCATTTACAGTCCAAACCTAGAAAATTATAGACATTTGGGCAAATTGATAAGTACACTGTTCCGAGGAACAAGGGCGCCAAAATGTGAAAATATCAGGTTGGCTCAGAGTTACCCTTTTTGGCGCTATTGTTCCTCGGAACAGAGTGCTTATCAATTTGCCCAAATGTCTGTAATTTTCGAATTTTTAGATGAAAACGGTCTAAAAAGATTTGATTCGACTCACCGATCAAGAATCCGTGGTCGAAATCGATTATGTCTGGCCGCCTGGTCCGGCCAGCCGTAGGCACGATAACTCTCGAACGGAATGAGCTGGACTGTTGAAATTTTCAGAGTATGTTTGGGAGATAAATATCTCGGTCAATTTCGTTACTGATCGGCCTGAAGGTTTCGGAGTAACGAAAGAAATATAATTAGTTTTTACTTTACAAATTTCAATTTAATTTTTTTAAGATACAATTCCATCATAGGAATCTATTAATATCATTCTCAACTAAAACAATCTAATACTTTCAGAGATATGATTTTTCAAAATTTCAATAATTAGGTAATGGTAATTTTATGATTTCATAGAATGCTCACATACTAATTGGCTGATGTATGTATATCCAACATATGAGGTGAGTCATTGACCTACGTTTTGAATTCAATTTTTATGATGTAGTTCTATCATAAGCATCCATTGATATCATTGCCAACTTCTACGGTTAGTTTCATATACCTTTGACAGCTCTTAATTGCCAAATCAGTGTGCTTCAATGTCCATTTCGAGTTCATTTTTGATACACCCACCGAATCAAATCCACAATTGAGTTAATCGAAGCTTCGTGAAATCCAATGCTTTCTGAGATATGATTCGCCAAAGTTTGAATAAATACTTGCTAGCAGTTTGACAAGAGCGCATAAGTCCTTGTCCACAGAGCTTTCTCAATTATATCTCAAGTTTCTGAAATTTTCTTGGGAACTGTTTTCCTGAAATACTAATTACACCACTAATTATTTATTATTAATGTTTCATCCTGAATATAATCTTTTTCACCTGCATTGTTGTAATAAAGAGTGTGGTCTGACTTTAACGTGGTGCATATTTCTCCAGGTAATTTAGTTTCATAAATTCCAATGATATCCTAATCCTATTTTATGTGGTGAAACTCCTCTTCAAATTCTTCGAGTTGGTTTTCGGTTCTTATAATGTTCTTATGTTGTATGTGGCAATGTGTAAGGGTGAAATGTATTTTGGTGATTTTTGCTGTAGCTGTTCTCTTTCCAAACTTTTCGAACTTCTTCTCTCCCCCAGAATCCTTGGAGCTGACTGAATATACAGTTTGAGATCCTGAGTCATGGATTCTACTCACCTGGGGTAGTTTAGTTTTTAGGTTATACATTTCAGGACTCAGAGTTCTTGGCAATTTCAACGCCAAAGAACACTTGATCGCAGTTCTGAAGGACTGGACCAAGCCTCACGTTCTCGTTCTAATAAATGATGATGACTGCTGTTAAATCTTCTTGTGAGTCTTGGCAACCAATTTTACATGAAATGTGGGATTCCTTTTTCAGTTTACTTCACCTAGTGATTTGCTGAACTCAATATAGATTTTGTAATCTATATTGAATGTGGATACATTCCAAAGGTAGATCTTCTTGAATCTACATGAATTACGTGTCAAATTAAATTAAAATGGAATTCTTCAGATCGAATCACTGCCGAATACGGTATAGCGAATGCAACACAATGTCAAGATATGCATAATCGAAATTGAATTATCCCAATATCATATTACCAACCTATCATCGAATTTTGTAACTTCCAATCGATATCGAAAACGAAATACCAAGAGGCGATTAACTGCAATAAATTTCAAAGCAAAAGAGAAGATCAGAGAAATCATTTCGCTTTCGTAGAACGTTAATTCGTTGCATATACACCTTGACCTACTTGGATCGCTTTCCTAGACTCCGACTATTCGCGAGGATTAAATTCAAATATTAGGAAACCCAATATCGGATCGTTTCACGTATGGCTCTGAACTTGACCGAGACATTTTTGCCAGTTACGTCCAATGAAAATCGCGAAAAGTTTTAATTCGTCTCATCTGCTCTAAGAAATTCGGAGCGAAAGTGATGATCGACTTGTTTTCAAGAATTTCTAAATGGAAATAGGAAACGACGCTGTTTCGCCTTTAAGGAGAATTATGTGCCGAGTTTTTATGGTTATTATCCCAAACAATAATGTGACTGTTACGTTATAGAAGCAGGATGTGGAGCAGTTTGGTTGGAATTCCTAAGGGAACCAGATGAATGTTCTTGTTTTAGGTTTATTAATTATTTCCGATTTGGAACTTCCGTAATGAAAAGGTGATACAAACGAAAGTTGAGATTTTAGTCCGATATATGTCGAAATATGCTCGGTGACATACAAATCGCACTAGCATGAAATTTTAAGATTTTTTTTTAACTACCGAAGAAAATTTTAACTACTCAATTGACAATAGGTCAAATATCCTAGACAAATCTTTCAAGGTTTATTCAATTAAGATCCTAAAATGCCCTACATGATACTCCCAAAACTGAAGATCAAAAGATAAGTAACGCCAGGATTCAGAAAAATTATATAAACACTGACATGACGTCAGAAATAGATAATTTACCATTGTAAATTCGAATTAAGAGTGTCCAATACAGGAGAATGGACAACATAATTTACCATGGTAAATTCGATTAAGGGTGTCCAATACAGGAGAATGGACAATAGAACATACGTGCAAAAGCTTCTGACTTCACGTCAGTGCTTGTACAAATTTTTTTTCGTAATTCTTTTGAAATTTTCGAGGGGTACGGTTCTTAAAAAAATTTAAACACGTCTTTATGTTGATTTTCTACTAATAGTTCCCAAGCTTCAATTCGATCGAATCTTTATTTTTTGAGTTATCGAGGAAATAATATTCCAGGTGGGTATAACTCGGAAACCGTTAAACCGATTATGCCCAAAAACGAACTTAACTTTCCCATTCGGATACGCAACCTACCCTGAAAATTGCAAGTCCCTATCTCCTTTTGTTAGAAAGTTATCGAGGCAAGGGTCACCCATCTACTGAACTCACACAAGGCGGCTCGAATCTCCAACAATATTTAACCGATCGTGTTAAAACTTGAAACTTGGCAGTAGAGTTGGGTTCTCTTGCAAAATTTCAGCAATTTCAGACGAATAGTTACTCATATATAGAATTTTTTTTTTTAATTTCCAATGATTTCTTAAAAATTTTCAACAAACACTATCCTCACGAAATTTGGCAAGAAATTTCGCTACAACTAACAATCATGTTTCAATTCAATCGGTTCAGTATTTTTCGAGTTATTGAGGAGAAAAAAACAACCAAATTTCAGATGGCTATAACTCTAAAACCGTTTGGCCGATTATGCTTATAAGCAAACTCAAATGTCGCGTTCTGATGCACATCCTAACCTGAAAACTTGAAGCCGCTATCTCTTTCCGTTCTCAAGTTATCATGACAACAAAAATATTTTTTAATAATTTTCTAGCAATACGATTCGCACAAAATTTCACAAACGTACTAAGGTTCATATTCTACAACTACTCACCAAGTATCAATTCGATCGGATTTATATTGGTTGAAAACAAAATTATTACTCGGAAACCATTGGGCCGATTATGCCCATTAACGGACTTGTCCGTCGTATTTGGATACGCCACCTACCCTGAAAATTTCAAGTCGCTAGCACTTTCCGTTCTCAAGTTATCGTGGCAACGACCAGACGGCCGGACGGCCGGCCGGACAGAGTCAAATTTGACCTCGAATTCTTCATTGGGGAGTCGAACTAACTCGTTTGAGACCATTTTTGTCAAAAAATTCGAAAGTTACAGACATTTGGGCAAAATGATAACGCGATGTTTCCCAGAACATACGCGCAAAAAGTTATCAATGCGAAATATTAACTATGATACTCTTTCCAAATAATCATAAATTTCCAAGTATAGCTGTTGACATAAATCCGACGAATAAAATTCGAAATATGGAGTGTGATGTCGACCTGACGTCATTTGGAATTCGGTAAATAGTTTAACGTTATTAATATTGATGAGTTGGTAAAATAATCTAATGGATAAAAGAATTAGCATTTATGGAATCGAATAATCCTCCAATTATGTTATGTAATGTATTTTGATCTGCGATTAAGCTTTCATCTGAATTCGATTGCTAAAGTTTATTGTGACTTTGTGAAACGGCTTAGTTCACCTGCTACTGTACCCATAATTAATTATGCTGTACACGTATCGATATTTCTATAATGATATACTCATCAATGGAATTTGTATTGCTGAAAATCGATGTTGAAATAATTTGGAATATTTTTTGTAAATTTATTCCGAATGGATTAGGACATTCTTAAAGACATGCTTATACCAAGGGGGTGATTTTTTGAATTACTGCAGGAAAAAAACTTCCTATTAACGTATGTCCTAAAAGTCTTAACTTTTGAGATACGGGGTGACGAAATTTTCAAAAAAAAAATCGGTGTTTTAATAATAAATGAGATAATATTGTAGACATCTTTATAAAATTTGGTACATGTTTTCTATGCAGCAAGGTGCAGTTCGTGATGTTGAAACATTTTCATTTTCTCTACCAGTGGTGTCCATACGGGTTTCGCATTTAATATTTTAGAAGAAAAATACTACGGCACCGCTTTCTTCAAAATAGAAATTATATTTGAGATCCTCATTCATTTTTTAGCAAATTAGATCTCATGGGTTTTATTTGTCCGACGCACGGTTTCCGCTTAAAAAATAAAAATCGTTTTACTTCAGGATCGATTCCTCAAAAATCTGATGCGGTGTGGAAATGTTTGTGCATCTACTAAAAGCAAATAAAGAGATCAGATTTGTTCCAAAATGATTGAGAATCCAAAAAATACGTTTTCTTATCAGATTCCCTGTTCTTGAATGGAATAATTCAATTAAAATTGCTTCATATCGCAGCACCAAAATTTTATCACCCTGTATCTCAAAAATTAAGACTTTTAGGACATACGTTCCAAGGAAGTAAAATGACTCAAAGAATCACCCCTTAAATATTAGCATGTCTTTAAGGAACACCCTGTATAGTGAATTTTGTTTTATCTGTTCAGGCAATGTCTGAACATAATATGATATTTGGAGTGATAAAACACATTGCTTTTTGATGGGAACAAATTCTTGAAACACATGCACTCACGTGAAGTCATGAGATTTTGCGCACATTTTCCATTTCTATTCACGCCTCATACGAAGTTGATCGAGCTAATTCGGTGCTGGATTGTAAAATGGTGACTCGAAGTAATTACCAAGTTTCAATTGGATCGGTTTTGTATATTTTGAGTTATAAAGGAAATAACAAGGGAAGGGTGTAACCCCAAAACCATTTGGCTGATTATGCTTATTAATGAAATTGAACGTAGCATTTGGATGCTAAACCTACCCTGAAAATTGCAAGTCGCTATCGATTTCTGTTCGAAAGTTATCGTGGGAACGCTCACCCACAATATAGATCCGATCGTGTCCAAATTTGGAAGTTGGCTGTAAAGTTAGGTTTTCTAGTAATACAATTCTGTCGAAATTTCGCAATAATTTGCGAGGTGGAATTCTACAACTAATTACTATGTTTGAGTTGAATGGAATCGGTATTTTTTGAGTTATTCGGAAAATAATAAACACATTTCAGATGGGTATAACTCCAAAACCATTTGGCTGATTATGCCTACTAACAAACTCAAATGTCACATTCAGATGCTCTTTCCGTTTTCAAGTTATCATGAGATATATAATATTTTTTTTAATTTTCTATTGATACAATCCTCACAAACATCCTTCACAACGGTGTCATATTGGTAGTCTATAAATCCCCCTTCCGACTTCTTTGAGGCCAAAAATGAATTGTTCGGTTGAAAGGTTACGGAATGTTGTAGAAAAGCCCTGAAACGATTGTATCGTTCTTAAATGAGATTATTTTGATGAATAAAATCTAATTTGACCAAAAAAGTTGTGTATTCTTCATCAGACCGCGAACTTATCAACCGAATTGTTATACTTCCAAAGAAATCGCTCTCTTCAACGAATATTTCTGTACCAGGTTGGGGCCGTATAACCTTCCGATTATCGAAATAAGTTCAAGTTCTTCAAGTCAATTAAGAATACTTAATCACAATATTCGCATAACAGATTTCAGGATTCCCACGAAATGACGATTTTAATGATCATTACTGTGTTATTCCATAATGAAATGAATTTTAAGAATGTTGGAAAACACTAACGTGAGGTCAGCCTGTTTTGGCGCACTTGTTCATGGTGATCACCCATCCAGGTACTGCACTCGCCCAAGGATACTTCACCTCCAGGAAAAAATTCTATTTTCACAATATTATCAACAATATATATTCGATTGAGCTTATATCTTGATCTTGCCTGTGAAATAAGGTTTTGATGACTCTTGCAAAATTCCAGCTATTTCTGAACATAAAAAAAAATGGTTCAAGTACTGACGTCAGGAGCTTTTGCGTGCATGTTCTATTGTCTACTCACCTCTATTGGACACTCTACTATGCATTTTTCTCAGCTTTTATAATATAGTAGTCCATTTCATGCCATCTTCTAATGACAGACTTCACTAGATAATCGTCTATAATCACAGAATTTTTAATTCTGAAATATGTATTCCATTGGAATTGAAATACGAAAAAACTAAACTGGACAATTTAATTTACCATGGTTAATTCGATTGAGAGTGTCCAATACTGGATAATGGACATAAGCGCAAAAGCTCCTGGCTTCACGTCAGTGCTTTTTTTTCGTTATTTTAAAAAAAATTTCTATGGGTACGATTCTCACAAAATCTTACACACGTCTTTATGTCAATATTCTAAAACTAGTTACCAAGCTTCAATTAGATCGAGTGTATATTTTTTGAGTTATCGAGGAAATAATATCCCATAATAACTCCGAAACCATCCCTATCGCCTTCAATTCAAAAGTTATTGAGGCAACGGTCACCCATCCAGCTACTGAACTCACACAAGGCTGCTCGGATCTCCAGCAATATAGATCCGATCGTGTTCAAACTTGGAACATGGTAGTACAGTTAGGTTTTGAAGGCTCTCTCAAATGTCGGATGAATAGTCTCAGATATATAGAATTTTTTCAAAGATTATTATCAATGATTTGTAAAAAAATTTCGACTCATACCATCCTCACAAAATTTCGCAAGAATCTTCGCGTTGGCATTCTCCAACTGATAACCATGCTTGAATTGGATCGGTTTTGTATATTTCGAGTTATTGAGGAAATAAGAACCACATTTCAGATGGGTATAACTCCAAAACCGTTTGGCCGATTAGGCCTATAAACAAACTCAAAGGTCCCATTGAGATGCACAACGTTATTCGAAAATTTCAAATCGCTATCTATTTCCGTTCTCAGGTTATCGTGACATAAATAATAGCTTTTGATAATTTTTTTTTAGTGATACGATTCTCACAAAATTTCACAAACGTCCTTAGTTCAGCATTCTACAAACTACTCACCAAGTTTCAATTTGATCGGATTTATATTGGGTGAAAACAAAATATTACTCGAAAACCATTGGGCCGATTATTCCCAACGAACTTGTCCGTCGTATTGGGATGCGCCACCTACCCTGAAAATTTCAAGTCGCTACCTCTTTCCGTTCTCAAGTTATCGTGGCTACGGCCGGACAGAATCAAATTTGACCTCGAATTCTTCATCAGTGAGTTGAACCTAGTCGTTTGAGACCATCCTCGGCAAAAAATTCGAGAATTACAGACATTTGGGCAAAATGATATCGCGATATTCCCCAGAACACACGCGCAAAAAAAATCAAAAGTGATTACTTCATCGGTTTAGGTCAACGATTTTTATTTAAATGTGTGATATCTCATTTGAAAGGTACTTCAATACTCTTTCCATCAAACGTACCATCGGAAATTATTTTGTACAGAGTGAGCCAGACAAAATGATTTTTTTAAATAGTTCTTCCCTTCTTGGAACATTGATCGAAATACTGATCTCCGGCCCAATCACATTCAACAGATTTCTTCTGATCAAGATATCAATATTTCATTGAATGTCAATTTTATATTGATGTGCTGATTGAATTCTGAATACAGAAGAACTATTGAGAAATTCATTTTTTCTGGTCCATCCTGCAGATAATTACCAGGTACATTTCATCAGTCAATCTTCCATGAAATGATCAAGAAAGTGAGCATCGAAAAGAACTTTCTCTATTTCAGTATCGTAATGAGTCCATTCCAGCACTGAAAACAGTGCTGCAATGAACTCATTTCCGCACTGTTTCTAGTTATATTTTTCGTTTTGTGGTAGTCAGCACTGACATTCGATCCTATCAAATTTCAACACACATCAATTGACAATACAATGTAATCTGGAGTGAAATAATTGTTGAGGAAAAGCTGTATTTTCAAGAATATGGTACAAGAGATTTCCTTCTTGCTAATTTTGAATCATTCGTGCTATTAGAAAACTGTTTTAAATCGGATCTCCGTGCCCTACGTACGTTTCAAATTCAAATTCCGTAATTTGTCAACTTTCGTAACAGTCACACCACCTACCAAGATAGAATACAAAAGTCACTAGGATGTATAATCCAAATTTTTCATTTAATTTCAACAGTATTTTACAAAACTTGCCTGAAATAGAGCAAATATCGTCTAATACTCGTTGCAGAAGGCAATTCCAACACTCATGCATTCGTGTTTTAATAGGAGCCCATTCTGCAACTTGTTTTAGAATATACTATTATTACGATGCTCGGTAAGAAAGAATACTGGGACAGGGAATCCACCACGGAAGTTCTTAAAAGAATTGCCATTAAATGGTACACAGACGGTTCACAAAACCACTAGGAGCTAGCGCTGGAGTATATGGGCCAGGCACCAAGTACTCATCACTATCGCTAGGATCTTATTCGAGCATCTTTCAGGCTGAAGTACTGGGAATAGAAAGATGCGTGGAAAAGAATCTAGAAAGAAACTATCAGAGATAAAATATGGCAATCCACCCTGACAGTGACAAATTCTGCTGTTATAGCACTGAGCTCCCATGGTACAGAGTCCAAGCTAATATGGATGTGCCGAAGAAAACTCAATGAAGTCGGCAAGAAGAACAAGGTCTCCTTGGTCTGGGTTCCTGGTCACGCGGGAGTCACAGAAAATGAGGAGGGCAACACACTTGCCAAGAAAGGAGCACAAAACCCTTTTATTGGCCCGGAACACAACTGTGGTGTTGGTAGATACACCTACAAAAGTTAATTTTGTATGAAGAAGAAACTGAAAGAGGTATTTTCTGGAGATATCTCCCCGGAATGTATCACTCCAAGAAATTCTTCCGGAACTTTGATTCTGTCAGATCCAAGGAATACTTATTAAGAACACACTGCCACCTCCTCACTAGTTTCCTCACAGGATACTGCGGCCTTAGGAAGCATATGATGAGATTAGTTCTAGCAGAACTGACGAGTCCAGATTCTGTTGGGGTGAGGATGAAACTCCTGATCACCTGATAACGGAATGCCTCACCATCTCAAACCAACGCAAGGAATGCTTTGGGCAAGAAATCTGCAGGAGCGAAGACGTAGCCTCCTTGAAGCAATCCCAGATACTGGAGTTCATCAGAACTCTGGAACTGGAAGCCGAGCGGTAGATGGTGATGACATCCACAGCTCTAACGGTGGGGGCACAATAGACCTTAAGGTCGCAGTGCAACGTTACCCCCTATAACAATATACAATATATAAATACTGTGAATAGAGAAAGGAAAGATCTCTTGAATGAGGTACTACATTACATATGTTTGTATAAAAATATCGATGAAGAAATCACTTAAAAATCTTTATAAATGTTGGGCAATCAAAAATAAAAATTGATATATTTCAGGACGTTCCTCGAATTTCTACGGATTTAAAGAAAATAAATATATTGCAGCGTGCTCACTGTATACAAATTCGGGAGTGCGAATAGTACGGTTAAATCTACCGAGTGGATTAGCATCATATTTCTATGCTTTCTCCTCGCGAAATTTATTTGATTTTAATTGAGGAAATCCATAAGAACATGTCAAATGAAGAAAGTCAAAATAGTAATTACGATGTGTTAAATTAATAGACACGACTCGATTTTATTGTTTTTAGATATCACGATCGTGATGTAAGTCTACTGTCTCGAGTAGTCGGAATAAAAATCCCATGAAAGGAGCGTATAACGACTGTACTTTTGCAGCAGTTGCGTGGATTCCGTCTTAAGAAAAAGGAACCATCAGCTCTTTAGTCCTGAATATTCGATAGAAAAAGTCTGCCAGCCTTATGAGTGGTTTACAGCGTATTCCGTTAGGAATAGGACTAATGAAAATTATAAGCTGAGATCATCTAAGTGGACTCATATGAAGAGATTTCAATCACCCAAGATTCTTAGTTTGGGATATTGAGTAAAATTCAAAAGTGTAAAGAATCTAAAACAATCGACGGACAGATTTCTGAAATTAGGAAAATCTGAATCAGAGTAGAAACATTTTGTACAATTGTTATTGTTGTTAATATTAGTTCACCCTGTAACAGAACACTTGAAATTTATTTCACCTTTATGAGTGTAGAAGTGTAATTCAACAAAAAATCCAAAAGTTTGCTTGGTACTATCACATAGGGAGACTAACTAATTTGATTGTTGAATAAATGCATTTGAACTCCATTTTTCCACAAATGGAAAATTACATTGAATTTACACTTAATAATTCAATATTTTCAAGGGCGCAACTGAATTATGGAGAAATGGAGGAAATAAATTGAAAAAATTGGTTCAAGCACTGACGTGAAGTCAGAAGCTTTTGCACGTATGTTCTATTGTCCATTCTTCTGTATTGGACACCCTTAATCGAATTTACCATGGTAAATTTTGTTGTCCATTCTCCTGTATTGGACACTCTTAATTCGAATTTACCATGGTAAATTCAGTAGCTTTTGCGCGTATGTTCTATTGTCCATTCTCCTGTATTGGACACTCTCAATCGAATTTACCATGGTGCAAAAGCTCCTGACTACACGTCAGTGCTTGAACCATGGTAAATTCGATTGAGAGTGTCCAATACATGAGAATGGACAATAGAACATACGCTCAAAAGCTCCTGACCTCACGTCAGTGCTTGAACCAACATTGTTCTCTAATTCCGAAATATAAAGGGCAACCCATGAAAAGTTGATTTACATGTTATAAGAACTAAACCTGTATACGAAGTGGTTAAAAAAATATATATAGGCAATGAAGAAATGGATAGAATGCATAAAGGTGGATGGAATAATTATAATTCAATTGATTTTTGAATTCTACCTACTTCAGAATGTGGACTGTAAACATTTCCAAGGGATCACTAATCGAAGAAAAATGTAATCAATTACAAATCGAATCAAGACAAGGTAATGCGATATTCAGTATTCTAAGTACATGTAGAAAATTTAAATTTACACCTCCAACACTGTGTTCCCCTTAGTCGCCATTTGAAGATAACCAACTGAAACCTGCCGCACCCTGTAGATTTTACAATGAATGTTTCTCTTCAGCAGCAAGAAGACGGAAACAGGAAGTACGACATTTAATCGAACGGGTGCATGATGAATTTGAATAAATACAAAATATATCTCGTGTTGATCCAGTACTTAGAGAGCTGAAGGTTCTTCGCTAACCTTGTCGTTTGGAATAACTGAATAAAATATTTTTTGTGAGTATTATGCACCACACCCGTTTGTGAGAAAACTGTAATTATGGGAAATAGCTCATTGCGGAATTCTTAAGCTATGACATTGTCTTGTTCAGTCTGGAAAAATGTGGACGACCCTCTAGAATTTGAACTCTCCGAATGTACAAGAACCATTTGTCACCTTGTGATTTACTCGGTAGTTGCTAGGAGCAATGTTCCTAGAATACGTAATTTTGTATGGGATGTCTTTGTTGTTGAGAAACGGGAGCAATTAGGGAATTTATAAAGATAATATGACATTCACGAAAGTGGTTTAACACCTTGGTAATATTCATTGAACTTTATGTGTTTCATGTGGTTTTTAATCGTGTCAAATAATTATCAATTATCACTCCGTCTGAATTTATTTAATTGGGGCATATACAGGGTAGGGCAGAATGAAGTGCGATCTTAATAAGGCAGCTTTTACGAATGAATTAATTATTTTGTTTGAGGATATGAAACAGCATTCATATTTCCATCGAATTTACCATGGTAAATTCGATTAAGAGTGTCCAAAACTGGAGAACGGACAATATAATTCACCATGGTATATTTGATTAAGAGTGTCCAATACAGGAGAATGGACAATAGAACATACGCGCAAAAGCTCCTGACTTCACGTCTGTGCTTGAACCAATTTTTTTTTTCGTAATTTTTTTATAAATTTCCTAGGGTTACGGTTCTCACAAAATTTTACACACGTCTTTATGTCCATATTCTACAACTAGTTAGCAAGCTACAATTTGATCGAGTCTATATTTTTTGAGACATCGAGGAAATAATATTTCTGATGGGCATAACTCCGAAACCGTTGGGCCGATTATGGTGTACAGCGAACTTAACTCTCCCATTTAGATACGCAACCTAACCTGAAAATTGCAAGTCCCTATCTCCTTTCGTTCCGGAGTTATCGAGCTGCACAAGGCTGCACAGATCTCCAACAATATAGATCCGATCGTGTTCAAACGTAGAACTTGGTAGTAGAGATAGGTTCTGAAGGCTCTCACAAAATATCTGCCATGTCGGATGAATACTTTCTGATATATAGAATTTTTTCAATGATATTCAATGATTTTTAAAAAAATTTTTAGACATATGATCCTCACAAAATTTTGCAAGAATTTTCGTGTTAGCATTCTTCAAGTAATAACCATATTTAAATTGAATCGGTTTGATATTTTTCGAGTTAGTGAGGAATTAACAATCAAATTTCAGTTAGAGATAACTCCAAAACCGTTTGGCGGATTATGCTCATAAACAAACTCAAATGTCACATTCAAATGTACAACTTAACTTGAAAATTTCAAGTCGCTATCTCTTTCCGTTCTCAGGTTATCGAGACCTTTTTTAATAATTGTTTTTAAATTTTCTAGTGATAAGATTGTAACAAAATTTCACAAACGTGCTTAGGTTTGTATTCTACAACTGTTGTAGAACTTGGTGAACAGTTACTGTTCACCAAGTTTCAATCCGATCGGATTTATATTGGTTGCAAACAAAATTATTACTCGGAAACCATTGGGCCGATTATGTCCATAACGAGCTTGTCCGTCATATTGGGATGCGCCATCTACCCTGAAAGTTGCTAGCTCTTGCCGTTCTCAAGTTATCATGGCAGCGGCCTACCGGCCGGCAGAAAGAATCAAATTTGACCTCGAATTCTTCATCAAGGAGTCGAACCCAATCGTTTGAGACCATTTTCGGCGAAAAATTCGAAAATTACAGACATTTGGGCAAAATGATAACTCGATGTTCCACAGAACATACGCGCAAAAACCAATACTTTCGGAGTTATAAATCGTCAAAGTTTGATCATGAGTGCCACAGTTCCTATCTGCAGGGCATTCCCACTTTTGAATTAATATACAGGGTGAGTCTTTGACCACTGCATTAATTTTAACCAAAGATTCCTCTCATCAAATGAAACACTTTTTTCATTTACCATTTTTCCAGATTCGGCTCAAGTAAAAAGTTGCAAGCGTTTAAAGATTTCACAATGTGCTAATACACTCCCGCATATAAATTATCTATGACATTGTTGGCGGACGAGAATAAGGCATGGTAACGTGGTTTACAGCTTGATTCGGGATTCCAACGCTCAGGGACGGATCCATAAAAGTAGTGAAATTTCTGGAGTTTTCCATTTTAAAACATTCAATGAAGAATATATTGAAAACGGTGCGTTTAAGGAGAAATGATGAAGAATAATATAATGTTCTAAAACGATGGAATATTCTTGAAATGACTCAAGAAAAACTTTATATGCTTTCTTTATGCTAATTTCGTTTAGTTTTATGAATCCACGAGTCCATAACTAGAAAACCAGTTGAAGTAGAAATTAACTAATATTTGGAAAATATGTATCATAGTTATAGGAAACTTTACGCCAACATTCATTTTATTCGAAAAAAGGATGTCAAAGCTACAAAATAAAATCTATTTTTTTTTTCAAAATTTCAACAGCCTGTATATTTTTACCTGAGCTGAATTTGGAAAAATGTTAAATGAAAAAAGTGTTTCAATTGATGAGAGGAATCTTTGGTTAAAATTAATGCAGTGGTCATAGACTCACCCTGTATATGATCAATTAAAACCTCTCAGCTAAATCATCACTATGAGTTTTTATTTGTTCGTAATATTAGGAGACTTTTTGTGTGGGAGAATTAGAGTGGAATCTTTCTCATCATTGAATGAGCAGGCGTTCTAATGCTCCTGACATCACGCTTCTATAATATTCTAATGTTTAGGAATATCGAAGATTTTATGCATAAAAACCCATATAATCAATGATCTAAAAAAACAAGAAATTAATAAATTACAATGCATGCATTATCTGAATCCCCATTATTGTAAGCTGAAAACTTTCATTAGCTCATGGCATAGTGATTTAAAACAAATATATCAATAAATTTGAAATCGACTAGATGGTATATTAGATAACACTTGATATTATTCATGGGTTTAGTTTATGAAGATGTTATCAGTGAAGGATCGAGATAGGTAGGTGAAGTGATCATTACTGCTCATGTCATACTTGGTTACTTTCACCAAGAACACTTTCACTGCTGTTTCTTGCTGATAAGTGATAATTTTGGATATTCGGTAGTGGTTTATTATGACATCTTTCGTACAGATATACCAAAATGAAGGAATAGATACCTAACTGGTTATAGCAGCTGAAATATCTCATTTTTTCATGAAATTCTAACAAGTATTCTACTCAAAATAGAAACCATATTTTATGATGTAGCAGCATAGCATTGTAGATGGACCATGAACTTTTCACCCATTATTAAGTAGTTACCGAATTCGAAGAATCATATTCGAACCTTGATAATTTCAGAGAAATATTGAAATTTAATGAAGCAATACATCATTACAGCCACTTTCAATTTCGTTACAGTGATGAATATCTCCCATATATCAGATAAGCATAATATGCATTTTACACGAAGGATATCGAATATCTGAAGAGGTATTCCTTCATGTCATACATATGTACATGTATGTACCCGCTAAACATATACAATAACGTCCGAGTAGTCTTGAATAAATAAATACAAGAATACTATAATGTTTAGTCATTTTCAAGATATTAATTTTCAAGATGAGTTCACTTCCAAAGTTGTTTAACTGCAGATTTAATCACGAAAACTACTTAACAAATTATCAAGGCAATCATAATATACAGGTTGTATATTGATACTTTGAAGGGGGTACAGAGTGGATGTCAAATATTTGAGAATCTCTGTAGATAGTAAATATATATTCTTTTGGAGTTTCATTACTCAAGTCTGTCTGGTATGAAATGTATTCATATATTACAAAAGCTGAGAAAACGGTAGGTATATATCGATGCTAAATTCGATTAAGAGTGTCCAATAGAACATGTGTGCAAAAGCAGCTGTCTTCTCGTCAGTGCTCGAACCAATTTTTCATACGAGGGTACTATGTAGATGGTATGCTTCTCTGGAATGAGCATGTTGAGTTAACTTCTAACAAAACAACTGATATTCAGACCCATTCTGTTTGCGTATTGCTCTAAACATTCCTATTCAAGTCATATTGGTCAAAAATGTACATATATGGCAATTAAGTTGTTCAATTCACTACCAACTGAACTGAGACAAATCTCATGTTTCAAAATTTTTAAGAAGTGATTCAAGGGAGCCTTATAGCATCTCTGAATTTTTAGCTCAAGGAAAGTAACTTATATTGTTTCTTTCTGTAAGGGGTGTTTCTTTTATTTCGACATGTTTCGTATTTCATTTGGACAGTTATTTAATTATTGTAAGGATGATTTCTCGAAATAACTATATTTTGTTGTTGTTGTTGTTTGTTATCCTCCCAATTTTTAACAATATGGCTATGGTATTAAGTATTCTGTTCTGACTGTTGTAGCAATTTTCTGCCAGCAATATTGCTCAAAGGTAGAGGTCAAAATTCATTGATTTTAGAGCTGACAACACTGTATTTCATTACTTTCATGTGAAATAGAAAAATAATTTAACCTTACTTGATATTTCGTCCGTTTTTCGGTGTTTATTCGTAATTCCTAACAGTCCCAAACAAATATATAAAATGTCACGAAGGCGGAAAACTAACTATGTTATTTATAAAACTAACAAGATGGAGTTATTGATCAATTTTCAGGAAACACACCGAACATTGATAACCGCTACCAAGACCGAAAAATTGAAGACTTGCAAACACCTAAAAGAATATTAAATTTTAATTTTTTCCTGTCGTCAGTCAGACTTCGATTGTATACTTCTGAGTGAAACGGGACGAGGATCTCTCCTAGTTTTTCTTGAACAAATTCCCTCGGTTCTTCAATTAAATCAAAAGAAGTTATCTTTGTATTAAGGCTGAATTAATAGTTTATTTAATTTTTTCTTCCAGTCATTCAGTCTTCGAATGTATATCTCTAACTTAAAAGAAGCAGTATCTCTCCTAGTTTGCTCATGAAATGAATAAAATTCTCTCAGCTCTTGAATTAAATCAAAAGCATCAATCTTATTATCAAGGCTGAATAGTTTTCTGTTTACAAATAGAAGGGATTGTTAGTGTCAGAATTAAGTCTTAGAAATTTCCTTAAAATTAAGTATTTCAAAGTACCTTTAACAAATATAAACGATTATGTATACCTATATTTATTGAAGGACCTACCTATTTTCAATATTTTCGAATTCTTGGAAGAAACAAAAATTGGTTCAAGCCCTGTGGACAGGAGCTTTCTGGCGCTCTTGTTCAAACAGACAAATTATATCTCTGAAAGTATTGGTTTCTCAGAGTTGGGAATGATATCAATGTATTCTTATGATAGAACTGCATCATAAAGACAATTCAATTCAAATAATAGTTTATTTATCAAGATTAAATGAGCAATCTGAGAATGAGAACTGCACCATGGAAGAAATCAAATTAAAATAGCTGAAATGAATTTGACTCTCTCTTATAGAACAGGATGACATGAAGGAGTATCAACATAGATCATATAATAATTCATAGATAGAAAAACTATAGCATTCTGTGAAAACATAGAAGTGATTAATGATTGAAATTTCGAAAAATCATATCTCCGAAAGTATTAGTATGTTAGAGTTGAAAATGATATCCATGGACTCTTATGGTGAAATTGCATCTTAAAGAAAAATTGAATTTGAAATATGTAAGTTAAAACAAATTTTTCTTTTCGTTACTCCGAAACCATCCGGCCTAGAGAGAGAGAGAGAGAGAGATATATTTATTGGTGATCATTACAAATATGACATTGATTACACAGGTCACAGGCAAATTCCAGCTAAAAGTTTTCAAAATTAAATTGTTCTTGAACAAATGTTTTCTGATTCTAATGGTACGATTCTCGTGAAATTTTGCGCATAATTCAGCCAGTAGGAAGCCAGAAATGCCTGATTTTTTTCGATTCCGTGAATACTGAACAGATAACTTGATCATCAAGACAGCAAGACAACTTTCACGAACAATTGTTTGGAGGAATGCTAAAAACATTTGGAGTTTCTCTTCAAGCAATATGTTGAATCTAATTAGGTATTCTCGGATGGTATTCATATAAAGCAGGCACTGCATACTTCTCTTGTTGTTGACCTTCGTGCATTCGAATCCGTATGCCTAAACTGAGAACACAATGACGGCTCAAGTCGAAAAAGAATTTAACCTAGCGTAATTCATCTTGTCGGATGATACACCCAACGTGAGAAAGTAAGAGTGTTGCTGCAATTGGTTGGCTCATAAAAGTACCATAATTCAATTCGGGAGAATTTGTTGACTCGTTGGGCATTATGTGCGAGATCTAGTTGGAAAAATTGGTATAAGCACTGACGTGAAGTCAGGAACTTTTGCGAACATATTCTATTGTCCATTCAGCTCTATTGGATCCTCTTAAACGAATTTACTATCGATATAGACCACTTTCTCAGCTTTTATAAGATATGAATACATTTTGTACCCTTGAGTAATGAAGAATATGTACGAAATTTGAGTTTATTTATAGGCATAATCGGCTAAATGGTTTTGGAGTTATACCCATCTGAAATTTGGTTGTTATTTCCTCAATAACTCAAAAAATACAAAACCGATGCAATTCAAACATGGTAATCAGTTGTAGAATGCTAACACAAAAATTCTTGCTGAATATCGTGAGGGTCGTATCACTAGAAAATTTTTAATAAATCATTGAAAGAAATTCTATATATCAGAAACTATTCGTCTGACATCGGTGAAATTTTGCGAAAGCCTTCACAACCTAACCCTACTGCTAAGTTTGAACTCGATCAGATCTATATTGTTGAAGATCTGAGCAGCCTTGTGTGAGTTCAATAGCTGGATGGGTGACCGTTGCCTCGATAACTTTCGAACGAAAGGAAATAGGGATTTGCAATTTTCAGGGTGGGTTGCACATCCGGATGGGAGGGTTAAGTTCGTTTTGGGGCATAATCGGTGCATCGGTTTCGGAGTTATACCTACCTGGAATATTATTTTCTCGATAACGCAAAAAATATAGGCTCAATCAAATTGAAGCTTGGTAACTAGTTGTAGAAGATCGACATAAAGATGTGCGTAAAGTCTTCTGAGAACCGAACGCCCATGAAAATTTTAAAAAAATTACGAAAAATAAAATTGGTTCAAGCACTGACGTGGAGTCAGGAGCTTTTGCGCGTATGTTCTATTGTCCACTCTCCTGTAATGGACACTCAGAATCGAATTTACCATGGTAAATTCGATACGCGCAAAATTCTGACTTCACGTCAGTGCTTGAACCAGTTTTTTTTCATTTCTATTGGAATAATAACTCCAAGGAAACGGTTATCGAATAAATTTAGGTCGATCTTTTTTTCAAAGTACGCGATACGTGAGTATTTCTGTATATTATTAGATACCTTTTGGAATTACTGTAATAGAGGATGTTTTTTGTGAATTGCCAACTCATTGTTTATCTTGGCACAACTGTACGATTGGACTAATTCATTTCATATAAATTACTCTCGGAATACACTAAACCACTGCAATGCAGGGTGTTTTATCTCATTGCACAATTGTATGATTGAACTGATTTGTATCCATAATACACTCTTTATTTTCGAACCAATAGTGAATGTATTTAGTATTTGAACGGGTCCTTTGCGCCGCCACAGATACATCACTGTTTATTTTCGACGCAAAAGTGAATGTATGTATTTGAGACTATTCACGGCCAAAAAGTGGACCAGTTTTTTTTGGACGTTTGTGTTTACTGTCGGATTCATACCTATTCTTGGGAATACATTTTTTTTTTCCTGGAGTTAAGCAGCGAGTTGAGTACCTGGATGGGTGATCACCTCAAGTGCACCAATGCTCCTGGTCACAATGCTCTTCCAACTTGTTATTATAGTAAGTGAAGTACATCAACAGAGACTTAAGGAATCTTGAGGATTTCTAACCTACGGAGACTGCAACGCTCGATTAAGACAGTAAATCAACTGTAGGTAAGTATGTAGTGATTGCTTCGGTATTGTGGTTTGTGGATGATCAGAGCAACGGTTAATCACACGATGATAATATGTTAAAATTTCGTTGCGCACAGTATACCTAATACTTCTGGTGAAAAAAATCTATTATGTCCAAGATCTAATCCAAGAGTTTTTGCTTGCCTGTTCCCCTGAACAGAGTGCCTATCAATTTGCCCAAATGTCTGTAATTATAGAATTTTTAGCCAAAAATAGTCTCAAACAATTAGTTTTGACTCACTGATGAAGAATCCGAGGTGAAACTTAATTCTGTCTAGCCGTCATCATGATGAGGTAGGTAGGTACTCTCGAACGCCATGATTTTAAGATTCGAAATTTACATGGTAGTTTTTAACACGTCTTTATGTTGATTTTCTACTACTAGTTACCAAGCTTCAATTCGATCGAATATTTATTTTTTGAGTTATCAAGGAAATAATATTCCAGGTGTGTATAACTCGGAAACCGTTAGACCTATTATGCCCAAAAACGAACTCAACTTTCTCTTTCGGATACGCAACCTACCCTGAAAATTGCAAGTCCCTATCTAGGCATCGGTCACCCATCTACTGAACTCACACAAGAATGCTCGACTCTCCAACAATATTTAACCGATCGTATTAAAACTAGAAACTTGGCAGTAGAGTTAGGTTATGAAGGCTCTTGCAAAA
The DNA here is from genome assembly GCA_937662695.2 of Halyzia sedecimguttata. Taxonomy (NCBI): domain Eukaryota; kingdom Metazoa; phylum Arthropoda; class Insecta; order Coleoptera; family Coccinellidae; genus Halyzia; species Halyzia sedecimguttata. The sequence goes on from OW569413.2 coordinate 110,878,696, forward strand.
TTTCAGCAATTTCCAACGAATAGTTACTGATATATAGAATTTTTTTTTACATACAATGATATATTAAAAATTTTCTACAAATGCTATCCTCACCAAATTTTGCAAAAATTTCCGCGTTGGCATTCTACAATTAATAACCATGTTTGAATTCAATCGGTTCAGTTTTTTCGAGTTAATGAGGAACAAAAAACCCCAAATTTCAGAAAATTTCAGATGGCTATAACTCTAAAACTGTTCGGCCGATTATGCTCATAAACAAACTGAAATGTCGCGTTCTAGTGAAAATCCTAACCTGAATACTTGAAGTTGCTATCTCTTTCCGTTCTCAAGTTATCGTGACAACAAAAATAATTTTTAATAAGTTTTTAATAATTTTCTAGCCATACGATTCGCACAAAATTTCACAAACGTGCTTAGGTTCATATTCTACAATTACTCACCAAGTTTCAATTCGATCGGATTTATATTGGTTGAAAACAAAATTATTACTCGGAAACCATAGGGCCGATTATGCCCATTAACGAACTTGTCCGTCGTTTTGGGATGCGCCACCCATCCTGAAAATTTCAAGTCGCTAGCTCTTTTCGTTCTCAAGTTATCCTGGCAACGGCCGGACGGCCGGCCAGACAGAATCAAATTTGACCTCGAATTCTTCATTGGGGAGTCGAACTTAATCGTTTGAGACCATTTTCGTCAAAAAATTCGAAAGTTACAGACATTTGGGCAAAATGATAACGCGATGTTCCCCAGAACATACGCGCAATAATGAGTGTATCGTTTTGATCCTACAAAACACCAATACTTCCTGATGGCAGTTATCTCAGACAAACTCTCTATTTATGTAATGTGAAATATGTATTCCATTCAGATATCAAATTTCTTATCTAATCGTTAAAATTTGAGATTTATTCAAATCGTGAAGTTTCTCGTATAGATAACGACGATCAAAATTTAATCAAGACAGTTAATTTCAAATTGAAGGTACATCCAGCATGAAGATATGGACTCCATTATTATCCGGATAAGATACCAATCGTCCAGTAGCTATTCGGGACCCGACAAGTCCAATCGTCCTTGGTACTCTTATTATCCATAAACCAAGTCCTGCCTTTGTAATCCGATAACACTTCCAAGAACTAACTGTTGCACACGATGACTCATACTCGCTGCAACGTTGCCAAGTAATTAATGTACACCCTGCATGAAAACTCATATTCTCGGTATTCTTTTACCGGTTTTCGGTGATGTAAACATATTGCAAGCTGCGTCAAAGATTTGTTCAAGGTTGCGTAGGATCTACACCGAAATCCTTCATAATTCAAGAAGGATTCCCATGTTAATTCATTTCGGATGAGAAAACATTCCTTGAATAAAAAAAAGTGATTAGCAGAGGCGACAATCTTTTTAACAGGACTCTTTGTGTTAGGTGACAACTTTCGTGATCGGTAAGAACTAGCGGAATGTGGGAATAATCAGTGCGTGATATAAGCGATTATATTGATTTATGAACTATTGAAATTCAAATCGTGATTGTTTCTTCACAGCTATCATAAATACCGAATGATAATTTGAAGAGGGAATTGTTGACTACACAACAAGCATCATAAAGAGGTTTGAATTGAATTTTTAGGGTTCATTCTAATAAGTGGGTGTTATTGATGTATTTGTTTAATCAGAAATCTCTACAGGGAAATTACAATAGACCCGCTTATATTATACAGGGTGAGTCTTTGACCACTGCATTAATTTTAATCAAAGATTGCTCTCATCAAATGAAACACTTTTTTCATTTAACGTTTTTCCAAATTCAGTTTCCTATAACTATGATACATATTTTCCAAATATTAGTTATTTTTTACTTCTACTGGTTTTCTAGTTATGGACTCGTGGATTCATAAAACTAAACGAAATTAGCATAAAGAAAGCATATAAAGTTTTTCTTGAGTCATTTCAAGAATATTCCATCGTTTTAGAACATTATATTATTCTTCATCATTTCTCCTTAAACGCACCGTTTTCGAGATATTCTTCATTGAATGTTTTAAAATGGAAAACTCCAGAAATTTCACTACTTTTATGGATCCGTCCCTGAGCGTTGGAATCCCGAATCAAGCTGTAAACCACGTTACCATGCCTTATTCTCGTCCGCCAACAATATCGTAGATAATTTATATGCGGGAGTGTATTAGCACATTGTGAAATCTTAAACGCTTGTAACTTTTTACATGAGCCGAATCTGGAAAAATGGTATATGAAAAAAGTGTTTCATTTGATGAGAGGAATCTTTGGTTAAAATTAATGCAGTGGTCAAAGACTCACCCTGTATATTATATTCGTTTAATAATTTCTACATAGTATATGGAGCAGCAACAAAAACGTGGTAAAAAAGAAAGCAAATATGGTCTATAGTACAAAACTGAAATCAAAATATAAATATGATGGAATGCAACGTTAAATAATATTTAGAAATATGGATAATGCGGAGAAGCATATTTAAGTCGGAAGGTTGAACGGGTAATTCCGCAAAAGGAGCAGATAAAATCATTCTGCTGGTACCTGCTTACACTTACTTCTGCTAGATGGCTCCTTCAAGATAGGGCAACCAAGAAACCAAGGTGGTGTCACCTTTTCTTACTTTGATTACAGGCGAAATCTACCAAGCAGTTTCGGAGTTATGGCCGTTTTTGGTAAATAAAAAAAATATTATGAATATTTCCGAAATCAATCACTCGATCTATCTGAAATTTAGCATAAATTGTAGAAGAATGACCTTTATATGCATGTGGTTTTTCGTATTGACCCGGTTGCCAAGTTGCTGTAAAGTGTGAAAAAATTTAAAAATTTTTAAATTTTGTTTCTACAGTAACTATCGAACAGAATGAGCTACGCAGTTGAAATTTTCAGAGCAAGTTTGAGAGATGAATATCTTGGATAATTTTGTTATTGGGCAAAATCGGCATGATGGTTTGGGAGTTACATTACAAATTTCAAATTCAATTTTTTTTAAGATGCAGTTTCACCATAAAAATCCATTGATATCATTTTCAACTCTAACAAGCTAATACTTTGAGGTATATGATTTTTCGAAATTTCAATAATGAATCGTACTTCTATATTTTCACAGAATGCTGTACTTAATTATTCTATCAATGAATTATTATATGATCTGTGTTCTTACATGTCATCTTGTTTTCCTATGAGAGATAAATGTCAAAATTATTTCTGGTTGATATAAAATACACCTCCTGTTCTAGAAAATAAAGTATGATTGAATGCAAAATGACCAATGAAATAACCTCAGCTATCGTAGAATTATGAGGATGATATGATATTGTACTTTTATGGTGATAATATAATGCCCGTGGATAATCCATATGATAACTATGGAATGTTTAACAAATATCAATCATTTCCTTTTTAAATTTTAATGCTGATATCTTCACCTTGCACATTATCTGAATGAGAAATGTGTAAAAATTATCATTTGTCAGTCATCTATTTCTAATTCATTCGAATGTTTGCATTGGCGGAAGAGAAAGGAAGAAGGTGTCAATATCGATTAATCAAGGTCATTGTTTCGAAACCTTCAGATCTATCAAATTCTAGTTAAAACTCTACCAGTTTTTGATTTCACTTCGTCCATGTCTCGACTGAATGTTGCGTCTAAATTCGTACGAAAAATTACTTTCGAAATTCTTGGTATTTCCATTGTGTTCAGTTAAAATTATAAATTACTGTTCTCATTAATATTGTTTGAAAATTACGAATTCATTTTAACCATAATTCATTTGTTAATTTTAGAGGAGATATATTTCATTTCTTCATAGCTATCTGTAATTTCTCTATGGATAGGTTATAAATGAGTACCTAATGAGGTTGTTAGAAATCATAAAATTAAATAGGAGCAAATTCTTTTGATGAAGATCCTTGCAAAAATTCATTTCGCATCTGGATCCAGAACCTGGGTCAGAATTTCACTCATCCAACGGCCTTAATGCTCAGGTTGATATAATATATTGACTAGATACTAGAGAAAACTTTTTGGCGTTTGAAGGATTCACTCATTTCCTAATATTTTCCGAACGGATAGAGATACAGAGGAAATAGATACATAAATCTAAACGTCGTCCAATAATCGGAGAAAATTTGGTTATCGAGATGTGAAAATCATAGATTTCGGACGGGAAAGAAGAATTTTCCTTCGATTCCAGGTCAAAAATATTTCTAAGTGCCGACCCAAAAAATTTTTTTCATGTTATATCGATACGGAGCTCGTGTCTAATTAAATCGAGGGCGCTGATCACGAATATGTAATTAGTTTTTCCCTAAGTGGCGTACTTTGGGAAAATTTTCACTTAAAGTGAAAAAATTGAAGAAAATAGGTCAATTTTGGAACTTTCCACCGCCCAAAAAAATCGGAGTAGGGTGTTGCTGATTTTTTACGTCATATTTGGATCCTTTATCTATGGAGTAATCCGAACAATAAATGTTCAGGCCGTACTATTCGGAAATTATGAATTTTTTCCCAAGGGTCTCTTTTTCGGAAAATTCATTTCGCGGTATTTCCGCGGAAAATTCTCTAATGAAAAATCCGATCATATATTCGTAATCTACGGCCCCGAATTAGTGAATGACATAATTTGCATCGAAATCGGAGACCGGTCGAATTTTGGCAATTTTTTAATACATTAGCCTTAAAAAAATCCCATTTTTCGAGAAAAATTTTTTGACGCAAAACTATGAAAAGAGTTCTTATTCTTATTGATTCGGGGCCGTAGATTCTGAATCTACGATCAGATATTTATTACAGAAATTTTCCGAGGAAATATCGCGGAAAGAATTTTCCGAAAAATAGACCCTTGGGAAAAAAATCATAATTTCGGGAGCGTACGACCTGGACATTTATTGTTCGGATTATTCAATAGATAAGGGATCCAAATATGACTTAAAAAATCAGCAACACCCTACTCCGATTTTTCTGGGCGGTGGAAAGTTCCAAAATTGACCTATTTTCGTCAATTTTTTCACTTTAAGTGAAAATTTTCCCAAAGTACGCCACTTAGGGAAAAACTAATTGCATCTTCGTGATCAGCGACCTCGATTTAATCAGACACGAGCTCCGTATCGATATACCATGAAAAAAATTTTTTGGGTCGGCACACGAAATATTTTTGACCCGGAATCGGAGGAAAATTCTTCTTTCCCGTCCCAAATCTATGATTTTCACATCGCAATAACCAAATTTTCCCCGATTATTGGTCGGTGGACGACGTTTAGATTTATGTATCTATTTCATCTGGATCTCTATCCGTTCGGAAAATATTAGGAAATGAGCGAATCCGTCAAACGCCAAAAAGTTTTCTCTAGTATCCAACACTTACAAAAATCTACAATTTTCCGACTAGATCAACGCGGCTTTCGTTATTCACTAAATCGGGGACGCAGATCACGAATCTGTAATTGGATTTTCCGTATCTCGATTAGTTTCGGAGCAATGACGAAAAAAGTCGCAATTTCTGACCCTACCTCCGGAAAATGGACTAATCAGTCGGATTTTTCGCCATATTGCCAAAATTAATCGAGATACGGAAAAACTAATTACAGATTCGGAATCTACGCCCTCGATTTAGTGAATAGCCAAAGCCGTGGTGATCTAATCGGAAAATTCTAGATTTTTGTATGGGTTAGATACTAGAGAAAACTTTTTGGTGTTTGACGGATTCACTCATTTCCTAATATTTTCCGAACGGATAGAGATATAGAGGAAATAGATACATAAATCTAAACGTCGTCCACCGACCAATAATCGAGATGTGAAAATCATAGATTTCGGACGGGAAAGAAGAATTTTCCTTCGATTCCGGGTCAAAAATATTTCTAAGTGCTGACCCAAAAAAATTTTTTCATGGTATATCGATACGGAGCTCGTGTCTGATTAAATCGAGGTCGCTGATCACGAATACGCAATTAGTTTTTCCCTAAGTGGCGTACTTTGGGAAAATTTTCACATAGAGTGAAAAAATGAACGAAAATAGGTCAATTTTGGAAGTTTACACCGCCCAAAAAAATCGGAGTAGGGTGTTGTTGATTTTTTCCGTCATATATGGATCCTTTATCAGAATTTTGAGGATTATAGGGTATTATTATTTTTTGGTGATAATATAATGCCCTTGGATAATCCTTATAATGATGGAAATATATACTTTCGTAAGTTAATCAAATAGGATTAAGAAAATCTCCAGTAAAAACAAAACTGGAATATTGGCTAAGTTTCAATTGATGAAATTTTCAGAGTAGATTGGAGGAATGAATATCTCGGATAAGTTCGTTATTGGGTAGAATTAGTCTGCTGGTTTCGGATTAATAATTATTGGCACTCTTGCTTCTATTTTTAATGAACACTTTTTAGCGCTCTTGTTTCTCGGAAGAGAGTGCTTATCAATTTACCCATTAGTTTGTTATTGGGTAAAATTCGAGTTTTGTAGGATGCAGTTTCATCACGAGAATCCATTGATATCATTCTCAACTCTAACAAATTAATACTTTCGGAGATTTGATTTTTCAAAATTTCAATAATTATTCTATTTTATCGAAATCTCTAATTATAATTGGCTGATGTATGTAAATCCAACGAGTCATAGACCTACCTTTCGAATATAATTATAAGCTAAATTGTATCCTGTGGACAGGAGCTTAGGCGCTCTTGTTCAAACCTTGACATATATCTGCGAAAGTATTGGTTTCTCAGAGTTGGGAATGATATCAATGGATTCTTGTTTAATTTAATTTACTTTATGATGCAGTTCTATCCTAAAAATCCATTGATATAATTCCCAACTCTGAGAAACCAATACTTTCGGAGATATGATTTGTCCGAGTTTAAACAAGAGCGCCAAAGCCCCTGTCCTCAGGGCTTTCCTACTTTTTTTTTTCATTATCAATTTTTTCAAATTCAGCTCAGATAAAAAGATACTAGCTCTTACATAAAATTTTTAATCATTTGAAGAAATTTAATTTTTCTTAATCATTTCTCCTAAAAAGCATTGTTTTTGAGATTTTCAACATCTGATAAAAATTTGAGTATTCGCCAAATTTTTGTTGATCTGCTCCTGACCTTGGATGGCCTTGAATCGATGCATTTCTACGTCGCCACAGTTTTCTTTTCCAAAGATATAGATAATCCATGCCCCTTGATTGAATAATATATCAAAGACTGGTACACAGTTACACAATGCCGCATGTGGACTGCGAATAGTGACATAGATATGAAGTCTATGATCCTATGAGTTTCTTTGAACGCTACCTACTAACTATTATGATCATTCTCTCAGTTAGATTTGTCAATAATCATAATATGGAATAATATTTCAAGAATGGCCGATGATCATATTATGTATAATCTTATAGTGGAAGCTATTGATGGATATTGGATGTAAGTTAAGTTGTTCATTGAATAGACAATAAACCATTTCATTGAATTTCAAGTATCAGATCAAGTTCTTTTGTAGTTCTACAATATATCTCAGTAACATTTTTCTATGAAGAACGGCAATGCAGGATTGTATAAGCATATTGTGAATTCTTTAAAAGCTTGTAACTTTCAACCTGAGCCAAATCTGGACAAATAGTAAAACAAAAAAGTGCTTTGCTTCTTGTTAGGAATTCATGGTTTGAGTTAATGTATAACTTACCCTGTATATTATTTCCAATATTTGACCTAGACCTATAATTTTCAGGATCTTCTTGTTCTTTCTTCTTCTTCTTACGACATATTTGAAACTACTTGCACATTTTTATACTCCAAGTTATTTGCAAAAAAATTCAAATTATTCATTCCTTCCGCTTTTATAAATTTAGTCCTTATAGAAATAGATTAATAAACGGAGAATGATTTAGATCTAATTGTTCATTAACTAAATGACCCATATATTTTTCTGTTCTTATTATCACCATTTTTCAATAATTGAATAACTGAACAAGGAATCTTTTTCATTCGATTCGTCACTTTACATTTTATTAATTTATCACTTGCCAGGCCTCTTATATGAAGTTGGTCAATAATGTCAAAGAACATGGTTTATTAATTATTGCATAATTCATTTTCATCAATATTTCATTTATTATGTTTTGGTATATCATGAACGATGATTTCTTCATTTATCAGAAGTCCAAAAGTGAGGTTCCAGATTTATCGACATTTTTATCATACGTCACATATAAAATCTTTTGGAATTAATTGATATGCTACTGAATCCATCCACGTATTCAATTCAGATTCCAAGGAAATTCTTCACCAACTCACTCGAATATTAATGAGCTTTAAAAAACCTTGAAAGTAACGATCCTCAATAAGAATAAAATACACATAACTTCAACCATATTTTTTATTACAAATTCATATTACAATAGTTCTTTTCTAATCAATTGAGTTATGTTACATTGCCTTATCACTCCTGGCACTATCCACACGCCTTCATACTAACAGTCTAATAAAAGTGAGACGTTCTCTTAACAATCAACAGGAAATACACGCATTCAGTTCTTCGGAAACAATAAATACAAGATGTAGTAGGAAAAAAATCACTAAAAACCCGGATTGATCCGGGGCAAGTTTTCGTTTAACCGACCTAGAAGAAACCATCTCCGGTTGGGTCGTTCAACCATGGATAGTTGTTCGGACAGCGAACGCATGTTTGGAGGTTGATGGTTTCCCCGGGAACCTCCTTGGAGGTAAGTTTGCAGGAGTGTGGTACCCAACAGGCTTGAACTCCCTCCACGTTACATTTTTCCCTCCAAGATTCGAAGTTCTTGACTTCCGTGACCGGTCTTGGGTTTTGGATCCATTGTATAACTTGAGTCATGGTGGTGAAATACACGTCGTTGTGGTTTGAAAGGATCTCATCGATCCAATACAAGAAAGCTTCCAAAAACTCAGGGTTGTTCTTCAACCATGCGGCGTGGAAATAAAGACCTAAAGGAGCCCTGTTCTCTTCGTAATGCCTGTCGAAGTTGTGGTTCAGGAAGTTGTAGAACTGATCTCCGGTCAACAGGTTGGAACATGAGTCTACCATGGAACATCCGGGGATGCTCTCGTCGCTGGTGGGGTCCTCTCTTCTGTCCAGTTCATTCAGGACCATTTCCCAGACTGCGTGACTCCTGGTGGGGCAGTTTTGCAAGTTTCCGTGGCAACGGTGGGGCATGCGGAAGTACATGGTGTAAGGCCATAGTGGTGGGTTGCTGAGAGGTGCGGTGATGGTCGAGTCGTACAAGAATGCTTGTTCCTCCATCATGGTGAACTGGTTGTTGCCACCGACGCGGAGGTATGGGGCCCTGACGCCGACAACGCTGTTATCGGTGAGGTTTGCGTATTTTTCTACGATGATTCTCATACCGGCCATTTCTTTGGCCCAGTCGTCTACTGTGGCGTTGGACCAGAATTTTTCGTCATCGTTGTGTCTGTAACAAGGAATTAGACAAATAAGTGAATGTTTATATACAGGGTGATTTCGGAGGTGACCGTCTGATTTTAGGAGAAGTTTACATTTGTCAAGAGAGTTTCGGAACAATGTTTAGTTTATGGTTGGGGGGCCTTATTTGAGAGTCTACAGGGTATTTGTCCAGTTCGATCGATTTTTCTTATATTAATGTCTTTGGTATGGCTAATTCAATTTTGAGGAAATTTAATACATAAGGTAGGTACATTCAATAATTCCAATTTTTCAAAATACAGAGTGGGAATTGTGGTAATTTCATATTAAGAGTGCAGGTTGCAAATAACCCCCTGTACATTTTGTTTTCATAACTTCTCTACCTCTTTCAAATTCTACCATTATCTGTCATTACTCAGGTATTTTTTTTGGCACACCTCCAGTTTTCCTAGAAGAAATATCTAAAAAAGAAGAATATCGGAATTTCGCTCCAAAGCAGTGAGATTATTCTGAACTGGATAGTGAAACTGTATCGTCCAATGATGCAAAGCTCTTCCTAAGGTCTAAAATAGTTTATTCGAGTTCGAAGTTCATATTCAATCGCTTTTGTTCTGATGTATAAAATCATTTCATTTAGAAAATAATAAGGACCCCTCCGAAAAATCTTCTCGATAGCTCATTGTTGTAGAAATCTTTCCCCTTTCCCCTCCCGTCGTAATATAGCGGTTATATAAGAGGGTTTAGCCATCCAGACACCGCGCGTCTTTACACATCTTTCCCTAAGTAATCGGTTGCCATGACTCAATTTCAATTAGTATATATGGAACTACTTACGCACATAAACAAAAAAAAATCTACATAAATGAATTCGAATACTGAATAAATATACGAAACATATGAAAGGCAACATGACAAGAATGGCTGGACCGATTCGATCAAATTGAAGCTAGGTAACTAGATGTAGAAAATCAACATTGCAAGAACCGTACCCCTAAAAAATTTGAAAAAATGACGAAAAAAAAATTTAAGAACCGTACCCATAGAAAATTTCAAAAAAATCACGAAAAAAAAAAATTTACCATGGTAAATTGGAATTAAGAGTGTCCAATACAGGCGAATGGACAACATAATTTACCATGGTAAATTCGATTGAGGGTGTCCAATACAGAAGAATGAACAATAGAACATACGCGCAAAAGCTTCTGACTTCACGTCAGTGCTTGAACCAATTTTTTCATTGGTATAACCAATTGTATCGTTTAAGGCCATTCTCGCAATAAAATTCGGAAATTATAGACATTTGAGCAGAACGACAGTGCCTCGGAACGAGCGTGCAAAAATCCGTAATCATTGATTTCCTGGCTGAGAAATATGAGCTAATTAGTAAATCTGCAAGAGTAGAATCATCTCTCCTTGACTTATCGAATTGGCATACACAAGATAAAAGTGACCGACTTTAACGATCGACTCAAGGTGAATTAGATAGAAAATACCAAGATTTTCAAGTAAAAGACCAGTAGCCGTGAGACGAGATTCGTGCCGTACCTTCTCGAATTCACAGAAGGAAAAAAAATTATGTACGTTCTCCTTGATGACGAATTTTGGGATAATAATAGGTTGCTGGAAGGATAAGTCAGGTTTTATCACAGCGGAAACTGTGCTAACCAGTTTGAAACGATGAAAGGAATGAACGAGGAAATAAAGTTTATCGCTCAAGCCAGTTCCGCAAACCACCGCCATATTTTTCACACATGTCTAGTGAATATTCGAAATTTCGAAGCTGAAACTCGATGTAGTTGAAAACAAGGAATAATATTCAACAGAAATTAGCTGTTACTTCATGGGGTGCCGATGCAGCTTTACTCTTCGTGCGGCAGCCTTAACCTTGGTTTTTTCGGCAGTTGAATATTTTTGATCCGTCTGGTTTAAGATAAGTTAAAATTCAAGTTCGAAAATACCATGATAAATTCGAATTAAGTGTCCAATACAGGAGAATGGACAACATAATTTACCATAGTAAATTCGATTAAGGGTGTCCAATACAGGAGAATGGACAATAGAACATACGCGCAAAAGCTCCTGACTTCACGTCTGTGCTTGAACCAATTTTTTTTTTCGTAATTTTTTTGAAATTTTCTTGGGGTACGGTTCCCAAAAAATTTTAAACACGTCTTTATGTTGATTTTCTACTACCAAGCTTCAATTCGATAGAATCTTTATTTTTGAGTTATCGAGGAAATATTATTCCAGGTGAGTATAACTCGGAAACCGTTAAACCGATTATGACCAAAAACGAACTTCACTCTCCCATTCGGATACACAACCTACCCTGAAAATTGCAAGTCCCTATCTCCTTTTGTTCGAAAGTTATCGAGGCAACGGTCACCCATCTACTGAACTCACACAAGGCTGCTCGAATCTCCAATAATATTTAACCGATCGTGTTAAAACTCAAAACTTGGCAGTAGAGTTGGGTTCTAAAGGCTCTTGCAAAATTTCAGCAATTTCAGACTGATATATAGAATTTTTTTTTTATTTTCAATGATTTCTCAAAAATTTACTACAAATACTATCCTCACGAAATTCAGCAAGAATTTTCGCGTTGGCATTCTACAACTAATAAACATGTTTAAATTCAATCGGTTTAGTATTTTTCGAGTTAATGAGGAGAAAATAACAACCAAATTTCAGATCGATATAACTCTAAAACCGTTTGGCCGATTAAGCTTATAAACAAACTCAAATGTCGCGTTCTGATGCACATCCTAACCTGAAAACTTCAAGCCACTATCTCTTTCCGTTATCGTGACAACAAAAATATTTTTTAATAATTTTCTAGCCGTACGATTCGCACAAAATTTCACGAACGTGCTTAGGTTCATATTCTACAACTACTCACCAAGTTTCAATTCGACCGGATTTATATTGGTTGAAAACAAAATTATTATTATTTCGTTATAACGAAAAAAAAAATTGGTCACATTACAAATTCAATTTTTTCTAAACTAAGGTTGCATCATAAGAATTCATTCATAATATTCACAGCTCTAACAAACTGATAATTTCGGAGATATGATTCTTCAAAATTTCAATAATTAATCGTAATTTGAAGATTATGACATCAATCGTGGTTTGATGTCAGATTGACGGGAAACCGATTCTATACGCGTAGACTGAGGGCGTGATGGTCTGGACTGATGGCAAGATTGATGCCAGATTGATATCAGATTGACCGTGTAATCCATATAATGCTCTAATTATAATTTGCTGATGTATGTAAATCCAACATATGAGGTGAGACATAGACCTACGTTTTGAATTTATTTTTTTTATGACGATTCATGAGTATACATTGATATCACTTCTCCGAGATACCAATTCTTCCGATTTATGATTTGTCAAAGTTCGAATAATTACTCTCTAGTAGTTCGACAAGAGCTCAAAAGCCCCTGTCCATAGAGCTTTCCCACAGTTCTGAAGAATGAACCGATATTGAAGAAAAAAATCTCTGCATAGTTTCAAAAGTTTATCAGGACGAAATAATAAAACAACAACGTTCGAAACTCTCATATATCCCAAACAGAAATTCACTGATATAAAAAAAATCAACGGAAGAAACCTTGAAGAGAACCAATTTCATCAAATCGATTAAACTGTCGCAATTAATATCCAATAGTTTCAGGTGAATTTCAACAAGGAAACACTTACGTTATTGAATGTACAGCTATCTCGTGGCCTTTACGGTGCATTTCCTGTACAGCCGAGTAATTAGTGTATTTGTGCGAAATGAAGAAGGTGGCTTTAATGTCGCAACCATTAGGATTTTTCCTTTGGCCATTGAAGATTTCCTTGTATAGTTCGATGTTGTTATTGTTGATGGCGTCGTCGAAGGTGATGGTTATCATCTGGGGTACGTCTTTCGCGGGCAGGTCTCCGGGGATGGTTGTACCGTCTTCTGAGCAGAAACAGTCGGGGAGGGTACATACGGCGGGGTCGCAGGGTGGGGCACGGTTGGGGTCATTGTCCATATCTGAAAATAAAGAAAAATATATATAAGCTGAATGAATAACTTAATGATGTAGAGGACTCGTTGAAATTTGGGTTAACTTATTTCAGTGTAGATTTATCCGAATTTCTGGTTCTTGCGGACATCTTCATGATATTATTTATAAAATGAAAATTTCGACGATTCTAAATTTGTCGTCGTTGATTTTACATTCATGTTCTGCTATTGTTGATTTTTATATTCCTCTATTCCTTGAGTTGTTTCTATGTTCCAACTTTCGCAACTCTAATCCCGCTCTGGAAGCTTCTCCTGTATACGATTTATCACAAATAGAAGGAATATTATATACAAAGTCGGCGGATTTTTGTTCTTCATTAATTTAGTGTATTTGGTTGAATTTGTTGAAGAAATAGGAACAACTTGGAAATTTCTACGTTTCTATGTTTTTTCAAAGACAAATGAGTCTGATTTAGTCTCCAAAACGTTAAAGAATATTATTTTTATCGTTGATGTTGCTTCTTTACTGTTTATTAGGCAACATTGTTCTATATATTGCTTCTGCCAAATATCTAGTTTTTCTAAAGCAGAAATTTTAAAATAATGAATATTTTTGTAGGATTTCAATAAGGATTGGAATTCTACTTGTATATAGTTAGAATTAGGATTAAATTTTAAGGGTACAAACGACGACTCATCGACACATCAGATGTTCTCTGGATTCTCTGTCGCCTGAAATCCATTAGCATACCGTTATCGATACTATACAGATGAGAGGAGATAAAGAATTTAAGACCAAGCCCGACTCTCTGGCGTCTCCAAGAAGGTCGGGGTAACGGGATATCTATATCTGGATTTTATAAACTCGAAGGGCCCTTGAAGTGCAACATTAACAACGACTAGATTCCAGGAGTTGTCTTAAGACCGTGGGATCGTTCCCAGGGAATCCTATTGATCTTAGGCGGGGTAGTTCAGACGTAAGACGGTTTTATTGAAATCTGACTTTTGAGCGGATTACTGTCACAGTGGTAAATATTTCTTCGAGTTGAATTGTAAATAAAGTGTGTAAATAACAGAACAAGTGTTTTTTGAAAACCTAAGACGTTGAAGATGAATGTTGGGAGAGTAACTCAATCAACCCCTAGGCGATTGCTATACAATCCTACATTTTTATCCCATAGATATTTTTCATAGTTTGGAGGAGAAAACCAAAAGGAACCATTCAATAACGATAAATTTCAGTCGTATACTGATTAAGAATTTGAATAAATATTTCGATCGTGATATTTCAAAGCTGTGCCGAGACCTTGGTAGGTTACCTTTATTTATGCGAAAGTTGGTATTAAGAAATAACTTTAATTGTCCCTGATGGCGCTCAGACGTCGTCTACACGTCGACGAACGCGTGCAGAACAGGGCTGGCCGAAGGCGTCTCGATATTTCGCTAGTCGAAACGTTGATACCTTACGGCCCACTTTCTATCAAACCTGCCCGCTCCGTCAATTAGCCAATCACGAATTACTACCGTCAATTCATCCGGTAAAAATCGACGATTTTCGACTATTATACCATTGTATAATTGATTAATTGCCACGGTGTTGGGTAACGATGAGTGCCGGAGAAAATTTTCAATAATTCTGCGTGTGTGGTGTTCAAATCTATCATTCTCGTAGCGATTAGATTGATCTGATTTCTCGTGTTACGAGGATTTAAATTTTCTTTCAAATCTTGTTCCTTTTTCTCACTTGTTGCATGGCGCTATAATTTCATCCAAATATCTGTATTTTGCAAATTTCAAGTCGAAATTGATCTCAAACGTTAACACTGAATTCACTGATGAAGAATTGATGGTCAAATTCAATTTTAACCGTCAGGCCATAAGCAGGATTACTTTCGGAGTATACTACTTCGAGACTTTATAGTTAACAAATAAAACTGAGGTTTCTTGCTTCCATTTGAACAATCAGCATAAATATAGAACATTTAGTGTAACTTTCGGTCATTCTTTCTTGAGACATAATTTTAATGCTATATACCTAGGAGTGAAACTAGATTCCTCTTTTAATTTCAAAGCTCATTTGGATCACTTGCGTCTGAAGTTGAAAACAAGGAATAATATTCTACAGAAATTAGCTGGTACTTCATGGGGTGCTGGTTCAGCTACTCTTCGACGGCAGCCTTAGCCTTGTTTTTTTTCGGTGCAGAATATTGTTGCCCTGTCTGGTTTAATAGTGCTCATACTCAAAAAATTGATGCGCAGCTGAATTCATCTAAGAGGATCATCACTGAAACTATCAGATTAACACCTATTCATTGGTTGCCAGTTCTTTTAAACATTGTCCCGCCCCACATTCGCAGACAGACTCTTGTTTCAAATTCTTGGAATGAATTTCATTATTTTCTGAATTTATTTCCGATTATCTCCTATATTCCAGGCAATAAGATTCCCTGTTTGAAGTCGCGTAACCCTTTATGGAAAGGAAGTTTGGCGGTCTGAATGGATTTATTGCGATTCATTCAACAAAGATTTAATTTCTGAACCTTGAAATAGTATTCCGGAGTTTGATCATCCAAGGAAAATATGGTCTATTCCAAATCGTTTAAGAACCGGTTATGGTCGTTGCAACAGCATGCTTTTCAGATAGAACTCAGTTGAGAGCCCTAGTTGTGAATGCGGGGAAGCAGAGGAAACCATAGATTATTCTGTTAATAATTGTAACATATATAGATTCCAGGATGGTTTTAGGGCTATTCATAATGTTTCTGAATCTTTTTTAGAATGGGTAGTGAATTTCAAATATATTTAATAGATCATGGAATATTCCATTTATAATATGTTATTTTTCTCCTTTTGTCTTTTCTTTTTCCGCATTGTATTTCAGGTAGGTACCTTAGAGAAACCTATCTGCTTGTTGTAGGAAGGAGAGATAGTAAAGAAAAAGATGCCTTACAATATACTCGTCGCAATGTTCTCCGACTTGTTTTTCAAGTATATTAAAAGGTGAAAAACTGATTAAGTCAAACTATTAAATTATGGATTTTTTTCCAATAGCTTTCAGATTTTTATTTTAGCTAATTATTTCCTGTATATATCTTCGGAATTATGCAATAAACAATTCAGCAATGATTCGTTTGCAGTTAAGGTTAGCAAGGTCAGCATACCTATATGCTGATATTATGAAGATTAATGCAATATTCTGAGAGGATTTATAGTTCGTGATAATATATGGCTCAATCAAACGATGAGACTAGATCGAGTGATAAGGATTCAAATTAAATCTGTAAAACAATTCAATATTCGTGCATACATTCAACAGATAATGAGATACAAGTATTTAACATCCTGAAATGGTTGGAATCGAAAGTGACTATTCATAATGAGTGTTGTGCTGAGCTTCCAGAACAACCTGCCTATCAGTTTTCACGTTTGATTCTCATTTT
Organism: Halyzia sedecimguttata; assembly: GCA_937662695.2. NCBI lineage: Eukaryota > Metazoa > Arthropoda > Insecta > Coleoptera > Coccinellidae > Halyzia > Halyzia sedecimguttata. The sequence goes on from OW569413.2 coordinate 110,895,567, forward strand.
GATAAAGTTACATAAGCAGTCGACTTGTATTTTGTTGAATAGAGAAAACCATTTTGTAAATGGTTCAATTGGAATTGACCATATTTGGTTTTCTATGTAGAAAAAAACCTACCGAAAATTTTATCTTTTTCCTTTCTTCCAGAATGATTTTATTTCTTGTATCTTGAGTGCCAAGAGTCTAAAAAAAATATATTTCACTGTTTGTAACATTGTATACCACTGAAATGTATGGTTATTATAGATCAAGTATATGAAGAAAAATCAATTTCAAATGGGCCATTGAAAATTCAAAGTATCATGGGAGTCCTCAGGTCAGCATTTAGGAAGTAGGCGGATATGAGTTTTGTTCCATATTACGATCTCTAGAATGGGGCCCTGAATTATATCATCGTTAAATATGGACACCCTGTAGAGATGATAGCTATTTTTCGAAGAGTAACTCATTCAAAGTTACTTGACCCTTCAGACGCTGCATTAAAATGAGAACAACCTTCTGATATACATTACCCTGATTTCGTCAGATTTAACAACTGAAACTTGTCATTAACTCCATTAACAACACAATTTATTCAAGTAGAATGTAGAACACTACATTAGTGACTTAGTTCTTGTCCACTACAAATTTTGTCTTCTGACATATGTTTCAAAACCGATGTTCCCATCTTCCGAAATTAAACCTTACTAGAAGGCAAAATTTGAAGCGTACAAAAGTGTACCACAGAAAACTTAAACCTTAAACCTTAATATGAATTCCACCCGTGGATGATTTCATTCTAAGGTGATTGCTTTTGGTCGTATATTATGAATCTATTATTTGTCTTTGATCAGAGATTTTAATTTAAATTCATTTTCGTCTTCGATATTCTTATAGTTGCAACAAAACCCTTATTACTCTCGTTTTTACAACAAAATAGAATTATAATAAGTATGGAAAAACTCAAAAAGTTGGATAATAGAATTAAACAACTTTTGTATCAAACCAATAACAGTTAGAACATTCATTGAATGTTCGCAAGGGTAACGTTCATTGATTGAATGTAAATCCATCAAAATTTACAATTCCACATAATATAGTCTTATACCTCGTGCAATGACCGAGTCTTCATACTAATGGCTTCTGTAACCAGCTGCATATATAATTCTCATTGATTGTTGCGATCAGTGATGCGATTCTGGCATTCAATTCGGAATAACCTACATTGGATTCAGTTCATTACGCAACAACAATTTATATCCATTTCGATTGTGTCTATCGTGTTTTCATCAGATTATTGATAATAGATTCAAATTTTCGTATAATTGAAGGTTCGTACCACAATAATTCAGTATAGTTGCAATTGGCATTGTGGTAGACGCATGCATGGAGTGTGTTTCCTGATTAAGCCTCAAAAGATTTATGACATTATTCCACTAGTATTATGAAGAAAATTTAGCATTTAGTGCAGATTTGAAGGTATCCAAGAAAATCTAATTTCTAAATATCTTCAAAACGCTGATTAATTGATATATTGATCAATCTTCTACTTTACCAGTTTAAAGATCATATCACAATTTGAAGATCATGTCACCAGATGCAATAGAAATCTAATTCAATATCTCAAGAATCATGTACAAGATTTAGTCGAAATTTTATAAAGATATGTTCATATCAAATGTCTATATAGTTAAGGAGATTCATCTATTTTGACTTTATGTCAAAAGGTCTGTATTTTTGATCAATTTGGTGGAATTCATTTCCAAAATCGTTAACAGTAATAACGATTATAGTTCTTCAATCAGAAATTAGTATTTGCCCCCTAGTTTTTTTTATTTTTTATTTCAATGAATTGTAAACAGTTATATAGGTACTTGTGAAATTTGATACATGAAATGTTAAGGAGCTCCATATTTTTTTTACTTGAAAACAATTCAAAATACGAAAATAAAAATCTTAATTATTACGAAATAAAAAGTCATCACAAAAATACCTTTTTCTTTTGAAAAAAGGGTGGCATATTGAAAATATCGAATGACATTTAACTCGAGAACTACTGAAATCTTAATCTAATAATAAAAATATTTTTTTATGAACTTAATTTTAATTGTTGTATTGCAATGTATATCGAAGTAGAGATAGCGAATCTATGTTTATTTGAACTATTTGACAGTAGCGCACAGAAGGCAATGAGGTATTGGACTTACTTGTTGGAGCTGAACCTCCCGTGACATTTCTCTCAAGGCAGCAAGGAGGGAGAACAATTCATTGGACCAAAAGTTCCAAGAACTCAGGAGCAGTATATCAGCTCTCAGAAATGCTCGCTCGGCAATCATTGCTAATTCAACAGAGGGAGCCAAATTATAGCTCCATGTCCGACCTGAGAGTTTTAACAGCGGTGTATACTGGACAAAAACATCTTATTATATTGAGGTTTGTCGAGGACTCTGATTGCAGATTATATCTAGAGGAGGACGAATATATCGTTGCATTATATGTGATTGTCCCGTGACAGGACTAGATTTGAGGACTACACCAGCGTCCAGGCTCAACTCCCTCATTAAAATCCAAGAGCTTGTGTGCCACAATATACTGACTGGTTGCTGTGGTGGGACGGAGTTTGTCTGCAATGGATAGCTAGGCTATGCTGGGACCTTTTTAATCAAATAGTCAAACTCTTCTGTTGTCTTATAGGAATCTCATTCCCGCGTGACCAGGAACCCAGACCAAGGAGACTCTATTGTTCCTGCCTAAGTTTACTTCAGCACTCCCATATTACCTTAGCCTCAATAATATGGGGGCTTAGAGCTTTAATAGCAGCTTGACTGTCAGAGTGGATTGCTATATCACACCTCTGGTTTCTAGGTTCATTTCCAGGCATCTTTCGATTGCAAGTATTTCTGCCAGAAAGACGCTCGCAGAGAAGCATAGCGATAGTGAACATTTGGTGCCTGCCCCATATACCATATACTCCAGCGTCATCTCCTTTAGTGATTTTTGAACAGTCTGCGTACCATTTAATGGCATTTTTTTAAGAACTCAGGTGGTGGATTCCCAGTCTTTCTTCCTACCTAGCATCGTGGTGAAGTACTTTTCGATGCTTACTTTCTTAATAATTTCGTCACTAGGAAGATTGACTGATTAAATGTACCTGGTAAGAGAGGACCAGGCTTATTCATGACCTTAGGATGGATTGAGTAAGGTACAAAAGCAAAATAGTCGCAGGAAATGCTTATCCCAGCTGATCGACCCCTTATGCTATTATCGTCATTTCTAGAACTATTGCATATCATAATTGATTTCCAACGGACTCTTACCCACTCTAAGACCACACCAACCCACCGACCAATGTGTCAATCCTTATTTTAGACCAAAAATTTGGCAACGCGGCACGAATCGCCACCTCGTCGTCGTGAAATAATCCGACTGCATTCCAGCAACCTGTTATACGAAAGGGAAAGTTGAGCATACGATTTATCGATACACAACATTACTTGCGAGTATTGCGGATGCAGCAAATACCAATTCTCCGTCGGTTCTCGATGACATTCACTCCGTGGCGAGACGCACCCGCTAACATTCCGTTCACTTCATTAGAATCGGGATGTTACATCAATCTCGACATTACCAAATAGGATACCTAATTCGAAATATCATCGCATGACGTTCGAGGGACCCCAACCCAGTTCTAAAGGCGCTGGTTTCGTTCTGTGACCGCCTAGGAGACGTGCATGATGTGGCTAATAATAGCTGTTGGTATGCAGGAGTGTGGAAGGTTCAAGGGGAGATGAGGATTCGATGGGTAGGGTTTATTAGATGGGTACTATGAAGATTCAATGACTGTTACATCAGGAGGGTCAAAGATGAAAGTACAACAGCTTTCGCTATAAAATAAATGGAACAAGTAGCCATACTTCAAATTAGGGTTTATTGGATTATACCATTAAGCTGTTTGGTATTCTTGTGGATGAGGTTATTAGGAAACTACATGGAATATTCCACTCTACAACGACGCTTCGATATTATTTAAATTTACTGTCAAAACTAAAGCTCCATAAAGGTGACTTGACATGGATATCGAGCAGGTTGAGGTCCCTATGATTAGCCAAGATCTGTGTAGGTAATTGAAAACGAGCTTATGATATTGAATAATCAAAGAAAGAATCGTGTTAACTAATGCCCAATGATCATCGTAATCCTCATTAAAATATGAGGCCACGTGGCAAACACAAACTGGGAATGATTGTCCACATATAGTATAAGAAAATTAGCTTAAAAACTGGTGACCAGACCAAATAATTCGTGTTATTTTGAAAGTTGGTACAGCTATTACTTAAGGTGTTCAGATGAACATACTAAAATTCCTCGAGGGTGAGGAATTTTAGTATGTTCATCTGGACACCTTAGGGAATAACTGTACCAACCTTCAAATTTACATGAGTTATTTAGTCTGATTTAATTAATTTTACCACGCTAATAGGTTAGGGCAGCTTCAGAAGATCAAAAGACATATTCTACAGGAATATTGAAATTTAGGTGCATAGAGGAGTACTCAATCAGTGGCAAGTGGTACTAGTTTTGAACACGATAGGCCGCATTAGTTAGGTTGGCGGGGGATCCTTATTCAAATTTTCTAACATGGGAGCCTCATGGAGGTTCAATTTTGAGATGAAACCACCCTATTTAAAAGATAATGTTATTACAGAGACATCAAATATTGTGTACCTTCACCATTAGTGCATGTTTTCATATTCTTTCCACATCGAAATCTACTTCTATTTATCCTTAAATCAAAATTGAAACCAGTGTAGCTCGAAAGTCGTAGATGACTTCTGTTGTGCGTCATACCTATCCGATTTAGGGTTATGTCAATCGAATTTGCTCAACGCAATTATTTTGGAAATATACAATTTTTTTATGAAAACTTAATTCTAGATTGTTCAGAAAGGTTCACTGAATCTGTTTCAAGAGAAATAAACCTTAAGAGATTATCCAAAGTATCTCAAAACAGCCGAGAGATTTGCGTAAATTTTAGGTCCATAAGAAATGCATGGGGAATTCAGTGCTCGGATCCACAGGTGGACCGCAATTCAAAATTCCGGGAATTTCGACTCAGTTAAATGGTCCAGACACTAAACTAATGGCGCTGCAACGAGAATTATGTGAATATTCACTTACCACAACTGTTTTCATCAGACCCATCGCCGCAATCTTTCTCTCCGTTACAGAAAAGACCCCTTTCGATACAGTTGCCGTCTCCGCAAGCAAGGAAACCATCTTGACAAAGAGGTTCGTCAGTGATCAAAAGAGGTTTCACCTTCCTCTCTTTGTTCTTGGTCTTACAATTCTTCACTGAATCCTTCCAATCACAGGTCTGTTTGTCGATATCGAAGTACAACCCCGCTGGACAACGGATTGCTTGAAGACCCTAGAAGAAAAAACAGCTCATTAAAGGAATATATAGTCACAGGGTATATTCTTATAAATTAAGGATCAATATATATGAGGATATTCTGGGTTGAGTTCTCTGGGGACTGCTTATAAACGCTACACGAGTTACTATACTCTTGTCTACTGCAAATTGAGTCGTCTGATATGTTTCAGAAGCGATTTTTCCATGTTCTGAGATGAAACGTTACTGAAGCATATGCTATCTATTACTATAATCAAATATGGGAGCATATTTCAAAATAGTACCTATTTAATAAAATAGACATTAATCTATGTATGCTTTTAAGTCAAATTGTTCAGAAGAACATATATCCGTATCCGCTTTATTTTTTATATACAGGGCGTTAAAATGTATTAGGAAATTTTTTTTCTGCCACGAGAATTCTCCCGACCAGAGTGCAGTGAAATTTGCAGGGTAGGTTTGTAGTCCAAATGCGCTGGTTGAGTTAGTTAATGAGCAAAATCTGCCTATTGGTAATGAAGAAATTTTGTTTTCTGAATAACTCAACCGTTAGCTGAAAAATACCGACACGAAGACTTATGCGAAATTTTTTTAGAATATTATGAGTAGAAAATCGAAAAAACAACATTTTAATGAATTCCGTATCTCAGAAATTATCAGTCAGATATCGTTGAGATCCTACGAGAGCCTTCAAAACCTTATTTTGAAGCTAAGTTCTAGATATTGGCAAATTATCGAAAAATTATAGCGGTTACATTATACTACATATATTTCACTCGAACAACAAACTTGTTGACAGTTTTTGATATTTGACTTGAAGTCGAAAGGATTTCATGATATAGTTGGAATTGATAGAATTAGAAATGTTACATTTGTGGTCAGGTCATTTTTAAAGAAAGAGCAATTTGTTTGACTGTTTAAAAATCAATATTTAATACCTATCACAGGTCAAGCCGAGTCAAATATGGTACTTATGGACTTATTTTACAGAATTAGGACCCATTTATTCAGCATTGATTGCAAGTTAAAATATATTTTTATCCAGATATAATATAAGGTAAGTAATCATCAAAGGATACTGTGGGAGGTATATTCAGTATTGAAAGGTTTCTTTCTGGGTTTTCTCTCCCAAACTCTATTTTGTAGATATTTTTTTCAGAGTTTGGGAGAGAAAACCCAGAAAGAAACCTTTCAATAATAATATAAGGTACCCAAGATTCGGGAATTTGCCGAAGTATTTTTTTTTTTATTTTCTAGTGGTACAGTTCTCAAAAATTTTACACACGTCTTCATGTAGATATTCTACAAGTAGTTAGCAAGCTTCAATACGATCGAGTTTATATTTTTTGGAAATATTCTACCCTCGTTTTCGGATGCGCGATCTACCCTGAAAATGTCAAGTTGCTATCCCTTTCCGTTCGAAAGTAACCTTGGCAACGGACTGCCTTCTGGACGTAATTTGATTTGGGCAAAGCACGATATTCTTTAAAACATGCTCTAGGGAACAGCGTGCTATCTTCTTGTCTAAATAACTGTAATGTTGCAGTTTTTGTCAAAAATTGGCTCATACAATAAGTTTTGACTCACTGATGAATAATTCAAGGTCAAATTCGATTGCCACGATATCTTTCGTACGGAAAGAGATAGCAACTCGATAGTTTCGGGGTAGGTTGCACATCCGAAAACGACGGCTAAGTTTGTTAATGGGCATAATGAACGTTTCAGAGTTATACCCATCTCAATTTTTTTGTTATTTCCTCAAAAAATAATATGCATTGCAATAACTACCTCAAAGATTCCACTGAAAATTTAAACAACATCTTCATACCACATTGAATTTCCCCAATATTGTCGACCACAAAATAGACGAAGAGTTCTATATATTTCACAGCTTTATTTACAAAGCCAGAGTCCAGGGCTCTGAAAATAAATTTCCACAAGTTGATGCCGCTGTTTAGAGGCTTATCTATTCATTACATCTCAAGCAGTTTGAAAAACACCCTATTCTTAATCAGCCTTGAATTATTGCGAAATTCCAAAATCTTCTGAAAACTTAAACATGACTCTGCAATCTTTTATATCGTAAGGAACATCACTTACAACTAATCCTTCTGGGCTGGTGTCTTTAATATTTTTAGAAGATCACATTCAAAATGGTAACTATTCAAAACTGATGTTACAGTGATGTGGGTGCCAACTCACGAGAGAATAAGGGGCAATGAGGAGGCTGATATCCTTGCCAAGGCGTAAGGGGCATCTCCTCTAATATGCCCTGGACCAGCTTGTAGACTCTCCTTCAGGAAAGTCCGGCAAGATATTGAAGAATGGATTCAGAGCCATCACCTCTAATCCTGGAAGGATGCCTCAGGCAATGTTCATGACAAGAGGATGGTGGCTGGACCATCTAAGTTGTTTGCGACAAGCTTGCTACGCTTGAATAGAACTTCACCCAGAAATGTTATCTGAGGAATCCCTTGAAGGTGATGAGGAGACATCCGGACTCCTCGCAATGTAGATTATGTGACACGGAGGACGAAAGAGCCAGCCATGTCCTCTTCAAATGCGAGGCCTTTGTCTGACATTTGAAGAGGACAATCATGTTGACGAAGATTATTTCCACAGGAGAATTGATAAAAAAATCCAAGCTGTTTTCAAACTAATCCTGGATTAGGGGCACTGAACTTCCTTGGAGGATATGTAGCGTTGGTCCTGAGAACCCCTCCTCATCAATCAATCAATTCACAACTAAACGTAAAGAATAATGTTCTCAAATGTATTCGAAGATAGACGTAACCATCAATCGAATTTCACGTAAATGGTTAACGATTCGATATGACGTGAAACTTCAACTTTACTTATAGCGCGAGGAGAATCTTCAATCAGTTGTTCGAATAATGCAGACGTAAATATAGAAGATTTTCACTGGGCCACATAATGGAAAGCATGATGTAGCAGTTCTGTTTTTGTTGCACCTCTGAATACAGAAGACCTTGGATTGTTAACGCTTTCATTTCTTGCCGGAAGAACGATTCATTGAATATCAAGGTGGATTTAATGGTTGAGGTTAGGATGGATGGTTCATAACAAGATGTAAACGCGATAATTATTTGAAGGCGTTGTTTTGATGTTCTGAGGAAAATAACGATATAGTTCAGTCATTATATATTTCCACAATTGTAGTAACAGTTACCGATAGAAATCTTAAATAAAACATTGATGTTCCTTTTTACGGTACATAACTTCAGGAATGTATTATGTTGCTAATATGAAGGTGAATTTGCTATATAAACTAGTCTTATGGAAATGCAGGGTGTGTAAGTTTCATTAAAAATTTAAAATATGTTTAAAACAATAACAAGCAGTGAATGAATTCTTTATGGTTTGATATGAGTTTTCTACATGAAATTATAGCGAACTACAATGTTGGATATTCTTTCAGCAAAAAAACGACTGGTCGTACGAAAAAAAGAAAGAGCAATTTGTTCTAAAACAAATAGAAACGACAATTAATAAAAACATTGAGAAACAATAGGATGAACTCTGTCAGCATTACATTCATGGTTTTGAAGGTTCTCGCAAAATTTCTGCGATTCCCATCCAGCTACTGAACTCACACAAGGCTGTTCGGATATCCAAGAATATTTTCGATCGTGTTCAAACTTGGAACTTTGCAGTAGATTTAGATTCTAAATGAATAATTACTGATATATAGAACTTTTTTCAATTATATTCAATGATTTTTTAAAAATTTTCTAGTCATGCGAACCTCACGAAATTCCGCAAGAATTTTCGCTTTGGCATTGTACAACTAATAACCATGTTTGAATTATATCGGTTTTGTATTTTTTGAGTTATTGAGGATATAACAACCAATTTCAGATAGGTACAACTCCAAAACCGTTAGGCCGTTTATACCTATAGACAAACTCAAATGTCGCATTTAGATGCCCAACCTAACCTCAAAATTTCAAGCCGCTATCTCTTTCCGTTCTCAGGTTATCGTGACATAAATAATATTTTTTAATAATTTTTTAAAAATATTTTAGTGATATTATTCTTACAAAATTTTGCAGACATTCTTAAGTGTGTATTCTACAACTAATCATCAAGTTTCAAACCGATCGGATTTGTATTTATTTAAAATAAAATTACCACTCGGAAACCGTTGGGCCGATTATGCCCATTAACGAACTTACAATGGACAATAGAAGATACGCGCCAAAGCTCCTGACTTCACGTCAGTGCTTGGACCATTTTTTTTTCGTATAATATTAGATATTTAATGAATGTCAATGCCGATAGAATAATTATTTAAGAATTAAAAATTCTTCGATCTTCGACGATTCTTCCATTACTCAAGTTCTTAAAATGGTACGAAATATATTCATATCTCATAAAAACTGAGAAAACGGTCTATATCGATGGTGAATTCGATTAAGAGTGCGCGCAAAAGCTCCTGACATTAAGTGCTTGAACCAATTTTTTAATACTATACAGGGTGAGTCTTTGACCACTGCATTAATTTTAACCAAAGATTCCTCTCATCAAATGAAACACTTTTTTCATTTACGATTTTTCCAGATTCGGCTGAGGTAAAAAGTTACAAGCGTTTAAAGATTTCACAATGTGCTAATACACTCCCGCATATAAATTATCTATGACATTGTTGGCGGACGAGAATATGGCATGGTAACGTGGTTTACAGCTTGATTAGGGATTCCAACGCTCAGGGACGGATCTATAAAAGTAGTGAAATTTCTGGAGTTTTCCATTTTAAAACATTCAATGAAGAATATCTCGAAGGAGAAATGATGAAAAATAATATAATGTTCTGAAACGATGGAATATTCTTGAAATGACTCATGAAAAACTTTATATGCTTTCTTTATGCTAATTTCGTTTAGTTTTATGAATCCACGAATCCATAACTAGAAAACCAGTAGAAGTAGAAAATATCTAATATTTGGAAAATATGTATCATAGTTATAGGAAACTTTACGTCAACATTCATTTTATCCGAAAAAAGGATGTCAAAGCTACAAAATAAAAACTGATTTTTTTTCAAAATTACAACTGCCTGTATCTTTTTACCTGAGCTGAATTTGGAAAAATGTTAAATGAAAAAAGTGTTTCATTTGATGAGAGGAATCTTTGGTTAAAATTAATGCAGTAGTCAAAGACTCACCCTGTATAGTCAAACGATCTTCTGCATAATTGGTGAAGGTATACTTTTCAACCAACTATCGAGTAAGAATTCGATCAAATCAGTATTTCTCGAGTTATAGCAAAAATAAAATTTCAGAGGGCTTCAGCTCTGAAACCATCTGTCGGATTTTGCCCATTAACGAACGAAACCGGCGCATTTGGACTTCTATTCTATCTGATTCATTTCTTTCAAGAGTTATTGTGCTTACGGATGGGTGGACATAATTGAATTATTCATGGCTGAGTCAAACCCAATCGTTTGAGACCAAACATTCCAAAAACACACACATTTAAGCCAAACCATAGGTGATAGTTTAGTTCCGGGGAACAAGCACGCCATTACTCAAACAAATCTTCATCATTCTCAATAATTTCACATCCCACGCGGAACTCTCAAGATTGTTAGACAATCAATCACATCTGTCATTGCGTAACTTTAATTAAATAATCTTCTTGCAGCTATAAGCGAAAAGGGACCATTGATTTGACTTTATATAACTTACGGAAGATGTGCACTGGATGACATCACGGCAATTGTCTCCCTCGCCTGCAACTAAACGGAACCATTCTCCGGCGTCTTTGTCTTTGCAGAGTTCAGCTTCGAAGCTTTCTTCTTTCTTTGGGGCAGCATCGTCTTGGGCATACGCTGTGAACAGAATTAATGAAAAACGATGCTAGGTAATTTTACTCCTCGAGGATGAGCGGTTCGGTCAATGTCAAGGACGATAGTTCTCGAGAATGTCCTGGCTTGTAGGAAATAACTCAGGCAACACAAATATTCTTTTGCGAAATAATTTTCATCTAGATCTTTTTTTTCACCTGTTATAGTTGGATAATCCGCACGTAATACCGAAGTCAGATGTAAACTGAAGGGTTTTCCAATAAGAGGTGTTATTTTGAATAGCCCGCAATTTCGGTAGATGGCACTTTTGAAGCTGTCATTTTTTGACATTTTACAAGTAGAAACTACGCCATTAATAAAAATGAAACGATACACGCTTCAAGAACGCATTGAAATTATTAAAATTCACTATAAAAATGGTGAAAATTTGGCAGAGACGGTTCGTAAAACTCGAACATTTTTGGGTCGTCATGAAGCACCTTGTCGGACAGCAATAAAGAAATTGGTGGAAAAATTCGAGCTGTTGGGACAAGTTAGTCATGTGAAGAATAAAACCCGTGCACGACGCTCAAGAACAGCCGCGAATATTGCTGCTGTCGCCGAAAGCGTTGAAGAAAACCTGGGCTAGGTTTGTCCACTCCTCATCGTTCTTTGGAATTAGGCATTCCACAAACGTCATTACACCGTATTTTGTATAAAGATTTGGGTCTTAAGGCTTATATATATATATATATACTAGCTGGCCCGGCAGACTTCGTACTGCCTCCTCAACGCCTGCCCAACGCCAACGCCAACGCCAACTCCAAATCCAAATCCAACTCTAACTCCAACTCCATCTCCAACTACGACTCCGACTCCTACTCCGACTCCGACTCCGACTACGACTCCGACTCCGACTCCGACTCCGACTCCGACTCCGACTCCGACTCCGACTCCGACTCCGACTCCGACTCCGACTCCGACTCCGACTCCGACTCCGACTCCGACTCCGACTCCGACTCCGACGACTCCGACTCCGACTCCGACTCCGACGACTCCGAATCCGACTCCGACTCCGACTCCATTTCCACCTCCATCTCCATTTCCACCTCCATCTCCATTTCCACCTCCATCTCCATTTCCACCTCCATCTCCACCTCCAACTCCAATCCAACTACAACTACTACAACTCCAACTACAACGCCAACTCCATAACCAATGCCAACCACAATACCTACTCCAACTTCAACGCCAACTCAAACTCCAACGCCAAAAACATTTTCCAGTAGACCAAATTGTAAATCTAAACCATTCTCGAATCTCCACGAACACACACAAAAAATTTCATCAAAATCGGTCCAGTCGTTTAGGAGGAGTTCAGTCACATACACACGCACACAAGAAATATATATATTAAGAAGATATATATTCTTTTGACTGAGAGCGCTATATGTGTTAGCAGAGGTTGGTGTAACGGGGTACCATACAATTCGACGAATGATACAAGAGCTTAGGGAAAAACCTCAGCAAAAAACCCTTTCTCCCCGTGAGTGTGGTGATTTGTAACTATTGTTTACAAAATTTGCTGAAATTTAAAAATATTGATGGCGATATATTTCTTCAATGTGGATTCCCTCGTCAAAAAACGGATAGGTTTCTCCAAGGTACCCGAAACTCAACATGAAAAATGAAAAGACAAGAGGAGGAAACGAACAAATTAAAAATAATAACCTTTCAAAAGTCTCCTCTCACAAAAATACTTCTCTGTCGGCGAATGGGATCTCGTGGAGAAGAATCGCCTCCGCTAGTTTTCGAAGATATTCACTCATGAAATCCCTTCAATATTTGAATTCAAAAATGAAAATATTGCTCGTAAGGCCAGGAGGGTCTCTTTCAAAACCAGGTCTGACCGGTCCAAGTCCAAGCGATGATTATTCAGAACTTCAGATGTTCGAAGCCCGCTACAGGGCCCTTAAGAAGGGCTATCATCTCCCATAGATATATATTTTACTTTATATTGTTAACACAAGAACTCAAGCCAGCCGATCATCAACAACGTCATGTCTTTGCTGATTGGGTCGTTGAAATGCATGAAAATGATCCGGAATTCCATCGAAAAATCATCTTGAGTGATGAGGCCCATTTCCACCTCGGTGGCTTCGTCAACAAGCAAAATTGTCGCAGATGGGGCTGCAAGGTTATTGTTGAAATGCCTCCCTATCCTCAATGTGTGACTGTTTGGTGCGGTTTATAGTCCGGCGGAGTCATTTGACCTTACTTTCTCGAAAATGCGGCTGGAGCAACAGTTACGGTGAATGGATTGCGCTATCGAGAGATGATAAATGATTTTTTATGGTCGGAATTGGATGGTATTGATCTGAACAACGTTTACTTTAAAACAGGATGGCGCTACGTGCCACACAAGCAACGAAACGATTGATCTTTTGCGGGAAAAGTTTCCAGACCGTGTTATCTCTCGAAGAGGTGATCACAATTGGCCACCGAGATCTTGCGATTTCACACCTTGCGACTTCTTCTTTTGGGGCCACGTGAAAGAGAAGGTCTACGCCAATAGCCCAGCGTCGATTCAAGACCTCAAAGATGGAATTCGTGAGGCTATCGAGGACATAGGGCAGCCACTTTGCGATTTGGTTATGGAAAATTCCATTAAAAGGATATGGTCCTGTAAGCGTGGTCGTGTTGGTCATTTGTCTGATGTTATTTTCCACTATCAACGGCATAGCTTCTTCTTTATAATGGAATAAACATCCGATCATTTATATTGAAAAATGGCATTTTTCTTTGAATATCGAAATAACACCTCTTATTGGAAAACCCTTTATTATTATACTCAAAAGGAAGGATAGCAGCCCAAATAAAGAACCTTGTGGGGCTAAAATAGTAATCAGATCAAAAGGAAACATGCCTCTTTCCAAAACAAGCAAAGTAGACTCCATATTTACATCAACAGTTTCGATATAACAGGCTTCCTAATGATACGAATATATCATGATTCATCATTGGAGAATAACGAAAGTAGGCAACTAGAATGTAGAAACTAAGCACCTCCATTACGACTATATGCAGTATTTTATCTAGAGACCATAAAACCGCAGTATTATTTTCAGCTGATCTTTAGTTGTGTTGCATAATAATGAAAGAATACATTTCATAAGTCACTTGTCATAACCAAGAAATATAAATGTGAGCCTGTTGGATACTGAAGTTGTTTTCTTTTAATTTACCTTATTGGCGCATAAGGAGCATCACACACGTTCGGGCTAGCTCTAATATTGAATCCGATGGATTTAGTTCACATGAGCTGAAGTAAGATATCCAAGAAGAATGTAATATAACAATAGGATATGATTGTTATGAAAACGCATGATCTAGATAATTTATATTGAAACGGGGTGCACTCGATACAAATATTTGAATGCATTCACGTGACGTTAGGAATTTCTGCACCCTCCTTCATTCAATGATCAATATATTTCTTTGATTTGTAAGATCGTACTCGTACACTTCTTAATTTTATGGTTATCGGGGGTTCGTTATATCTAGAAAACAAAATTTAAAATTGGCTATTGAACCATATAAGAATTATACATTTTTTTATTGGACTTTTAGACATTTTCGATGTGTGTAAATGAATAGAGTTTATGTTTATAATAAAGAAATTTGGCATGAACTATAAGGTCGCTATTTTACGTGAAAATACAAAATATTAACTGGATCGGATTTGTTGTGTTGGAAAAGTCATAATGAATTTTCAAAAGCTGAAATCAATTCAAGATGTCCCCAAACATCTATGAATATTGTTATGACAGGTCATCCGAAGAACTTATCAAAGTTTCCTCATGCCAGTGTCGATAGAAAGCGAATTTATACACATCATCTAAAACCTTATATTAAGTTTTCCCATCAACAAGTTATCTTCTTTCCTTCATTTCTAATTCTAGAGCGAAGCACCTCTAAGCTACCACATTCCCAGGTTTCATAGCTATCTATTAGCGATCAAATTAAATAATTCTCAATATTGAATTAAGGAAAATGTCTGTTATTTACGTGGTTATAAATAGACACCTGTTCCTTTGTAGAATCATGGGAGGCTATCAACTTTCACACTAATGCACGGTACGATAACCTTAAGCAAAATTTCTTTATGAGTTCTCAAATACATTTATGTAATGATTTGCTGGGATATATGTATATTTCAGGCTCCTCACTAATTGCGTATCTGACACGTGATTTGAATTATCGGGTTTCAAAAATATGAGATCGATTGGGAAGATAGGATAATGATCTATTGATATACAGGCTGTCACACAGGAATCTGCATGGATCGAAAATTGAAAAACCAGATGAACTTTCCTGAAATGATCTATAATATGATATGATAAGTTCCCAGTCTGATACACAGATGGCTCCCCAAATACAGAATAATAAGAAGAATTATCTGGGCTCTGTACCAGGAAAACCGACAATTATTGACTGGTTTGGTGAATTTAAATATGGTCGTACCAACATCCTTAATCCGATAACCTCTGGTCTTCCAAAAGAGGACCATGGATTCTTGATCAGTGAGTCGAACCAAATCGTTTAAGACCATTTTCAGCCAAAAATTCGAAAATTACAGACATTTGGGCAAATTTATGAGCATTCTATTCCGAGGAAAAAGAGCGCCAAAA
Source organism: Halyzia sedecimguttata (assembly GCA_937662695.2). Taxonomy (NCBI): domain Eukaryota; kingdom Metazoa; phylum Arthropoda; class Insecta; order Coleoptera; family Coccinellidae; genus Halyzia; species Halyzia sedecimguttata. The sequence continues at coordinate 110,911,451 of OW569413.2, forward strand.
AGTCCACAAAATCATTTAGGAAAACCGTAACATGAAGTTACAAGAGATACTGAATTGATTCAGCCCTTACTACTTAGCAGTTGATCATAATAATGGATGAATAAATAAATAAATAAATGATTTATTGATCCTTTTATACAGGGTGGTCCAGATCGTAACCAAGAAACTTTAACCACGTATTCTACGTCAAAAATAAGCCCTAGTTCGTCATATAAATATATGTCGAGAAATGCTTTCTCTCTGAGATACAGGGTGTTAAAGTTGTAGAAAAAATAATGTTTTTCATTAATAACTTTTACACTTCTTAAAATATTTTTATGAAATTTGGGACAGAGGTTTTAAGGATCAAGAGGCACTTTTTGAATAAAATATTTTTTTTACTTAACCAGTGGTGTCCGTACTGCATCGAGACTGAATATTTTTAGACAAAAAAATGATACGCCACTGGTATTTCCAACAATAAAATTTATTCTTGAAATCCTTATTTCATTTGAAGCAAATTCATTCTCATGACTTTTTGACGCACGAGGCACCGTTTCCGAGTAAAAAAATTAATCACTCTCATGCATGAGCAAATCGCTAAAATTTGATATGGTACATAATAATCATACTCATAATAATAATGTTATCTTTGTAAAAAATGTGTAATTACGAAACAATAAGCGTTAGGAGCCACACTCAAATACGAATCTAAAGAAGATGTTCGAAGTAAAGGAAAAAAAACCTTTTTTTTAATAATTTTTACACCCTGTATTTCGGAGAGGAAGCATTTCTCGACATAATTATGTTTATATGACAAACTAGGGCTCATTTTTGATGTAGAATACGTGGTTAAAATTTCTTGGTTAAGATCTGGACCACCCTGTATAATACGTGGTTTGCCTTTTATATTTCGGGATTAGAGAACAAAGAAAAAAATTCATTTTATTTATTATTATTTTTAAACAAATATTAATCATTCCATCTCTATGTCTCTATGTCGATTCAAGAGTAGTCATAGAAAAATTAAGAAGTAAATAAACTCAATTGACCTGCCAATATAATTATTTGAACAACGATGACAAATTATGGCATTTCGTTTAAATTATACTTTCCAGGCTATATGAATTTTTATTATTATTATGGAGAATGTGATGAAGCATTTCTAGGAACTTGTGACCTATTTGCTGAAAGATATCCACATCAACAAAAGCTGAATGAAAGTTTCTTCGATACTGATCTCTTCCTGATCGAAGATTCATTATAGTTCTTCACAATATGTATAAGATAGCAATCATACGTGCAATCTGGAATTTTGTTCTCTTCATTATTCAACAACACAAAACTCGTCTCATTAATGAAGACTTGTTGTTTTTTATGTTAAATCTCCTTACTTGGGTTGTTCTGCAACATCATTTGTACGAGTTTCTTGGCATTAAACATTTGATAATTAAGATATTTCAGCATGTACGAAACGTCGGAGATAAGTTATGTCATACATGTTATTATCTACAAAGTAGGTATTCAAAAAATATAAACATAGGTCATTACCTTGTTCCATAAAATTTGAATATATACTGAATGATATGAGAGTGGGAATACACTAAGAAATCGAGAAAATTATACCAAAGATTTAATAGTCCCTCGAAATGGATATGGAAGAAAGGGAACCATCTTTTGTTCTTGTACCTTACTGTATATGTCGTGAGAAGGTCCTCAATAATTTTCATAAATCTGATATCACTCCTAGGAGCTTTAGCTGTCAAGTCGTGAGGATTGAGATAAGGCCCACCTAAGTGTACTATTTTTTTTCCTTTCAATCGTTTTTATAATGGTAGCCGTACATTAGAGTCCTGTAGCGTGTTCGAACATTTGAAGTTCTGAATAATCATCGCTTGGATGGCAGAACCTGGTTTTAAAATAACCCTCCTGGCTGATAGCAACCCAGCTAGCAGGTTTGTTCGTTTGTGTTAGACCGATACCGTTTGAGCGAGAAGCCCGTGCTGCAGCCTAGAGAGGCTTATTGTCGGTCGGTCTCCTATAAGCTGACAGGGTCCCATGGTTGATTCCCCTCAGCTCAGGTTGCTAGCCTCCATAGGGTCTCTTAGTCGATCCATAAGTCAGTGCGCCTCACTCCATCGAAGACTCATTGCATCGAAATTTCACTGAATCGAAAGTTTACTGCATCGAAGGTTCACTCCATCGAAAATGACGCCCACTTACTCCTGATTCGCCGAACGTGAAATCTCCTATATCGATCGTCTTCGTCCGTAGTTTGGCCGCATGAGAGATAAGTGTTTTCATTTAGTGTGCGTCAACAAAGCGGAATCTGTCTCTGTCTCTTTATTTCCATAGGCAAACATTATTTATTCTTATGAATAAATATATTAGTTTTTTTGTCAAAAAACTTTATTTATGAAAGTACTATTCATTGTAAGCAAGAATAATTTTTCTGACTTTTTAAAAACGTTATAAATTTTGTGAATTGTAATTTCTTACTCTTCTGACTCAAAAGGTTGGCACGTTACAAAACTCAACTTATAACGCATAGGTACAAAGATTTTCTATAATGGTTCACTAATTGAAAATTGTTGAACACATTCATCCTTCAATTTTTTCAAATTTTAGGTTAGACCAGGGGTCGGAAACCTTTTGAGGCAGAAGAGTCAAAAATCACAATATAACAAATTTAAAATTTTTTAAAGAACAAGAAAAATTATTCTTGCCAACAATAAATAGTACTTTCCTAAATAAAGTTTTTTGGTGAAAAAACTAATATATTTATTCATAACAATAAATAACATATTTGCGTATGGAACTTAAGAGCCCACATCCAAAGAGTCGACTTTGGTCGAGCCCTGGATTAGGCAGATCAGATTGCGCTTTGTCGACGTACACTCAATGAAACAAATTACTTCTCATCCACCCAAACTACGGACGAAGACGATCAATATAGGAGCTTTCACGTTCGGCGAATCAGGAGTAAGTGGGCGTCATTTTCGATGGAGTCAACTTTCGATGCAATTAGTCTTCGATGGAGTGAGCCCTACTCCCATCAGTTACCAGGTCACTTCAAGATATTTTAATTGCATTTCACAGGCTGCATTACCTTACATATAGATGTAGAGGAACTAGGTTGATAATATGCTTTAGCGCTGCTGTAGGAGTTGTCTGATTGACTCCATTTGCACAAATACAGGCAAGTCGTCGCAATATTCGCAAAACGACCGCGTGTGGTGATCTCTTCGAATTTGGTCGACCATACTAGGATGCATCCATTCCTAAATGTCCTGGTCATATTTGGAAACTCTTTATTTCGCCCAATAATATTTTACTGCTGCTTCACTCATCGATGAATTGCATAAAGATGATAATCCGCACATCTACATACCAGGAATGCGAGTTGATCTATTCCAACAAGGGATTTTCAATGACAAAGTAACAGTGGTTTATTCCAATTAGCTACATACACGACTAGGTTTAATTATGAAACTTTACCGGATTAAATATCCCAGCTTTCTACATTCAATGAATTCAATGCGAATGCTAACTCGCATTAATCTGTATTTGGAACATTCTTTGTGATTCAGATTTTGCGGCTGTCATAAAAATTCGTCATATGAAATGTGAATTATCTCAACAGTCGAATACTCATTTCCAACATTTCTCGAGCGGCTTATGTTGGAATTTTGGTTTGAAAATGGTCTCGAACGACTCCATATGAGTTACAGACGAATAATCCGTATTCTAGTGCTATTATTATTATTTTTAGGTGTAGAATAACCACTCCAAAGTTCCTACGGAATTTAAAAAAATGGAAAAAATATGTTGAAAAAATTAATTGCCAGCTTTCTTCGAAATTTTGTATGTATGTATATAATTTTTGGCACTTTCAGGGTATCTCCCGTATTGTATCATTAGATTATTGAAAAGCTCACATTATGATTAATAAATATATGGCATAATATACAGGGTGTCCCATTCGAATAAATTAATTAGGGTCCGAAGTTTCGAAGGCGACATTATCCGGAAAAAGTCGGATGACATCATCCTTAAATAGGCATGAAACCAAGTAATACAACAAATCATAAATTTGCATATTTTCATGAATCATTAAATTAAAGAAAGGCGTGAAGTGACATACCTCTAACACCCTCACTATGTTACATCAAGAATTACATCATAATTCATTATTTAAGACACAACTGATTATTAGTTATATAACTTCACTGAGTCCAATATCAGGAGATTATGATGCATTTTAAAGAGACAAATTCTTGCGTTATATGAAACCTAAAGTTAGGAGGATAACAATCCTAAAAATTCGCGTGATTGACCAAAGTTCAGCGTATTTCATTAAGAAGTTAGAAGGTTAAGAGTTCAAGAGTAGCTAACTAGCTAATCTTCACCTTTTCAGGTCAAATGCTTGTACATTTGTTGAATAAAATCGATTTATTAAGTGATATTCTATTTATGCATGCTTAATCGTATGTAGGAAGAGTTCAAGAAAGATACATTTATGCACCACTGGATGTTCTGTCAAATCACAAAAAAAGATTTAAAAATACTATGTATTTATCCATTCGTTCCCAAAACCTGGTTAAAATTGTCCAACTATCTATGAAATTATTTATGACAAATTATGTGTCGATTATTTGGGGATCACAGGTATACAGGGCGATTGCGTGGTTTTTTGTGCGACTGTGTTGAACAAAAAAAGAATCATACTAAAGTTTTATTATTTAGAATAATAAAAAAAAAATTATTTTATACAGGGTGTTTCAGAAATCCTTTGCGAGACCCTACTTTCTTATTTGAAACGGGTACCCTATGTTTGGCGCTCTTGTTCCTCGGACAGAGTGCTTATCAGTTTGTCCAAATATCTGTAATTTTCGTATTTTTGAATGAAAATGGTCTTAAACGATTTGGTTCAACTCACTGATCAAGAATCCGTGGTCAAAATCGATTCTGTCTGGCCGGCCGGTCCGGACATAGACACAGATAACTACTCGAACGGAATGAGTTAGACAGTTGAAATTTTCAGAGTAGGTTTGGGAGATACATATCTCGGTTAAGTTCGTTACTGGGCAAAATCGACCAGACTTTTTTGAAATCACAAATTTCAAATTCAATTTTTTTAGGATGCAGTTTCATCATAAGAATCCATTTATATCATTTTCAACTCTAACAAATTAATACTTTCGGAGATATCAACCATTTATGTTGATTTCATTATTTGGAAATTGTTCATTCAAACTACATTCACATTCGATTGACGACCAATTAACAAATCTTCAGACAATATTCATATTTTTTCTTTGGAATTTAATATACCAGTCTGATGTTGGGTTTCACGAAGCTTCGATTAGCTTAATCGTGGATTTTATTCGATGGTTGTATCAAACATGAACTGATAATCTACATAGAATTGCACTAATTTGGCAATTAAGAGCTGTCAAAGCTTTGTGAAACCCAGTGTGAATATTATGAATTTATGTAGTATTCCTCCTTCGAATGAAAAAATTGTATACAAAAGTTGACATTCCCGTCTTCATTGCAATTATTTGCAAAATCTGAATAATTTCACACCTGTCATTCAGGATATCATAATCGAAGGCCACTACTTATTTTATATAACAACTTCCGAACGAATGATACTCCATCCTGAGTTTTTCCTTGTTTGCGACAAGCTGTAGAATTTCAAGCGTCAATATAATTTACAATCACACCTACGCCTTGCAAATTCAGCTTTGTCCACAGGAGAAAGGAATCGCGAAACCTGTTATCCTTGATATGTGGATCCTAATAAAACTTCGAGAAATCTCAGAATACACTTGCATATAAGGTCATGGAACCCAAGGACTCAAGAAACGCAACGACTGTATTTTAGTTCATCAATCTACTCATCAACCAAAAGAATCTGCTAGAAATATTTATAGTTAACATTGCAAAGATATCTGTCTACGTGTCCTACGTCACTTCACCAAAACAATGAAAAATGCATAAAAGGGTGAAATATTTCCTCTTCTTTCTATTATAGAAGAAAGTATTGATGTAGGTTCTGAAGATTTGCATCGAAAAGCATTAGCTTTGCATTATAATTCGATTGTATACTCTTTACAATTTCCAGAAAAAGCCCACCAAAATAGAGTGAACAAGCAAGTTAAAGCTCCTGACGTCACGTGCTTTCATCTTATTTTAAATTTGCACCACCACTCTTTTATATATGGCGAAAACTTTATTGTAGAACATTGCGCTGGAAAATGTTGGATACAGCTCGATTAAACTGATATAACTTCAGACATATTTCTGTATGACAAGATTTCTGTTCCTAGTTTTCTCAATTCGTTCCCAGAAATCTTGTCTGTATATTTATTTTGTCACGGAAAAATCAACAATCGTTGCAACAATGCTCTCATAGTTCCATTATCCTGGATATGTTGGTGACCCTTCATGGTGATTCCAGAATTGTCTCAAAATTCAAATAATTTTTCATTCGTTACAATCACAATTATTGTATAATTGATTATATAACGAAACATCCAGGCCTCAGAGCACATTGATGGCAATATCGAGCTATAGTCAGAAACAATAATTCAAACTTTTCTTCAACATTTTCAACCTCATTTCATGACTTTTCGAACAGTAAAACCAGAGGAGTTCGATTTTTTGATCTGTTCATCATTTCTATCGTACATTGGCGGAAATTATGAACCAATATGGTTCGAAGGAGAAACAAAATCAAGCTGTTGCACCACTTTAATTCAACAGCCTTGGTGTATCCAAGGATTACCACTTTAAGTCCATATTTTCAGGGGGTACAAAGAACCAAAGAAAAAAACATATGAATCTTCTTGAGTATCTCTCATTTTGTCTTCACAAAAACGTTCACTTCCTTTCGCTTTCGTCCGCCAAAGGTCAGCGTGTCGGCTGGCCGAATCGTAGGTGACCGAACCGCTCATCTCATCTCATCCCAAGCAAAGAGTCGTATGGTACTTACCGCAGATGACACAACACGCAAGTATCGTGAGTAACGCACTGTTTAAGCACGCCATCGGTAACAAACTAAACACCACACTGTTGAAACTACTAGTCAGGTCTTGCGCTTCGGCGCCTACTGTTTTTATAGTCGGCCTACTTCTTCGACCACCATCCAGCGACGTCACTTCTGCCACAGCTCAAGAGGTATTGGCAATTCCGTTGTCGAGCGGGTTGGTTTTCTTGGAAAAGCGGATTTTTCCGAATTGTGGGATGTCGATTTTAGGGGATTATGGTGATGGGTGATCAAATTGCGAGTTTCCTCGATTTTGTTGACGAAAATTCGAAAAAAATTGTCTCTAATGGAAAAAATACCAGTACCCCAATACCATTATTTGATTTGTACAATGTCATGATCGATGCAATTTTATTAAGTATCTGACCGTTACTTTTGAAAAATTCGTTCAAGCTCTGGTCAGTGCTTGAACCAATTTTTTTTCAATAATTTTTTTAAAATTTTCTAGTGATACGATTTTCTTAAAATTTCACGAACGTCCTTAGGTTTGTATTCTACAACTAATCACCATGTTCCAATTTGATCGGATTTGAATTGTTAGAAAGCAAAAATATTACTCGGCAACCATTGGGCCGATTATGCCCATTAACGATCTTGTCCGCATCGTATTGGGATGCGCCACCTACCCTGAAAATTTCAAGACACTATCTCTTTCCGTTATCAAAATATCGTGGCAACGGCTGGCCGGCCGGCCGGACAGAATCAAATTTGACCATGAATTCTTCATCAGGGGGTCGAACCCAATCGTTAGAGACCATTTTCGGTGAAAATTACAGACATTTGGGCAAAATGATAATGCAATGTTCCCCCGCACTCGCAAAAATGAAAAGAACGTAGGAGGAAAACAAACAAATTAAAAATAATACTTAACCTTTCAAAAGTCCCCTCTCACAAATATACTCCTCTGTAGCCTCATGGATCTCTTGAAGAAGAATCGCCTCCGCTAGTTTTCAAAGATATTCCCTCTTTGTTCATAGAAATTCCTTCAATATTTGATTTCAAAAAGGAAAATGTTGTAGCTCCTAAGGGGGATATCTGTAAAAACCAGGTCTGACCTATCCAAACTATGATTGTTCAGAACTTCAGATGTTTGAAGACCACTACAGGACCCTAATGTAGGGCTATCATCTCAAATAGATTTGTGATGTAAAAATCGGCACGAAAATTGAAATATGTCAGCATGACATTCATGGTTTTGAAGGTTCTCGCGAAATTTCTGCGATTCCCATCCAGTTACTGAACTCACACAAAGCTGTTCGGATCTCCAACAATATGGATCCGATCGTGTTCAAACTTGGAACTTTGAGGTGAATTTAGATTTTAAATGCCCTTGCAAAATTTAAGAGATGTCCAACGAATAGTTTCTGATATATAGCATTTTTTTCAAATATTTTCAATGTGTTTTTTAAAATTTTCTAATGATGCGAAATTTTGTAAGGATCATATCAATAAATATCTTTTTCTTCAAAAATTTAATATTTCAGAAATAGCCTTTCAGGTTCTGTTGAAATTCTGCACAGACCTTCAAGACACCATTTTTCAGTCGAGTACCGAGGATTGACTCAATCGGTTTTGTATTTTAGGAATTACTGTGATGTTTAGAACATATATTTACTTCTACTGAAATTTCAAATCATGTATATCACAGAATTGTATGAACACTTCGATGGCCGAGATGTTAGCGTGCTCGCCTGCTACGCAGGAAATCCAGGTTCGTCACCCCGGTGAATAAGTTCACTACTTAATTTATTTTGATTCAATTAATTTTTACAGGTTTTGACGCTAAAAATTGATTCAAGCCCTGTGGACAGGAGCTTTCTGGCGCTCTTGTTCAAACAGACAAATTATATCTCCGAAAGTATTGGTTTCTCAGAGTTGGGAATTATATCAATGAATTCTTATGATAGAACTGCATCATAGAGGAAATTCAATTCAAATAATAGTTAATTTATCAAGATTAAATGAGCAAATCAAATTAAAATAGCTGAACTGAATTTGACTCTCTCTTATAGAACAGAATAAAATGTACGAGTATGAACACAGATCATATAATAAAGCTTAGATAGAATAATTATAGCATTCTGTGAAAGTATTAGCTTGTTGGAGTTGAAAATGATATCGATGGATTTTAATGGTGAAACTGCATCTTAAATAAAAATTGAATTTGAAATTGTTGCTTAAAAAAAATTGGTTTTTCGTTACTCCGAAACCATCTGGCCTATTTTACCCAATAACGAACTTAACCGAGATATTCATCTCACTACCCTACTCTAAAAATTTCAACTGCCTAGCTCATTTCGTTCGAGAGTTATTGTAGAAAAAAATTTTTAATTTTGAATTTGTTTTTTGACACTTTGCGGTAACCTGGACAATACAAAACTTCACATGCGTATAAACGTCATGATTCTACAATTTGATGCTGAATTTCAGATAGATCGAGTGATCGGTTTCGGAAATATTCATAAAAAATGTGTTTACTAAAATCAGACATAACTCCGAAACCGCTTGATGGATTTTGCCCATTAACGAACTTGTCCGAGATATTTACGCTCCCAACCCACCTTGCAAATTTCAATCCTCTAACTCCTTTCATTCGAGAGTTATCGATTTCGACCTCGGATTCTTGATCAGTGAGTCGAACCAAATCGTTTGAGACCATTTTCAGCCAAAAATTCGAAAATTACAGACATTTGGGCAAATTGTTAGGCACTCTGTTCCGAGGAACTAGAGCGCCAAACACACAGAGCGCTGAAATATTTCAAAGTTAAACAGTATTATTTGAAGCTTCGGTTGCTATGAATATCTATATTGCTAACAAGATAATGATGTTTCTCCTTTCGATGTCTATCAGCGAGTTTGAATCGGATCATTAAGTGCCTACATGAATATTATAAATACTTTGTTCTTAGTCACGGCTGGGATTGGCAAAACATCTTCATTCCTTGCTTACATTATTAGATGAATATACTTCCATTTAAATGTAATCATGTTCATATAATTTCAATATTATTTCAAAACAAGAACTCAAGGTACCTATGTCTTTTGATGAGTAGTTTAATATATTTTCAACGTTTGGTCTGAATAAATTAAACTTCTTCAATAATTATAATTTCAAAACAATATAGCGTATATTACGCGGTATTTAATCGTAGGGGCACTAAAATTTAAATTTTTTTCGTACTCTAGCTATGAAATTGGCAGATGATCAATAGTTTTCCTCCAATTAATGTCTCAATGCATAGGAACGTTTAAATATAAATATTTCACTTGCTGAAATCTGTGATAGGCGATGAGGAGATTTTCGTCAATTTTGGGCACATTTTCGACTATAATAATCCCCAATAATATTACGGAACATTATCGCGTAGAATTTTTGGCGCTCTTGTTCCTCGGAACATAGTGCTTATCAATTTGCCCAAATCTCTGTAATTTTCGAATTTTTCGATGAAAATGGTCTTAAACGATGTGGTTCGACTCACTGATCAAGAATCCGTGGTCGAAGTTCATTCAGTCCGTAGGCACGATAACTCTCGAATGGAATGAGCTAGACAGTTGAAATTTTCACAGTAGGTTTGGGAGATAAATATCTCAGCTAAGTTCGTTATTGGGCAAAATCGGAAGGATGGTTTCTGAGTCTCAACAAATTCCAAATTATGCAGTTTTACCATAAGAATCCACTGATATCGTTTTCAACTCTAACAAGCTAATACTTTCGGAGATATGATTTTTCAAAATTTCAATAATAAATCGTATTTCTGCGTTTTCACAGAATGATATAATTATTCTATATATAAATTGTTATAATGTCAACTTATTTTCCTGAGACATGACATTGTCTAATTCATTTCAACAATCGTAGAATATGATATCATACTTTTTGTTGGTTGATATTTTCATGCCGATGGTCAATCCATATGATGATGGGAATGGTAATGGTAAGTTAATAATATTGTGTTCAGAATATCTCCAGTAAAAACAAAACTGGAATATTGGTGTATTGGAGTATTGGAGTGGATTTGAGGAAAGAATATATATTATCGTTATATCGTTCATCATAGAATTGAAGAATGAATATCTCGGATGAGTTCGGTGTTGTTTGAATAATTGACTAATAAAACAGCCATCAAATTTCTTTCTTCAAACCACTGAATATTCGTATGGAAGGTTATAACTGTCAGAATTCTCCGTTTCTAATGAAAACGGATCCCGAATAAAGATGCATTTTTCATTCACTGCAGGTAGGTACTTCAATGAAGCCATGACATTTTGTTGCAGAAAGTATCAAATATCAAATACTTCACCGTATCGTGAATGATATATACATTTTATTACATTCATAAATAGTATATTAATGAAACAGCCTCTTATAACTGGTACAAGTAGCACCATCTAAGGGTACTCGCAAAAACTAGAGTTGGATACGATGCTTCATTCAAACCTCGGACAGACATCTATCTTGAGTTCTGCTTGTAATTGATTGTCATTTCTCATATCTGCGATATAATGGTATAATACCATTGCTAAAGATTCAGTTTTCTAGCAGTCACATAATTTGACCATAGTTCCACGGATATGATGTTGAAGAAATTATGTGTTACATTCTTTGTATATAATAAATAAATTTAGGTAATCCTCATTCGTATACAAAATAAACATTAAGCCATTTTCAGAGAACTGTCAGCAAAAGAAACACAGAAAAATATTTACAATTGAGGTCATAGAGTTCCATAGATAAAAATGGATACCTTATTTGCTTTCATTCAATATTTCTTTCGGAATATCTCAAGAATTACACAGTGAGGTTCTGGTCCAGAGGTTGTTAGCCTGGAGACCCTTTTCGCTAGTTCATCAGCCTTCTCATTTCTTTTAATTATACAGTGCCCTGGCTCTCATAAATTTGTAATAGAATTAAAATGGTGTATTCCTTAGAAGAAAGGGTGGAAATGACAAAATTATTTTTTAGGAATATCGACTCTAAGCGAACAACAGCGGCTTTATTTAACGAACGACATCATGGAAAAAAATGTATCCGTTGCGTACGTTGTGCAACTGGTTGCCAAATTTGACGTTACTGGTTCAGTCGGAAACAAAGAGAGGGTGCATGAGAGATACGAAGCGAGGGACGTGGCTGTGTTAGATCATGTAGCATGTAGCAATGGATCCAACCTTGAGTACTAGAAAATTGTCCGATGTATCTGGTGTTTCACGTACAACAATCATGAGAATCCTGATACAACATGAATTTCATCGTTAAAAGTTACGATTGGTTCAGGAACTGAATGAGGATGATCCCGATCGCTGACTCCAGTTCTGTGAATTGGTCAGTGGAATGATTAACGGTAATCAAAACTACTTGTTCGATATCTGTTTTTCTGATGAGTGTTCATTTTACCTCAACAGCATTGTAAACCGGCATAACTGTCGGTATTGGTCAAATGAAAATCCAAGATTATTTCGTGAGGTGCATACTCAGCGTCCCCAAAATTCAAATGTTTGAGCTGGTATTTATGGAAATCATATAATCGACCGTTTTTTATGCCCGGTAATCTCTATGGCCAACTTTATTCAGATCTATTGGAGACGCAATTGTAACGTTACGTTTTACCCAAGGAGTATTTGAGCATGAGATCCTAATACTTATTTCTCAAGGGAGGTTTGATTACCCCAGCAACAAGATTCCTAGTCAGGTTTTCAACAATATATTATAGAAAAAAAAAAAAAAGCACTGACGTGAAGTCAGTACTCTTTGGCGCGCGTGTTCACCGTGGCTAATTTGAATTGAATTATTCAAAATTTAACAGTGCTGTATCTAAGCTGCCATCAGGATAGATTAACAAAGTTGGAAAATAACACAAGTGACTCTCCTTAGTCGCACAAGCTCCTAGAAGATTTGGGAGGGTCAGTATAATCCTAATCATGTTTATAGCACGCGCGCCAAAGCAGATTGACTTTTTACACTTTTTCTTTCATTGTTAAGTCAATCTGCTTTTGCGCGCGTGCTATAAACATGATTAGGATTATACTGACCCTCCCAAATCTTCTAGGAGCTTGTGCGACTAAGGAGAGTCACTTGTGTTCTTTTCCAACTTTGTTAATCTATCCTGATGGCAGCTTAGATACAGCACTGTTAAATTTTGAATAATTCAATTCAAATTAGCCACGGTGAACACGCGCGCCAAAGAGTACTGACTTCACGTCAGTGCTTTTTTTTTTTTTTCAAGTTCCTTTAACAAATATAGCTATCAATACAGTTTGGCTGTTAGTTTTACCGTAGATCAGAAAAAAATTCGGTTGTGGGTCCTCCGTTAGGGACGAAATTGCATCTTCTCCAAATCCGAACGCATTTTAATATAGATCTACCGAATATAGTTATTTATAAATTCGCCTCAGGGCCACCATACAGACATTTCAAATCGGAAACAACGCTATTTCCCCCAAACTGACTTGTGTCCGTGCACTGAATTGACATGAATATATATTCTTTTAAAACCTCACAATATCGGCTCATTACTCCCAACATAACCCAAACAACCCAAAACCATTCACTTCTCGTCTGCGCAAGCGCAGTATACTCGTGGCTGCAAGTCCTCCCAAAATTACACACCTCACAAAAAACTCCGATTCTCCAACACTAGTGGTTCAGGAGATATCGCTTCTTGAATCCACGCATGCGCAGACCCTCACCAGGGGATTCTATAGCGGAAAAGCATCCGCCATCCCAAAACCCCAATCCTCTCTGACGAAAGCACCACCAGTTAAATCACTGATGGTCTGCTCATGCGCATAACGAAAAATGCCCGTAAGGGGTTGCATCCATTTCGAAATTAGCCCAAGGGCCACGGTAAGGACACTTTAACTCTGAAACAACGCTACAGCCCCCAAACTGACTTGTCCTTGCACTGAATTGCTATGAATATTCTTTTAAAACCTCATAATATCGTCTCAGCACTCCCAACATAACCCATCCAACCCAAAAACAGTCACTTCTCTTCTGCGCATGCGTAATCTACTTGCGGCTAAAAGTCCTCCCAAAATTACACACCTCACAAAAAACTCCGATTCTCCAACACTACTGGTTCAGGAGATATCGCTTCTTGAATCCACGCATGTGCAGACCCTCACCAGGGCATTCTATAGAGGAATAGCATCCGCCACCCCAAAACCCTAATCCTCTCTGACGAAAACACCACCAGTTAAATTACTGATGGTCTGCTCATGCGCATAACGAAAAATGCCTGTAAGGGGTAACATCAATTTCAAAATTAGCCCCAGGGTCACGGTACGGACACTTTAACTCGGAAACAACGCTACATCCCCCAAACTGACTTGTCCTTGCACTGAATTGCTATGAATATTCTATTAAAACCTCATAATATCGACTCAGCACTCCCAACATAACCCATCCAACCCTAAAACAGTCACTTTTCTTCTGCGCATGCGCAATCTACTGGCGGCTAAAAGTCCTCTCAAAATAACACACCTTACAAAAAACTCCGATTCTCCAACACTAATGGTTCGGAAGATATCGCATCTTCAATCTACGCATGCGCAGACCCTCATCAGGGATCTGAATTCTATGGAGGAATAGCATCTGCCACCCCAAAACCCCAATCCTCTCTGACGAAAACTACAGCAGTTAAAGGACTTCTCATCTGCGCATGCGCAATACGGAAAATGCCCGGAAAGGGCAGCATGACCCTCAAAAACATATGTTTCGGCATTAAAAGCAAAGTTTTCCGCAAAATAGTAGTAATTTTTTTATTTTTTTCATGTCACGTGATCTTCACGAAATTTTCCAAAAGTGTTTGTTTTGGTCTTTTGCATCTAACTACTGAGTTTCAATTTAATCAGATCAGTATTTTTCGAGTTATCGTGAAAACAAAATTTTCAAATTTTCAAAAATTTTTTTTGCCACTTTAGGGCCGTCCGTTCAACACAAAACTTCGCAGGCATATAAAGGTCATGATTCTACAATCTGATGCCAAATTTCAAAAAGATCGAGTGATCGGTTCCGGAAATATTCATAAAAAACGTTTTTATTAAAAACGGCCTTAACTCCGAAACCGCTCGGTCGATTTCGCCCGTTAACGAACTTGTCCGAGATATTTACGCTACGAAACTACCCTGCAAATTTCAACGCTCTAAGTCGTTCCGTTCGAGAGTTATCGTGCTAACGGCCGGACCGGCCGGCCGGCCGGCCGGACCGGACGGACAGAATTGAATTTGACCTCGAATTCTTCATCAGGGAGTCGAACCCAATCGTTTGAGACCATTTTCGAAAAAAAAATCGAAAAATACAGACATTGTGACGAAATGATAGCACGCTGTTCCTTGCGGAACACGCGCGCAAAAACAAGGTGTACAAATCTTAACTTCCCATCACAATCTCTCAAATTACACAAACTTATAACTACTTATCTTAAAAGAAATGTTCAAATCGTGGGTCCACTTCCAATTCTGACGTATTCTATACAGATGTATTCTGTCTAAAAGAATGAATAAAATATTATTATTATTATATTATAATGCAATATGTTTCTGTGTGTGTGTCAGATGTTCTCGGTAAGGGAATATACCCTCAAGTCAGCTTCGAATGTACTTCAGGCGTGCTTCCAGCTCCTCCACCATAAGTTAACTTCGCGAGAATTCCTATCCGAGAATCTATCCGTTCGAAAAATATTAGGAAATGAGCGAATCCGTCAAACGCCAAAAAGTTTTCTCTAGTATCCAACACATACAAAAATCTACAATTTTCCGATTAGATCGATGCGGCTCGATTAGTTTCGGAGCAATGACGAAAAAAGTGGCAATTTCTGGCCCTACCTCCGGAAAATGGACTAATCAGTCGGATTTTTCGCCATATTACCAAAATTAATCGAGATACAGAAAAACTAATTACAGATTCGGAATCTACGCCTTCGATTTAGTGAATAGCCAAAGCCGTGGCGATCTAATCGGAAAATTCTAGATTTTTGTATGGGCTAGATACTAGAGAAAACTTTTTGGCGTTTGACGGATTCACACATTTCCTAATATTTTCCGAACGGATAGAGATACAGAAGAAATAGATACATAAATCTAAACAACGTCCACCGACCAATAATCGGGGAAAATTTGGTTATCGAGATGTGAAAATCATAGATTTCGGACGGGGAAGAAGAATTTTGCTTCGATTCCGGGTCAAAAATATTTCGTAAGTGCCGACCCAAAAAATTTTTTTCATGGTATATCAATACGGAGCTCGTGTCTAATTAAATCGAGGTCGCTGATCACGAATATGCAATTAGTTTTTCCCTAAGCAGCGTACTTTGGGAAAATTTTCACATAGAGTGAAAAAATGGACGAAAATAGGTCGATTTTGGAAGTTTACACCGCCCAAAAAAATCGGAGTAGGGTGTTGTTGATTTTTTTCGTCATATATGGATCCTTTATCTACTGAATAATCTAAACAGAAAATGTCCAGGCCGTACTATTCGGAAATTATGATTTTTTTCCCAAGGGTCTGGTTTTCGGAAAATTCATTTCGCGGTTTTTCCGCGGAAAATTCTCTAATGAAAAATCCGATCATATATTCGTAATCTACGGCCCCGAATTAGTATACGACGTAAGTTACATCGAAATAGGAGACCGGTCGAATTTTGGCAATTTTTGAATGCATTAGCCTTAAAAAAATCCCATTTTTCGAGAAAAATTTTTTGACGCAAAACTATGAAACGGGTACTTATTCTTATAGATTCGGGGCCGTAGATTCCGAATCTATGATCAGATATTTATTACAAAAAATTTCCGAGGAAATATCGCGGAAAGAATTTTCCGAAAAATAGACCCTCGGGAAAAAAATCATAATTTCCGAAACGTACGACCTGGACATTTATTGTTCAGATCATTCGATAGACAAAGGATCCAAATATGAGGTAAAAAATCAGCAATACCCTACTGTGATTTTTTTGGGCAGTGGAGAGTTACAAAATTGACCTATTTTCGTCAATTTTTTCACTTTAAGTGGAAATTTTCCCAAAGTACGCCACTTAGGGAAAAACAAATTGCATATTCGTGATCAGAGACCTCGATTTAATTAGACACGAGCTCCGTATCGATATACCATGAAAAAAAATTTTTGGGTCGGCACTTAGAAATATTTTTGACCCGGAATCGGAGGAAAATTCTTCTTTCCCGTCCCAAATCTATGATTTTCACATCTTAATGACCAAATTTTCCCCAATTATTGGTCGGTGGACGACGTTCAGATTTATGTATCTATTTTTTCTGTATCTCTATCCGTTCGGAAAATATTAGGAAATGAGCGAATCCGTCAAACGCCAAAAAGTTTTCTCTAGTATCCAACACATACAAAAATCTACAATTTTCCGATTAGATCGACGCGGCTTTGGTTATTCACTAAATCGAGGACGCAGATCACGAATCTGTAATTAGATTTTCCGTATCTCGATTAGTTTCGGAGCAATGACGAAAAAAGTAGCAATTTCTGGCCCTACCTCCGGAAAATGGACTAATCAGTCGGCATATTACCAAAATTAAACGAGATACTGAAAAACTAATTACAGATTCGGAATCTACGCCCTCGATTTAGTGAATAGCCAAAGCCGTGGCGATCTAATCGGAAAATTCTAGATTTTTGTATGGGCTAGATACTAGAGAAAACTTTTTGCCGTTTGACGGATTCACTCATTTCCTAATATTTTCCGAACGGATAGAGATACAGAGGAAATAGATACATAAATCTAAACGTCGTCCACCGACCAATAATCGGGGAAAATTTGGTTATCGATAAGTGAAAATCATAGATTTCGGACGGGAAAGAAGAATTACTCTAAAGGAGGTTCCCCCTGGAATCAGAAAGGAAAGGGTCCGAGTGATATTCCACATTTTCATTTAAAAGCTGAGGTGTTGAGTTTTTGTTGGACCACACTGTATAAATACACCCCCTTGAGGTTTCTTTTCAGACATTCTTGAGTATAAATGTAGACAGCAAGTGTCTGTGCCTGTAAAATATGGGTATCATGTCCAAGGGGCACACAGATTTGATATTCAACATTCAACTATTTCAATTTATAATCCTTTCACCAATTTCCAATTATTTATATATTTCTATCAATCTTAAGATCGATCAGTGGTAATTAACTGAAAACAATGAATGAAAAGTCAATAGAAAATTGAGAAGAGACTTCATTCTTATTGAAATGCAATTCATCGGCCAACTTTCCAAACGTCTACTTGCAATATGTTCGCCAACCACTACACTTTATTAGATTCAAATTAAAGTATCCCCATCAAATTTTCCATGTGGCGAAGCGATATTCATATGAAACGTCCCAGAAAGCATTCGCGAAATCCATTATAAATAACGACGAATCTGTTATATTCACACTAATTATATATTGAATCATGACTTGACCGACTGGATGAAAGTCATACCAGATCATATTTCTCTTGCTAACAAAACGACGGATGCGCTCAAACATACAAATGATGCCTGGATTAAAGAGAATTGAACAGTTAACTTTCAATTCTTGAATACTTTTACGTGAGCTGCCTCAATGAGTAGTTCATTGATCCGGAGGTAGTCTTTTCATTTCGTTCGAAATGATGATATTTTGTAACAAAATCGTTGGAAATTTGTTATGAAGTTAGAGCGGGATGCGAAAAGGAGTGGATGTAAGGGTTTCTTTACGCTAAAAATACTGGACAACAAAATGCAACCAATACCTTAGTAACCATCAAACAACTGAAAAGCTTCACATATTTTATTAACGATTACCATCATTTAATAACATTCAATTTCGAAGAAAAATATGCGGGAAAGCCCTGTAGGCAGAGGCTTTGGCGCTCTTGTTCAAACTTTGACAAATCATATCTTCGGAAATATTGGTAAGAGTTGGGAATTATATCAATGGATTCTTATGATAGAATTTTATCATAACATGAATTTAATTAAAACATCATAAAAGAATTTAAATTCAACAAGTGCCAAAAATTATTGAATCTAAAACCAATAGACCAATTCTACCCAACAACGAACTCATCCGAGATATTCATTCCTCAAATCTATGATGAACGATACCTATATTCTTTCCTCAAATTCACTCTGAAAATTATATTATATCAATTGAAACTTTAGCCAATATCCCAGTTTTGTTTTTAATGGAGATATTCTGAACTCAATATTATTAACTTGCCATTACCATTCATATCATCATATGGTAATCATTGTCATTAAAATATCACCCAAAAAGTATGATATCATATTTTAATTCACATAATTCTACGATTGTTGAAATTAGTTTGACATGTCATGTCTCAGGAAAATAAGTTGACATGTATCAACACAGATCATATTATGCATAATAATTCATAGATAGAATAATTATAGCATTCTGTGAAAACATAGAAGTACGATTTACTATTGAAATTTTGAGAAATCATATCTCCCAAAGTATTAGTTTGTTAGAGTTAAAAATGATATCGATGGATTCTTATGGTGAAACTGCATCTTGAAAATATTTAATTTGAAATTTGGAATGTAAAAAAAATTCTTTTTCGTTACTCCGAAACCAGATAGAATCGATTTTGGACACGGATTCTTGATAAGTGAGTCGAACCATATCGTTTATGACCATTTTCATCAAATAATTTGAGCAAATTGATAAACTCTCTGTTCCGCGGAACAAGAGTGCCAAAAAGAACCGTAGTATTGATTTTCTCAAAAGATACACGGTTAATATATCCGTCTATACTAATCGTCTAACCTCGCTCCTTCGTCGCTCGTTTTCGAATTTCGCATTCGTGTTTCAATAGGAGCCCATTCTGCAACTTGTATTAGAATATACTATTTCATGATCCATGATTAGTAAATGACTGAAAATTTCAAAACAAAAACTATCCTCATAAAACAATTAATCATTGTCGCAATTTCAGCTGCTACACTCAATCAGAACTCTGAAACTGGATGGAATGATTAGAGAATAAGTGCAACAGAGATCTCTAATCTCTCTTGATTAATCAAGGACAAGTCCACCGGAAGATGAAAAATATACTAAGAATGAATTCGAAAAGTGAAATCTATTGTAAATTTGTTACAAGCTCAAAAAATATATTTAAGTTTCGAGAAGATTATCGAAAACGAGGACGAGGATGTTTTGAATTCCGTTGAATCAATGACTCTATCAGATACTCTCAATGAAATAATGCGCAAATTTACATAATTCACAATTAAAATCTGAATAACGCCTATCTAACTACCTACATTTATGAGCAAATTCCTGTAAAAGTCGAGTCGAATATGATTCTCCCATATAAAAATTACATTACAGTTACGAGGTAATTTTTACATAATCGTTGGATAATTATCATAAAGATATAATGAAATCATTTATTGCCATTGAAGCCTGGAGAATTGCTCTTATAGTATCAATAAATTTGAGGAGAATGGATTTTTTCCTTAATGTTTTAGCTCTTAATTGGAGGTGCCTGAATATCATAATTTGAATTGGAAGAATATCCTAATGCGGCATTTCGATATCACTATTAGATGATTAGATGATAACGAAATTTCATATACAGTCAGCGACAAAAGCATGACCATGGATAGATCATTCTGAATTCAGTAATGCACTTGTGAAGCTATTTGGATCTATACTTCTCAAGATATTAATCTTTTAAATTTGAAAAACATATGGAAATTTTTAAATTAAGTCTTCACCAAATAAACCCATTTTTGGCGCTCTTGTTCCTCGGAACAGAGTGTTTATCAATTTGCCCAAATGTCTGTAATTTTCGAATTTTTGCCTGAAAATGGTCTTGAACGATTTGGTTTGACTCACTGATCAATAATCCGGGGTCGAAATCGATTATGTCCGGCCGACCGTCCGTCCGGCGGTTAACACGATAACTCTCGAACGGAATGAGCTAGACAGTTGAAATTTTTAGTTTAGGTTTGAGGGATAAATATCTGGTTAAGTTCGTTATTGGGCAAATTCGGTCTAATAGTTTCGGAGTAACGAAAAAAAATATTTTTTTTTTCAACCCAACTTTTGAATTCACATTTTTTAAGATGCAGTTTCATCATAAGAATCTATTGTTATCATTTTCAACTCTAACAAGCTAATACTTTCGGTGATATGATGTTTCAAAGTTTCAATAATACATCGTAAGTTCTATGTATTCACAGAATGTGAACACAGAATATGTCTGTGATCACTATTCATAAATGTCATCTTTTCTAGCTATTAGAGATTGTCAATTCGGAGTTGTTATTTTCTCTTGGAAAGCCAGTATGTATTCGATTCTTGAATTTGTGAATATATACAATACTGTTTTGATGTAGTTTATGGAGGCAATAGGAAGGAAGAACATAATGGAATCATCAAAAGAAATTACTTTTCGTTGACCACTGAGGTTAATATTACCTTTTACTTCCTTAAGTAGTGATACATATTCTTATATAAAGTATTTTCATAATTTTGCTAGCAAAAACATACTGATATATGGATCTACATTTATGTATCAATCATCTTTTCTTGAGTTAAGGTTCATAATACAGAAAATAATGTGTTAGTGGTATGAATTATTAAATTTTGAATTATGAAAAGAGGATAGTATTTTATTAATATAGTTTGAACTATCAAGAATAAATGGACAATCTGCTATGATTGTCAAACTCAAATGTTGCATTCAGATGCACAACCTACCCTAAAAATGGTAAGTCACTATCTCTTTTCGTTCTCAGGACATAAATAATAATTTGTAATAATTTTTCAAAAATTCTCTAGTGATATGATTCTCAAAAAATTTCACAAACGCCTTTGTGTCAGTATTCTACAACTAGCTACCAAATCAACTGGATGTATATTGGTTGATGACAAAATTATTACCCGGAAACCCATTATGCCCATTAACGAACTTCAAGTACCCCAGAACATACGCGCAAGAATGAATTTGTTGTTTGAATGCAATTCATGTCCCCATCTCGGTTTGGTTAGCAGAGTTATATAGCGTATATGGAAATATATCAGAAACCTGTAAGCAGCGCTCTTTCTAGATGTTGTCCATCTAGCGGCACTACTTGCAAGTATTTCAAATTTCTGTATTTGGATGACTTATGTTCAGAAATACACCACGAGAGTTCACTGACGTTCGAAGAATTTTTTAATATATATATAGATGTATGGTCCATAAACTTCTGATTAACATAACAAATAATTGACTTAGAGCAGAGATTCAGTTGCTACAATTTGTTGATATATAATTATACCTTATTCAAATTTCCATATACATATTTATTTACATATTACGAATATATCAAATTGTTTCGCTAGCACATTCGATGCGTTTCTTGAATAAAATTACAGTTTGAATTGAAAATATTATAATTTTCCACTCGACGTTTCAAATTAGGGAAAAATATCAACATGTCAACTTGTATACCTATTACAAATAAAATTGTTCAGGCTTTTTGGCGCTCTAGTTCCTCGGAACTGAGTGCTTATCAATTTGCCCAAATGTCTGTAATTTTGGAATATTTCGATGAAAATGGTCTTAAACGATTTGGTTCGACTCACTGATCAAGAATCCGTGGTCGGAATTTATTCTGTCCGGCCGGTCCGGCCGGCCGGCCGGCCGGCCGGCCGTAGGCACGATAGCTCTCGAACGGAATGAGCTAGAGAGTTGAAATTTTCAGAGTAGGTTTGGGGGATGAATATCTCGGCTAAGTTCGTTATTGGGCAAAATCGGACAGACGGTTTCGGAGTAACAAAAAAAAAAAAATTTTTTTACGAAACAAATTCCAAATCAAATTTTTTTTAATAAGCAGTTTTATCATAAGAATCCATTCATATCATTTTCAACTCTAACAAGCTAATACTTTCGGAGATATGATTTTTTAAAATTTCAATGTAGATCGTATTTCACAGATTGATATAATTATTATTCTATGTATGAATTCTCATAATGTCAACTAAATCGATACAAGTTCTCGAAGTTCCGACCTCGGGAATTTTCCTTGCTAAAAGTCTGTCTGAGAAACGTCAAAATGAATCCCTTAGACGGGGTGCGGGAAATTTTTCGCAACGAAATGGCCGTTCTAGGCAGTTTTCGGGACTGAACGTTGACGAGAAGCGAAGATAAGGGTAAAAAACGGTCAAATAAACCTCCATGTGGCGATTTTATGTCGAAAAGTGAAAATTAAGAATATCTATCCGCGGTTAGTACCGACGTTTTATTCTAATACCGGAGATCGAGAGGATCCTTCGAGGAGTCCGATAGTGTAGATGTATAGATAGTGGATATCTCGGTTTCGGACGAGGGAAGGCGGGTTCGAAGCCCATCAAGGGAATTATACTTTTTCGTGTTTTTTTCAATTTTTATCGCAATATTAACTTCGAATAACGGTATATCTGCCGACTTTAAGTAAGGGTGTTTTCCTTTTTTTTTTCTGAGCATATATCGCTGAAAATAAACCATTACTATACGGGGTGTTCTTTTTTTCACGGCACAATTTGCCACGATTGAATTGATTCGTGCCACAAACAAACCGTTATCTAAATAGGAACCTTGGATGGATTCTTATAATGTATTTTTCGGAAATCTCTATACAGGGTGTTTTTCTTTTAATGTCAATTGCAGATTGCTGTTTTTAACGCTATGAACATACCCTTTCATTTTTTCGTGTTGGAAAATATACTTTCGAGGCATACATCGTTGGAAATAAACCATTACTATACAGGGTGTTCATTTCCTCGCGGCATCGATTATTTTCAAATGCAAGCGTTTTAAGTAAAATGTCACTTCGAGATTTCTATCGCGAGGAGAATTCTCAACTTTGTAAAACCGTTGCGAAATGATAACCGCTGCTATACAGGGTGTCTTAAGAAATATGTCAACTCCGAAACTTTACGTGTATGTATTTCAGTGGAACCCAAGGCGGCTCAGATTCACAATTGGACCCTGTAGGGGGCGCTAAAATCGATGTATAGGAACTCGGAAACAGGCGGATCGATTTTGATGAAACTCTGTGATTTTCTTTCGGCGTATCTCTGATTCACAATAGCATCCTGTAGGGGCGCCCCGATCGATCTATAGGAAACGGCTCGAACGATTTCGATTAAACTTTGTGTGCGTATTTGAATGGGCCTCAGAGTCACAATAGGAACTCGGTAGATAGCACTGTGTTCGGTTTATAGACTCTCGAGAACGACCGGACCGATTTCGTTGAAACTTTCTGTGTGTGTGTGTCTGAGGAAGTCTCGGAAAAATGTAGATCTACCGGAAAATGTAGATCTATCGGAAAAATGTAAATCTACCGGAAAAATGTAGATCTGCCGGAAAAATGTAGATCTACCGGAAAAATGTAGGTCTACTGGCTAGGTAGATCTGCGGGCCCACTAGTTATTATTCTATCTATGAATTCTCATAATGTCAACTTGACAGAAGGGAATATTGTAACTTCAAAAATATTGGGGTTGAAATACTCGTATTTTAGCGATGCAACGGGGACCTCAACCGAAAATGTTTGAAAATATTACTTAAATATTGAAAGCATAATTCTGTAGTTTGGTGAACGTAGATCAGGAAATTTTTGATCGATTACAAGGTAATTTATTATTACTTATCTAATAAACCATTATTTGAATTGAATTTCCTTTATGATGCAGTGATATCATATGAATACATTGATATAATTCACAACTCTGAGAAACCAATACCAGATATAATTTGTCTGTTTGAACTAGAGCGCCAGAAAGCTCCTGTCCACAGGGCTTGAACCCATTTTTATCTTTCGGAATTTATTGACTAACTATGAAAGTAATACTCGTTGTTGACCCATCCTAGGTTATTACCAAAACTGCATCATGAAAATTGCAAGTCGCTATCAGATACTGTACTCGCCCAACGCTTCTGCACAATATATTCAAATATTTTTTCGATATCTCCAGCAACATAGATCTGATCGTATTCAAATTTATAACTTGGCTGTGGAATTAGGTTTTGCAGTTTCTTGCAAAATTTAGAGATATCGGACCGAGAGTTTTAGAGAATATTTAAAAAAAAATTTTTTTAACATTTGTTAGTTATACGTTCCCCACGAAATTTAGCATAAGTCTTTGTGTCGCCATTCTACAACTAGTTACTGAGTTTATTCAATCGCATCTGTATTATTTAAGTTAATGGGAAAACAAAATTTTACTTCCGAAACCGTTCGTTGATTATGCCCATTAACGAATTTAATCGTCGCATTTAGATAGGCCATCTACCCTGGAAATTTCAGGTCACTATCTCTTTTTGTTCGAAAGTTATCGTGGTCACGAACGGCCTGGCGGTCATCAGAATCGAATTTGACCTCGAATTCGTCATCAGTGAGCTTAACCTAAACATTTTCGGCAAAATATCCGAAAATTACAGACATTTGGCAAAAAAGTGTTCAACTTCCTGACGGAAAAACTTTACAATTTAAAACAGTCTGTACACTTTTGAAATCTTAGATTATGGCATAATCAGAAACTTTTTGCTGTCTCTATGTATTTAGCTGTTTGAGACATGTCGCAAGCAGAGTAGGTAGAACTAAAATAATAATGTTATTTCAACTCAAATGGAATATTATAATCTATGTGATTTACGCGTATTTTATTGAATATTTTGACACGTTTCGTCGACACAGCGACTTCATCACTACATTATACTGAACTCTTAAGAATAATTGCTATTTTCCATATAACTATTTTACAATCCAAACCCTAGACATAGATTTATTCTGCTCATCTTCTTCTTCTTCTAGTTTCTCCTTCTTCCTACGACATATTTCGAACTAGTTACACATTCTTGTACCCTGAAAAAAATTGGAATAATTTATTTCTACTGCTTTTATAAATTGTAGAGAAGCGAAATAGAATACATTGCATATCTTGGTTACTGTACATATACAGGGTGAGTCTTTGACCACTGCATTAATTTTAACCAAAGATTCCTCTCATCTAATGAAACACCTTTTTCATTTAACATTTTTCCAAATTCAGCTCAGGTAAAAAGATACAGGCTGTTGAAATTTTGAAAATATATCAGTTTTTCTTTTGTAGCTTTGACATCCTTTTTTCGAATAAAATGAATGTTGGCGTAAAGTTTCCTATAACTATGATACATATTTTCCAAATATTAGTTATTTTCTACTTCTACTGGTTTTCTAGTTATGGACTCGTGGATTCATAAAACTAAACGAAATTAGCATAAAGAAAGCATATAAAGTTTTTCTTGAGTCATTTCAAGAATATTCCATCGTTTTAGAACATTATATTATTCTTCAGCATTTCCCCTTAAACGCACAGTTTTCGAGATATTCTTCATTGAATGTTTTAAAATGGAAAATTCCAGAAATTTCACTACTTTTATGGATCCGTCCCTGAGCGTTGGAATCCCGAATCAAGCTGTAAACCACGTTCCATGCATTATTCTCGTCCGCCAACAATGTCATATATAATTTATATGCGGGATTGTATTAGCACATTGTGAAATCTTTAAACGCTTGTAACTTTTTACCTGAGCCGAATCTGGAAAAATGGTAAATGAAAAAGGTATTTCAATTGATGAGAGGAATACTTGGTTAAAATTAATGCAGTGGTCACAGACTCACCCTGTATATGGAAAAACCAGAAACTTGAAAAATTTTAATTTTAAATTGACGTTCTTCTTCGTAAAAATACGAACCCTACCTTCAACCCCCTTGGAAGGACATGTAGGTAAAAGTATTCAAATAGGAAGTATGGGCTTGTGATACATTGTTCGAAAGATCTCGTCATTCTCTATTCAGAACTGTTATCACTTCCATGTTTATTGCAAAAATCAAATTAGAAATAAATAAAATTAAGTGATTAATGGAATTTGGTACAATATCAAATATCTACTAAAATGTAATACAAAATGTAGCAAAAAAAAATGGGTTCAATCCCTGTAGACAGGAGCTTTCTGGCGCTCTAGTTCAAACAGACAAATTATATCTCCGAAAGTATTGGTCTCTCAGAGTTGGGAATTAAATCAATGGATTCTTATGATAGAACTGCATCATAAAGGAAATTCAATTCACATAATAGTTCTGGGAAATAGTGGGGCTTAGAGAAAAAATCATAGGGACCATTTTTATAGAGAATTTTAAGATCTACAAATATTACTTTTTCGATAAAACTTACCGTTTTCGAGAAAAATCTAAAAAACCTATATTTTGACCTTGGGCCCCGCATAAGTCCCTAAGCTCGCATGGGACTGATGGGGACTTTTGACACTTTATTCCTTGTGGTAAACCTAAGGTCTCTACGAAGATTTGGCTCTGTCGGAATTTTCTTTATTTGATCACTATTTTTATGTCTAAAATGACCGGACTATATAGTTAGATCTGGCGCAAGGGTAACCTCTTGGAACTTTTTCTTTTCGGCTGTTTTTATCGCGGCGGCCGCCATGTACGATATCGATAATAAACCAGCCGTAAATGAACGATTTTCGCTGATTACAAGGCATGAAACCGGTCAAGAGTTTCCGGAAACGACCATTTCTCCGGCTAACGGTACAGACAAATTCATGAAATTAAGTCGAGCCTATTCCTGTCATACAGCGGGTTTCGCAAAATCAAATGAAAATTACAATTGGTCGTAATAATTACTCGTAATTAATTTAATTATGTAGATGAGATGGTAAATTACGTTTTTCAGATGCCACGCATGTTTTCAAAAATTTGAAATAACTGACAGGTTGGGAGCTAGTTGCATGTACCATTTGCGGTTAATGATGAAGATTGCTGCCGCTGTTTTCTTATGGTTGGCCGGGAAGAAAGTCATTATTGTTGCTGCTAATTTCCCACTTCAGATCCATTAGGTATATCATGAGAGCCATTTTGTTATCCTTTTTCTGTAAAGGTCCGGTAGAAAAAGTGCGGTTGGCGGAATCCTTCAGGGACGTAGTTCCTGCTTATTCTCTTTCTTCAATTCAGAATGTGACTTATTCGAAATACAATCTTTAAACTAACGTGTCCGCCAAATAACTTTTTTCTTTGAAAATGCAATAAAAAAAGCTACTGAATATTTTCTCAAATTTCTTTTTTTATTTGAAAGTACGATCCCTCCGATTAATAATGGAAAATAATTTCATTCAAATGGCTGCCTCGGCTGGCCATGCAGTAGCCTATACACGATCGGTCCAATTTTTAAGCACATTATCGATTGTGTGCAGCTGTATTTCACCAATGCCTTCACCAATATTGTCCTTTAAAGCGTCAATTGTCTCTGGCTTGTTGTCGTAACACTTATCTTTGTCGGCACCCCACAAATAATAGTACAACGGTGTCAAATCGCAGCTCCAAGGTGGCCAAACGACTTAACCTCTGCGGCTGATAATGCGATCTTCAAAAACAGGGCAACTCCTGAACCAATTGGACTTTGTATGGCGTCATACCAAGGTCTTTATGCAAAATTCGATTCAATGATGTCTCCGAAATGTTCAATTCTTGAGAACGACGGTGAATCGATGTTGATGGCGCTTCACGCACACTTTCTGCCACAGCAGCAATATTCTCGGGTGTACGCACTGTTTTTGGCTTTTCACGTTTTGGTTTATCGATGAGGATGCCAGTTTCTTTTTTCACAAGATAACGAACATACAGAGCTGACGGTGCTTCTCTTCTTCCAAAATCCGTATGTAATTTTCGCACACATTCTGCAACATTACCATGATTTTCAAAGTAATGTCGCAATATTTCCCAGCGTTGTTCAAGCGTATACACAACCATATTCGTTCAGCGGAAGGATAAAACTAATTATCTGTCAAATCAGACATGAGCTAAGTGTTACCATTCACGAAATAAGCACTAGTTGAAAAAACTAGTTTTAACTTTATTTCACACCATTTTTGGCTCTCTTATTCCTCAGAACAGAGAGGTTATCAACTTGACCAAATGTCTTTAATTTTCGAATTTTTGGCTGAAAATGGTCTTAACCGATTCGGCTCGACTCACTGATTAAGAATCCGTGGTCAAAATCAATTCTGTCCGGTCAGCCGGTCATAGACACGATAACTCTCGAACGGAATGAGCTAGTCAGTTGAAATTTTCAGAGTAGGTTCGGGAGATAAATATCTCGGTTAAGTTATTGGGCGAAATTATACTACAAATTTCAAACTCAATATTTGGCGATCTTCTTCCTCTGAACAGGGTGCTTATCAATTTGTCCAAATGTATGTAATTTTAGAATTTTTGGATGAAAATGGTCTTAAACGATTTGGTTCGACTCACTGATCAAGAAGCCGTGGTCAGAATTTATTCTGTCTGGCAGGTCGGGCCGTAGACACGATAAATCTCCAACGGAATGAGTTAGTTACATCTTTTGGATTAATTTTTTTTAAGATGAAGTTCCATCATAAGAATCCATTGATCATCATCGTCATTTTCAACTCTCAAGCTGATACTTTCGGAGATATGATTTTTCGAAATTTCAATAAGACATCGTAAGTACTTCCATGCTTTCACAGAATGCGATTGCTAACTGAGTTCTATATGTGTTCACTGTTCATTCATATCATCTTATTTACCTATAAGAGACGTCATATTTATTCCTGTTCTAGTTTGTTTATCTAAATCGTACTCTGAAAATATTTTGTGTTACAACACAAGGATCCACAATTTCTGAATATAAACAAGACTGTTTTGATATCAAAAATACCATTGACTTTTTGCATATTGAATAATTTATGTGCAAATATTGGGGATAATGTTTCTGAAGATTTAGAATTGGATCATTTCAATTATGTAGTTAATGAAAGCAATAGTGAAGAACAACATAATGGAATCATCAAAAGAAATAACTGTTCGTTGACCACTGAGGTTAATATTATACCTTTTACTTCCTTGAGTAGTGAGACATGTTCCTATATACTGTATTTTCTTAATGTTGCTGGCAAAAAAATGCTGAAGTATTAATGCACATTTGTGTATCAAATATTCTTTTTTGAGTTAAGGTTCATAATACAGAATGAATGGGTAAGTGTTATGAACTATTGAATTATGAAAATAGGATTGTAGGTTTTTCACTAATATATTTTGAACTCAACAAGTTAAGAGCGTTCCTGCTAATCGGGTCCTTCATGAATGGCTTCGTATAATAAATATACTTGTGCATATATTTCACAAATCAAATAGACCCCAGAGGGTTCATTGATCTGCCGAGAAAGCAAGAGCAGACGCGTTTCTGGCTTCTTGGCCTTCATCAGTACCCTGTAGCTTTCCCGACAAATTCAACTAAACTGACCCGGGTTAAGCCTTTCAGAGACGGCTCGGTCGATCATTATAATCGCCCACGCCACCTATGAAACAAAACACGGAAATCAGCCTCTCCCCCACCAGTGAATATTTGAAGCGTGAAATCATATGCCACCATTCACTCGATATTAAATCAAGAACGAGTCCCACAGAGCTCAGACAGTATCTTCTCAATGCCATGAACGCTGTTTAGCGTTTTCAAAAATAATAATGAAAAATGGCGATACCGTTGTTAAAAATCAACAAGTTAAGAGCGTTCCTGCTAATCGGGTCCTTCATGAATGGCTTCGTATAATAAATATACTTGTGCATATATTTCACAAATCAAATAGACCCCAGAGGGTTCATTGATCTGCCGAGAAAGCAAGAGCAGACGCGTTTCTGGCTTCTTGGCCTTCATCAGTACCCTGTAGCTTTCCCGACAAATTCAACTAAACTGACCCGGGTTAAGCCTTTCAGAGACGGCTCGGTCGATCATTATAATCGCCCACGCCACCTATGAAACAAAACACGGAAATCAGCCTCTCCCCACCAGTGAATATTTGAAGCGTGAAATCATATGCCACCATTCACTCGATATTAAATCAAGAACGAGTCCCACAGAGCTCAGACAGTATCTTCTCAATGCCATGAACGCTGTTTAGCGTTTTCAAAAATAATAATGAAAAATGGCGATACCGTTGTTAAAAATCAACAAGTTAAGAGCGTTCCTGCTAATCGGGTCCTTCATGAATGGCTTCGTATAATAAATATACTTGTGCATATATTTCACAAATCAAATAGACCCCAGAGGGTTCATTGATCTGCTGAGAAAGCAAGAGCAGACGCGTTTCTGGCTTCTTGGCCTTCATCAGTACCCTGTAGCTTTCCCGACAAATTCAACTAAACTGACCCGGGTTAAGCCTTTCAGAGACGGCTCGGTCGATCATTATAATCGCCCACGCCACCTATGAAACAAAACACGGAAATCAGCCTCTCCCCACCAGTGAATATTTGAAGCGTGAAATCATATGCCACCATTCACTCGATATTAAATCAAGAACGAGTCCCACAGAGCTCAGACAGTATCTTCTCAATGCCATGAACGCTGTTTAGCGTTTTCAAAAATAATAATGAAAAATGGCGATACCGTTGTTAAAAATCAACAAGTTAAGAGCGTTCCTGCTAATCGGGTCCTTCATGAATGGCTTCGTATAATAAATATACTTGTGCATATATTTCACAAATCAAATAGACCCCAGAGGGTTCATTGATCTGCCGAGAAAGCAAGAGCAGACGCGTTTCTGGCTTCTTGGCCTTCATCAGTACCCTGTAGCTTTCCCGACAAATTCAACTAAACTGACCCGGGTTAAGCCTTTCAGAGACGGCTCGGTCGATCATTATAATCGCCCACGCCACCTATGAAACAAAACACGGAAATCAGCCTCTCCCCACCAGTGAATATTTGAAGCGTGAAATCATATGCCACCATTCACTCGATATTAAATCAAGAACGAGTCCCACAGAGCTCAGACAGTATCTTCTCAATGCCATGAACGCTGTTTAGCGTTTTCAAAAATAATAATGAAAAATGGCGATACCGTTGTTAAAAATCAACAAGTTAAGAGCGTTCCTTTCTCGGCAGATCAATGAACCCTCTGGGGTCTATTTGATTTGTGAAATATATGCACAAGTATATTTATTATACGAAGCCATTCATGAAGGACCCGATTAGCAGGAACGCTCTTAACTTGTTGATTTTTAACAACGGTATCGCCATTTTTTATTATTATATTTTGAACTATTAAAATAATGTTTACGTCCGCCTATACGTAATCAAATATCAGGAATAAATGGATAATCTGCTATTATTGTCTCCAGCCTTGCTATAGACATTTCGATGATACTTTCCTTAGGTATTTCGAATTGTGAAAACTATGCACCGAGTGTAAGTTGCAACAACCCATTCCACGAAGTTAAATAATTGGCGATTGCTAATTTAATCTTGATAATTGAACTAATATCTCGATTTTATTTATTTTATGATGCAGT
The DNA here is from genome assembly GCA_937662695.2 of Halyzia sedecimguttata. Lineage (NCBI taxonomy): Eukaryota > Metazoa > Arthropoda > Insecta > Coleoptera > Coccinellidae > Halyzia > Halyzia sedecimguttata. The sequence goes on from OW569413.2 coordinate 110,943,820, forward strand.
TCTGTCATAAGAATCCATTGATATCATTCCCAACTCTGAGAAAACTATAATAGTTTCGGAGATATGTTTTCTTAAAAATTGAACAAGGGCACCAACGCTCCTGCCACAGGGCCTTCGCCTATTTTTGGAATGCAGTTTCATCATAAGAATCCATTGATATCATTTTCAACTCTAACAAATTAATACTTTCGTAGATTTGATTTTTTTAATTTAAATCGTAACTCTATGTGTTCACAGAATGCTGTAATCGTAAGTAATCATCATTGTCATCTGATCTACCGATAAGATACATGTCAAACAAAGTATGATTGAATGCAAAACGAACAATGAATGCAATGAACAATGAAATAACCTCATATACCGATTATTACTCTTCGATAATCCAAATGATGACGGAAATATATACTTTGGTTAGTTAATCAAATTGGGTTCAGTATATCTCCAGTAAAAACAAAACTGGAGATTTGGCTAAGTTTCAATTGATATAGTATAATTTTCACAGTAGATTTGGGGAATGAATATCTCGGAGGTTCGTTAGTGGCTAGAATCTGTCTGGTGGTTTCGGATTAATAATTTTGTTCTATCTTGGTCTTTTTTAAATCACACTCTTAATATTATTATTTATTTATGATGCAGTTCTATCATAAGAATCCATGGATATCATTCCCAACTCTGAGAAACCAATACTTTCGGAGATATTATTTGTTAAATTTTCAACAGAGCCCCTGTAAACAGGGCTTTCCCACTTTTTCAATAATGAAAGTTTATTGAATGATAAATGCGTTCTATTGAACGAATCGATAACGATGTGTCACATATTCGCGGCATATTATAAAGGTGAAATATGGTAGTAGACTAACAACGGATCGAGAGTACCAGAGTGAACAGCGTGATACATCCTGAACTCGGCATGGCGTTTAACACCTTAGCAATAATAAAATCGCTTTCAATAAAACCTTCATAATAACGATATAATATCGCAATTCCAACTATGTCACTGTTTCCTGCTTCATATACATGGACTGATGAGAAAAAGTATAGTAATGGCAAATTGAACTTTACACAACTATAATTCTTACCACCCGCCGCTATTAAAGCATTCACTGAGGATTTATGTTTGTAATTACAAGCTCTTTTTCTGCGCTAGTAGCATAACTTTGTAATTTCGTTGAAATGTATTTTGTAAATTCTTGTCCAAAGAAAGGGGGGAAGCCCTGTGGCAGGAGCTTTGGCGCTCTCGTCCAATCTTTGACAAATCATATTTCCGAACGTATTGGTTTCTCTGAGTTGGGAATTATATTAATGGATTATTATGATATAACTACATCATGAGAGAAATTAAAATCTCTTTGTGTCTTATCATTATATTAAGGTCCAATTTTGGCTACAAGTGTTCCAAAACTATCAGGAGTCATATTGAAAAATTGAGTAAATAAAATAGCCAGTTTTATTTATGAAACAAATCTAATATAACGAGTCCAGATAGAACCCAAACCAGAATACGTATTTAGGAAATATTAAATAGTGTTACGAAGGAATAACTACCTGTACGTTAGTTGTAAATCCCATTCTAAATCTTCAATAATTAGAGAATGACTCGTAAATTATGCTCGACTTCCTTGCATCATTCATTTTCGACTCACTAACCAAAAAACTCTGCCTATGAACTCACTGAATCCCAATTTAAAATAGTTTACGTGCTTACATCAACTAAACTCTCCAGAAATACACTTTCAGTTTCGTTCATTAATGTCGTTTACCTTTCAAACTGGACCTTCCGCAAAAAGATAGAACACTGACAGATAGAATTCGTATTCTGTGAAAACGTAGAAGTACGATGTATTATTGAATTATTGAAAATTGTTTTTGTTACTCCGAAACAATCGGGCTGATTTTGCCCAATAACGAACTTAACCGAGATATTTGGGTCCCAAACCTACTCTGAAAACTTCAACTTCAACTGGAAAAACTTTGAAAACCAAGACAATTGATCACGGCGTATTAGAATGACATAAGGTCGTCATTCTAATACGCCGTGATCAATTGTCTTGGTTTTCGAAGTTTTTCCATTGTATGCTCTCTCCAAAGCCTTACTTCGGAATTTTGCCTTGAAAATGAGGATATATAACGTTCCTCGAAATGTCGGCTATTTTTTGTAATTGATTAACAACAATAGAGTCCACTTACCTGAAAACACTGTGTATTTTTATTTTTCAGAATTGCCAGATCGGCAGATATATAAATTTGTATTATTTGGAAGTCAGAAAGGCAAAAGGCAAGGACAATTAATATAGTGAACGTTAATGAATTTTTTGGAGAATGTAGCAGGAAAATCACACATATTTAAATTGAAGAGAAGGGGTGCTAAAACTGATTCTTGTGGGAGACCATTATACACATTTTTGAGATTACTGGTATTATTATCAACAAAACACGAAAACTTATATCTGACAGCACACTTTCGAGTATTCAAACAATATTTCCACATTTAAAATGGGTATACACTCTTCGAATGTCATTGTATATTGTATATTGTTGTAGGGGGTAACGTTGCACTGCGACCTTAAGGTCGATTGTGTTCCGCCTTCAGAGCTTTCGATGTCATTACCATCTACAGTTCGCCTTCCAGATTCAGAGTTCCGATGAACTCCAGTATCTGGGATGGCTTCAAGGAGGCTACGTCTTCGCTCCTGCAGATTTCTTGCCTAAAGCATTCCTTGTGTTGGTTTGAGATGGCGAGGCGGTCCGTTATCAGGTGAACAGGAGTTTCATCCTCCTCCCAACAGAATCTGCACTCGTCAGTTTCTGCTAGCCCTATTCTCATCTCATAATATGCTTCCTAAGGGCGCAGTGCCCTGTGAGGAAGCCAGTGGGGAGGTGCAGTGTGTTCTTACTGAGGTCCAAGTATTTGTTGGATCTGACAGTATCAAAGTTCCGGAGGAATTTCTTGGAGTGATAAATTCCGGGGAGAGATCTCCAGAAAATACCTCTCACAGTTTCTTCTTTCGTCCGGAATACACTTTTGTAGGTGTATCTACCAACCCTACAGTATTGTTCCGGGCCAATAACGGGGGTTTGTGCTCATTTCTTAGCAAGTGTGTTGGCCTCGGACGTCATATAACAATATCAATAGCGCCCAAAATTTTCATACTGTTGTAGGCAAGCTCTCTGGAGTGTAATTTCGGAGATATAGCGATCACTCCAGGCGGGTTTCGCACACAAAAAGTACACGGTTGGTAGCACCGAAAACTAATTCGAAAATTATTTTTATCGATGAGACGCATTATAGACGTCAATCAGTTAATAGCGGTCTAAACCTAAACAATTACACTAATTCAAAACACCATATTTATAAGTCACGGGATGAAGAAGGCTAACTAACCGATGTTCAGTAAGTGGCCTATTGATTCGATTTCGTGATTTGTTACAGTCGATTGTTCGACTTCCCGAAATGACCGAGGAACAACGAAAAGCGTATTTGTAAGGAGCTTTGATTGAAGAAATGATCAAATGAAAGTTGAAGGTGTTGTTGTATAATAATTTATGATACATTGAATGTATATGAACTAATAACGGAGATCGAGATGTTGAAAAGGAGATGGCTTGGAAGTTACACTTCACAAATCCGATACATGGTTCACAATGGACCATAGAAAATATAAACTACAGTGGACCCCCGGTAGTACGACAGACGTTTTGCAAGGCAGTATCGGACTATCGACTTTGTCGGCTCAAAGAGTACTGCCTAAGACCCGCTGAAGTCCGGAATTATTTGAAAATAAATTCGATTAAGAGTGTCCAATACAGGAGAACGGACAATCAAATTCACCATGGTGAATTCGATTAAGAGTGTCCAATACAGGATGTGTGATGAAATAACACGATTTTCCCAAGAACATAAGCGCAGAAATATGTCATAATGACATTCATATTTTTGAAGGTTCTCGCAAAAATACGACCATATAGACAACATATCATACGACGATTCGCATCCAGCTACCGAACTCACAAAAGGCTGCTCGGTTCTCCAACAATATGAATCCGATCGTGTTTAAACTTGGAACTCTGCAGAAGAGTTAGGTTCTGAAGGCTCTTCCAAAATTTCAACCATGCCGGACGAATAGGTTATGATATCTAAATTTTTTTTTCAATAATTTTTTTGAAATTTTCTAGTTATACTATCTTCACGAAATTCTGCAAGAATTTTTGCGTTGGCATTCTACAACTAATAACAATGTTTGAATTTAATCGGTTTTGTATTTTTCCAGTTAATGAGGAACAAAAAACAACCAAATTTCAGAAGGCTATAACTCTAAAACCGTTAGGCCGATTATGCTTATAAACGAACTCAAATGTCGCATTCAGATGCACAACCTAACCTAAAAATTTCGAGACGCTATCTCCGTTCTCAGGTTATTGTGTCATAAATAATATTTTTTAATAATTTTTATAAAATTTTCTAGTGACACGATTCTCACAAAATTTGACAAACGTGCTTAAGTTTATATTCTACAACTACTCACCAAGTTTAAATTCGATCGGATCGAACTTGTCCGTCGTATTGGGATGCGCCACCTACCCTGAAAATTTCAAGTCGCTAGCTCTTTCCGTTCTCAAGTTATCGTGGCAACGGCCGGACGGCACCACAGAATTAAATTTCACATTTGGGCAAAATGATAACGTGATGTTCCCCAGAACATACGAGCAAAAATGAGGTAATGGTTGTCCGAAATCAAAATGAACTCTAAGCCGTTGTTTCTTTCTCCAATTTCTTTTCACGAAATATGCAAATCGCACATAAATATCACGAATACATTATGGATTGCGATTTTTTTCGTAGGAACATATTCAATTATTGTTGCAGCCAGAAGCCAGGAAGATATCCAACCCAACGTAAATTGGCTTTTATCAAACGGCCCGTTTAAGGTTAATAATATGCATCCTTTCATTATTGTGATTGGCACATTCAATTAATATTAACATAAGAGGTCAGATCTAGTCAGACCTCCGCCACAGAATTTATTCAATTACTCATTTTGATACTGGTGGTGAAACTCATTATGGTCTTTTTGTTTTATTTTCGTATTTTAAATAACTGACAGGCAAGAAGGATGGATACTGTGGAAGATCTACAGAGTGATCGTAGTAATGGAAGGCTTGATGTGTCTGAAAATCTAGATAAAATTATTATAGAGCAATGACATGGGGTTGGAAGCTAAATCGTTCACAGTGGCGGATCAACCTAACTGGGGGCCTCAAGCGAAAGACAAATTTGGGGCCCCTACTTTGTAGGGTATGCAGGATGGTTCAGTTTGAAAGGTGAAAATCCAGGAGAAGATGAAAAATCGAGAAATAATATGAATTTTCTTGATTAACTATATTTGGGAAATGCTTCGTTTACAAAGTACAGGACGTTTCATTGGACAACATCGTATTAATTAACTTTGGCCAAATGGCTGGAGTTAATTGAATGAAATTTTATAGGCCTCACTTACCAGCGTGGTACCAAGTTTTGTGATGGAAACTATTTACTCAAGAAATTTGCTCACCGGAAAACAATTAAAGAGAGCTTCATTCTCACAAATTGAGTGAGACATTCAGAATTGATGTTTAATTTCAAGAAAAGCAGTGGTGTAACAATTTTTCCCCAAAAATATCCAGTTATGTGGTATTACGGACGCCACTGGAAGGATAAGAATAGTATATTCTAAAACAAGTTGCAGAATGGGTTGATGTTCAAACACGAATGCCAGTTTTCGAACGCATGAGTGTTGGAATTGCCTTCAGCAACGAGTATTAGACGATATTTTCTCTATTTCAGGCAAGTTTTGTAAAATACTGTTGAAGTTTAATGAAAAATTAGGAATTTACATCCTAGTGACTTTTGTATTGTATCTTGGTAGTTGGTGTGACTGTTACGAAAGTTGACAGTTCATGAAATTTGAATTGTACCTAGAGCATGGAGATCAGATTGAACAGTTTCCTAATATCATGAATGATTCAAAATTAGCAAGAAGGAAATCTCTAGTAGGTACCTTATTTTTTTATGAAAATAAATCCTTTCCTCTCAACAATTATTTCACCTTATCCAGATTATCTTATATTGACAATAATTGACGTGTGTTGAAATTTGATAGGATCGAATGTCAGTTTTGACTACCACTAGCACTATTTTTAGTGCTAGAATAAACTCATTACGATACTGAAATAGAGAAAAATAGTTTCCAGCACAAAACTTGCTTCCACTCTCGAAATTAAGGCCTAGAAAATTTCATTGAAATATCTCCAATGTTTGGCAAAAATTAATAAATGTAATTGTTTCTAATCAAACTTGAAATAGTTTGTAAATGAAGCATTTCCCGAACATAGTTCATGAAGTTAATTCATATTATTTTTCGATTATCTATCGTCTCAAGGATTTTCCGCCCTTCAAACTGGACCACTTTGCATATAAAAAATAGAAAAGGCGTTTTTTTTTTTAGATTTCAGACTTCAAATTTTTAACAGATACAGATACAGAGCTCCACTACCGCAAGCTTAGCCATTTTTGTGTGGAAGTATTAATATTCGTATTTTACATGAATTTGTAATGTCTCAACAATGAGAAAATTGTCATTTTAGATTTTTTACTCATATTTATTCTTCTTATTCTTAAATGCAAATTTCTGATTTTTCTGAATTATTCATATAGAAATTAAATATCGATTCTTCAGAAAATTAGGAATGTTCAGGAATTTATGAGGTGTTATTGGAATAAAAAGTTGGAAAGCCCTGTGGACAGGGCTTTGGCGATCTTGTTCAGACTTTGACTAATCATATCTCCGAAAGTATTGGTTTCTCAATTCAAATAATAGTTTATTTATCAAGATTAAATGAGCGATCTGCAATGATTTGACCTCGTGGAATGGATTGTTGCAACTTACACACGGTGCATAGTTTTCACAAATGAAATATCTAAGGAAAGTATCATCGAAATGTCTAGAGCAAGGCTGGAGACAATCATACCAGATTGTCCATTTATTCCTGATATTTGAATAGGTATAGTCTGCAGAACAAATTATTTTAATAGTTCAAAATATATTAATAAAATACAATCCTCTCTTCATAATTTAATAGTTTAGACCACCAATACATTCATTTTGTATTATGAACCTTAACTCGAGAAAAAATATTTGATACACAAATGTACCTAGATCCTTATTTCAGTATTTTTTTGCTAGCCACGTTATAAAAATACTGTACATAGAAACATGTTTCACTACTTAAGGAAGTAAAAGGTAATATTAACCTCGGTGGCCAACGAACAGTAATTTCTTTTGATGATTCCTTTATGTTGTTCTTTCCTGTTGCCTTCAAAAATTACATCATTAAAATGATCCGATTCTTCTGAAATATCATCCCTAATATTTATACATAAATTATTCAATATACAGCAAGTCAATATTATTTTAGGTATCAAAACAGTCTTGTATATATTCACAAATTCAAGAATCGGATACTTGTTTTCCAACACAAAATATTTTCAAAGTACAAACTAGAACGGAAATAAATATAACGTCTTTTATAGGTGGATAAGATGACATGAATGAACAGTGAACACAGATAGAACACAGACAGATAGAATTCGTATTCTGTGAAAACATAGAAGTACGATGTATTATTGAAATTCTGAAAAATTGAAATTGACATCAATGGATTCTTATGATGCAACTGTCGATTTTGCCCAATAACGAACATAATCGAGGTATTTATCTTCCTAACCTACTGTGAAAATTTCAATTCTTGATCAGTGAGTCGAACCAAATCGTGTAAGATCAATTTCAGCCAAAATTCGAAAATTACAGACATTTGGGCAAATTGATAAGCACTCTGTTCCGAGGAATAAGAGCGCCAAAAATGGACAAAGAACTTTTTAAGAATTGAACTCTAATTTTGAAAATGAAATATTCAAAGGTATCGTACTGAAGCTACTGCTTTCATCATTTTCGTTATTCTCAATGTGCCACGGCTGAAATTCGCATCTGTTGAAATAACCTGAAGGTCAACAATCAAACAATCAGAAATTTTCTCTGAGGGCACTATAATAGTAATTCATTCTTCCATTCCCGACCATTTTGTAATTATTTCAATTTGAAATCATTTCAAAGAATCATAATGGCATCGTGAATTAGTGAATAATAGCATCTTATTACCTATCAATGAATGAAACAGGTATAATTAATGGCAACTTAGGACAAAAATGTTCGTTAAAGGCGTCTTCTAAAGAGCACATCAAGTTGATTTACGAGCTGTCTGCGAGTTGGTCCGTGGATATTTCAGCGTCAGATGAGTAACAGAAGCTTCTCGTGTAGTTATGGTCCCAGCGATGCCCATTTATGAAGCCGAAAAATCTAATAATTGACATGTCACCGTAGCACACCGCTATCACCACCATCAGGTGTCGTTGGATAGGTTAAGCGTGAAATTCGAATTTGATACAATTTCTCGGAATATTTCAGACTTGGGTTAAAATTCTCTCGAGAATATCATTTTTGGGACTCTTGTTCCTCGGAACAGATTGTTCATTCATTTGCTCAAATGTCCGTTATATTCCAATTTTTGGTCTTAAACGATTTGGTTCGTCACACTGATCACGAATCCGTGATCAAAGTCGATTCTTTCCGGCCAGCCGGGTCAGCTGGCCGCTAACACGATAACTCTCGAACGGAATAAGTTAGTTATTCTAAAGGGTCCGCCAAAATTTTTTTTTTGAAAATGCAATAAAAAAAAAACTACTGAATATTTTCTCAAATTTCTCTTTTTATTTGAAAGTACAATCCTTCCGGTTAATAATGGAAAATAATGTCATTCAAATGGCTGCCTCGGCTAGACATGCAGTAGCCTACACGATCGGTCCAATTTTTAAACACATTATCGATTGTGTGCAGCTGTATTTCACTAATGGCTTCACGAATATTGTCCTTTAAAGCGTCAATTGTCTCTGGCTTGTTGGAGTAACACTTATCTTTGACGGCACCCCACAAATAATAGTCCAACGGTGTCAAATCGCAGCTCCGAGGTGGCCAAACGACATCAGCTCTGCGGGCGATAGTGTGATCTTCAAAAACAGGGCCCAAAACATCGAGTGTAGCTTCGGCTGTGTGGCACGTAGCGCCGTCCTGTTGAATCCAAATGTTGCCAATATCCTCCTCTTCAATTTTTGTGGACAAAAATTCGGTCAACATGGCCCGATAGCGATCGCCATTGACTGTAACGGCCACTACTTGTTAATTTTCAAAGAAAAATTGCCCAATTATGCCTCTGGACCAAAATCCGCACCAAACAGTGACTCGTTTTGGGTGTATCGGCTTTTCAATGTATGCGTGCGGGTTTTCTGTGCCACAAATGCGACAATTCTGCTTGTTTACATACCCGCCAAGATCAAAATGGGCTTCATCTGAGAAGATGATTTTTTTGGCTAAATCGGCATCTTCTGTAAGTCGATTGCAGGCCCACTTAGCGAAGAGAAAACGCATTGGATGGTCAGTTGGCTTCAACTCCTGAACCAATTGGACTTTGTATGGCGTCATACCAAGGTCTTTATGCAAAATTCGTCTCAATGATGATGATCGATAGTGGGCCCTGAGCAGTAATACAATTGTAAGAATTATTGTACATTTCAAGAATCATCGTAATTTTTTTTATGAACATTCCTTTTTTTCTGAATAATTAAAGCAATTATCGACCTTATCAAATGTCTCTACTACTGAATGTTATTACAAATATCCTCCAAAGTAATATGGGGATAAAATATTGAAAACTTTGCGTTTGACGGATTTACTCATTTCAAATATTTTCCGAACGGATAGAGATACAGAGGAAATAGATACATAAATCTAAACGTCGTGGATATCGAGATGTGAAAATCATAGATTTCGGACGGGAAAGAAGAATTTTTCTTCGATTCCGGGTCAAAAATATTTCTAAGTGCCGACCCAAAAAATTTTATTCATGGTATATCGATACGGAGCTCGTGTCTAATTAAATCGAGGTCGCTGATCACGAATATGTAATTAGTTTTTCCCTAAGTGGCGTACTTTGGGAAAATTTTCACTTAGAGTGAAAAAATGGACGAAAATAGGTCAATTTTGGAAGTTCACACCGCCCAACAAAATCGGAGTAGGGTGTTTTTGATTTTTGCCGTCATATACGGAACCTTTATCTACTGAATAATCCATACAGAAAATGTCCAGGTCATACTATTCGGAAATTATGATTTTTTTTCCAAGGGTCTGGTTTTCGGAAAATTCATTTCGCGGTATTTCCGCGGAAAATTCTCTAATGAAAAATCCGATCATATCTTCGTAATCTACGGCCCCGAATTAGTAAATGACGAATTTTGCATCGAAATCGGAGACCGGTCGAATTTTTGCAATTTTTTAATACATTAGCCTTAAAAAAATCCCATTTTTCGAGAAAAATTTTTTGACGCAAAACTATGAAACGGGTACTTATTCTTATAGATTCGGGGCCGTAGATTCTGAATCTACCATCAGATATTTATTACAAAAATTTTCCGAGGAAATATCGCGGAAAGAATTTTCCGAAAAATAGACCCTCGGGAAAAAAATCATAATTTCCGAAGCGTAAGACCTGGACACCTATTGTTCAGATTATTCGATAGATAAAGGATCCAAATATGACGTAAAAAATCAACAACACCCTACACCGATTTTTTTGGGCAGTGGAAAGTTCCAAAATTTACCTATTTTCGTCAATTTTTTCACTTTAAGTGAAAATTTTCCTAAAGTACACCACTTAGGGAAAAACTAATTATATATTCGTAATCAGCGACCTTGATTTAATTAGACACGAGCTCCGTATCGATATACCATGAAAAAAATTTTTTGGGTCGGCACTTGGAAATATTTTTGACCCGGAATCGGAGAAAAATTCTTCTTTCCCGTCCCAAATCTATGATTTTCACATCTCAATAACCAAATTTTCCCCGATTATTGGTCGGTGGACGACGTTTAGATTTATGTATCTATTTTTTCTGTATCTCTATCCGTTCGGAAAATATTAGGAAATGAGCGAATCCGTCAAACGCCAAAAAGTTTTCTCAAGTATCCAACACATAAAAAAATCTACAATTTTCCGATTAGGTCGACGCGGCTTTGGTTATTCACTAAATCGGGGACGCAGATCACGAATCTGTAATTAGATTTTCAGTATCTCGATTAGTTTCGGAGCAATGACGAAAAAAGTCGCAATTTCTGGCTCTACCTCTGGAAAATGGACTAATCAGTCGGATTTTTCGCCATATTACCAAAATTAATCGAGATACGGAAAAACTAATTACAGATTCGGAATCTACGCCCTCGATTTAGTGAATGGCCAAAGCCGTGGCGGTCTAATCGGTCAATTCTAGATTTTTGTATGGGTTAGATTGGGTTTCTGAAAATTGAGATATATTTTCGCATGAAAGAAAGCATGGATTATTATTACCTACCGCGTAATTTTTTTATTTTATTCGGATTTTACCGTTCAGAATTCTCGTCCCTCGTTTGGAATTCTTTCGGGAACGGAATTGGTCTGAATACCTGGCAAAATATCATGAAATATGTTGTTCAAACAAAATGACAGATTGTCACAGGCGATAGGTCTCAAAAAAGTTTCAAGATCATAGAGGAACATGAAAATCTTGAAAGACAGATATGTTAATGAAGTTTATAACTTCATGAGATAATTTCGAGTCGAAAATCGGAAACTGTTGAGACCTTGTTTGGTCGAATGTGAATACAGTGGACTAATTCAACTCGATCGTTGGAATATTGGGATATTTCGGCAATATTTTCACCAATATAGATCCGATCGAGTTCAAATCTAGAACTTTACTGTAAAATAAGGTTTTGTAGGTTCGTAGAATTTCAACTATATCTGACTCATAGTTTCTGAGATACAGAATTTTTTTTAATATATTTTTTTTAATTTTCCGTTCATGCGATCTTCACGAAATTTTGCACATTTCTTCGCGTCGGTATTTTTCAACTACTTACCACGTTTTGAGTCGATCAGATTATTATTTTTCGAGTTATTAGGAAAACAAAATTTCAAATGGCTATAACTCTGAAACTACTCAGTGGATTTTGCCCATTAACGAACTTATTTGTCACATTTAGACCTCAAACCTACCCTAACTCTCTAACCTTTTGCGTTCTGAGCTCGGATTCTTGATCTGTGAGTAGAAACTAATTGTTCAAGACCATTATCGGTCAAATATTCGAAAATTACAGACATTTGGACGAATTGATAGGCACTCTGTTCGTAGAACAGCGCGCCAAAAATGGAGGTCAAACAGGGCAAAAATAAGGGGATTAGGCAGGGGAAAGAACATCAGAACAATTTGGTGTTGAAATATTCAACCTGGTATATAAAATTTGCGGCGTTTTAAATAGAATATAACTCACCCGCGATCTGTACGCAGACAAAGTTGCAGAAAAAGGCCCCAGGTCTACGTCCATCGTTAGTAAATCGGCCCAATCTAGACCGTAGAACAATATGTTGCAATAAAAATATCACAAAGTTAACTCTAGAGTAGACATACCATAATTCATTTAAAACCAATAAAAATGCCAAATAAAGTAAACAAAGCCGCCAACGAATGATTTAGAGCCGGTCACGTTCTTTTTTATTTATCACTGTGTTATAAATTGTCGGTTAGTTATATTCGCTTTGAAAAAATTATAGAGTTTAATTGGATATCGAGCTAATTGGAAATCGACCTAGCAATCTGACAGATACACCCACGTTCTTATTGATTCATTCGATTCTGTGGCTTGGAAATTAATATCGGACTTCGTTATCTAATTTATTCTATTATGTACTGGAGAAATATTAAATTGAATTGGAAGTTCGTTAATGAAGGTGAAGGTGAGATCGAGAATTGCTCCACACAAATTTCCGAATTGGGAAATATTATTACCTCAAGAAAAATAACTAGGTACCTATACTCCATTCACTTTTATAAAGTCTCCTGGTTGGCCATGATTTAGGTCTGTCACGTTTTTGTAACTGAAACAGAGGCAGGTTGGTACTGGTGAAATATCGTCAAGGTCAAAACAATTCACCGAGATGTTGCCAATGTCTACTCTCAACAATCAACATAATTGTCCATCTTAGACAAGATGTTATCACAGACCATTATCTTCGAATAATAAAGAACTATTCGCTTTGAAATTGAAAATGCCGAAAGTAGTTTTGATGAAGCAGAGACAAGGTATCGTGAAGTGCTATACAGAACCGAAATCTGTAATAGGAAAACTTCATTCTGACATGGTGAACTTTCGAATGAAATTTCTTAGTTTCCTATCACTATATTTTATTGAGGTATAAGAATGACTCGGGTTTCGAGTTACTACTACATTTTGAAACTGGTGTATTTGAAGTTGTGCAACAAGGTTTTTAAATGTCTTCTTGAGAAAAGTTTGGAATTTGATAGGTACGTCTGTTCGTTTATAAGTTTTCCTACCGGGTTATTCAGGTACTTTTATTCTTTTTGGCGCTCTAGTTCCTCGGAACTGAGTGCTTATCAATTTGTCCAAATGTCTGTAATTTTCGAATTTTTCGATGAAAATGGTCTTAAACGATTTGGTTCGACTCACAGATCAAGAATCCGTGGTCGAAAATCATTCTGTCCGGCCGGCCGTAGGCACGATAACTCTCGAACGGAATGAGCTAGACAGTTGAAATTTTCAGAGTAGGTTTGGGAGATGAATATCTCGGCTAAGTTCGTTACTGGGCAAAATCGGACAGATGGTTTCGGAGTAACAAAAAAAAAATTTTTTTTTACAAAACAAATTCAAAATTAAATTTTTTTCAATAAGCAGTTTTACCATAAGAATCCAATGATATCATTTTTAACTCTAACAAGCTAATACTTTCGGAGAGATGATTTTTCAAAATTTCAATAATAAATCGTATTTCAACGTTGTCACACAATGATATAATTATTCTATGTATGAATTGTCATAATGTCAATTTATTTTCCTGAGACATGTCATTATCTAATCAATCGAAGAATTGTGAGCGAAGTGAGAAAAATCTCAGTTGTTTGCTCCGAAATTAGTTTTTCTCAGAAAAGTCTTACATTTCGGAACGGAACATGAAGTAAGAGATCTGAGAGTAGTGAGACTGCTTTTCATCCATAGACATAGATATAACTCTCGAACGGAATGAGCTAGGTAGTTGAAATTTTCAGAGTAGGTTAGGGAGATGAATATCTCGGTTAAGTTCGTTATAGGGCAAAATTGGCCAGATTTAATTTGATTTCTTCCATGGTGCAGTTCTCATTCTCATGATTGCTCATTTAATCTTGATAAATAAACTATCTTTTGAATTGAACTTCCTTTATGATGCAGTTCTATCATATGAATACATTGATATAATTCCCAACTCTGAGAAACCAATACTTTCGGAGATATAATTTGTCTGTTTGAACTAGAGCGCCAGTCCACAGGGCTTGAACCCATTTTTTCAAATGGACTATCACAAAGTAACAGACTATTCTATCCATTAGTTTTCAATAAAATTCCAACACTTGATTCGTGATTTCCATACAAGAAAATAGCATAATTGAATATTTCAACCAGTTTATATACGTGAAATATATATAGTAACAACAGAGGAAAAAATTTCTTCTACAGTCGCCAGGACTGTGGAATTATTGAACTCACATAATATCTTCTCAAATTCATTATGTTTCCGAAGTAAATTCACATTATGAAAATACGTAATTACTACGACTTCTTTGTAGATAGGACAACGTTGCGTAGTTATCTGACAGGAAAATTACTATAATCAAACATTGGGGTCAAAAATAAACTGTGTTGTGTCTGTGGTAGCGTAAGGACCCATTTTCCAATAAGGAAAAATATTATGTATCTCACGATAATTTGAGAACGGAAAGATATATCGATCTGAAATTTGCAGGGTAGGTTGCGCATCCGAATGTAACATTTAAGTTCGTCAAATGGTATAATCGGCCAAATTATTTTGGAGTTATACTCATCTGAAATTTTGTTGGTATTTCCTCTATAACGCAAATTATACAAATCTGATCCAATTAAAACACTTTAAGTAAGGTACTCGTAGATTGCCGACCTACTAATTTTCATGGAATTTCGTGAATATCATATCCTGGAGTTACTTGAGGCGTAAGTTTATTCGTATTTCAATTCCATTAGAATGAATATGTCTAAATTTAAAATTCTTTGATCATAGACGATTCTCTACTGAAGTCTGTTATTAAAATGGGTTCAAGCCCTGTGGACAGGAGCTTTCTGGCGCTCTAGTTCAAACAGACAAATTATATCTCCGAAAGTATTGGTTTCTCAGAGTTGAGAATTATATCAATCTATTCTTATGATAGAACTGCATCATAAAGGAAATTCAATTCAAATAATAGTTTATTTATCAAGATTAAATGAGCAATCATGAGAATGAGAACTGCACCACATTTTCAAATTTTTATTTTGACACTTTGCGGAAATCTGGTCAATACAAAACTTCACATGCGTATAAAGGTCATGATTCTACAATTTGATGCTAAATTTCAGATAGATCGAGTGATCGGTTTCGGAAATATTCATAAAAAATATTTTTACTAAAATCGGCTATAACTCCGAAACCCCTCGATGGATTTCGCCCATTAACGAACTTGTCCGAGATATTTACGCTCCAAAACCACCTTGCAATTTTCAATCCGCTAACTCCTTTCGTTCGAGAGTTATCGTGCCTACGGCCGGTCGGCCGGCCGGACAGAATAGATTTCGCACTCGGATTTTTGATCAGTGAGTCGAACCAAATCGTTTGAGACCATTTTCAGCCAAAAATTCCAAAATTACAGACACTTGGGCAAATTGATACTCTGCACTCTGGTCCGAGGAACTAGAGCGCCAAAAAAACAAGTTTCGTATGACAATTGCCCTAAACAGGTTTAAAGTACCTACAAATAGTAGGTATTCCATAAAACATGTATGAAAGAAGATAAGTAATAATAAAAAATTACCTTGTAATCGATCAAAAATTTCCTGATCTACGTTCACCAAATTTTCTCCTCTCTCGAACTACAGAATTATGCTTTCAATATTTACGTAATATTTTCAAACATTTTCGGGTGAGGTTCCCGTTGCATCGCTAAAATACGAGTATTTCAACCCCAATATTTTTGAAGTTACAATATTCCCTTCTGTCAGTCCCGTCATAAATTGAGAGAACTGAACATTCGTCTATGGATGGAAAGCAGTCTCACTACTCTCAGATCTCTTACTTCATGTTCCGTTCCGAAATGTAAGACTTTTCTGAGAAAAACTAATTTCGGAGCAAACAACTGAGATTTTTCTCACTTCGCTCACATTTCGGAATACACCATATTCTCATAATTCTTCGATTGATTAGATAATGTCATGTCATGTCATAAGTTGACATTATGACAATTCATACATAGAATAATTATATCAATCTGTGAAATACGATTTACATTGAAATTTTGAAAAATCATATCTCCGAAAGTATCAGCTTGTTAGAGTTAAAAATGATATGAATGGATTCTTATGATAAAACTGCTTATTAAAAAAAATTTAATTTCGAATTTTTTTTTTACTCCGAAACCATCTGTCCGATTTTGCCCAATAACGAACTTAGCCGAGATATTTATCCCCCAAACCTACTCTGAAAATTTCAATTCTCTAGCTCATTCCGTTCGAGAGTTATCGTGCCTACGGCTGGCCGGCCGGACAGAATGATTTTCGACCACGGATTCTTGATCAGTGAGTCGAACCAAATCGTTTAAGACCATTTTCATCGAAAAATTCGAAAATTACAGACATTTGGGCAAATTGATAAGCACTCAGTTCCGAGGAACTAGAGCGCCAAAAATGGTACGAAATGTATTCACATATCATGATGACTGAGAAAACGGTATACCTAGAACGATACTAAATTGGTAGTAGTGTGTCCAATAGGGGTGAGTAGACAATAGAACATGCGCGCAAAACCTCCAGACTTCACGTCCCAGATTGAATCAATTTTTTCGCAAGAAGATTCCAAAGAAAAATAAGTGTCATTAAAATGTCTTTTTGACCTCTTTCTCCACATATCGGAATGAAAATCTAAATAACTTTCCATAAATTCCGCGTTGGAAGTAAAAATGGTATTCAATATAAAATTCTTCATCGGAGAAAATTATACATCACATATCAATTTACTCAGTTTGCAAAAATTCCATAATGCGAGGACGCTTACACGCAGAATAACAGTCTCATTGATCGCGTCTCGGCTAATCTAATATAATGATAATCGTGATTGCAATTTAGAAAATAAGCAGAGGCGCTACCGACACATGTACCTGTACAAACTTGCTCCACGTGAAGAGCCGGACTTGCCAGGACATTACACATGCTCGCAAAATTGGCCCATTCCCCTAATTATGAGACCAATACTCATTATACCGCACCGACACCGTCATTACATCATTAAGGCCACTTATATCTGTCAATTTTCCGACTTAATTTCATCCGAGTGATTGCGCCAATGTTCTTCGTTATTAAAAGTCATAAATGCCAAATAAGCGGGCCATTAGGGCTGCATTTTTCCGCAAATTGTGGATGGCGATAATTATTTTCACTTGCATGGTTGCCATATACGAGCATGGTATCGGGGTCGTGATCTCCACAGAGAAATCATGGGTGGTGGGCAGGATGCCTAAAATGTTCATCTTCAATTTAGATAGTAATTTAGATTTAGATGAAAAATTGGTTCATGCCCTGTGGACAGGAGCTTTCTGGCGCTCTAGTTCAAACAGACAAATTATATCTCCAAAAGTATTGGTTTCTCAGAGTTGGGAATTATATCAATGTATTCTTATGATAGAAATGCATCATAAAGGAAATTCAATTCAAATAATAGTTTATTTATCAAGATTAAATGAGCAATCATGAGAATCAGAACTGCACCATGGAAGAAATCAAATTAAATCTGTCCAATTTTGCCCAATAACGAACTTAACCGAGATATTCATCTCCCTAAACTACTCTGAAAATTTCAACTACCTACCTCATTCGGTTCGAGAGTTATATCTATGTCTATGGATGAAAAGCAGTCTCACTACTCTCAGATCTCTTACTTCATGTTCCGTTCCGAAATGTAAGAGTTTTCTGAGAAAAACTAATTTCGGAGCAAACAACTGAGATTTTTCTCACTTCGCTCACAATTCTTTGATTGATTAGATAATGTCATGTCTCAGGAAAATGAGTTGACATTGTGACAATTCATACATAGAATATCATTCTGTGACAACGACGAAATACGATTTATTATTGAAATTTTGAAAAATCAAATCTCCGAAAGTATTAGCTTGTTAGGGTTGACAATGATGTTAGTGAATTAAAAATGATATCATTGGATTCTTATGGTAAAACTGCTTATTGAAAAAATTTAATTTGGAATTTGCTATGTGAAGAAATTTTATTTTATTTGTTACTCCGAAACCATCTGTCTGATTTTGCCCAATAACGAACTTAGCCGAGATATTTATCTCCCAAACCTACTCTGAAAATTTCAACTGTCTAGCTCATTCCGTTCGAGAGTTATCGTGCCTACGGCCGGACAGAATGAATTTCGACCACGGATTCTTGATCAGTGAGTCGAACCAATTCGTTTAAGACCATTTTCAATGAAAAATTCGAAAATTACAGACATTTGCGCAAATTGATAAGCACTCAGTTCCGAGGAACTAGAGCGCCAAAAATGGCCATACCGTTGTTAATAAATCAACAGATCCAGAGCGTTCCTGCCAATAGGGTCTTCATAATGGCTTCGTATAATTAATATACTTATGCATATATTTCACAAGTAAATTAAACTTCGAGGGATTTCATTGATTTGCCGAGAAGCAAGAGCAGACGCGTTTCTGACTTCTTGGCCTTCATCAGTACTCTGTAGCTTCCCAACAAATTCAACTAAACTGAACTGTGTTAAGCCTCTCACAGCCGGCTTGGTCGATTATACATAATCGCCCACGCCACCTACGACACAAAACAAGGTATTCAGCCTTTCCCCACCAGTGAAAATTTGAAGCGTGAAATCATATGCCACTATTCGCTTTTCGTTATTATTTTTGAAAACGCTAAACAGCGTTCATGGCCATGGGAAGATACTGTTTGAGCTCTGCGCGACTCGTTTCTCGATTAAAATCGAGCGAATGGTGGCCTATGATTTCACGCTTCAAATTTTCATTGGTGGGGAAAGGCTGAATTCCATGTTTTGTCTCATAGGTGGCGTGGGCGATTATGTATAATCGACCAAGCCGTCTGTGAGAGGCTTAACACGGTTCAGTTCAATTGAATTTGTTGGGAAGTTACAGAGTACTGATGAAGGCCAAGAAGCCAGAAACGCGTCTGCTCTTGCTTCTCGGCAAATCAATGAAATCCCCTGGGGTTTGTTTGACTTGTGAAATATATGAATATATATGAAATATATATGAAATATATATAGGTAAGTATATTAATTATAAGAAGCCATTATGAAGACCCTATTGACAGGAACGCTCTGGATTTGTTGATTCGATTTAGATGTATTTTATTGCGCGTTTGTTGGAGTTGAGAATGATATCATTGGATTCTCATGATGAAACTACATCTTAGAAAAAATTTAATTTCAAATTTGTAAAGTGAAACTTTTGAAAAATCATATCTCCGAAAGTTTAGTTTGTTAGAGTTGAGAATGATATCAGTGGATTCTTATGATGAAACTGCATCTTAAAACAAATAAAATTGAAATTTGTAATGTAGAAATTTTTTAAAATCATGTCTCCAAAGCAATTAGTTTGTTATAGTTGAGAATGATATCAATGGATTCTTATGATGAAACTGCATCTTAAAACAAATTAAATTGAAATTTGTAATGTCAAAATTTTGAAAAATCATATCTCCAAAAGTATCAGTTTGTTAGAGTTAAGAATGATATCAATGAATTCTTATGATGAAACTGCATCTTAAAAAAAATTGGATTTGAAATTTGTAATGTACACATTTCGAGAAATCATATCACCGAAGGTATTAGTTTGTTAGAGTTGAAAATGATATCAATGAATTTTTATGATGAAACTGCATCTTAAAAATAATTGAATTTGAAAGTTGTAATGCTGAAAAAATTTTTTCTTTCGATACTGCGAAGCTCCCAAGCCGATTTTGCCCAATAATGAACTTAACCGAGATATTTATCTCCCAAACCTACTCTGAAAATTTTAACTATCTAGTTCTTTCGTTCGAGAGTTATCATGTTAACGGTCGAAAGGACGTACGGCCGGACAGAATTGATTTTGGCAACGCATCAGTGAGTCGAACCAGATTCTTGATCACTGAGACGAACCAAATCGTTTAAGGCAATTTTCAGACAAAAATTCTAAAATTACAAACATTTGGGCAAATTGATAAGCACTCTGTTCCGAGGAACAAGAGCTCCAAAAACGAATATTATCACTGTGTGCTGGGGTAACATTCTGATTCCAATGATTCAAACTGGACTAGAGATTTTCGATTGTAATTAGATCCGGACTGTTTCTTGGCCATGACAGGATGGTGATGTTTGGGCACTGAACCACTTCATGGTTCTTTCCACTACTTACGATCCTGCTGGAAGAAGTATCTCAAGCTAGTTTTACAAGGTGAAGATATTCATGAATTTTTTCGCGAAGTCGACCTTGAATTTATTCAGGAATTTCTTCATGAAGTGTGTGGTTTTACACGGCCAAAGAAATTCATGAAGATAAATGTCAAATAACAGTAAAACCAAGTTTAAAGTTCAAAACTAGTAAATATCAGGACGACAACGAAAACAGCTGTAGCTCGGTTCTGAAATTCAACCGTTTTCTACCACAGAACACAACTAGAACTTCGAAACAACAACCTCAACGACCACCGTTTCATGTTTTAAAGCTTTTCCGATAATTTATGGAATGAAACAGATGTTGGTACCCCTGACTCCACGCGAAACTTGTTGTTAAAATAGAACAAGTTCTAATTTATTTGAAGACACGGAGAATTTCTTCATACAGAACTTCGCGAAGAAATTCATGAATTTCTTCGCCGTGCAAAACTAGCTTTATTCATATAAATCATCGATGTAGGAGCTTCGGTTCCAGAATGGCTTCCTAGTATTCATCAAGATTCCAGAATTCCTAACAATAGTGTATCGACCTTTGAAATTTACTTGACAATGAATAATTCGTATTACTACCAATTCTTCTTCGGAGATCGATTTCAAATTATTTCCAGCGGAAACAATAAACTAGACGTACGAAATTAATTTCACGAAAATTAATCGCATCGAAATCCAGCGAAAAATGATTGCCTTCTTCCCGATATCCATTTTTCAAAGGGCAATTGTTTCATCATAAATGAGGTCATATACTATATTAAGTTTATAAAAGTTATTATTGTATCGATAAAAAGCCCGCGCGCGGTCCACCATCCCGACACCACGGGAGACCACGGGCTGCAATTAACTTCGATACAAGCAATTAACGAACAGGTATTTCTTCTGTGGTTCGCCGACGCCGCGCATCTTTCTTCTTCTTCCTACCCGCTGGAAAATTGTGCGCTATATTAGCCAGAACAACGGCCGATTCTTCATTTGAAATAATGTTTTGATTCTACATCTCCAGGTGTGGACGATTTGTTCTTGCGAATCGCTTTGTCTTCCCTGGTCATTGTTCCGTAACAGGCAAGACGTAGGCCGATTTGCGTAATGGTATTGGTGGCTTTAATGGATTGCGCTAATTGTTAGAGAACCGTCCGCAATTTGTAACGATTTCTGGCATTCAGGAATTTATCATGGTGTTTTAACTCCCACTACCTCAAATCTTTATTTTAATTTCAATTTCATTTTTGCGCGTATGTTCTGGGGAACATCGCGTTATAGTTTTGCCCAAATGTCTGTAACTTTCGAATTTTTTTTCGAAAATGGTCTCAAACGATTTAGTTCGACTACCCAATGAAGAATTCGAGGTCAAATTTGATTCCGTCTGGCCGGCCGTTGCCACGATAACTTGACAACGAAAAGAGCTAGCGACTTGAAATTTTCAGGGTGGGTGGCGCATCCTAATACGACGGACAAGTTCGTTAATGGGCATAATCGGCCAGTGGTTTCCGAGTAATAATTTTGTTTTCAACCAATATAAATCCGATCGAATTGAAACTTGGTGAGTAGTTGTAGAATATGAACCTAGGCACGTTTGTGAAATTCTGTGCGAATCGTATGGCTAGAAAATTAGAAAAATATTACGAAAAAAAAAATTTTAAGAACCGCACCCCTAGAAAATTTCGAAAAAATCACGAAAAAACAATTGGTTGAAGCACTGACGTGAAGTCAGAAGCTTTTGCGCGTATGTTCTATTGTCCATTCTTCTGTATTGGACATCCTTAATCGAATTTACCATACCATGGTAAATTATTTTGTCCATTCTCCTGTATTGGACACTTAATTCGAATTTACCATGGTAAACGAGGAAGACCAGCTACCACATGGATTCAGGGAATAACAGAGAGAAATTTATCCGAGGAGGACGTTTATGATGACTGGCTTGGCGATTGGGAACCGGAAGGCGTACTACGCTATGAAACCGGAATATATATATATATAGAGTTGAAAATGATATCGATGGATTCTTATGATAAAACTGCATCTTAAAAAAAAATAATTTGAAATTTGTAATGTAAAAAAAATTTTTTTTTTGTTACTCCGAAACCATCAGACCGATTCTGCCCAATAACGAATTTATACGAGATATTTATCTCCTACACCTACTCTGAAAATTTCAACTTCCTAGCTCATTCCGTTCGACAGTTATCGTGTTAACGGAGGACCGGCCGGACAGAAACGATTTTGATCACGAATTCTTGATCAGTGAGTCGAACAAAATCGTTCATGACCATTTTCATCAAAAAATTACAGACATTTGGCAAATTGATAAGCACTCTGTTCCGAGGAACAAGAGCGCCAAAAATGTGGGAAAGCTCTGTGAACAGGGGCTTTGGCGCTCTTGTCAAATACTAGCGCGTAATTAATTAAACTTTGACAAATCATATCTCCCAAACCTACTCCGCAATATTTCAACTGCCTAGCTCATTCTGTTCGAGAGTTATCGTGTTAACGGACAAACCGGAAAGAATTGAGTTCGACCATGGATTCTTGATCATTAAGTCGATCCAAAACGTATAAGACCATTTTCAACAAAAAATTCATCAGTCCATAAACACGATAACTTTCGAAAGAAGGAAACTTAGATTCGTAGGCAGGTTTTATGTCTAAATGCACCGGTCGAGTTCATGAATAATGTATAGAATAAGAATATTTAAAAAAATATATTATTCAAACGATCTTTTGTAAATAAACGATTATTGGATTTCCCATTAGACTTCACCACTAGCTGGTTCATTGTATACATATTCAAATGACCCGTATTCTTATTACATGGGTACATTTTTATACTGTACTCATGATGAATTATTAATTTCGCAGGTGTATGCTGATTCTAATAACTATGGGTTGATATATTCGCTAACAATTTTGCTTGACATTTTAGACAGCTCTATAGATATATGAAAGCAGTAACGAGGTATCAGGGACACCCTGCCGTTAATTCAATAATGATTAAATTTATTGACTAAATTTAATTCAAACAAACTGCTTCATCGTTTGGTTGTACCTAAATTATGAATTGACAATTCGTCTCCCAGATGAATTTATAGACCATGTAGGAATTATAGAAAATAGAATCTGCAGATACTATTACCAATCTGAGATGATATACCGGGTGTCCAAGTATACATGTTCCAATGGATTATCTCAGCCATCTCAAATGATAAAAATTTTAAAATTTAATGATTTCCAACTTCAACTGAGAAAAACAAAAATTGAAAGTCACCTTCGGTTTGACCGGCTGTGACTCAGACTTTTTTTTTATCTAAAATAGCACCCTACATATCTTTGGCAATTTTTTAATTCTACTCAAAAATACCTTTCCCGGTTGGCCATGAAATTTTGACACATTTCACCGTGTATATTCTGCAAATATTAGGTTATGCTCATTTTACTGTCAGATAACTACGAAACGTTGACACCCCTAAATAGAAGTCGTAGCTATTACCTATTTTTCACAAAGTAATTTTTCTTGGGAAAAATAATGAATTCGAGAAGGTATTATGTGAATTCAACAATTCCAAAGACCTGGTGACTGTTGAAGGAAATTTTTCATATGTTGTTACTATGAAAATATTTCAGGTATATAAACTGGTTGGAAGATTCAGTTATGCTATTTTCTAGTACGGAAATCAAGAATCAAGTGTTGAAATTTTAATGAAAAATAATGGACACAGTAGTCCGTTACTATGTGATAGTTCATTTGAAAATAGAATAAGTACCTGAATAACCCGACAGAAAAACTTCTAAGCGAACAGACGTACCTATGGAATTCCCCACTTTTCGAAATTCTCAAGAAATAAGCCTACAGAAGACATTTAAATACCTTGTTGCACAACTTGAAATATACGAGTTTCGAAATGTAGTTGCACTACGAAACCCGAGTCACTGTTAAACCTTCATAAAATATAGTGATAGGATAGGAAACTAAGTAATTTCATTCGAGAGTTCAACATGTCCTAAGACAGAATGAAGTTTTCCTATTGCAGGTTTCAGTTCTGTATAGCACTTCCTGATACTTTGTCTCTGCTTCTTCAAATCTATTTTCGGCATTTTCAATTTCAAAGTGAAGGTTTCTTTATTATTCGAAGATAATGATCTGTGATCATATCTCGTCTTAGATGATTATTGAGAGTAAAAATTGGCAATGACTGAGAGAATTGTTTTGACATTGACGATATTTCAGGAGTGCCAACCTGCCTTAGTTTTAGTTATAAAAACTTGATAGACCTGAATCATGGCCAACCGGGAGATTTTATAAAAGTGAATGGAGTATACGTATTTGATGATACTCCGCAACTAGCTACCAAGTTTTAATTTGATCGGATGTGTATTGTTCGAAAACAGATTTAGAACTCAGAAGCTGTTCGTCCGATTATGTCCAATAATGGACTTAACCGTTGCATTCGGTTGGGCAACATACCCTGAAAATTTCAAGGCTCTATCTCTTTTCGTTCGAAAGTTATCGCGGCAAAGCGAATCCGACCTCGAACTCTTCATCTGTGAATCGAACGTAGTCGTTTGAGACCTTTTTCAGCAAAATTGGAAAATTATGGCATATGGGCAAAATGATAGCACACTGTTCCCCAGAACATGCGCGCAAAAATTAATCAACGTTTATGAACTTCATCATCTGTCAAAATCTGCCGAATGTTCCTACTTTGAAGCAGTCGACAAGAATGTGGACATTACCGAAATGAAACATAACTTAAAGCATCCCAAAGTTATAATTCTTTTATTTACGACCATCAATAGACCCAATACTCGAAATTCCTTATTTCAACTGCTACGAACACTTTTCTAATTTAATTTTCCCGAATCGATATTTTCGTCGTAAAAATTTATGTAAAATCTCTCCAAACAATAAACATTATAATATAACTGCCGTAAATGTCAAAAAGTCACACATTTTACGGATATTGGAGTATAAACAAAATTAAAATCCCTGAGGTACGCAGCACGAGCTCTTTCTTTGTCTCAGACCGAACAACTGTGACCAATATTTACGATTAATTCAGTTTTGATGCCATAATCTTGAATGGACGCAGGGTCCGTTCGGAAAACACTATAAACTGACATATTTGCATCGAAAAAGCCCGAACGGGTATGGTGACAATGTAAATCATGCCACACTAAAGCTTAAATTCACTCCGCGCTTATTTAATATGTCGTTACGTAGAAACTAGTCACCGCCTGCTGGGTTACTCACTACATGTTAATTTTTTCCACTTAATTGATCAACAAAGGTGAATATAGAAGTGAGATATATCAAAACCACATATGGGCATCGTAAAGGTATTTAATTCGGTTTTATAATGAAAAACGATGTCGTTTTCACACAAAGGTTCGATATTACCTTCCAAAAATACGCGAAGTCCATCTTTTTGGAATCCATTATTTGATCATCATATATCAAAACTGGTAAATAATGTATATTGGGACCAAAACTCCAAAAATAGGTAGTTGTCGCCACCTTCCCCAATACGTGCAGATATTATCGATTAGGAGCTATTAAAAAGCCGAAATTTTTTACGTTTTTTTATAAATATAAAATGTAAATTCTTGCAGTAAGAAACTTTTATATTCATTTTGACGAGTTTGATGAACATGTCACCTCTAAAAGTTTATTATTGGCTGCCGATTAATGTTTTTGCGCTCTCGTTCCGGGGTACCATCACTTGGCAGATATATATAATATTATATATTCTTTTGAACTTGAGCATTACAATTTTTTATCTAACAATAAAGCATGTGTATGAAAAAAGTGTTAGCTGAGGTTAGTGTAACGGGGTACCATATAATTTGATATATGATACTAGAGCTTAGGGAAAAAACCTCAGCATCTCCCCGTTAGTGTTGTGATTTATGAAAATTGAAATTGTTAACAAAATATGCTGAAATATTAAATAATGAAGGGCATCTTTTTCTTTATTATCGCTTCTACCTTCAACAAGCAGAGAAGATTCTCCAAGGTACCCGAAACCCAATCTGAAAAAGGAAAAGACTACGGGAGAAAACGAACAAATTAAAAATGGAATATTCTATATTTCATTAAATAGATTTGAAACTCGCTACCCAACTTGGCAGATGATCAGACTAATAGAATTCATCTTGATTCTTCTCGGCTAAAATCTGCATGGTATCTTTGAGACTCGAAAGGGCATTCAGGAATATTATTTTGATTTTTTAATATTTAAAAAAAATGGGTTCAAGCCCTGTGGACAAGAGCTTTCTGGCGCTCTAGTTTAAACAGACAAGTTATATCTCCGAAAGTATTGGTTTCTCAGAGTTGGGAATTATATCAATGTATTCATATGATAGAACTGCATCCTAAAGGAAATTCAATTCAAATGATAGTTTATTTATCAAGATTAAATGAGCAATCATGAGAATGAGAACTGCACCATGGAAGAAATCAAATTAAATCTGGCCAATTTTGCCCAATAACGAACTTAACCGAGATATTCATCTCCCTAACCTACTCTGAAAATTTCAACTACCTAGTTCATTCCGTTCGAGAGTTATTGTAGAAAAACTTTTTCAAAATTTGAAATTTTTTTTGGCACTTTGCGGTAACCTGGTCAATACTGTGAAGTGTTACATGCGTATAAAGGTCATGATTCTACAATTTGATGCTAAATTTCAGATAGATTGAGTGATCGGTTTCGGAAATATTCATAAAAAATGTTTTTACTAAAATCGGCCATAACTCCGAAACCGCTTGATGGATTTCGCCCATTAACGAACTCGTCCGAGATATTTACGGTCCAAACCCACCTTGCAAATTTAAACCCTCTAACTCCTTTAGTTCGAGAGTTATCGTGCCTACGGCCGGCCGACCGGCCGGACAGAATCGATTTCGACCTCGGATTCTTGATCAGTGAGTCGAACTAAATCGTTTGAGACCATTTTCAGCAAAAAATTCGAAAATTACAGACATTTAAGCAAATTGATAAGCACTCTGTTCCGAGGAACAGTTTCGAGAAAATTTGGTGAACGTAGATCAGGAAATTTTTGATCGATTACAAGGTAATATTTCATTATTATTTCTCTTCTTTCATACATGTTTTATGGAATATCTACTATTTGTAGGTACTTTAAACCTATTTTGGCAATTGTCATACGAAACTTAAAAATTTTCTAGGGGTGTGGTTCTCACAAAATTTTACACACGTCTTTATGTCGATATTCTAAAACTAGTTACCAAGGTTCAATTCCACCGAGTCTATATTTTTTGTTATCGAGAAAATAATATTCCAGGTGGGTATAACTCCGAAACCGACGGACCGATTATGCCCGAAAACGATCCTAACTCTCTCATCCGGATGTGAACCTACCCTGAAAATTGCAAGTACCTATGTCCTTTCGTTCGAGAGTTATCGAGGCAACGGTCACCCATCCAGGTACTGAACTCACACAAGGCTGCTCGGATCTCCAACAATATAGATCCTATAGTGTTCAAACTTGGAAGGTTCTCGCAAAATTTCAGCGATGTCGGATGAATAGTTTCTGATATATAGAATTTTTTTCAACAATTTTTAAAAAATTTTCATGTCATATGATTCTCACGAAATTTCGGAAGAGTTTTTGCGTTGATATTCTACAATTGATAACCATGTTTGAATTGGATCGGTTTTACATTTTTCGAGTTGTTGAGAAAATAACAACCAAACTTCAGAAGGGCATAACTCCAAGGCCGGTTATACCTTATAACAAACTCAAATGACGCATTCAGAGGCGTAAGCTAATATGAAAATTTCAAGTCGCTATCTCTTTGCGCTCTCAGATTATCGTGATATAAATAATATTTTTGAATAATTTTTTTAAAATTTTCTATAGATAAGATTCTCACAAAATTTCACAAACGTCCTTGAGTTTGTATTCTACAACTACTCACCAAGTTTCAATTCGATCGGATTTGTATTGGTTGAAAATTATTACTCGGTAACCATTGGGCCGATTATGCCCATTAACGAACTTGTTCGTGGTACTGTGATATGCCACCTACCCTGAAAATGTCAAATCGCTATTTCTTTCCGTTCTCAAGTTATCGTGGCAACGGACGGCTGGTCGGACAGAATCAAATTTGACCTCGAATTCTTCATCAGTGAGTTGAACCTAATCGTTTGAGACCAAACGGCAAAAAATTCGAAAATTACAGACATTGTGCAAAATGATAACGCGATGTTCCCCAGAACATACGCGCAAAAAGTATCAAATCTGTAATCCTTCACATGTTTTCCTCAATTATTTCAATAAAATTCACGGACCTCCCTCTGCGAAGACAAACGATGGCAAAATACTTTCCGAGACGTCATTCCCTTAGCGTCTTTTCGTCAAAACGTAACTAACAATGCTTTATACACGAGCGATTCTGTAACTTCATTGTTGATTTATAACATATTATTATATCATTCATTAATTCTATCCCGACCATCGGAAGCTAACAGTAGTTTGGTTCATTAGGTACAATGAATTTTCAATCTCGGCGCGTTGTTCATCTCGGCCTGATTTGAATTCCTTTCAGAACATCTATCGATCTAACAAGCAACGCTAATGAATACAAGCAAGAAATTAATGTATGTGTTATACATACTATTAGACAAACTGCGAGGTTGATACTCATTTGTATATCAAAGGATAACCGTTAGGATACCGCTGCTCTTAAAATCTGTATCATGTTCTCCTTCGACTGGAAAGATTTTGGAGTTTTTATTTTCTGTTAATAAATCAATTCCTCGGGGACTAATAATCGAAAAGGACAGGGAACATTTCTGGATAGAGCCTGACGAGCTTCCAAGTTCTTTATAGTGTTCAAGATTCCCGATAAATATTTTTATTGGCGCTCATGTTCCTCGGAACAGAGTGCTTATCAATTTGACCGAATATCTGTAATTTTCGAATTTTTGGCTGAAAATGGTCGATTTGGTTCGACTCATTGATCAAGAATCCGTAGTCGAAATCAATTCTGTCCGGCCGACCGTTAACATAAGAACTCTAGAACGGAATGACAGTTAGACAGTTGACATTTTCAGAGTAGGTCTGCGAGATAAATATCTCGGTTAAGTTCTTTATTGCG
Source organism: Halyzia sedecimguttata (assembly GCA_937662695.2). Classification (NCBI taxonomy): domain Eukaryota; kingdom Metazoa; phylum Arthropoda; class Insecta; order Coleoptera; family Coccinellidae; genus Halyzia; species Halyzia sedecimguttata. Next base: position 110,973,638 of record OW569413.2, read on the forward strand.
CAAAATCGATCAGATGGTTTCTGAGTAACGAAAAAATATTTTTTTTTACAATAAAAATTTCGACTTACTGTTTTTAAGATGCGGTTTCATCATAAGAATCCATTGATATCATTTTCAACTCTAACAAACTAACACTTTCGGAGATATGATTTTTCAAAATTCAATAATACATCGTATTTCTGTTTTCACAGAATGCGAATTCTAACTGTCTGTGTTTCATCTGTGTTCACTGTTCATCCATGTCATCTTATCTACCAAGACGTCTTATTTATTTTTGTTCTAGTTTGTTTATATAATTCGTACTTTGAAAATATTTTGTGTTGGAAAAACAAGGTTCCGCATCTTGAATTTGTGAATATATTAAATCTGTTTTGATACCAAAATTAATATTGACTCTCTGCATATTGAATAATTTATGGGCAAATATTGAGTATAATGTTTGAGAAGATGTAGAATTGGATCATTTTAATGATGCAGTATATGAAGGCAATAGGAAATAACATAACGGAATCATCGAAACAAATTATTGTTCGTTGACCATCGAGGATAATATCACCTTTTATTTCCTTAAGTAGTGAGACATGTTCCTATATAGAGTATTTTCATAATGGTGCTAGCACAAAAATGCTGAAATATTGATCTAAATTTGTGTACCAACTATTCTTTCTTGAGTTAAGGTTCATAATACAGAATGAATGTGTTAGTGGTATGAACTATTAAATTATGAAAAGAGGATTGTATTTTATTAATATATTTTGAACTATTAAAATAATCTGTTCGTCAGCCTGTACCTATTCAAATATCAGGAATAAATGGACAATCTGCTATGATTGTCTCCAGCCTTGCTCTAGACATTTCGATGATACTTTCCTTAGGTATTTCAAGTTGTGAAAACTAAGCAACGATTGTAAGCTGCAATAATCCATTCGACAAGGTTAAATCATTGCAGATCGCCCATTTAATCTTGATAAATAAACTATAATTTGAATTAATTTAATTTAATTTCTTTTATGGTGCAGTTATATCATAAGAATCCATTGATATCATTCCTAACTCTGTGAGTCCAAGTCTTCAAACGTTTGTAACTTTTTACCTGAGAGAAATAGTGAATGAAATAATTAGTTTGTTCGATGAAATGAATTGAGGAGCAACTTATCAAAACGCATTAAGTCCAAAAACCATTTTATTGGGAATCAACGAAAAACGATTTTTTCTTCCTCCCTGGCTTATAATTTGAGTATGTCGAGTTTGTTTGATAGAAATTTACATCTAAAGGTAATAACTAATCTCATTTAAATCAATATTGATCAGATATACACAGAAAATGTAAAAAACGTTTGGACTTAATGCGTTTTGATTCATCTCATTGTATATAATGCGTTTTGATGTGGTTGAAATTGAAAATAATGCTGTTTGTTGCGATTTTTTATACATTTAGAGAAAACAGTCTGCACAGTAAGTGTTGGCCTGTAACCTAATTAACATGAGCAAATCGATAAAACATGTTTTTGGTTATATTTAATTTATTTTAAAAATGCAAACGTAAACAAAATTCATTGCGATGCGGCTTACATACTTTGGATTTGAATTACAGAGGGACATAATGCCATTTGGAAGATTTTGTTTACATAGGGCTATAGAGCAACAGAAAACATTTCTGAATCCGCTTCAAACTCAATTTCGCCCAAATTGGACATAATGCGTTTTGAAAAGTTACTCCTCAATTTATAGTTGATATTAATATACAACTCGAGGACTCACCTTGTATACCGGTTGGCCCACCATAGACAGCTTTGAGGGAATAAATGAACATATTTTGAGAATATTTTTTTGTGTGGTGTCCAAAAGCACAATTTAAAATTATTTTCATATATACAGGATGTTCTAAAACAAATATATGAACAAAGTTACATTTTTTTGAATGTTAACCCTGTATTTGACCTCAAAAAATGAATTTACTTTACACCATTTACGAGAAAATGGCGAAAAATGGAGAATATTATTGAAAAAACCAGTATTTCTTCGAGTAGACATATTGGCTACTCCTATACAGATGAAAACATTTAATTCTGGAGTATACAGAGTGATCATAATCAATTTTCAAACATCAACTACAAATAATGGTCGAAACTTGCTGAGAATCAATCAAGTTTAGTTGTAGGAAAACCTTATGAAGATAGTTTCGAAATAAATTTTTACGTTCAACAAGATATAGAAATACTGGGTGTGGCATTTGGAATAAGAAAGTTTTTGACCATTATTTGTAGTTGATGTTTGAATATTAATTATGATCACTCTGTATATTCCAGAGATAATTTTCTCTGTATAGGAGTGCCCAATATGTCTACTCGAAAAAATACTGTCTGTATTGCTGGCGCAACTGGTTTCTTCGTTAATTGCTATTAAAACAAGCCCTGTGGACAGGAGCTATTGGGCGCATGTTCATCTTCCTTGTGGCCCGTACTGACCAGTAAAGAAAAAAAAGCAGTATCATGTTGAATACCTTAATATTATTGATTATTATATAATAATCGATGAAAATACTGAGAGAGACCCAGGAAATTTGACACATTTTGTCTTATATCTCCAGAAATTGAAATCGTATAGAGCCAAAATTTTGCACAATGTTGCAAAATACTACAATTGACGTTAGTACAAGTTTTTGTTGCAATCTGATGAATAGTTCACGAAAAAAAATATTTTTTCCAAAAAAAATTAAAAGAAATATTTTTTCAAAAATTACCAACATTTCGATCATAACAAAATTTTGCCAAAAGTTGCGCGTTTATATCCTCGAACTGACTACCAAGTTTCGATTCAACATCTTCTTTAGTTCCTGAAATATCAGGGAAATAACCTCAAAATTTTAAATGTCTATAACTCCTAAACCGTCCGGCCGATTTTGCCCGTTAACGAACTTAACCGTCGCATTTTGATCAGAAACCTACCCTGAAAGTTTGAAGTCGATAGGACCTTCGGTGCTCCTGTTATCGTGCCTACGGCCGGAAAACCGGCCGGACGGCACCCAAAAATCTGACACCGGATTCGTGATCAGGGAGTCCGAATTAGTCTATTAGCCAATTTTCAGCTCGAAATTCGAAAATTACAGACATTTGGACGAAATGATAGGACGATGTTCCCCTAGAACATGCGCCCAAAAACTCCATATTTTCAATTTGTTGCCATTTTCTCATAAATGGTGCTTCTAAGGTATAAAGTGATCTGAAGAAACTAATCATAATTTGAGCTTGCCATTCAATTTTTGAGGTCAAATACCCTGTAAATATGAAAATAATTTTAAATTACGCTTTTGAACACCCTATACACATCACAATAAAATATATTCAAAATATCTTCATTAACTCCCTCAAAACGGGCTCCGCGTTTGTGGAGGGCCACCCGGTAAATTATTCCATTATTGATGACAATATTTTGATTGACATATTTTATTTCATTATTGATGACAAATCTTCCTCTATTGGATCATAAAGAAATTGAAGTATTTATCACAAAAAATGAAACTGTCCTCATAAACAAGGATATCCTCCTACTCAACAACGTCGAACTATGCAACCTAGCCATAACATGATGAAACCCCGTCAAAAATGATTTATATCCGTACACATTCGACTAATCTAACTAATTTAAGCCAAATTTGTGAGTCAAATAACCGAAAATAGAGTGCGACGATCAGCATTTAGATGAGATCCAGAGCCACGGTCGTCCACTATATTTCACCGTGGCTGTCAGAGCAGGCCGTGTACCTGGCCGCCCGGGATCGCCTTTGAGCAATTATCTAATTAAAATTAATACCCGTTTAAAACTCAAACTCATCAGAGAGGGCCTGGGTACTGAATTAATCATGGAATAATCGAGTTGCCGGTGATGGATATTTTTAATTTAATAAATAATGAGAAATATATTAAAGTCTAGTTAGCAGGTGTATAAAAAAGGCTGGCCGGGCTGTGAGAATGCCTTGCTAATGCTCGGTGTTGTTCTACGTAATGAAGGGGTAATGATATGACAAAGGTACACTAGAAAATATTGGCTTCTGAATTGATATTTAGCGTCGTTTAATACTTGAAGGATGAAATGAGGACTCAATAATTGGGATATTAACTCTCTCAGAGAGTAATGCAGGTATTTCTGTAAGATTATTATCACAGAACACTTATACAAGTTCTTTATAAATTATTGTAACATCGTAGTTGGTTCTGAAACCCTCTCATTTTGCCGCTTCATATGCACACTGAACATCATTTGCAATTTCAGCCACATAATTCATCACAGAATATACCCTAATTCTGTAAAATTCATAATTTACGCATAACCTCACTTTCTCCTTTGTTTACAATGAATTATGAGTTCCAAAATAATTATTACTGGGAGATTAAGTTTCCTTCCATCCCAGTTGGACCAAAAATTTTTATTATACCAAATAAATTGATTTAATGGATGATATAGGTCGCACTAAGTGTGTAGGAAGTGAAACTTTGAAATAAATGAATTTTTGGGGTTTAAGTTTTTATTACACGTTATTTTGGATATATAGCACAATTACTGAGCCTAAATCCTTTTGGTTTTATAACAGACCTTGTGATGAGCAGAGTACGGTCAATTGATTGAAATAATGATACATGATAATGGAATGTTACTCGCTTTAAGGAGTTTCCTTTCAGAAAATATCAATCTGATGGAATCGAGAGGGAATTATTCATTACTTGGGATTCTTGTTCAAACAGACAAATTATATCTCCGAAAGTATTGGTTTCTCAGAGTTGAGAATTATATTAATGTATTCTTATGATATGAGCAATCTGAGAATGAGAACTGCACCATGAAGAAATCAAATTAAAATAGCTGAAATGAACTTGACTCTCTCTTATAGAACAGAATGACATGTACGAGTATGAACACAGATCATATAATAAATCATAGATAGAATAATGATAACATTCTGTGAAAACAGAAGTACGATTCATTATTGAAATTTCGAAAAATCTCCGAAAGTATTAGCTTGTTGGAGTTCAAAATGATATCAATGGATTTTTATGGTGAAACTGCATCTTAAGAAAAATTAGTTTGAAATTTGTAGGTTAAAAAAAAATTCTTTATCGTTACTCCTAAACCAGACTATTTTGCCCAATAGCGAACTTAGCCGAGATATTTATATCTCTAACCTACTCTGAAAATTTCAATTGCCTAGCTCATTCCGTTCGAGAGTTCGAGAAACAAAATTTTTTTCGACACTTTACGGTAATCTGATCAATACAAAACTTGACATGCGTCTAAAAGTCATGATTCTACAATTTGATGCTAAATTTCAGATATATCGAGTTATCAGTTTCGGAAATATTCATAAAAAATGTTTTTACTAAAAACGAAACCACTAGATGGATTTCGCCCATTAACAAACTCGTCCGAGATATTCACGCTCCAAACCTACCCTGTAAATTTCAATCCTCTAACTCCTTCGTTCGAGAGTTATCGTGTTAACGGATGGACGGCCGGCCGAACGGCCGGACAGAATAGATTTTGACCACGGATTCTTGATCAGTGAGTCGAACCAAATCGTTTGATACCATTTTCAGACAAAAATTCGAAAATTACAGATATTTGGGCAAATTGATAAGCACTCTGTTCCGAGGAACAAGAGCGCCAAAAAAGAAAATGGGACATTAACAAATATCCAGACTTTTACATCCTGATGTATACAGTGAGAGTTCACAAGCTGTGAAATAAGGAACTATCAGAATTAATTTGCCAATCAAAAACCAGAAAATCTGCACAAATATCTCTTTTCCTTCGAAAATATTTGATCTCCTCGAAAGATAAAACGGGTAGAACATTAATGGACGGCACTGTATTATTTTTGGTACGTGAAAAATGAAATAATATGTATAAAAGTTAATCAACATCTGAACTAAATGATCTCAATCAGGTCCTCGATTATAAAACAGCTTCCAAAACATGCATATCATTAGGTGATTGGCTTAAATGGATATAAATTATGGACCCGAGAAATTATGCTGTGGCTGGTACACTGAATTTCTGAATTTCTTTCTTGACATAACTGAGGAAGACGTTGATGATGGTGATAGTAATTATTTGGCAGGTGTTGGGTCCAGTTAGAAATTTTTGGTTTTATGATAGATGATCCTAATTAATTATCTTAAATTCCACATTAATCCTACAGAGTGGACCACGGTCGATTGTACCCTTGACTTTACGGAGAACTGGAGGTACGATCTTATTGAAAATTTGGTTTCTTGGTTAGGAACCTCTGCGATGTTGCCGCTTATATCAAAAAGTACTATCAACATTGATATTTCAATTGGAACCCTATGTATATTATTGCTTTTTTCCATCCTGGCCAACTGATTATTTCTGTATCAACTGCCCTCTTTTTTGCGCGTATGTTCTGGGGAACATCACGTTATCATTTTGTCCAAATATTTCGGATATTTTGCCGAAAATGGTCTCAAATTATTGGGTTCGACTCCCTGATGAAGAATCCGAGGTTAAATTTCTTTCTGTCCGGCCGGCCTGCCGGAAAATCTAATTGCAGATTCGTGATCTGCGTGCCCGATTTAGTGAATAACCAAAGCCGCGTCGATCTAATCGGAAAATTGTAGATTTTCGTATGGGTTAGATACTAGAGAAAACTTTTTGCCGTTTGACGGATTCGCTCATTTCCTGATATTTTTCGAACGGATAGAGATACATAGGAAATAGATACATAAATCTAAACGTCGTCCACCGACCAATAATCGTAGAAAATTCGTTTATCAAGATGTGAAAATCATAGATTTCGGACGGGAAAGAAGAATTTTCCTTCGACTTCGGGTCAAAAATATTTCTAAGTGCCGACCCAAAATATTTTTTTCATGGTATATCGATACGGGGCTCGTGTATAATTAAATCAAGGTCGCTGATCACGAAAATGTAATTAGTTTTTCCCTAAGTGGCGTACTTTGGGAAAATTTTCACTTAAAGTGAAAAAATTGACGAAAATAGGTCAATTTTGGAACTTTCCACCGCCCAAAAAAATCGGAGTAGAGTGTTCCTGATTTTGTACGTCATATTTGGATCCTTTATCTATCGAATAATCTGAACAATAAATGTTCAGGTCGTACGCTTCGGAAATTATGGTTTTTTTCCCGAGGGTCTATTTTTCGGAAAATTCTTTCCCCGATATTTCCTCGGGAAATCTTTGTAATAAATATCTGATTCGGAATCTACGGCCCTGAATCTATAAGAATGAGTACCCGCTCCATAGTTTTGCGTCAAAAAATTTTTCTCGAAAAATGGGATTTTTTTAAGGTATTAAAAAATTGCCAAAATTCGACTGGTCTCCGATTTCGATGCAAGTTACGTCATTTACTAATTCGGGGCCGTAGATTACGAATATATGATCGGATTTTTCATTAGAGAATTTTCCGCGGAAATACCGCGGAATGAATTTTCCGAAAACCAGAACCTCGGGAAAAAAATTATAATTTCCGAATAGTACGGCCTGGACATTTTCTGTTTGAATTATTCAGTAGATAAAGGATCCATATATGACGGCAAAAATCAACAACACCCTACTCCGATTTTTTTGGGCGGTGTAAACTTCCAAAATTGGACTATTTTCGTCCATTTTTTCACTCTAAGTGAAAATTTTCCCAAAGTACGCCACTTAGGGAAAAACTAATTGCATATTCGTGATCAGCTACCTCGATTTAATTAGACACGAGCTCCGTATCGATATACCATGAAAAAAATTTTTTGGATCGGCACTTAGCCATGACAAAGTGCACATACTGAAAACCTCTTTGAACTAACTATTTTTTAAAAAAGCAAAATGTTTTCTTGAAAATTTCTGCACGCCTGTAAAGAAGATGCAAGGACCTTGCCATAAAAGTACCCCAGGACCCACTTTCCCTATTCAAAAAATTTTGAGGGTTGATGGGGATGGCACAGGGAGCAACAGAAATCCTTTAAAAATGCATACAAATTTGGTAAAAGTGAAATAAAAATTGACCTGTTTCAGGATATTGTTGCCGAATATTTTTCTTCTGGGAAAATGAATTTGTTCCATAATTTTGACGCGCATTGTATATCATATGGATCTTCAACAATATAGAACCGATCAATTTAGATCTAGAATTTGGCTCTAAAATTAGGTTCTGAAGGTTCTCGCAAAATTTCAGCAATTTTTGACGAATAGTTTCTGAATTACCGAATTCATTTATATAATTTTCTTTTTAATATTCTAGTCATATGATCCTCAAGTAATTTGGTAATTTAGTCTTCGTGTCGGTATTTTCCAACTAATTAACCAGATTTAATTCTATCAATCAAATGTACGAAGGATATAACTCCGAAACACATCGGCGGATTTTGCAACGAACTCATTGCCTCGACAGTAATCGTGCAGACGGCCGGACGGACAGAATTAAGTTTGACCTCATTTTTCATCAGTGAGTTTGGAACCATTTCCGGAGAAAAAATCAAAAATTAGGGACATTTGTGCAAATTGATAGGTAGTCTGTTCAGGAGAACAAGCGCGACAAGTACCTCCAATAGACCACATTAGTTAGGTTAGGCGGGAAATTTGAATTACGATCCATCCGTGGATCCGAGCACTGAATCCCCATGCATTTCTTATGGACCTAAAATTTACGCGAATTTTTCGCCTGTTTTTAGATACTTTGGCTAATTTCTTAAGGTTTATTTCGGTTGAAATAGATTCTGTGAACCTTTCTCAACCATCTAGAATCAAGTTTTCATAACAAAATTGTATATTTCCAAAATAATTAATAAATATAAAAGTGTTCACCAAATTCGATTGACGTATGTCTTAGCTCACTCGAAATCAGTCAAAAATAATAACATAACCCTAAATCAGCCTTGTAATGACGCACAACAGAAGTCATCTACGATATACGGAAATCTTTCGAACTAGAATGGTTTCAATTTTGATTTAAGAATAAATAGAAGTAGATTTTAATGTGGAAATAACATGAAAACATGCACTTATGATGAAGGTACCCAATACATGTTGTCTCTGTACTAACATTCTCTTTTAAATAGGGTGGTTTCATCTCAAAGTTGAAATTCCTTGTTGAAAAATTTGAATATGGATCTCCCGCCAAGCGCCTGATTCTAACCTAACTAATGTGGTCTATAATAGGTGTCGTAGCAGAACGATAAACGGACTAATATGAATATTCCTATATCGCATTAAAAATTAATTCTAGCTAAAAACCAATCTCGGCAATGTCCAGTCCATCGCCTGCAGACATAATATAAATAATCTAATTACGATCTATGATCTCAAAGTGGCGGGTTCAGTAATTTGAACTTGGACGGTAGCGATACATAACTCTAACTACAAATTGCGTTTTAATAATTCTCATTTCGGCTCTCCCAGTACACCCGATATCTCTTCATCCTTGTCCGTGTTTCGTTGCCAGCAAGGACCAGAAAGGACGGAAGGTCCTACGTAGAGTTAATTATAGCATGCATGTAATTTAATTTCACCAGGGTCGTAATGGGAGGAGTCTAATGACAGAGTAATTACGGCCTTCTCCAGATAGACTAACTCACGTCATCTTACGCTATGAACGTGTTATAACAGATTCTTTTGATTAACTTCTGCATATTGGGGTTGAGGCATCTGGATCCTTGGCCAAGGTTTGTACGTTGACGCAGGGACGGTTTGAGAGACAAGCGAAAAGCCAATTCCATGTCTGGACACTTTTTGGACGATATTAAAACACTACTCACAAGAATAGATATAAAATTGGTTCAGGCCCTGTGGACATGAGCTTTCTGGCGCTCTAGTTCAAACAGACAAATTATATCTCCGAAAGTATTGGTTTCTCAGAGTTGGGAATTATATCAATGTATCCTTATGATAGAACTGCATCATAAAGGAAATTCAATTCAAATAATTTTTTATTTATCAACATTAAATGAGCAATCTGAGAATGAGATCTGTACCATGGAAGAAATCAAATTAAAATAGCTGAAATGAATTTGACTCTCTCTTATAGAACCGGATGACATGTACGAGTATGAACATAAATCATATAATAAAGCTTAGATAGAATAATTATAACATTCTGTGAAAACATAGAAGTACGATTCATTATTGAAGTTTCGAAAAATCATATCTCCGAAAGTATTAGCTTGTTGTAGTTGAAATGATATCAATGGATTTTTATGGTAGAACTGCATCTTGAATAAAAATTGAATTTGAAATTTGTTACTTACTTAAAAAATTTTTTTTTCGTTACTTCGAATCCATCCGGCCTATTTTGCTCAATAACGAACTTAACCGATATATTCATCTCTCTAACCTACTCTGAAAATTTCAACTACCTAGCTCATTCCGTTCGGGAGTTATTGTAGAAATTTTTTTTTTTAATTTTCAATTTTAACCTGGTGAATGCAGAACTTCACATGCGTATAAAAGTCATGATTCTACAATTTGATGTTAAATTTCAGATAGATCGAGTGATCGGTTTCGGAAATATTCATCAAAAATGATTTTACTAAAATCTGCCATAACTCCGAAATCGTTTTATGGATTTCGCCCATTAACGAACTTGTCCGAGATATTTACGCTCCAAACCCACCTTGCAAATTTTAATCCTCTAACTCCTTTCGTTCAAGAGTTATCGTGCCTACGGCTGGCCGGCCGGACTGGCCGGACAGAATCGATTTCGACCTCGGATTCTTGATCAGTGAGTCGAACCAAATCGTTTGAGACCATTTTCAGCCAAAAATTCGAAAATTACAGACATTTGGGCAAATTGTTAAGCACTCTGTTCCGAGGAACAAGAGCGCAAAAAATTTCAATATTTGAATGAAGCGAATGATGGACTTGTTATTCGATGCCAGGTTTGAATTTTTGAGTAATTTTGATGGTTTAAGGTTATATTTCTATTTTTTTTTTCAGATATCTTAAAAAATGTTACATTTCATAAACTATGCTCTATCGACTTCGTATAAGGAGTGAGTAGACAAAGGAACGTGCGCGCAAAAGCTCCTGACTTCACGTCAGTGCTTCAACCAATTTTTAATGTTTTATTTCAATTTGAAACACCGAATACTGAACCTTTCACTATTCATGTACATGAACAAAGTTTAGCAAAATCTGATCATATTTTTGAATTAACTTCAAAGTGCTTCTAGAGATGAAATGCTCACGAAACTTTGCATCAATCGTTATTTTACACCTAAGTACCAAATTTCAACTCTATCAGATCTGTGGTTATGTAAATACGGTAGAAATATCATTTGAAATGCTTGTACGTCCCAAACTATTGGTAGAATTTCATCTCGAACTCGAGAGGCCTATCCATGCCTCAAACCTACCCTGCAAATTTCAAGTCTGTAAGTTTACTCATTCGAAAGTTTAGAACCGCCCCTGCGTACTCCAGGTAAGAGAGATGGTTGGACTTGATTCTAATTTTCAGGGATTTTGATTGAGTTGCTGAGATTTATTGAGGTGTTACGTTGAACTTTCAGTATCCTTAGGATCGGAAATGAGACTTAATATAAAGGATGTGTAGGCTATCTAAAAAATTTACACCACATTGAGATATTTTTGGCGCTCTTGTTCCTCGAAACAGAGTGCTTATCAACTTGCCAAAATATCTGTAATTTTCGAACTTTGGCTGAATGTGGTCTTAATCGTTTTGGTTTGACTCACTGATCAAGGATTCATGATCAAAATTGATTCTGTCCGGCCGTCCAGCCATTAACAGAATAATTCTCGAACGGAAAGAGCTAGACAGTTGAAATTTTCAGTTTGGGAAATGAATATCTTGAAGACGTTCGTTATTGGGTAAAATCGTCATTGTGGTTTCGGCGTAACCAAAAAAATATTTTTTGTATGTTACAAATTTCAAATTCAATTTTTTTTTAGATTCACTTTCATCAAAAGAATCCATTGATATCATTCTCAACTCTAACAAACTAATACTTTTGGAGATATGATTTTTCAAAATTTCGATTATTAATCATAGTTTTATGATTTCATAGATTGCTCTACGACGGAGGTTACACAGTCAATCTGGTTCAGTTTGACATCAGTTAAGGATTTATGTCGGATTGACGGGTAACTGATCGTATCCGCGTTGTCTGATGGACTGATGGTCCAGATTGATGTGGGATTGATACTATATTGACCGTGTAACCTCCACCTAATTATAATTTGCTGATATATGTAAATCCAACATACAGTGCTACCCAACAACTCCGCACCAATAGAGAATTTCCTTTTCCATTAATATTTTCGAATATTGTTTCTTACAAAAAGTTGATGCATCAAAAATGATAAAAAATGATTAGAACTCGACCAGCTGTGACTTCCGGTATGAACGAAAATTACACTTTTTAAACAGAAATGTCGATTATTTCGGAAAATTCGAGGTTTTGGTTCTAAAGGCTCTAAATAAACTTGTTTGAAATTAAAATATCGATCAATGTGCAAAAATTCAGGTCGAAAAACCATGAAAAATATTTTTTCTTGATTTGCTTATAACTCTTTCAGGAACTGAATAATTACTTATCGGAATTTTTTTGTGATTGGACAATATATAATCTCAGCGATAATATGATTTTAAATGGAATATTCTGTTCAAACTTGGTTTTTCGCCATTTGATCGAATTTTCCCTGAGAAGTAGTTTCATTCTGGTGCAAAGTTGGTCCTTTTCGTATTTTCGCCATTAAAATCTTTCAATTTCACATTCAATTCACTTATAAGAATCCCAAGAATGCAAATCATGCAGCAAAATTTCAAGTTATAGCTATTTTGTCATGAATATCCATCGTTCAATTTCAACAATTTCTATTATCAATTTTCTATTATCACAGATTTGTGAAAAAATGTCGAAAAATTATACAATATTTAAAAGTTATAGGAAAAACTAATGTTCATGGTTTAACGACTGAATTTTTGTACATTGATTTAAATCGACATTTAAAATAAGTTTAATTAGAGCGTTTCACACAAAAAGCTCAAATTTTCCGAGATAATCAACATTTTTGTTTATTAATTTTTTTTACATGAAAATTTCAAATTCAATTTTTTTTAAGGTGCAGTTTCATCATAAGAATCCACTGATATAAGTTTCAACTCTAACATCAATTCAAATTTGAAACTTGGCTTTACTATTTGAAAGATGTTGCAAAATTTCAGCAATGTCGGACCGATAGTTTTTGAGATACATAATATTTTTGCACACTATTCCTATTTACCAAGTTTCAATTCGATCGGTTAACCGAGTATTGTTCGAAAACAGACTTTGTACTCGGAAACCGTTAGGCCCATTAACGAAAATGTCCATCGCATTTTGATGCGCAACCTACCTCGAAAATTTCAAGTCGTCATCTCTTTCCGTTCAAAAGTTATCGTGGCAACTGCCGGCAGGACGGCTTGATAGCACGCCATTCCCCACAACATGCGCGCAAAAATCACCCGTTAATCACTTTTCGTTGAGGTCGCATTGCATGAGGAAATATCCACTCAAGAAGCAGCTTATTGAAGCTGCTTATTTTGCAATCTTTGATCTTAGATTCTGATAAATAATCAAGTTAAATAAGAAATCTTTTTAGAGGAGTTTGAGTGGCCGCTGCACCGATCCCCAGCATTAGGTTATTAAAGTCGAGACTGAAATCAAACGATAAGGTAATATCCTGAAACTAATGAATTTCCGAGCATCTCAATATACGACTTCTGCCTTATTTACCGAAACACATTAAGAGGACAGATAAATTAGATCGATTACCGATGATGAAATCGAGACTCTCAAAGGACGACCATAAAAATAGGCATGAAATAACATTTCGATGTCAAATTAATCAATAAATTATAATTTAATAATAGTGGCACATAAGTTAGTAGCCAGTACAAGTCAACATTATTACGCGGTAAGACGGGTCAAAACGGGTTATAAAAAAAAATTTCTTGTTAGCTGGTGGTGGGCGTCATCTCTACTGAAGTAATGCACTCGATTAATTTAATCCTTATCAAATGGAGATCGATATTAGGGATATAACAAACTGGGCGCAGGCTATAATTACAAGCATTTAAGATTTTAATTATTTTTATCTCGAATTTATATAATAGCATGGTGGTGTAATGATAAAGTGTTATACCGCGGTCAATGAGTTATTTGGACAGTCTGTGCGGAATTATTGATTGGCTCTATTTATTTCATGCAAAACTTGTTAAAGATAAAATGTTTATCCTAAAAAAAAATTGGTTCAAGCACTGACGTGAAGTCAGGAGCTTTAGCGCGCATGTTCTCTTATCCATTCTTCTTTATTGGACACTCTGAATCGAATTTACCATGGTGAATTCTATTGTCTGTTCTCCTGTATTGGACACTCCGAATTTACCATGGTAAATTCGATTAAGAGTGTCAAATAAAAGAGAATGGACAAGAGAACATATGCGCAAAAGCTTCTGACTTCACGTCAGTGCTTGAACCAATTTGTTTTTTCAATTATATTTTTTAAAATTTCTAGAGCTACGATCCTCACGAAGAAGAAGAATTTCCGCGTTGGTATTCTACTACTAATAACCATATTTGAATTGGATCGGATTTGTATTTTTTGAGTTATTGAGGAAATAACAACCAAATTTCAGATTGATATAACTCCAAAACCATTTGGCTGATTATGCTAGCTAACGAACTTAAATGTCGTATTGAGATGCGTAATTTACCCTGAAAACTGCAAGTCGCTATTTCTTTCCGTTCTCAAGGAATCATGAAATACATAATATTTTTTCGTAATTTTCAAAAAATTTTCTAGTGGTACGGTACCCACCAAATCTTACACACGTCTTCATGTCGATATGATATAACTAGTTATCAAGCTTCAATTCGATCGAGTCTATATTTTTTGAGTTATCGAGGAAATAATATTCCAGATGGGTATAACTCTGAAACCGTTGGGCCGATTATGACCAACAGCGAACTTAACTCTTCCCTTCAGATGTGCAACCTATCCTAAAAATTGCAAGTCCATATCTCCATTCGTTCGAGAGTTGTCAAGGCAACGCGCACCCATCCAGCTACTCAACTCACACAAGGCTGCACGGATCTCAAACAACAAAGATCCGATCATGTTCAAACTTGGAACTTGGTAGAAGAGTTAGGTTCTGAAGGCTCTCGCAATTTCAGCAATATCAGACGAATAGTTTCTGATATATAGAATTTTTTTCAATAATGTTCTATGATTTTTTAAAAATGTTCTAGTTATACGATCCTCATAAAATTTTGCAAGAATTTTCGCGTTGCCATTCTACAACTGATAATCATGGTTGAATTGGTTCGGTTTTGTATTTTTCGAGTTATTGAGAAAATAACAACCTTATTTCAGATGGGTATAACTCCAATACCGTTTTGCTGATTATGCCTATAAACAAACTCAAATGGCGCATTAAGATTCTCAACCTTACCTGAAAATTTCAAGTCGCTATCTCTTTCCGTTCTAAGGTTATCGTGACGTGAATAATATTTTTTTAATAACTTTTTAAAAATTTTCTAGCGATACGATGTTCACAAAATTTCACAAATGTTCTTAGGTTTATATTCTACAACTACTCACCAAGTTTCAATTTTATCGGATTAGTATTGGCTGTAGACAAAATAATTACTCGGAAACCGTTGGTCCAATTAAGCCCATTAACGAACTTGTCCGTCCTATTGGGATGTGCCACCTACCCTGTAAATTTCAAGTCGCTATATCTTTCCGTTCTCAAGTTATCGTGGCAACAGCCGTCCGGCCGGACAGAATCAAATTTGACCTCGAATTCTTGATCAGGAAGTCGAACTGAGACCATTTTCGGCGAAAAATTCGAAAACTACAGACATTTGGGCAAAATATTAACGCGATGTTCCCCAGAACATACGCGCAAAGATAATCCTTCAGTATAGCGTATTTGTTTGAAGAACAGCATCCAAAAAAATAGAAAACGCGCGCTTGTCCACATTGGCCAATTTGAATTTAATGAGTGCTTGAAGCTCAGTGGGTAGAGCGAACCGGAGATCTATTCAGATGGTTGTGGCCACCATGCACTGTTTTATTATAAGAATCCATTGATATCATTCCCAACTCTGAGAAAACAAAACTTTCGGAGATATGATTTGTCAAAGTTTGAACAAGAGTGCCAAAGCTCCAGTTCACAGGGATTTCCTACATTTTTTGAAGTTCATGATGCCCCTTCCGGGTATTTTTCGTTATGCGCATGCGCAGACGAGAAGTGATTTAACTGCTGGAGTTTGCGTCTGAGAAGATTGAGGATTTGGGGTGGAGGATGCTATTCCATAGAATCACCTGGTGAGGATCCGTGCATGCGTGGATTCAAGATGCGATATCCCCTGAACCACTGATGTTGAAAAAATGCATGGCAATTGTGTGCATGGACAAGCCAGTTTCAAAGTAATAGCGTTTTTTTTTCTAGTTAAAATGTCTGTACCCTGGCCCTGGCACCAGGATAGAGAGGCATTTCAGTAATAATATTTGGGTTTTCCGAACCCAAAATGCTGCAATTTTGCCTATTAACGAATCCTTTATGGAGAACATAATGTGGTAGTCCAGTAACAAAATTAAAACTCAACGAAATTTGTTACACCACTTCTTCGAAAAACGAATCGACATCGTTTTACTTAGGTATTTTGAAACGGCCAGCAGAAATTTTTGGAAAATTCTCAAAACATTCGAGTTGTACGTAACGTGTGGTTTACTCGGTTCAAATTATACCAGTGCGACGACACTGTCTCCGTGTTTCGATTAATAGCGGAGGATCTTTTCATGTTTTGTCAATGATCAATATGCTGGATTGCTGGCCACAATAGACCGACTCGTCAAGGAGGAGACGTGGAGGGTCTATCTTCGTTCGTCCGCGACCCGACATAACCCATAGCCTTAAGGTGCGTATAAACAACTACGCAGCTTTACTTTCGTTCAACTAACTGGTTGTTAATGTAAACGTGCGTATGAACTACGCGCGGCAAACCCTCGAACAGTGGCTCGCGGGGTTGCCACGCGAGGCATCCCCGTATACAATGTGCTAGGCTGCCTCGCGTACCAATGTTCGAGAGTTTGCCGCGCGTAGTTTATGCGCAGCATAAGCTGTTGTTTGGTGCATTCTCACAGGTAAACCTTCTGCTGCCAAATAGACGCAAACAGTTAGCAAGTGTTTGCAATCAAAAGTCAGCCCCTTATCTAATCTAGTGACGATATGTGCATGTGCAATTTTTGAGTGATAATATAATACCCTTGGATAATCCATATGATGATGGAAATATATAGTTTGATGAGTTAATCCAATTTGGGTTCAGAATATCTCCAGTAAAAACAAAACTAGAATATTGGCTAAGTTTTAATTGATATAATATAATTTTCAGAGTAGATTTGAGGAATGAATATCTTGCATCAGTTCGTTATTGGGTAGAATCGGTTTGGTGGTTTCAGATTAATAACTTTTTGCACTCTTTTTTTTAAGTCACTTTTCTAAATTTTATTTATTTTGTGATGCAGTTCTATAATAAGAATCCATTGATATAATTCCCAACTCTGACAAACCGATATTTTCGGAGATATGATTTGTCAAAGTTTGAACAAGAGCTCCAAAGCTTTCCAAGGGCTTTCCTATATTTTTCTAATCTTTTCTACATGCAAAGAAAGACAAAAAGAAAAACAAATACTACATGAAAACGTTTTATTGTTCAAATACTTCATAGGACGGATTTGTTATCATATTATTGTTTTATAATATACATTTAATTTTATTAAATACTGAAACTTTAACAATATTCATTTTACTTAATACTAATATAATTAATTAACAAAGTAACTGTACAAAAAATAGAAACGTTAATTCTAATATAAAACGATAGCTACATGATTTGTTGGACGAGTACATTTGAACATCACTGATACATAAATATAAACTTAAATGTAAATATATAAAATCTTTTATGTATAAATCTTTCTTGAGAAAGTTGTGTATTTTGGAGAAAAACTGAAATACCTGCATGAAATTCTTGTTACATAGAAAACGATATTTATGTGACTTGAAATTGAAACAAAATACATTTTGGAGTTTTACGTTGTTTCTCACATGATACCAAAAAATCAGAATAATCACTTTCAAACCGATGTAAAAACTAATGATTTTTTTCATCAGTATGATTAATTGGATAAGAGATTTAGAGCCTCCGTTTCCATGGTGCCATGACCGTACGATTGCTATTACAATGGACCAAAAGCTTCAAGACTAGCACATAGATGGCGGCACATGCAATTCGATAGCGCCATCCTTCGGAAGGTTATGTGTCAAAATTTCGTGGCAATTGAACCACGCGTTCGCAAGTTATAGCTGTTTATGTCAAGCAACTTCGTTGTTTTTGCTAAAAGATGTATAAGAAAGAATTTCGTGTGTTGATAAAGCATTTTTTTTCATAAAAAAATGCAAAAGAAGCGAAATAGTGGCTTGATAAGCATTATTCGAAATATGCTCCAGGAAAATCAACCAGGTTCTGGGATGCGCATGGTATTTTGTTCATTGAATATCCCGAAAAAGGCAAAAGAATCGAATCTGAATACTACACAGCGTTATTGGACCGATTGAGCAAAGCATAACGCAAAATCGGTCCAGATGGCAAAGAAAAAAACACTGTTTCAGGAACACATGTCACAAGTCAATGGCTACGATGGTCAAATTGCATTAATTGCACTTTGAAATACTACCTCACCCCCCTCATTCGCCAGATTTGTCCCACAGTGACTACTGGGTGTTCGCGATCTGAAAAGGATTGGGAGATTGGTAAAAAGCCTATTTTGCAAGCAAATATCAAGCATTCCATAAACATGGTTGCGAAAAGTAGAGAAACATAGGACCAATTACATCGCTTTAGATGGAAATTATGTCCGGAATCTTTTTGATCTCTGTGTTACAATTATTGTAATTCCAGCGTCTCCAGTCTGCACGACTCACACGATCGGAGTGGAAGCAGAAAGCTCGAGCGCTTCGTACATCGCTTAAGTATTGGAGGTTTAGCTTCCAATCCGATCGCGTGAATTGTGGAATTGTTGGCAATCGTACGTGCATGTTTCCCATGGAAACCAAATGCAAGAAGGGAGATTGGACTCGCGGAGTCCATGTGCGGAGGCTTTAAGCTTCACAAGGAATTCCCAGTGAGCATTCGAATAGAATTTAGTGTGCTGAATCACTGAAAATATTGCAGAACACAATATCTCCTGTCAAAAACGCGGATATATGAATACCGTAGGCCAGGGGTTCTTTAACATTCCAATTTCGTAGCGCTCTCATAAGTTTAGTTAGCCCTTATAATTAGTAACTAGCTAGGCTCCACTTCGCCCAAGGAACCATGGTGCATAATTTGGGAACTCCTGGCCATAGAGCCGTACAGAATTGGCTAGAGACCATTAAAAAGTTAGAGGTTATATTATCTTTTAAGCCCGTTCCTAATGTTCCACCTGATCTTCTGGGGAATCTTCACATAATTTTCGCAGAAATATCAAAAAATTCGTTGTAGAAATTGTTCCTGACTCTCTGCATTTACATTAACCCTCTTAGGTTATTAAGTATCGATAAAACTTCAATAATTTTGCTTCTATTTTACAACCCAATATTGCTGAAGGATACGAAAAAATTGAACCTCAGGTGATTTCGCGGTATCCTAAAGTAAGGTCATCATATTTCGATCTCCCTTAGAAAATTCCAATTAGAAAAGTGAACCTATTGAAACAATTCGTCTATTCCAAGAATTCCTTCCAATTTTAATCATATCTCTTGTCTAAACATGATGAGTCTATTCAGGACCCGATTCTTTGGAAACCCAGCCAGGCAAAATTGAGAGCAATTGCAGCTCATGATTCATTATACAGAGCAGCAAATATCATTTTTACCTGAAGTGGTTATATCGCTAAATCAGGCCCTGAGTCTCTTCCAACTACCTAACATCTCTTCACGGTAGCAACCGGAATTCAAATTTGGCTAAATAAACTTTTGCGCCACCTAAACATCCTTGTATTTTAATCCACAAGAGTCCCACACTCACTAACTTATCAAATCTCCGTTTTGCCTAAGCATCTCCAATCTGAGCTCGTGTTCCCTAGCCTTAAGTCTCAAGGTAGCTATGCTGGACGTCCTCCTGTCCACATCAGGTGGCGTTACAGAACTAGAAGCCTCTGGAGACAGTGGCGGAGATACGGCGAAATTTTGTGGTGAGGGTAGTTTCGGACGTTGGGCTGCGGAGATGTTAGCCAGGAGCGTCTGGAAGGAGCTGGCCGATGGATAGAGACCGACAGAGGGAGGCAGAAGATGCGGCGGTCCTCCCCTATGGTACGGTGGTGGTGAGGGTAGATAACCGGGCAGCACGTGGGGCGGGTATCGGAAAGAAAGTGCGTCGAAGGGCTTTCTCAGGCCGAAGGGTAGGTTGAATGGATTGGGCAGGCTGGAAGCCAACACTGATTGCGCCGGAGCTCCACCGCCTGAGGTGAGATATGGATTGTAAGGATGTCCGGCAGGTCCAACTTTTTCTTGCTTTCTCCATTTGGCTCTTCTGTTTTGAAACCAAACCTGAAAAGGAAAAATATTGGTTAAGGTTGTACTATTATAGAAACGGAAAATTTTAAGTAAACATTGAGGGATACTTTCAATGGTTTTTCGCTACCAAACTATAGAATAAAAGACTTTTCTCTATTTCAGTATCGTAATGAGTCCATTCCAGCACTAAAAACAGCATTGTTTCTAGTTATATTTTTCATTTTGTGGTAGTCAGCACTGACATTTGATCCTATCAAATTTCAACACACGTCAATTATCAATATAATATAATCTGGATATAGTCAAATAACTGGGAGGGAAAATATTTATTTTGATTGAAAAATAAGGTTCTAGAGATTTCCTTCTTGCTAATTTTGAATAATTCATGCTATTAGGAAACTGATTTAAATCTGATCTCCAAGCCCTACGTATGATTCAAATTCAAATTCCGTAATCTGTCAACTTTGGTAACAGTCACACCAACTGCCAAGATACAATACAAAAGTCACTAGGATGTATAATCCGGATTTTTCATTAAATTTCAACAGTTTTTTACAAAACTTGCCTGAAATAGAGAAAATATCGTCTAATACTCGTTGCAGAAGGCAATTCTAACACTCATTCGTTCGAAAACTCGCTCCTTCGTCGCACGTTTTCAAATTTTGCATTCGTGTTTGAATAGGAGCCCATTCTGCAAGTTGTATTAGTAGAATATACTATTTCAATTCTTTTGAAGTTGCTTCTACTTCAGAAATCGAACTTGTATACTAGATACTCGTCAGAAGCAATTTATGGAACAATTTTGCCTAACAAACACTAACAAAACGACACCAATGATAGAATGACTTTTCTGTAACGCTTCAGAGACTAAATCAGACTCCTTCATTAGACAGTAAGTCAAAATCGTCAGAATGATTGGTTGGTCTTATTCTGAAATTTGTCACAGAACTGAATTAAATGAATTTTGGTGCGAAGTTATAGCTACGATACATAATCTCCAATTGAAAGTTCTTCCCTACTGGTTCCTAAATATAAACGCGTGAATTCACTGAAGTATGAGTAATTAGCGTTAAGAAGCAGATAAAGTTCATCTACAGTCATTATAAGAATCTTCAATCATTTTAGAAAATTAAATTATTCTTCATCATTTCCCCCCTAAAAAGTATTGAATGTATTTCCTAGAAGTTGTTCAACTTTCATGGAAGTTTTGAAAGCCAGTTTTGTCATGTTCAAATCGGGTGTAAATGAAATTAAATGTTTTGATTGCAACAAGTGCTACGTCGCGGAAACAACCAGTCACATTTTCACACGGTATAAAGAGCATATAGAACACATTCGGAGCAACAACATCGATGAATCTGCTGTTGCAAATCTCGTTTTAACAACTGGTCACACAATTTCAGAAAATTCCGTCAAATTGTTGAAAAATTATAATAAATTATACCTTGGAACACTTGAAGGTATATAAATGTATAAGAGAATAGATATTTTACTCAAAAATGATCTAACCTATATTAAAAACTCATTGTTCTCACCAATCGTTTTATAACTATGGATATAATATCAACCCGTACTCGAGTGTAGGCATTGAAAGCATGCTTCAGTAACGCTTCGTCTCAGAAGATAGAAACATCGTTTCCGAGACATATCTCAGACGGCAAAATTTGTAGTGGAGTTTAATTACTATTGTAGTATTCATAGTGGAATGGTGAAATTGATTAATTAGTGACCGAAGACAATTTAATCAATACGAGACCGTAACAATAAAATACCGAAATATCTCCGTTCTCATTCAGTAGGAACCGACAACCAAGATTTTTCATTAGATAATTCAATCGACCGATTATGAATCACTAATTACTTCACACCGTTCTCACGTTTTGATTAATGCCATGAAACCACGGTTGAATAACGCTATATCAATTATTAGTTTTAACACGATTAAAATTAAGAATTTGATTAGTTTATTATGAGTCCAGCAGAAATCTGAGATCGGTGATATAATACTCTTGCGAAAATGCTGGACCGATTATAAACACTACACGAATAACTGCACTCTTTGTAAAAGGTTAATATAAAACTGCCTTTCAAAACCTCCACAAAAAGTAAACTAGCACTCCCTTCTTTTGATACACCTGTTGAGTCAGGCGTACCACAGGGATCAGTGCTGGACCAAAGCTTCTTTTTGGCGCTCTAGGTCCTCGGAACTGAGTGTTTATCAATTTGCCCAAATGTCTGTAATTTTCGAATTTTTCGATGAAAATGGTCTTAAACGATTTGGTTCGACTCACTGATCAAGAATCCGTGGTCGAAATTCATTCTGTCCGGCCGCCCGTCAAAATTTCAATAATAAATCGTATTTCAACGTTGTCTCAGAATGATATTATTCTATGTATGAATTGTCATAATGTCAAATGATGTTCCTGAGACATGACATTATCTAATCAATCGAAGAATTGTGAGTGAAGTGAGAAAAATCTCAGTTGTTTGCTCCGAAATTAGGTTTTCTCAGAAAATTCTTACATTTCGGAACGGAACATGAAGTAAGAGATCTGAGAGTAGTGAGACTGCTTTTCATCCATAGACATAGATATAACTCTCGAACGGAATGAGGTAGGTAGTTGAAATTTTCAGAGTAGATTAGGGAGATGAATATCTCGGTTAAGTTCGTTATTGGGCAAAATTGGCCAGATTTAATTTGATTTCTTCCATGGTGCAGTTCTCATTCTCATGATTGCTCATTTAATCTTGATAAATAAACTATTATTTAAATTGAATTTCCTTTATGATCCAGTTCTATCATATGAATACATTGATATAATTCCCAACTCTGAGAAACCAATACTTTCGGAGATATAATTTGTCTGTTTGAACTAGAGCGCCAGAAAGCTCCTGTCCACAGGGCTTGAACCCATTTTTATTCCATGTTCCTGATTTGCTAATGTCTCCATGTTTTTTTCTTCGCAGATGATATTAAGCTCTATAGCAGTCTTTTCTGACTCAGTACTGCCTCAGTTAGTGGTATTCAATTGGGTTGTTGCCTCTCTACATTGATGAATGTTGTGTTCTCTATATCGGCAAGAATAATACAACCTTGCAATATAGGACTGATGGCAAAACCCTGGCATTGGTATCACATAATTGTGACCTCGTCATAACTGTCTGAAATGAAGTCCAAACATGCAATTCTGCTGGAAAAATTGTAGTGGACAAGAGTGTAGTTACTAGTGTATTGTTCATAATCAGTCCTCGTAAACTAAAACTAGTATAATATTTCGATATTTCTTGTATTATGAACCCGAAATCTCAACAGTTTCAGGTTCGCTACTTGCATTCTCCCTTAAAAAACAGGGCATCTGAAGTTGAAAATGGATGCAAGTGTTAACAGGTAATTTCCCAAGATATAATATTGATCAATTAACAACTCCTTGCTCTCACTAATCGATAATGTCAGCCCATATTCAGTAGAGTAGAGTAATAGATAGCATGTTTCAGTAACGTTTTGTATCAGAAGATGGGAACATAATTCCCGAAACTTAATAGGTTAAAGTTTGTACAGGACAAGAGTGAAGTTTATCGTGTAGATTACTCCTGCGAAAAATATTATTAAATACGATTCATACTTGCTTTTGTATACTGAGTATTATTGTTGGGGGTAACGTTTCACTGCGACCTTAAGGTATATTGTATCCATCCCGTCAGAGCTGTCGATGTCATTAAGATCTACAACTCGTCTTTCAGTTCCAGAACTGATGAACTCCAGTATCTGGGATGGCTTCAAGGAGACTACATCTTCGCTACTGCAGATTTCTTGCCAAAGGATCCCTTGAGTTGGTTTGAGATGGCGAGGAATGCCGTTATCAGGTGACCAGGAGTTACATCCTCCTCCCAACAGAATCTGCACTCGTCAGTTTCTGCTATCCCTAATATCATCATATGCTTCCTAAGGCTGCAGTGCCCTGTGAGGAAAGCAGTGAGGAGGTGCAGCGTGTTCTTACTGATGTCCAAGTATTTCTTGGATCTGACAGTGTCAAAGTTCCGGAGGAATTTCTTGGAGTGATACATTCCGGGGAGAGATCTCCAGAAAACACCTCTTTCAGTTTCTTCTTTCATCCGGAATTCACTCTTGTAGGTGTATCTACCAACCCCACATTAGGGTTCCGGGCCAATAAAGGGGGTTTTTGCCTCTTTCTTGGCAGGTGTGTTGGCCCCCTCATTTCCTATGATTCCCGCTTGACCAGGAACCCAGACCAAGGAAACTCTGTTGTTCTTACCTACTTCACTGAATTTTCTGCAGCACTCCCATATTAGCTTGAACTCGATAACATGCGAGCTCAGAGCTTTAATATCAGCTTGACTATCAGAGTGGATTGCTATATCACATCTCTGCTAGTTTCTTTCTAGGTTCATTTCCACGCATCTTTCTATTGCAAGTACTTCTGCCTGAAAGATGCTCGGATAGGAGCCTAGCGATAGTGAGCATTTGGTGCCTGGCCCATTCACTCCAGCACCAGCTCCTGTAGTGGTTTTTGAACCGTCTGTGTACCATTTAATCACATTTCTTTTAAGAACTTGGGTGGTGGATTCCTTGTCCCAGTCATTTTTTCTACCGAGCATCGTAGTGATGTTCTTTTCGATGCCTACTTTCTTGATCATTTCGTAGCTAGGAAGATTGGCTGATGAAATGCACCTGGTAAGGCCAGAATTTTTCTCTGAATTCATATTCTGAATTCATAATTAAGAGCATGAATTCAGAGAGACATTCCGGCTGTATAAGGCCGGCCTAAGAGAGGACCAGGTTTTCTTGTTTTTTGCGCGTATGTTCTGGGGAACATCGCGTTATAGTTTTGCCCAAATGTCTGTAACTTTCGAATTTTTTGACGAAAATGGTCTCAAACGATTAAGTTCGACTCCCCAATGAAGAATTCGAGGTCAAATTTGATTCTGTCCGTCCGGCCGTTGCCACGATAACTTGAGAACGAGAAGAGCTAGCAACTTGAAATTTTCAGGGTAGGTGGCGCATCTCAATACGACGGACAAGTTCGTTAATGGGCATAATCGGCCCAGTGGTTTCCGAGTAATAATTTTGTTTTCAACCAATATAAATCCGATCGAATTGAAACTTGGTGGGTAGTTGTAGAATATGATCTTAAGCACGTTTGTGGAATTTTGTGCGAATCGTATGGCTAGAAAATTTTTAAAAAATTATTAAAAAATATTTTTGTTGTCACGATAACTTGAGAACGGAATGAGATAGCGGCTTGAAATTTTCAGGTTAGGATGAACACCAGAACGCGACATCTCAGTTTGTTTATGAGCATAATCGGCCAAACGGTTTCAGAGTTATAGCCATCTGAAATTTTCTGAAATTTCGTGGTTTTTGTTCCTCATTAACTCAAAAAGTACTGAACCGATTGAATTCAAACATGGTTATTAGTTGTAGAATGCCAACGCGGAAATGTTTGCAAAATTTGGTGAGGATAGCATTTGTAGAAAATTTTTAATAAATCATTGAAAATAAAAAAAAAAAATTCTATATATCAGTAACTATTAGTTTGAAATTGCTGAAATTTTGCAAGAGCCTTCATAACCTAACTCTACTGCCAAGTTTCAAGTTTTAATACGATCGGTTAAATATTGTTGGAGATTCGAGCATTCTTGTGCGAGTTCAGTAGATGGGTGACCGTTGCCTCGATAACTTTCGAACGAAAGGAGATAGGGACTTGCAATTTTCAGGGTAGGTTGCGTATCCGAAAGAGAGTGTCGAGTTCGTTTTTGGGCATAATCGGTCTAACGGTTTCCGAGTTATACCCACCTGGAATATTATTTCCTTGATAACTCAAAAAATAAATATTCGATCGAATTGGTGCTTGGTAACTAGTAGTAGAAAATCAACATAAAGACGTGTTTAAAATTTTGTAAGAATCGTATCCCTAGAAAATTTGAAAAAAATGACGAAAAAAAAAATTTCAAGAACCGTACCCCTAGAAAATTTTTAAAAAGTCACGAAAAAAAAATTGGTTCAAGCACTGACGTGAAGTCAGAAGCTTTTGCGCGTATGTTCTATTGTCCATACTTCTGTATTGGACACCCTTAATCGAATTTACCATGGTAAATTATGTTGTCCATTCTCCTGTATTGGACACTTAATTCGAATTTTTTTAATACTCTCATTATTTGTTCCTTTTCTAGATATTCTCAGGATGGCTTCATGGACCATTTTCTCTATCACTCAAGTGCTCTGGTAGAACAGGTCTACCAGAGGCCCGCCTTTGTACTTTGTTGAGGGTTTTCCTCCTACTATTCTGGCTTGTTTTTGAGTACCATGACTACTGCCACATACGTAATTATGGGTCTCACAATCATGACGTACATACTTGCTTTTAATTGAGCACGTATTCAAGATGTTAGAATGACTTTAACTAGACTTTCAATTACCATTAAAGATGATCAATCGCTTCCTCAATAAACTCAAAAGATCATAATCGAAATTATTAATGTACATCATATCATTGGATACATTGTAGGAACTCATTCGTTCATCAAGCATTGAATCCCGATACGCTGGAGAGGCGAGTGAGTGTCTAAACTCGATCGTAAAATATATATATATATATTATAAGCAAATTGCTAATTGGAATCAATGTGGTAAATCAAGTTACCGTACTAATCGGGATATAATGAATTTTTTTCGAGGTAAACAAGATTTAGCGTCAATTACTGGAATGAAGATAAGCTCATTTTTGCACGTATGTTCTGGGGAACATCGCGTTATCATTTTGTCCAAATGTCTGTAATTTTCGAATTTTTTTACGAAAATGGTCTCAAACGATTTGGTTCGACTGCCCAATGAAGAATTCGAGGTCAAATTTGATTCTGTCCGGCCAGCCGTCGCCACGATAGCTAGCGACTTGAAATTTTAAGGGAGGTGGCGCATCCCAATACGACGGACAAGTTCGTTAATGGGCATAATCGGCCAAATGGTTTCCGAGTAATAATTTTTGTTTTCAACCAATATAAAACCGAGCGAATTGAAACTTGGTGAGTAGTTGTAAAATAAAAACCTAAGCACCTTTGTGAAATTTTGTGCGAATCGTATGGGTAGAAAATTATTAAAAAATTATTAGAAAATATTTTTGTTGTCACGATAACTTCAGAACGGAAAGAGATAGCGGCTTGAAATTTTCAGGCTAGGATGTGCATCAGAACGCGACATTTGAGTTTGTTTATAAGCATAAACGGCCAAACGGTTCTATAGTTATAGCCATCTGAAATTTGGTTGTTTTATCTCCTCATTAACTTGAAAATACTAAACCGATTGAATTGAAACATGGTTATTAGTTGTAGAACGCCAACGCGAAAATTCTTGCGGAATATCGTGAGGATAGTATTTGTAGAAAATTTTTAAGAAATCATAGAAAATAAAAAAAAAAATTCGTCTGAAATTGCTGAAATTTTGCAAGAGCCTTTAGAACCCAACTCTACTGCCAAGTTTTAAGTTTTAACACGATCGGTTGAATATTGTTGGAGATTCGAGCAGCCTTGTGTGAGTTCAGTAGATGGGTGACCGTTGCATCGATAACTTTCGTACAAAAAGAGATAGAGACTTGCAATTTTCAGGGTAGGTTGCGTATCCGAATGGGAGAGTTGAGTTCGTTTTGGGCATAATCGGTTTAACGGTTTCCGAGGTATACCCACCTGGAATATTATTTCCTCGATAACTCAAAAAATAAAGATTCGATCGAATTGAAGCTTGGTAACTATTAGCAGAAAAACAACATATAGACGTGATTAAATTTTTTTAAGAACCGTACCCCTAGAAAATTTGAAAAAAATGACGAAAAAAAAAATTTGTAAGAACCGTACCTACCCCTAGAAAATTTCAACAAAATTACGAAAAAAAAATTTGTTCAAGCACTGACGTGAAGTCAGGAGCTTTTGCGCGTATGTTCTATTGTCCATTCTCATGTATTGGACACTTATATTATTTGAGTTATCGAGGAACTAATAATCCAGGTGGGTATAACTCTTAAACCGTTGGACCGATTATGCCCGTAATTAAACTTAACACTTTCATTCGGATACGCAACATACCCTGAATATTGCAAGTTCCTATCTCCCCTCGTTCGTAAGTTATCGAGGCAACGGTCATCCATCCATCTACTAAACTCACCATCTCCGACACAATATATCCGAGCGATGTCGGAGGAATAGTTTCTGATATATAGAATTTTTTTCAATGATTTTTTAAAAATTTTCTATTTATACGATCCTCACGAAATTTTCTAAGAATTTTTGAGTTGGCATTATACAACTCATCACCAAGTTTGAATTCAATCAATTTTGTATTTCTCGATTTATTCAGGAAATAACAACCGAATTTCAGATGGTTATTACTCCAAAACCGTTTAGCCGATTATGCCTATAAACAAACTCAAATGTTGCATTCAGATTCACAACCTAACCTGGAAATTTCAAGACGCCATCTCTTTCTGTTCTCAGGTTATCGTGACATAAAAAATATTTTTTAATAATTATTTTAAAATTTTTTAGTGATGCGATTCTCACAAAATTTCACAACAAAGTTCGTATTCTACAACTACTCACCGAATTTCAATTCGATCGGATTCATTTTGGTTGAGAATAAAATTATTACTCGGAAACCATACGGCCGATTATGCCCATTAATGAACGTGTCTGTCGTATTGGGATGCACCACCTACCCTGAAAACTTCAAGTTGCTATCTCATTCCGTCCTCAAGTTATCGTGGCAACGGACGGCCGGCCAGCCGGACATTTGGGCAAAATGATAACACGATGTTCCCCAGAACATACGCGCGAAGACAGTATTATGGGAGTACCATTTGGAGGTACATATCTTCCCAGGGAGATGCCGTAGGATTTTTTTTTAGCATTCCCGACTCGTCTTTATATTCTTTATTTACAGCTGAGAAAGATTCACGTAGTGAACCATGCATTTATGAGACGCATGGATATTAAATAAATAAATAAATAAATGAAATACACGAAAGAACGCGCTAAATCTCCAATAGTGAGTACTTCCAAGATTTCCCCCTGCAACCATGGAGTTAAAGGTTCCTATATCCTGAATCACGACGTAATAACTAAAATTGACGTAATGTTGTCGAGTGGACGCGAAAACAGAAGCCTTCTCCAATAAAATTTTCATCACTTCTTCAAGCCATTAATCGGAGAGCCTGAAACGGAAGGTAATAACCGTTCGTGAGGGAAGACGTTCCCGAAACGTAGGATTATGAAAAACACCGTTTCAGCGCATAAGTTTTACGAATGAACGCTAGCTTGAATGAGAAATTACCGACGAAATGATGAACGACGGCATCTCGATGCATATGATTTCCTTCTAATCAACCCTCACGTATGCGCCTCAATTAAAAAAGGGAACCTACCTGCCAATCAATTCGAATTTCGTAATGAGAGAGGAAACAAACGGTCTCGGGGTTCCAGGTGGAGCATAAAGTGTTATGCGGGCAAGCTAACATGTTATTACTCATTATTAAATTATACCTACGCGAAATGTTCATTCACAAAGGCGAACACATTAAACCGTTTGTAACAGTCGAGGAAATTTTCATAAAAGTTCATTATGAGGCCACACCCTCTTCGGTATATTGTGGTCAAGTTTTAACTCAATTTCTTTTCGCGTTTTAGTTCGTTTCGGAACACGTTTGGTGGGTTTGATCGGTGGCTCGATTATTCGTACTGGAGAAGGTGTATTATGTTGGAATTTTTGATTGTTGAGAACCTGGGGAATTATGGAGAAGTGATCAAGATCTTCTATTCTCGGATGATCAGTTCTCCAACAATTCAGATCCGATAGTGTTCAAACTTGGAACTTGGTAGTAGAGTTAGGTTCTGAAGGCTCCCGCAAAATATCAGCGATGTCGGCAGTTTCTGATATACATATACACCCTCTTCGGCATATCGTGGTCAGGTTTTAACTTAATTTCTTTTTGATTCGACTCACTGATCAAGAATCCGAGGTCAAAATCGATTCTGTCCTGCCGGCCGTAGGCTCGATAACTCTCGAACGAAAGGAGTAAGAGGATTGAAATTTGCAAGGTGGGTTCGGAGTGTAAATATCTTAGACGAGTTCGTTGATGGGCGAAATCCATCAAGCGGTTTCGGAGTTATGGCCGTTTCTAGTGAAAACATTTTTTATGAATATTTCCGAAACCGATCACTCGATCTATCTGAAATTTAGCATCAATTATACGCGTGTGAAGTTTTGTATTGATCAGATTACCGCAAAGTGTAAAAAAATTTTTGAACATTAAAAAAAAAATTATTTTCTACAATAACTCTCGGACGGAATAAGCTAGGCAGTTGAAATTTTCAGAGTAAGTTAGGGAGATGAATATCTCGGTTAAGTTCGTTATTTGGCAAAATAGGCCAGATGGTTTCGGAGTAAAGAGAAAAAAAAAATTTTTTTAGTAACAAATTTCAAATTCAATTTTTTTTTAAGATGCATTCATATCATTTTCAACTCCAACAAGCTAATACTTTCTGAGATATGATTTTTCGAAATTTCAAGAATGAATCGTACTTCTTGTTTTCACAGAATGTTATAATTATTCTATCTAAGCTTCATTATATGATCTGTGTTCATACTCGTACATGTCATCCTGTTCTATAAGAGAGAGTCAAATTCATTTCAGGTATTTTAATTTGATTTCTTCCATGGTGCAGTTCTCATTCTCAGATTGCTCATTTAATCTTGATAAATAAACTATTATTTGAATTGAATTTCCTTTATGATGCAGTTCTATCATAAGAATACGTTGATATAATTCTCAACTCTGAGAAACCAATACTTTCGGAGAATAACTAGAGCGCCAGAAAGATCCTGTCCACAGGGCTTGAACCCATCTTTATGTTGACAGATATTCTGAAATTCGAAATTCATTACAAGTTTAAAAGTTCTAACGCTTTCTTCGAAATTTGATCCAAAAATGGTCAATTCCAATTAGATATTTTACAAAATTTGGAAGGCAAGACCCACGAAACAAACCAAAGAATAAAATATGTCTCTCTGAGAATCATAAAAGAGAAAATACTACAAATTTGATAATTAATGAGAAACCCATCAACAATTTATTTGAAATATGCAGTGAGGCCCTAATGCTGGAAAGTAATCGTTGCTGAAAAGAGAAGTCTATCAAGTCAAATTCCCTTTAAATTTATGGGTAACAGTAAGATATCAAAGCGGTTGGAGCCGCGCCAATCAGATAAAGAGCAACAACAATATACCGGAATAAAAAAAGTCCGAGAACACGACAAATAATTTGTAGAAATTCAGCGTGCCTGCGTGATTGAAACTGTCCTACCTGCTGTTTTATAACGCTGGCGACTCCAATAAAAATAAATAATAAGGAACTTTAATACACCCTTTCGTTATGGGGCACACGAATAATGCACCTTCATGGTCGGTAAAATATCGCTGGTTTTGAGAGAAAACCGCAGAGGTCACAGTTGCATGTTTGCGCAGTGAAATATGAGCTTTAGAATTTCATTTTAAAGGGCTTCGATAGAGGAAATGTGCAATTTTCTAGAACCAATCGCAAGTGAGTTAGAATCGCCGTAATATAGTCCAAAATCGGGTGTTTAACTCGGTACCAAAAAGTTTTCGTGCTCAGGGAAAACGGCTAAACTGATAACAGGGATTTTCTATTCATGCTATTTAAACTGAAAAAGTGGGAAAGCCCTGTGGAATGGAGCTTTGGCGCTATCATTCAAAGTTTGACAAATCATATCTCCGAAAGTATTGGTTTCTCAGAGTTGAGAATGATATCAATGGATTATTATGATAGAACTAAATCATAAATATAATTGCCACACTGAATATGCTAGATACCGTCCGAACACGGAAGCCAATCAACGTTGGGTACGGTTAGTACTTGGATGGGTGACCTCTTGGGAACTCCGCGTGCTGTAATCTTTTTTCAATTTGGCTTCTGTGCGTCAATTTTCAAGAATTTTCGTAATTAATTTCAAAACAATAAAAATTGGATTATTACATGAAATCATTCACAATTGAGAATAATTATTAAAATTATTCATTCATATATAAATTCAATGTTTCGAAAAGTGTTATGAGGAATACGCCAAGAACACCCTCAATGATCAACCCACTAGGGAGGTATTCTTTGAAAACTATACCAAATTGTTCAATTATATTAAAAAAATGTATCGACATCGATAGCCTATTTAAAACATCAACAAAACTTTCGAAATATTGGAAAGTTGAGTTTGAAGAATATTTGCTGTTAGAAAGAGCAAATAGAATCTAAATATTTTACAGTGGTGGAGAGTGATAAAAAAGCTCTTCCTACACTTTCCAAGATGGCCGATGATTTATTAATGGCTATATTCGTACCTGTTGAAAGAATATTTTCCACAGCATGTTTGATCATGGCAAAAACACGTACATCATTGGAAAATGATGTGATTCAAGCGTGATTGTGTTTCAATTCTTGGTCATCAAGTAATTTAAAAGTTGAAATTATCAGTGTTTAAAATTAAAAATAATATGTGCATGTACAAATATTTTTGTGTAAGAGCGTAATAAATATAGCTTTACAAAATTATTCATTATTGTATACCATTTCGTTTATATATTATAATTTTTATTATCGTTATTCAGAATTAAGCGAGAAGAGACGAGACAACTGATAAAGAGACGAGAAAGAGACTTGAACGAGACTTAATTTTTTGGGAATTGGCGAGAGCGAGACGAGATTTTGTATATTCTCGCCCACTCTCGTCTCGTGTGAAGCCCTAAGAATAGTGAACTTAAATTTTCCATCGATTTTCTTATCAATGTTTCCGGAAGTACCGAATGACATATCAACGGGGCGGGGCACTGAATTAGATTATTCCTGATCAATTGATTCTGAACTGAAAAAAATTAATTTGTAGAATTCATTTCATTTTATGAATTATTGATATATCAACATGAATATCTATTTCGAAGGAAATGGAAGTCATCATAAGAAATGAATATTCATATTTTGACATATCATGGTTATTAGTATAATGGAAATTCTCATTACAACAAGAAACCAGGAAAATAAATCAAATTGCCTCGTTCTTTCAATGAGAGTTCGTTATTTTTTTTAAGAAACTAGGAAACTAATTGATATGAATATAAAATATATGCGAAGAAATACATCGGTTTCCCCTCATTAATCAAGGAGATTATTCACTCTGTTCTTTTGGTTTTTTCTGCATCTAAATCTTGATTCCCCGTCCTGGTTTAACAGTGTCCATGCGCAAAAACTCGATTTACAGCTGAATTCACCTATGAGGATCTTCACTGGAGCTATTAGATCTACACCTTTTCATTGGTTACCAGTTCTTTCAAAGATTATCCCGCCCCACATTCGCAGGCTCATTTGAATTTTTGGAATAAATTACTTTCCTCTATTTCAGTATCGTAATGAGAATATTACACCACAAAGAGCAGTGCTGTAATGAACTCATTCCCGAATTGTTTCTAGTTATATTTTTCGATTTGTGGTAATCAGCACTGACATTCGATCCTATCAAATTTAAACACACGTTAATTGACAACACAATATGATCTAGATATAGTGAAATAATTCTTGAGAGAAAACGTTTTATTTTCATTGAAAAATAAAAAACAAGAGATTTCTTTCTTGCTAATTTTGAATCATTCATGCTGTTAAGAAACTGTTTCAAATCTGATCTGCATGCACTAAGTACGATTCAAATTCAAATTCCGTAATCTGTCAACTTTCGTAACAGTCACACCAACTGCCAAGATACAATACAAAATTCACTACGATGTATAATCCAAATTTTTCATTAAATTTCAACAGTATTTCACAAAACCTGACTGCAATAGAGAAAATATCGTCTAATACTCGTTGTAGAAGGCGATTCCAACACTCATGCGTTCGAAAACGTGCTCCTTCGTCGCTCTTTTTCGAATTTCGCATTCGTGTTCGAATAGGAGCCCATTCTGCAACTTGTTTTAGAATATAGTATTCCTATTCTATCCTATATTCCAAACAATAAGATTTCCAGATTGAAGTCACGTAATCTTTCATGCTCCACCTGTTTTCTCAATTCGAATAAAAGCGACGAGGAAGTTTAGCAGTGGTCTATTCTGAATCGTTTAAGCACAGGTCATGGTCGTTGCAAAAGCATGCTTCCCAAATGAAACTCAGTCGAAAACTCTAGTTGGGAATGCATGGAAACAGATGAAACAATAGATCATTCAGTTAATAATTGTCCCATATACAGGGTGTTCCTCAAAGACATGCTAATATTTAAGAGGGGATTCTTTGACTCATTTTAAGAAAAAAAACTTCTTATGAACGTATGTCCTAAAAGTATTAACTATTGAGATACGGAGTGATCAAATTTAAAAAAAAATCATGTTTTTAATAATAACCGGGATAATATTGCAGACATCTTTATAAAATTTGATACATGTCTTCTATGCATCAAGGTGCATTTTGTGATGTACAAAAATTTTCATTTCGTCTACCAGTGGCGTCCATATGGGTTTTGCATTGAATATTTTCGGAGAAAAAATACTCTGCCACTGCTCTCTTTCGAAAAAAAAATTTCTTTTGAGGTCCACATTCATTGTTGAAAAAATTTGATCTCATGGGTTTCCTTTGTCCGATGCACAGTTTCCGCGAAAAAAATTAAAATCGTTTTACTTCAGGATAAAATCCTCAAAAATCTGATGCGGTTTGGAACTTTTTGTGCATCGATTGAAAGCAAATTAAGAGATCAGATTTATTCCAAAATGAATGAGAATCCAAAAAATATGTTTTCTTGCCTGATGCTCCGTTCTTGATTATAATAATTAAATTAAAATTGCCTCATATCGCAGTACCAAAATTTCATAGGAAGTTTTTTTTCTTAACGTTACCGATTTCTAACAACCATGAGTATATTGATCATTTCACGAACGAACGCAATAAAGCTTCTGACCTGACGTCAGTATATTTATATTTTTTTTTCAATTATCAGCGGAAATTTTGAGTAGTCAGCTCTTACAGTACAAGTTAATAATTCATTGAATCTTTTGACCATATGTGTAACTAATTTTCTAATCTTTTATTCATGTAACACATAATTAAATGCATTTTGATATTTTACAAGCTCCAAATAAATAAGTATCGACTAATGTATCTCGTTATGGAATATTATTAATCGAGTATGATTATGGAAATGCCTGTATTTTATTATAGGTTTAAAAGAAATGATTACTTTATCATTAGGAACTATCAATTACGGAGTTATGAGCTGCTAATTTATGTTTTATGACACGGTTTAGCGTTAATGATATGTCCTCATAAGGCGAATACAATTTCTTTTTAATCCTTATCACATTCGACGTCAAATAATCAGTGTGGATGTATTAATTAACAATTTGAAACTCCAGACATTTCAATTCTAATATTATTTCCATACTGGTCAAGAGTAACAACTTTCGTTAGTTTTTTACAGTTTTTTGGCGCTCTTGTTATATTTAGTTTCCGGTGTTTTTGCAAAAATGTCGTTATATGAATTGAGGCGGGGACTCGTTATTCATAAATAATGAAACTGGCGAACTCAAACATATTATTGAGAGTAAGTTTTATGTTTAATTGTTTTATTCACTCATTCTGTTCTAAATGAAACAAAATTCAGAAAATTGGTATATAATCAAGTAGTGTAGGATGTATTGTGGTCGAAAACAAACCGCCGTATTCACAAAGCATTCAATCTCCGTTAAGTCCTAACTGAGGTCCTCAGTTAATTATAAATATCAATCGCAACCTCAGTTAACGTGAGAATTAACGTGAAACAGGCCGGTTTCACCACCGTTAAATACGTTAACTGAGGTTGCGATTCTTATTTATCCTTAACTGAGGACCTCAGTTAGGACTTAACGGAGATTGAATGATTTGTGAATACGGCGGAAATGGTTATTAGCGTAGCAAAATGTGTCCAGTTCAAATACGGTAAAATTATCGCAATCGGATTCATTAATATGTTTGCTAA
The DNA here is from genome assembly GCA_937662695.2 of Halyzia sedecimguttata. NCBI lineage: Eukaryota > Metazoa > Arthropoda > Insecta > Coleoptera > Coccinellidae > Halyzia > Halyzia sedecimguttata. The sequence continues at coordinate 111,010,288 of OW569413.2, forward strand.
TAGGCTTAAAACATTGTTGTTCAATCCATATTGCTATCTTAATAAGCTTCACCAATATGGCTATGGTTTTAAGTATTCTGTTCGGACTGTTATCGCAACGTTGGTTTTCAATTTTATCGCAGCAATATTGCTATCGAGTAGTTAATAATTGGTTCAAGTACTGACGTGAAGTCAGGAGCTTTTGGGCGTATGTTCTTTGTCTATTCTCCTGTATTGGACACTCTTAACCCTTAAACTACAACGTACGGGTCAAATTGACCCGAAGACGCTTGATCGGATGTTCGATGGGAAGTAAAGGGAGAGGATGGAGACCTTGAGTAGCTGCTTACACAGTGTTCCTCTACGTACCAAAGGGTATGAAAAGATAGTGGGACTTATAAAACTGAAATTGAAGACTGATGAATTTTGCGTCTATATTCGATTTGCTACAGAAGTCTGATACCAAGAGTATGTGATTTTATAATCGTATTTCCGGACTGATGAAACGTGCTCAAGAGTATTTTTTTAGCTTTATATTTTGCTTTTTTTACTACTTTATATTTTACTTATCTTTTTAATTTAAAATCTATGTTTTACTGATATTTTTGACCCTGCGCATCACTTAGTAGTTGAAGGGTTAATCTTGGCATTCTACAACTAATAACCATGTTACAATTCAATCGGTTTAGTATTTCTCGAGTTAATGAGGAGAAAAAAACAACTAAATTTCAGATGGCTATAACTCTAAAACCGTTTGGCCGATTATGCTTATAAACAAACTCAAATGTGGTGTTCAAATGCACATCCTAACCTGAAAACTTCAAGCCGCTATCTCTTTCTGTTCTCAAGTTATCGTAACAACAAAAATATTTTTTAATAATTTAATTTAATAATTAATTACTGATTAATTTAATAATTTTCTAGCCATACGATTCGCACAAAATCCCACAAACGTGCTAAGGTCCATATTCTACAACTACTCACCAAGTTTCAATTCGATCGGATTTATATTGGTTGAAAATAAAATTATTACTCGGAAACCATTAGGCATATTATGCCCATTAACGAACTTGTCCGTCGTATTGGGATGCGCCCCCTACCCTGAAACTTTCAAATCGCTAGCTTTTTCCGTTCTCAAGTTATCGTGGCAACGGCCGGACGGCCGGCTGGGCAGAATGAAATTTGATCCCGAATTCTTCATTGGGGAGTCGAACCAAATCGTTTGAGACCATTTTCGTCAAAATATTCGAAAGTTAATTGTAAATTGTAAATGGACAATTAATTCTGATTCTGGAGTTAACCATTATTGTTTTTCGCGGGCATTTCGTGGTATTTTTGTGTATAACGGTGTGAAATGTGAATAAATGCAAAGCAGTGATAAATATGGTCGGATATTTGTATGTTCTGTGATTAAACTGCAGTGTGTAAATAGTGAAATTTCCTTTGGATCATTTCTACTTTGAGATGAGTACATTTCAGTTGAGACTATAGACAACAAGATGGACTAGAAATATGAGTGAAATAGAACTTTCATTTCTTCCGATTTAATAAAATATTTTGATGACCTTTCTAATAATGTTTCAACAAAAATCGATACATCTGGATGGGAGATCAAGAAGCTCAAAGAATCTATTTATTTTTGGATACCTATGTATTCAATTTCCATAAGTCTGCATCTGTAAATGCTTCAGATGAAAACAATAAGGACCTTATTCATCTTAAATTATTCATTGAGAATGTTCAGATTTCATGCAGTGATTTGAAATGGATTCTTCCTTTCGATCTAACCCTGAGCAGATGGTCTCAACTTACTAATCTGCTTTCCCGCTACAGAAATATAATTAATGGGGATTCAGATTCGGAATTTATCAATTTGTTTTATCACCATTTTTACACAGTTCAGATCGAAAAATAATTTTATGTGAATCTACTCTTTATAGCATTGAATTGATATTCTGAATTCACATTGACTTGTAGTTGTGGTTTACATTCGTAAATCATTCTAAATTCACTTTGTTCTGTTTTCGCAAATTTAATTTTGAAAAATTTTGCGGAAAATACGTGGTTCTTACTAAACAATGAATTGAATAACAACTACCTAGGTTTCTATTTCAACTTGATCTCAATAATATTGTGCAGAATGAAATGTAGTTATAGTCAATTTATTGAAAAAGCCGGGTCTCATATTGTTTATTCATCCAGGGATTCCAAGCAAGGAAACCTATTGAATGAGTTCACTAGAGTTTTAATTTGGAAATTTACGATATCCAGCGCTACCGCATTGAAGAAGTATGCCTCTAAGAGACGATAAATTGCGGCGTTGTCAGACTGTGTTCCAGGCTATCTCTATAGTGGGCTGTGATAATACCGCGAATAATGGAAAATGATCTGTAAGATTTTCAGGTATTATCCGAATCAGTTCCAGCGCATCACGCACTTAAAAACAGATTAAGTCCGCAGGTTCGTAGGCGAGAACCGCTCGACAGTTCCCGTTCACAAAAGGTCCGAAGACAAAATATGGGACCAAAAGGCACCTGTTCTGTGGAAATGACAGAGCGTAAGAGGAAGCGGGTCATTTTGTGACGATTTTTTTCGACACTGGTCGTACAGCAGTCACGGACTTGGGCCATTAGGTTAATCAACTAAATTACACGTCTGTATTTCACGAGAATTGTGGTTTCTTGGTGTTCTTCATTGAGGTCATTGTTTTAGCGGCGTTGAGATGCAATTTTGTATCGGTCCGAGACGCACGAGGCTGAGGAATTATCGTCAGGTACTTAAGCGCGGTCATACGATCTTTTGCACGCTCCGCACCTTCATAGTCAACAAGTGCTTTTTAGGTTAAAATGTTTGCGTATTCTCCGAAAATTATGGTTGAGGTGTCAGTCGATTCGGAATGTCATGTAGATAGCTTTGGAAAATTGCTAAGGCCGCTCGAAAAAATTGCAATAGTTATAAACAATTAAGTGAAACAAAAATTGATTCAAGCCCTGTGGACAGGAGCTTTCTGGCGATCTAGTTCAAACAAACAAATTTTATCTCCTCCAATCTGAGAATGAGAACTGCACCATGGACGAAACCAAATTAAAATAGCTGAAATGAATTTGACTCTCTCTTATAGAACAGGATGACATGTACTAGTATGAACACAGAGCATATAATAAAGCTAAGATAGAATAATTATAGCATTCTGTGAAAACATAGAAGTACGATTCATTATTGAAATTTCGAAAAATCATATCTCCGAAAGTATTAGCTTGTTGGAGTTATAAATGACATCAATGGATTTTTATGGTGAAACTGCATCTTAAATGAAAATTGAATTTGAAACTTGTTAATTAAAAAAAATTTTTTTTCGTTACTCCGAAACCATCTGGCCTATTTTGCCCAATAACGAACTTAACCGAGATATTCATATCCCTAACCAACTCTGAAAATTTCAACTGCCATTCCATTCGAGACTTATTGATAGAAATTTTTTTTTTTAATTTTCAAAATTTTTTTTTACACTTTCCTGGTCAATACAAAATTTCACATGCGTATAAAGGTCATGATTCTACAATTTGATACTAAATTTCAGATAGATCGAGTGATCGGTTTCGGAAATATTCATAAAAAATATATTTACTAAAATCGGCCATAACTCCGAAACCGCTTGATGGATTTTGCTCATTAACGAACATGTCCGAGATATTTACGCTACAAACCCACCTTGCAAATTTCAATCATCTAACTACTTTCGTTCGAGAGTTATCGTGCCTACGGCCGGCAGGCCGGCCAGACAGAATTGATTTCGACCTCGGATTCTTGATCAGTGAGTCGAACCAAATCATTTGAGACCATTTTCAGCCAAAATCGAAAATTACAGACATTTCGGCAAATTGATAAGCACTCTGTTTCGAGGAACTAGAGCGCCAAAAAGTATCAAATCTGGATTCCTCCACATGTTTTCCTCAATTATTTCAGCAAAATTTTCGGTCCTCTCTCTGCGAAGACAAACGATGGCAAAATATTTTCCGAGACGTCATTCCCTCAGCGGCTTTTCGTTCAGGGATGATGAAGTATATTATGAGGGTGTGTGAGGCGTAAATAGACAGACGAACATGTACGCAAAAGCTCCTGACTTCACGTCAGTGCTTTTAAAGAATTTGGTTTGAGCGTTGTTTAAATTTGCCCATAAAACATCCCTCCCAGATTGTCACTACCCAATTCAAAGCCATTCCTGGTCGACATCCCTTGGTTCCTATCGTCCACCATCTGATTTCGTAGTGTAAATATGATAAATACCATCACGGTGCCGATAGAGAAGATCGGACCATGGCCCCAAACCGGTCGTACCATTGCAACCCGCTGCGTTCGAAATTGGTTCAAAGCTATCCCACTGCGCGAAACTACATTATAACAAACTAGCATATTGTTTCAAAACTGAGCGGCGTCTTTTCGGACCCGCTAACGAAACGTCTGTTGTGATGCCGTTAATTTAATTACCTTTTGGATTTTTTTAATCTCGGTATTGGGTTGAGACACGCACTGGCCGAAGAGACTGAAAATTAGAAAATCAAACGGTTACATTCGTATTACCGTTTGACAATCCGTAGTTACATACGATTCTGTCCGTCCGTGAATGCGATAACTTTCGAAAGATTAAACTAAAAGACGTGAAATTTGCAGGAAAGGTTTCATGTTGACATGCGCCAGTCGAGTTTTCTCATGGTTACAATCTACCTACTAGGTTTTCAGCGAGGTAGAAACTGCTTACAAGAATTTGTACACCAGAATTCCAATTCAACCGGAATTCTATAGGGATTCAATAAGAATTCAATAGCCTATTGGGATTCTATTGGAATTCAATTGGAATTCTACTGAAATTCCATGGGAATTCTATTGGAATTCCATTGGAATTCCATTGGAATTCCATTGGAATTCTATTGGAATTCCATTGGAATTCTATTGGAATTCTATTGGAATTCCATTGGAATTCTATTGGAACTCCATTGCAATTCTATTGGAATTTCATTGAAATTCTATTGGAATCCTATTGGAATTCTATTTCAATTCCATTGGAATTCTATTGGAATTCCATTGCAATTCAATTGGAATTCTATTGGAATTCCATTGAAATTCCATTGCAATTCCATTGTCATTCTATTGGAATTATATTGGAGTTCCATTGAAATTCTATTGGAATCCTATTGGAATTCTATTTTAATTCCATTGGAATTCTATTGGAATTCCAATGGAATTCTTTTGGAATCCAAGGAAAACAAATGGAATTGCAAAAACACCCATCACTTTAGACAAACTTATGAACATTTGATTTCGAAAGGATCAAATGAAAAAGCATCCACTTTTAACTGCTAAAATCCGGTTCAAACTAACAATTTGGAGTTGTTTGCATGATTGTCCGATAGGTGTCGTACTCTAAAATCAATAAAAATTCATTTTAATTCAATAGTGATTCTTTATAATTCAAAAAGAATTCCATATAATTCAATACGAATTCTGCAATTTTAAAAAATTTCCTGGTCCTGACAAAATTTAACAAACGTCTTCATGTCGATATCCTACGACTAGTTAGCAAACTTCAATTCGATCGAGTCTATATTTTTTGAGTTATCGAGGAATTAATATTCCAGATGGGTATAACTCCGAAACCGTTGAGCCGATCATGGCCAACAGCGAACTTAACTCTCCCATTCAGATGCGCAACCTAACATGAAAACTGCAAGTCCCTATTTCCTCTCGTTTGAGAGTTATCGAGGTAATGGTCATCCATCCAGCTACTGAACTCACACAAGGCTGCTTGAATCTCCAACAATATTGATCAGATCGTGGTCAAACTTTGAACTTGGTAGTAGAGTTAGGATTTGAAGGCTTTCGCGAAATTTCAGACGAAACATTTTCTGATATATAGAATTTTTTCAATGATTTTCAAGGATTTTTTTAAAAGTTTCTTCTTTCTCCGTCTTTTCGTTATAATGACATAAATAATAATTTTTTAATATTTTTTTTTTAATTTTCTAGTGATACGATTCTCACAAAATTTACAGACATTTGGACGAAATGATAGCACGATGTTCCCAGAACATGCACGTAAAAATAAGGAACCATTGTGTGGCTGAAAATAAATCCATTAAATTGATAAAAGTTTTCTATTACATTCCTATATTACAAGGTCAGAATCGTCAAGACCATTATTGAATATTTCAACGTCAAGATGTATCATCGTCGACAGGACATTATATCTATTAATAATTAAATGACCATTTCGAATAATTGATCATGAAAATTCAACAATAATCGTACCAACTCATCGTTGCGGTTAAATCTCAATGCCGTCAATTTCCTCCTTGGCGGAAATTGTCTTAAGTGGATCAATCAGATGTGATTAATAAATCAAAAATTTCCGCAAAAGTTCTGACATGAGTCGCTTCATTGCAAATTGAACGTGTTTATGTAATGAGATTTAATTTTCTATTGCTTCGCTATTTCCGACGTTGTTGAAGAGTAGAACTTGTATTTATGTTAATGCCAGTATTAAAATTTGAAACAAGGAATTCCTTGTTACCTCGATCGTTGCAATTACGGTTACTTAATTGTCCTAGAAATGTCAAAGTCTGTGGAACACTTCGCCGGATTTATTAAGCGTGGAAAATACATTTCATTTTTCTTCCAAATTCGGTGTTTATATTGGAATGCGATAAATTTCATTCTATAGTAATTGACGGTTCAAGTTAATTATGGTGTGTATGAGTTTTTTCATTCACCAGTTATATAGATACAACATGAAGTAATTAAGTAAACGATGTATTAAACAGAGTTTTTAGAGAAGTTTTCAAGGAATATTCATATATTTGAATATTTTATCGGTGCTTGTGTTGTATAACATTCCAACGTTTATCACGCAACTTGAGTGTTAGATCTTTCCAAGTTTCGCTTTATAAAGGTTTGATTATTAATAACATACTTAAGGAGGCTATTCTTGGCTCCATTTTGAATATAAAATTTCACGTTAACATATGTCCTAAATGTCTTTACTGTTGAACAACAAGGTAATTCATTTTTAGGATAAATTTGGGATCTATTTCGATGAATCTAATTTATCGACTAAACATTATTTTATTATTATTTGTGTGAAGCCACATAAATTCTCGTAAGTGGTCTAGAAACTTGTAAATTAATTAATTCATTTTTTTTATGCGAAAACCGTACTCCAAATAAGAAACAATCAAGATACTTGATTTGCTCAGCACACAATGAGTATCTCAAAAATTGGTTCAAGCACTGACGTGAAGTCAGGACCTTTTGCGCGTATGTTCTATTGTCCATTCTCCTGTATTGGACACTCTTAATTCGAATTTATCATGGTAAAATCGAATTAAGAGTGTCCAATACAGGAGACATAGAAATCAGAACAATATCAAAAAGTTTCTGAAATAAGTGTTCTCAGAATTTCATTTTATATCAAAATGCCAAATTTCATAGTGAAATTCCGATTTGCTTTATATTCATATTCCGATGACAGCAGGTTAGAGGGAGCTGTGGGCTTTGCGAAAATTTCAAAAATAATTCAGAATGTAATTCCAATTAAGGAGACATTATCACAATTCAAATAAAGTTTATATTAATTTAATGTTCCTCATAAATTATGATTTCTATAGTGAAAACCCCACAATCTTGGTGCAAACCGAATTATTCTTGAGAAATTAAATGCGCAAAGAGCTAATATCTCCCTAATTATTTTTGGAACATCATAAGAAATTATCCACCTGTCAACTCGATTTCATTTTCACAGGAATCCTTGTTTTAGATCAGGTCTGTATTGCTTTTTTAGTGGTATTTGAGCGAGTATTTGAGAAAATATATTCAAAAGCGTTTTTACAGGGTTTGGAGAATTATTCTACACATATGAAATCGAAGAATTTAATTTCTTATGATGTTCCAAGAATAATTAGCGAGATATTAGCTCTTTGCGCCTTAAATTTCTCAAATATAATTTGGTTTGCACCAAGATTGTGAGGCTTTCACTATAGAAATCATAATTTATGAGGAACATTAAATTAATACAAACTTTATTTGAATTGTGATAATGTCTCTTGCATTGGAATTACATTCCGAATTATTTTTGAAATTTCCGCAAAGCCCACAGCTGCCACTTACGTGCTGTCATCAAAATATCAATATCAAAAAATTTCTGAATTTTCACTATGAAATTTGACAGTTTGGTATAAAATGAAATTCTGAGCAACATTTATTTCAGAAACTTTTTGATATTGTACTAATTTCTACGTCTTTTGGTATTAAAAAAATGTCAATTTTGACAGGTTTGCAGAGTAACACGATCAATGACGTATATGTCAAAAATCATCGTTTTTGAGCACCAACTTTCCTGAAATCCCAAATTTCAATAAACTATACAGGCGAGAAATTGTTCTCTTGGTGCGTACTTTTTGAAACGAACTGTATGAATTGTGGCATTTATTATTTAATTCAACCTAAGCCCATAGAACTTTTCTAAGAATCCAACATATCAGTTATTATATTCCCTATTCTGAAAATATACTTTCCAATTCATTAGGATACGTCTATTAATGTAAAATCTCCAATCTCTCGATCTAGGGATAAATATCTACAATAACTACTACAAAACCAATTTTTACAAACAACTGAACGTGTTCGGTTTCGAGGTTATAGAACCGGCCGAGCACTCGCCTGCCCATCTGTTATACCTTAGGTTTAAATAATAAATTTCAAAAGCAATTTTGTTTTCTGCAACTTTCACAGTCCATTTCCTATAATAAAACATGATTAATTAATTGAATCGAATGAAATCGATTAAACGATCATCACCAAGACCGAATCATTACTAAATTCGTTCCATTATGCACTTCCTAAGCCCTGTAGAAATATAAAATTGTTGAAATTTAATTGATCGTAAAGTATGTGGTCATAAAAACATAATTGATATAGTTACGGCTTTATATACATTGTTGTTTATTGCCATTTTGTTATATTTCCGTTTTAGTAATTATTAATTAATGTTTCGAAACGAACAGGAATACTAGACTGAATATCTACTTCACCTACACATTGATTGGTATCTACACCAGGATTTGCGGAATAATTTTTTTTTAATTAATTTATTTGAACGCTTGAGTGAAAGGGCGGAAATTCGAAAATATTGAACGAAAATCACTTCCTACGAATCACATATAGGTATGCAATATAAAATACAGGATATAGGGTGTGGTTTCAAAAACTTGACCAAAACAAGTAGGTAATTCAATTGACAACCCCCCATTTATATACATCATTTAAGAGCTCGTAAAGAATACTTCACAATGATAGAAAACAAAGCTCAGAAAAATGCAATCAGTGGTACAAGTGAATTTTTTAAAAGAATGGTTCAGAATACCTTTATTACGTTACAATGAAAAGGCACAAATAAAGTCAAAAATTCTCACAATTCCAACTAACATTTAATGTTTGACTACCATGGTTTTGGGGTCAATAATTACACCCCATCTTCAGGTCACCTGGCTACAAGAGAATATCAAAATTATAAAACAAAAATAGTGATAACATTGTACGATTAATACTCACAATACAAGTTACAATGCCAATATCAAACCAAAATTGATTAAAAAACAACAGCAACCTCAACCATGTACATGAGAGAAGGTTCAAATCACAAATTCTATAATCCAATAAACGGCAAACAACCACAACTTAAGAGAAACGAAGTAAATTATTTTACTCTTAAATTGTGGTGGTTTGCCGTTTATTGGATTATAGAATTTGTGATTTGAACCTTCTGTCATGTACATTGAGTAATCATTAAAGGTATACTAATTATTAAAAGGTTTCTTTCTGGGATTTCTCTCCCAAACTCTGAAAAATATCTATAAAATAATATTTATTTATTTTGTGATTTGCTTCTGCATAAAAAACAAGATATTTGTCAGAAGCAATCAATCGTTAAGTGTCTGTCGAAGAAGTCTGATATAGACTCTGAAACTTTACGATATAGTTGTTTCTTCGTTGATGTTGTTTCGTTGTTGTTTGTTAGGCAACATTGTTCAATTGATTGCTTCTGACAAATATCTTGTGTTTCTTACGCAGAAGCAAATCACAAAATAATTAATTTTTATTTTATAGATATTATTCAGAGTTTGGGAAAGAAAACCCAGAAATAAACCTTTTAATAATAGTTATTGAGTGTTTATGGGGTAGGTTATAATTTGCTATTGCTTGCCCAATTTGATCACCATTTTTTCCTGCTGGCCCATCAGTTGATCACAGCGTCCAATGATTTTATCATTCAAACGCCCGTTCGATTAAACGGTCGATGGCACATCATCAGGGTTTTATGGCTCGATAAAATTAACCGAATATCGAATGACTCTCGATATTTTTACGGGTGCGTTCCACATGGGGAACGTTCAGTGCAGCTTCGACTCATTAAATGTACATTAATTTGGGTATATCTCCTTAATTCGCCTTGACAGACGAAAGTTGACGCATTTTTGCCATTTTTCGGTACGCAGTTTATAGCGGTTTTAACGATATAGCGGCTCATACAAGTTAACTTGATTTATTCATCGATTTTGAAAAGGTCATCAGCTCTGCGAGGATACGAGATGTTTTGGCTGAAATTAGGGCTCGGGTAAGTATAAGTAATGGAATAAGTCGAATGTTCAAATATTCGACTAATAAATCATAGGCAATCGATTATTTAAAAATTCAACTATGCGAATACTTATATTGAAAAAATTTTAAATTTCAAGCTCAACTAATGGGTTTTCCAATAAGAGGTGTTATTTTGAATAGCCCGCTATTTCGGTAGTTGTCACTTTTGAAGCTGTAATTTTTTGACATTTGACAAGTAGAAACTACGCCATTAATAAAAATTGAACGATACACGCTTCAAGAACGCATTGAAATGATTAAAATTCACTATAAAAATGGTGGAAATTTGGCGGAGACTGTTCTTAAAACTCGTACATTTTTGGGTCGTCGTGAAGCACCTTGTCGGACCGCAATAAAGAAATTGGTGGAATTATTCGAGCTGTTGGGACAAGTTAGTTATGTGAAGAATAAAACCCGTGCACGTCGCTCAAGAACAGCCGAGAATATTGCTGCTGTAGCCGAAAGTGTTGAAGAAAACCCAGGTTTGTCCATTCCTCGTCGTTCTTTGGAATTAGGCATTCCACAAACGTCATTACACCGTATTTTGCATAAAGATTTGGGTCTTAAGGCTTATAAAGTTCAGTTAACACAAGAACTCAAGCCGGCCAATCATCAACAACGTCGTGTCTTTGCTGATTGGGTCGTTGAACTGCATGAAAATGATCCGGAATTCCATCGAAAAATCATCATGAGTGATGAGGCCCTTTTCCACCTCGGTGGCTTCGTCAACAAGCAAAATTGTCGCATCTGGGGCTCGGAAAACCCAAGAGTTGAAAGTTGAAAAGCCTCTCTATCCTCAACGTGTGGTGCGGTTTATGGTCCGGCGGAGTCATTGGACCTTACTTTTTCGAAAATGAGGCTGGAGCAACAGTTACGGTGAATGGATTGCGCTATCGAGAGAGGATTAATGATTTTTTATGGCCGGAATTGGATGGTATTGATCTAGACAACGTTTACTTCCAACAAGCTACGGCGCTACGTGCCACACAAGCAACGAAAGCATTGATCTTTTGCGGGAATAGTTTCCGGACTGCGTTATCTCTCGAAGAGGTGATCGCAATTGGCCTCCGAGATCCTGTGATTTAACACCTTGCGACTTATTCCTTTGGGGCCACGTGAAAGAGAAGGTCTACGCCAATAGCCCAGCATCGATTCAAGACCTCAAAGAATGAATTCGTGAGGCTATCGAGGACATAGGGCAGCCACTTTGCGATTTGGTTATGGAAAATTTCATTAAAAGTATATGGTCCTGTAAGTGTGGTCGTGGTGGTCATTTGCCTGATGTTATTTTAAACTATTAATGGCATAGCTTCTTCTTCATAATGAAATAAACATCCGATCATTTATATTGAAAAGTAGCAGATTTCTTTGAATATCAAAATAACACCTCTTATTGGAAAACCCTTTAGAATCATACTGATTTGTCAATTAAGAGCTATCAAAGCTTCGTCACTCACCGTCAGATCTTTAATGTAGGTATTCGAGAAAACAAGACACGCTGAGGTATTTCTTCAGTTATCTATGGGAATCCTGATTTTCCACTTTTTCTAATTTATCACACGACCTTGGAGGCCAGTTTACAGATATATTTCTTGAAATAATATTTTCCCAAAATTGTCCCTTCAATAAATCGATGGTATATTTGGCTGTGCCATCATCCTGTTGGAACCATAAGATGTTTTGCGTTATGCAATTAATAAGAGATACGTAATTTATCCATAACTGCATGAATTGCCTGTTCAGAAGGAAGATTATGTAAAACATAAAATTTAAGAAGAGCTCTATAAGATTTACGAATTGCACCCTGATTTTGGCAACAAAATTCCACAATTTGATAGCGTTGTTCAAGTTTAAATCTTTTCGCGATTAAATTGGCAAACGCTTCTGCTCAGAAATGTCAAAGGACTGTCACTTTCAAAGTTATCCCCATCAAAATACCTAATGGTTATAAATAAATCAAGGAATTGGTTTACGCACTGACGTGAAGACAGGAGCTTTTGCGCGTATGTTCTATTGTCCATTATCCTGTATTCCACACCCTTAATCGACTTTAACATGGTAAATTCGATTAAGGTTGGTATTGGTGAGTAGTTGTAGAATACAAACCTAAAGATATTCGTGAAATTTTGTGAGAATCATATCACTAGAAAATGTTTAAGAAATATTATTCATTTTACGATTACCTGAGAACGGGAAAAGATAGGAACCTGAAAATTTTAGGTTAGGTTGTGCATTTGATTTTGTTTGTAGACATAATCAGCGAAACGGTTTTGGAGTTACACCCAAATTTGGTTGTTATTTCAAAATTTCAAAAAAATCATTGAAAATCTCCGTCTGATATCGCTGAAATTTTCAGGGTAGGTTGCGCATCCGAATGCGACATTTAAGTTCGTTAATCGGCATAGTTGGCCAAACTGTTTTGGAGTTATACTCATCTGAAATGTTGTTGTGATTTCCTCTTTAACTCAAAATATGCAAATCTGATCCAATAAAAAATCTGCGATTACTAGTAGAATGCCAACCCACTGGATTTCAAGTAATTTCGTGAATATCGTATCCTGGAGTTACTTGAGGCGTAAGTTTTTTCGTATTTCAATTCCAATAGAAATTCCGTGATCATAGACTTCACTGAAGTCTGTCATTCAAATGGTATTAAATATATTCATATATTATGAAAGCTGGGAAAATGGTTTATATCGATGCTAAATTCGTAGTAGGGCGTCCAACAGGAATGAGTAGACAACAGAACATGCTCGCAAAAGCTTCTGACTTCCGTCAGTGCTTGAACCAATTTTTTTATCATTTCCCGAACTTAGTTCATTAAGCAAATTCATATTATTTTTCGATTCTCTATCCTTCAAACTGGACCAACCTGTATAAGACAGCGTGCCATAAACACCAAATAGTTTGACAGATTATTTTGACGTCATTTCATCGAAATTATCAATGTTACCTACATTTTAATTGTTTGAAATGAAGAAACTTCATGAATCTATCCCACCTTAAGTGAAACCTTTTTATCACTCAATCAACGAGAGTGCTTAAGGTCCTGACGCCACACAAGTGACGCTATGAATTATGGAATACGATTACGAATACAATGTGAATTCAGACGGAGTTAGAATTTTCGTTTTGCCGCCCGATGTCGAACGTTCATTATACAGAAATAACGAACCAAAAATGCTTTTCGAGCTAAATGATCGTTCCGGAAAAAAGTCCAGACAGGCCCGTAATCGGATTCATTTCTCTACGCCCCGAGCCGTGATTGAACTAAGACTGGAAACGAACAAAACCGTCCTTGTCCCGGTATTTTTTGCCAATACAAATCTAATAAAGCGACACAAAAGCCCACGCTGCGTCTCTAGAATAACGCCAATTCATCCGCCCCATCAAAAGTGGTATCATGTCCTCCTGCTTAACACGGTTAACGTGATTCTGCACATTTTTCTTCGCTCTAACTCGTCTTAATCGAATCCGGCCGTCCGTAATACATCGATACGGTTTAATTGGCCCGCGAGATACGCAGCTCCATTGTGATTGATCGATTGAGAGTTCTGACCGCGCTCCTTTATCACATAATCACAATCTTATTTAAAGGATGATTCGGAAATTTCGGACCTTTTTTCACCTTGTTTCAAACTATAATGGACTTTAATACAAGGTAATTACAAGCCGACGATTCCGGGCGATTTTGATTGGCTGTCATACCTTAATGGGTTCGGTAGTCGGATGAGATGTTGATGATAGCCTTCGAGATGGGCCGATTTCGATATGATTGGGAAAATAATTTTCTTCTCTTGTCTCGTTCTAGTTCGGGCAGCTTGTGTCAAAACAAGCGCGCGAAAACGCCCGATATTAGGAGGGTTAGATGGTGGAATAGGCGCATGATTTTGGGTTGATTCTTCTGATTTTTATAGACAGGAGTTGTTTTGTCTAGGATTATGCGAGCTAAATCTCGCCCTCAATATTGTGATGAATGCTATGTATGAAATATCCTAATAAAGACCTTGTTTCCTCGAGATTGATTTAATATGAATTAACGCATTATAAACAGGTTCGTGTTTATTATAAATTGAAAATGCCAAATATTCAATGGTTCATAAAATATTGATACGAAGTGTGCCATTATTGCCAATCGGCTTATTTGAAAGAGTATTTACTGCAGATTCTGAGAAATATTTTACGTCTTGAAAATTTTATCTACAGGGTATTTTAAAAGATGTAGAATAAAGAAAATAATTTTCTCAGTCCGGATCTGCGCTATCAACAAGTCACTATAAGCGAATATCAGGCATAGCTAGGCATGTACTCATTCCCTGAAATTTTCATGAAGATCCATGCAGGCGTTCAAGAGTTATGCCCATTAAAAATGTTTGATAAAATACATTAAACATCCTGTATCTTTTAGACGAATATAGTTAGGACATATTTCGAACACTGATTTAGACTCACCAAAATATCCTGCATCTACACTGAAAGCCTGTACAATCATTCGTGAAACACCCTGTATATACATATTTTATTTATACTTATTTGCTAATTTCATGTTTGACGTTTACCTAAATAATTATAATTTATACTCGTTACATATGCCATACGAATATATATATTTATACAACACCACCTCCAAGGTTCACGTCTAATTTGGAATCACCCTGTATATAAAGTCTTTCTATACGGAAAACGCATTGTTTTCAAGTTATTCGTACCAAAAACCCATTTTTTTGCAGAAAAAAAAACAAAATTTTTGTTGGAAAATCTGAGAGTCGTATTCAGTAGACCGACATATTCCAAATCGAACCAAAAATCGAAACTACACCACAACATTCCTTTCAAAAATACTGCCTGGATACAACAGACCTTGTTGATTCATGATTGAGGTTCCAAAATTGATTGGATTCCTTAATTTTTTATTTGGACAAGAGGATTGACATGGAATAAGAATATTTCAACTGACATAATAAAAGCATCCAATATTTATGAACTCACTGATTTTCGAGATAAGTTCATATGAAACGAAACCATCCAAATAAATTGGGCAGATTGATTCATAATTTTGCTGATTTCAGATCTTTGATATGGAAGTGTGACGCACAGCGGAGACAATCGATAAAAACAATGATTTATCGAACCCTTCAAGTCAATATCGTGTGTCGTATTTCATGGATTATTTTTTGACGTTTCTTAAAACCAATGAAATGCTTCTTTATTTGTCACAAGGGTAAGTTTCAACCAATTCTGTCATCATTATAGTGGGAATAAATCTCTTGTCATTATTCTCGGGAATAAACACTGTGGCGTTAATTTGCCTAGCAAATGTCATACATAATTATTCTGTGTCACAGTTCACAGTTATCGTCAATATTGACTGTGTCACGTAATGCATGTACACGAATGGGCCCATACGCCGCCACAAGTACAGCACTGTTTGTTTTAAGCCAACAGATAAATTATGTTTTTGAATAGAGACCATCATCCACCACGGACACAGCATTGTTCATTTGTGATCCAATAGTGGATGAATGTATTCGAATGGTACCTTATGCCACAGTGAATTATTGAGTTGATACTATTTACTATTCTCCGACGAAAAGTGTACCAGTTTTTCTTGGACGCTTGTTTTTACTTTCGGACTTAAATTCTTGGAAATATTGGTAGTATAATTTTTTTTCCTGGAGCTAAGTAGCTTTGGACGAGTTCAATACCTGGATGGGTGATCGCTCTGGCTGTAAATTTGAACAGCGCGCCAAAGCTCCTGTCCACAGGGCTTTCCCACTTTTAATCAAAATTTGTTGCGCAATGAATAGGCAAATTACGTGAGAAGTTGAAAAATTAGAATCTATTATTTACCGTGAATCAATTCTGAACTAAGCGTCACAAATCAATTTGCATGAATTTATTCCTGAATGCAAATTGATTTCCGACAACAATAGGAACAGTAACAGCGGCGTAGTTTAGATGATACCACGGAAGGCAAATTGAGATATAGGTAGGTACCAAGAACCTGAAGAATCAACTGAAATAGGTGGTGCCACTGCGCCACTTCGACAGTTGCATGGATAATTTCACGGATCAACTTAAAGACTTATAAGGAGTATGCTGGTAGGGTTTAAGAGCTGCTTTGAAAACCCCTTTCATTATAGGCATTATATTTTTGTATTAGGTATATCCACGTTTTTAACTTTTGCAACAATGTAATCTTTTGAGGTATAATGAACGAAGGAGAAATAATTTTATGTTTATGAGATACTGAGATTTACGCGCCTATCCCATGATTGAAGTCTCCTCTTCATACCTAAGTAGTTCAAAGATTCAAGATTATTGGACGTTGCATCGAAACATATTAAATTATTAAATTGTTGTATGTTGTATATCCCTGAATGAAAACAAAGAGGATATTGGCTCTTGGTCTCAGATTGTATAATACCTCAAGCTGCAACTGTAAATGCATCACGCATCACTTTGCGCACTTCTTAGGAAAATAACTAATATGGAAACTCATGTCCAATTATAATCTTATAAATGATAGTAAACAGTGTATAGTCATTTTTTCACACTAGGTATTCCTAGACCAACAAGTTATATTCTAGTGAAACATCATAGTTTTAGCCTATTGTAGACTCTCTCTGTTGGTAATATGAATTTTTAAAATTTTGGAATATAGGTCCTTTGTAATACCTCAGCATGTCTTCCTTTGATTTAAATATTAACGGCAAAGTTACTTGATTATTTAGATTTTGCACATCCATTGTCAGATTTGTATACACAAAGATCTGAAGAATAATAAAAGGAAAAAATGTGAAAAAAAAGTAAATTCTGGTACAGAAAATATTATTATAGATTTAATGTGAAATCAGAAATATGGAGGTGAATCGAAATAGTAAGATATTGAGGTAATTTCTTCGATAGAAATTCTCGAAGAATTAAAATAATATAGAATATAAGTACATTATGAAAAATCATTTGAAAATTTAAAATTAGAGTGTGTGTGTTTTCATAATTGAAAAGTTCCATGGAAACAAAAAAATAATTGGCAGTAGTATATTAACCAAGTTAGAGATATCAGATTGTTTCGATACTTTATACAATTTCAAGAAAAAAGAATCGAATTTTGTATCAATAATCCTCTAAAGGAATAAGAGACTCAATCAACTATTAATATTTAATTTGTAACAATCAAGAATTATAGCAAAGGTTCCGTAACAATAAATGTTCGGTACAATGTAATGATAATATATGTTGTGCACTACACAACTTTTATTATTATTTTAATTTTTTGACAATTTTTTTCAAAGAATTCACCTTAATAGTTTCCATTTCAATTCTCCTCAGATTTCTGGTTTCAGATTCAATCCATAATATGTAATTGTATCTGTATCACTATAATATTTATTCTTTTTTTCTCACAATTTTTCCTATATTTATTTTCTAGATATTTGTGTAAAAAAAACACGCAATGGATGTCCAAAATCTAAATTATGACTTCTTTTCTTCAATTTCAAACCTTGAAATATTGCAGTGTGTGTGCTTCTCATATTGAATGAGTTGAAACAGTGTGACCAAATAATTTGCGTTCTTGTATAAAGACGTTTGTGGAAATTCACAATTAGAATCATTATTTATTGAAAATTAATTTCGATCAAGTAAATTCTGAATTAAATATTATAACGGTAGAGTTGAGCGAATTTTGAAAATTTTGGACTTTCCAATTTCCTTTTCCATAGATTCTCATAGTTCATTATTATGTGGAAATATTGAATTGAAACGTATTTCATTATCTTCAAATCTGTAAATCTGTTATATTTATTGTTCCCTGAATATTCGCTACACCACTGATAGCTAATAAATCAATAAATACAGCTAATCTTGATTGGAGAAGTGATTGCATTTATTCACTTACAGAGAACCAATTTGCAAATATATGTTCAATTAATTCGATGCAAATGCTTAATTGAATAAATGGCAGGTACGACGGAATGGCAATACCAGTCAGTGTGTCTTTGGCAACACAAAAACATACGCATATAAATTTAACATTTTTTTTGTAGAAAGTTTTTCAATGCTTCGGCAGCAACAAACCGTATGCTGATCATCAGTACAGAAACAACAAATTTGTTCAACACCATATTTAAAGTTATCTCCACTATACTAACTGTAAAATTTTGACTTCATTCTATCGGATTTCTTCATAAGTAGGTACATCCCATATTCTGAATAATAAAGATTGATTTTCGAACTTACTTGTATCCTAGCTTCTGTCAGTCCTATCTTCATAGCAAGTTCCTCTCTGAAATATTGATTTTGGATTAGAATGAGCAACAAAATGTATAGGTACGAAAAATTGGAAAAAACATTGGTCAAATTTACCATGGTAAATTCGATTAAGGGTGTCCAATACAGGAAATTGTCTAGGGGTACGGTTCTTATAAAATTGTGAACACGTCCTTATGTCGATATTCTACAACCAGTTACCAAGCTTCAATTTGTTCGAGGAAATCATATTAAGCAATAAGGCATTGAAGCATTGTAGATTGCTCTTTTTTTTATTAGATAATTTTTGAAGCATTTTTTGTAAACGACACTTTTTTTTAATTTAATATCTTTCATGATACATTTCTATCATAGGAATCCATTGATATAATTCCCAACTCTGAGAAACCAATACTTTCGGAGATATAATTTGTCTGTTTGAACAAGAGCGCCAAAAAGCTCCTGTCCACAGGGCTTGAACCAATTTTTCATACACATGCTTTATTGTTAGAAGAAAGAACGTAATGCTGAAAGTTCAAAAGAATATATATACAGGGTGAGTCTTTGACCACTGCATTAATTTTAACCAAAGATTCCTCTCATCAAATGAAACACTTTTTTCATTTAACATTTTTCCAAATTCAGCTCAGGTAAAAAGATACAGGCTGTTGAAATTTTGAAAAAAAAACAGTTTTTATTTTGTAGTTTCGACATCCTTTTTTCGAATAAAATGAATGTTGGCGTAAAGTTTCCTATAACTATGATACATATTTTCCAAATATTAGTTATTTTCCATTTGAACTGGTTTTCTAGTTATGGACTCGTGGATTCATAAAACTAAACGAAATTAGCATAAAGTAAGCATATAAAGTTTTTCTTGAATCATTTCAAGAATATTCCATCGTTTTAGAACATTATATTATTCTTCATCATTTCTCCTTAAACGCACCGTTTTCGAGATATTCTTCATTGAATGTTTTAAAATGGAAAACTGCAGAAATTTCACTACTTTTATGGATCCGTCCCTGAGCGTTGGAATCCCGAATCAAGCTGTAAACCGCGTTACCATGCCTTATTCTCGTCCGCCAACAATGTCATAGATAATGCGGGAGTGTATTAGCACATTGTTAAATCTTTAAACGCTTGTAACTTTTTACCTGAGCCGAATCTGGAAAAATGGTAAATGAAAAAAGTGTTTCATTTGATGAGAGGAATCTTTGGTTAAAATTAATGCAGTGGTCAAAGACTCACCCTGTATAATGTACCTATCTCGATTATACTAATTTTGGTCTGTTTAGATCAAGAAGGCAGGCAATCTATGAAAGGAACTCGATGTCGATAAATTGCAGCACGCGCAATCTAGAGGCCAATTTTGATGTGATTGGCTGTACTGGAAATAAGTGTTATTTTTCGATACTGATTTACAAATTTCCTCGACCTAATTGTTCATATTATTAGCTTTAGATTACATTAATGTAAACGTTCTACGCATATTATAAAATTAATTTCTTCCACATTTGGAGTTGTTTATTCTCAATATGGAATTAACCAATGGCCATTATTATTATATACAGTCAATGTAATTTCTCGGTGATTGAGCGAAACTATTTCGATTCAATTTGAATGTGTTTACTTCCACCTTGATTGAGCTAACCATTTTGAAGTTGTTCATTTTCATTTTGTTTTCAGTTCATTAATCTCAATGTGAATGTGATTAGTCTCGAATTTAATGTGTTCATTTCCAATTGGATTATACTAATCATTTTGAGGCTACTTATTCTCATTTTTTTTTCAGCACATTAATGTCAATTTGAATGTGATTAGTCTCAGTTTGAAGTCCCTAAGGTATACAAAGTCATAGACCACCTATTGATAAATACAGGGTGTCCCAAAAATACCACGCGAAAGTGACACTGGAGATAGATTGGCATTAGGTCTATCAGATAGCATCAACATGACCTCAGTAAAAGTCCGCTGGTTTTCGAGATATCACCACTGTTGCGTCCCATGACTTCACATGTTGGGAAGCGCTCATTTGTATTTCTAAACAAAGCAGCTCGCTTGTAAAACTTAAATGTTTTGGGTTAACTGGTTTATTTTTGCATGGGTGGTCTCACCCTTGAAATTAATATTTTCCACGGAAAGATAATTGCAAGTAAAATATCTTGTAATACTTCAACCCTTGTAGAAGTATTTATGACCTATTTCCTGTGAAATATTGATAAAATGCATACAACAACTAACACATTGCCAGAGCTGTGAGTCCTTTGTCTAGATTCTAACCCATACAAAAATCAAGAATTTTCCGATTAGATCGCCACGGCTTTGGCTATTCTCTAAATCGAGGGCGTAGATTCCGAATCTGTAATTAGTTTTTCCGTATCTCGATTAATTTTGGTAATATGGCGAAAAATCCGACTGATTAGTCCATTTTCCGGAGGTAGAGCCAGAAATTGCGACTTTCTTCGTCATTGCTCCGGAACTAATCGAGATACGGAAAATCTAATTACAGATTCGTGATCTGCGTACCCGATTTAGTGAATAACCAAAGCTGCGTCGACCTAATCGGAAAATTGTAAATTTTTGTATGTGTTGGATACTAGAGAAAACTTTTTGGCGTTTGACGGATTCGCTCATTACCTAATATTTTCCGAACGGATAGAGATACAAAAAAATAGATACATAAATCTAAACGTCGTCCACCGACCAATCATCGGGGAAAATTTGGATATCGAGATGTGAAAATCATAGATTTCGGACGGGAAAGAAGAATTTTCCTTCGATTCCGGGTCAAAAATATTTCTGTGCTGACCCAAAAAATTTTTTTCATGGTATATCGATACGGAGCTCGTGTCTAATTAAATCGAGGTCGCTGATCACGAATATGTAATTAGTTTTTCCCTAAGTGGCGTACTTTGGGAAAATTTTCACTTAAAGTGAAAAAATTGACGAAAATAGGTAAATTTTGGAACTTTCCACCGCCCAAAAAAATCGGAGTAGGGTGTTGCTGATTTTTTACGTCATATTTGGATCCTTTATCTATCCAATCATCAGAACAATAAATGTCCAGGTCGTACGCTTCGGAAATTATGATTTTTTTCCCGAGGGTCTATTTTTCGGAAAATTCTTTCCGCGATATTTTCTCGGAAAATTTTTGTAATAAATATCTGATGGTAGATTCGGAATCTACGGCCCCGAATCTATAAGAATAAGTACCCGTTTCATAGTTTTGCGTCAAAAAATTTTTCTCGAAAAATGGGATTTTTTTAAGGCTAATGTATTAAAAAATTGCCAAAATTCGACCGGTCTCCGATTTCGATGCAAATTACGTCATTTACTAATTCGGGGCCGTAGATTACGAATATATGATCGGATTTTTCATTAGAGAATTTTCCGCGGAAATACCGTGAAATGAATTTTCCGAAAAACAGACCCTTGGGAAAAAAATCATAATTTCCGAATAGTACGGCCTGGACATTTTCTGTTTGGATTATTCAGTAGATAAAGGATCCATATATGACGGCAAAAATCAACAACACCTTACTCCGATTTTTTTGGGCGGTGTGAACTTCCAAAATTGACCTATTTTCGTCCATTTTTTCACTCTAAGTGAAAATTTTCATAAAGTACGCCACTTAGGGAAAAACTACTTGCATATTCGTGATCAGCGACCTCGATTTAATTAGACACGAGCTCCGTATCGATATACCATGAAAACTGGAGATTTTTAAAAAATACACAAAAGTGGTGATATCTCGAAAACCAGCGGACTTTTACTGAGGTCATGTTGATGCTATCTGATAGACCTAATGCCAATCTATCTCCAGTGTCACTTAAGCGTGGTATTTTTGGGACACCCTGTATATGCAAAGATGATAATAATTTATTTATGAAGGTTATTGTTAGATATACATGTAGCTGAATTGAATGAAAGCCTTATCGATTGATATAATCTGCTGATCTTTTGGAACATCAATATACAGGGTGAGTCTTTGACCACTGCATTAATTTCAACCAAAGGTTCCTCTCATCAAATGAAACACTTCTTTCATTTACCATTTTTCCAGATTCGGCTCAGGTAAAAAGCTACAAGCGTTTAAAGATTTCACAATGTGCTAATACACTCCCGCATATAAATTATCTATGACATTGTTGGCGGAATAGAATAAGGCATGTTAACGTGGTCTACAACTTGATTCGGGATTCCAACGCTCAGGGACGGATCCATAAAAGAGGTGAAATTTCTGGAGTTTTCCATTTTAAAACATTCAATGAAGAATATCTCGAAAACGGTGCGTTTAAGGAGAAATGATGATGAATAATATAATGTTCTAAAACGATGGAATATTCTTGAAATGACTCAAGAAAAATTTTATATGCTTTCTTTATGCTAATTTCGTTTAGTTTTATGAATCCACGAGTCCATAACTAGAAAACCAGTAGAAGTAGAAAATAACTAATATTTGGAAAATATGTATCATAGTTATAGGAAACTTTACGCCAACATTCATTTTATTCGAAAAAGGATGTCAAAGTTACAAAATAAAAACTGATTTTTTTCAAAATTTCAACAGCCTGTATCTTTTTACCTGAGCTGAATTTGGAAAAATGTTAAATGAAAAAAGTGTTTCATTTGATGAGAGGAATCTTTGGTTAAAATTAATGCAGTGGTCAAAGACTCACCCTGTATATACTCAAATTGTTTAAACTTATTCAATTTGAAGTATAATCTGCAACTTACATTTCTTCCATTGACTTAAACTGCTGGTTGTTTTGACAACTGCCATTCTTCTCAATCATAGAGTAATATGTGGTACTTTTTGGCAAGGTCTTTGTATATTCGTAACAAGAAGAAAATTTTCTTTTTTGAAAAATAGTTAGTTCAAAGAGGTTTTTCAGTATGTGCACTTTGTCATGGCTCATTTACTTTGAGACGATGGTACAAGATGAAATTTGTCACCGAATTAAAGTCGACCATTACAGTTTTGTTCCTGAACAACTTTCATCCCCCTCACATTCGAATTTTTCTCGTGAGGGGGTTGAAAGGGGTTGAAAGTTGTGCATGAACAAAACTGTAATGGTCGACTTTCATTCGGTGACAAATTTCATCAGGTACCATCGTCTCATGAGCCATGACAAAGTGCACATACTGAAAACCTCTTTGATCAAACTATTTTTCAAAAAAGAAAATTTTTTTCTTGAAAATTTCTGCACGCCTGTAGAGAAGATACCTTACCGAAAAAGTACCACATGACCCACTTTCTCTATTCAAAAAATTCAGAGGATTGATGGGGATGGCACAGGATGCAACAAAAATCCTTCAAAAATGCATAAAAATTTGATAAAAGTGAAACAAAAATTGACCTGTCTCAGGATTTTGATGCCAAATATTTTTCTTCAGAGAAAATGGCTTCTCGATAGTGTACATATACATGAACACGGACCTTATAAGACATAGGTACATAGAGGTTGATACCACCATAGATCGTTCTTACAATCAGAATAGGTATTTATGTACCAAGGACGAGAAACTGTCAATTGTAGTCGAGTCTGCAAATTGAGGTGGAGCCGAGGATAGCAAGCAGGCGAGACAATAGACAGTTTTTCGCTGAGGTGCATACTACATTTTATCGTCGACCTCTAAATTTTTTTTAATGAATTTTGGACCTCTTAAATAATTTCACGATAGAAAATGACAGATTCAAAGCAAGTGACACATACACAACATGTTTTTATTGGACCGTATCATGCCGTATCCATAGTGACCACAGCAATGACAGTTATTCTAACAGACACTTATGTTGATATTGAACAGTGTAATCCCGTATTCATAGTGACCACAGCGGACGAGAAAGTAATTTTTCGGAGGAGAAATTAATTTTTCGGACGTGAAAGTAATTTTGCGGACGAAAAAGTACTTTTTCGTCCGTCTGTATTTCATTGTAATCGAATTTTAGTCAATTTACCAGCACGCCATTCGTCACGATGTCCGTTCCAAGGTTGAAATGATTTCTCCGAAGGGAAGAAAGATAGAGATAGTAATAATTAAATATAAAACCGGGCGTCCGATAAGGAAGGCTTTCGGCAGGCAGGTAATCCCCATTACATCGAAGTGGTCCGTTGCTTAAATGAGTATATCATGTCCGAGTTCAAATTCGTAAGATACGGCGATCGCCGTGCCGGTTGCGTATTTAGAAAAAATTGGTTCAAGCCCTGTGGACAGGAGCTTTCTGGTGCTCTAGTTCAAACAGAAAAATTATATCTCCGAAAGCATTGGTTTCTCAGAGTTCGGAATTATATCAATGGATTCCTATGATAGAAATGCATCATGAAAGAAATTAAATTTAAAAAAGTGTCGTTTAAAAAAAATGCTTCAAAAATTATCTTTAAAAAAAAGAGCAATCTACAATGGTTCAATGCCTTAATGCTTCAAAAATTGTCATTAAATTTATTTATGGAGATTAAATGAGCAATCTGCAATGATTCAACCTCGTGGAATGGGTTGTTGCAACTTACACTCGGTGCATAGTTTTCACAACTCGAAATACCTAAGGAAAGTATCATCGAAATGTCTAGAGCAACGCTGGAGACAATCATAGCATATTGTCCATTTATTCCTGATATTTGAGTAGGTAGTGGATTACGAACAAATTATTTTAATAGTTCAAAATATGTTAATAAAATACTATCCTCTTTTCATAAATTAAAATTTAATAGTCCATACCACTAACACATTCTTTTCTGTATTATGAACCTTAATTCAAGGAAAAATGAATGATCCAAGTTCTTGCTGAGACACCCTTTTTAAAGCGTTAGCACCAGAAAACATAGATTATTCTGTTTACAAACTCCATAGAGAAAACATTTCCGTTGTTCAAACAATATTAAAATTTCAAATCGATACCTTGGCAACCTAAGATCAAGAAGAAGGCTGAACGATAAGACGCCTAAATTGAAGGCGATTAGAATGAAAAGCGAATATTTTACCTGAAAGCAGATCAAAATATATTGAACATTTAGATGATGAGAAAAATATCGAAGAATAAATCCATATGTTCCAGAAGAATAAAATTTCATTTCAATACTTGGCTTATAAAATTACATAAAGAATTTGTATTACAAGTTAGTTAATAGAACATATCCGCCGTATTCACAAAGCATTAAATCTCCGTTAAGTCTTAACTATGAGGTCCTCAGTTAAGGATAAATAAGAATCGCAACCTCAGTTAAGGTATGTAACGGTGCTGAATCAGGCCTGTTTCACGTTAATTTTCACTTAAGCGCTGAGGTTGCGATTCTTATTTATCCTTAACTGAGGACGTCAGTTAGGACTTAACGGAGATTGAATGCTTTGTGAATACGGCGGTCAATCTCCGTTAAATCCTAACTGAGGTCCTCAGTTAAGGATAAATTGGAATCCCAACCTCAGTTTACATATTTAACGGTGGTGAAACAGGCCTAGTTCAAGTTAACTGAGTTTGCTATTCAAAGTTATCCTTAACTGAGGACCTCAGTTAGGACTTAACGAAGATTGAATGCTTTGTGAATACGGCGGTCAATCTCCGTTAAGTCCTAACTGAGGTCCTCAGTTAAGGATAAATTTGAATCCCAACCTCAGTTTACATATTTAACGGTGGTGAAACAGGCCTAGTTCACGTTAACTGAGTTTGCGATTCAAATTTATCCTTAACTGAGGACCTCAGTTAGGACTTAACGGAGATTGAATGCTTTGTGAATACGGCGGTCAATCTCCGTTAAATCCTAACTGAGGTCCTCAGTTAAGGATAAATTGGAATCCCAACCTCAGTTTACATATTTAACGGTGGTGAAACAGGCCTAGTTCACGTTAACTGAGTTTGCGATTCAAATTTATCCTTAACTGAGGACCTCAGTTAGGACTTAACGAAGATTGAATGCTTTGTGAATACGGCGGTCAATCTCCGTTAAGTCCTAACTGAGGTCCTCAGTTAAGGATAAATTTGAATCCCAACCTCAGTTTACATATTTAACGGTGGTGAAACAGGCCTAGTTCACGTTAACTGAGTTTGCGATTCAAATTTATCCTTAACTGAGGACCTCAGTTAGGACTTAACGGAGATTGAATGCTTTGTGAATACGGCGGTCAATCTCCGTTAAATCCTAACTGAGGTCCTCAGTTAAGGATAAATTGGAATCCCAACCTCAGTTTACATATTTAACGGTGGTGAAACAGGCCTAGTTCACGTTAACTGAGTTTGCGATTCAAATTTATCCTTAACTGAGGACCTCAGTTAGGACTTAACGGAGATTGAATGCTTTGTGAATACGGCGGTCAATCTCCGTTAAATCCTAACTGAGGTCCTCAGTTAAGGATAAATTGGAATCCCAACCTCAGTTTACATATTTAACGGTGGTGAAACAGGCCTAGTTCACGTTAACTGAGTTTGCGATTCAAATTTATCCTTAACTGAGGACCTCAGTTAGGACTTAACGAAGATTGAATGCTTTGTGAATACGGCGGTCAATCTCCGTTAAGTCCTAACTGAGGTCCTCAGTTAAGGATAAATTTGAATCCCAACCTCAGTTTACATATTTAACGGTGGTGAAACAGGCCTAGTTCACGTTAACTGAGTTTGCGATTCAAATTTATCCTTAACTGAGGACCTCAGTTAGGACTTAACGGAGATTGAATGCTTTGTGAATACGGCGGTCAATCTCCGTTAAATCCTAACTGAGGTCCTCAGTTAAGGATAAATTGGAATCCCAACCTCAGTTTACATATTTAACGGTGGTGAAACAGGCCTAGTTCACGTTAACTGAGTTTGCGATTCAAATTTATCCTTAACTGAGGACCTCAGTTAGGACTTAACGAAGATTGAATGCTTTGTGAATACGGCGGTCAATCTCCGTTAAGTCCTAACTGAGGTCCTCAGTTAAGGATAAATTTGAATCCCAACCTCAGTTTACATATTTAACGGTGGTGAAACAGGCCTAGTTCACGTTAACTGAGTTTGCGATTCAAATTTATCCTTAACTGAGGACCTCAGTTAGGACTTAACGGAGATTGAATGCTTTGTGAATACGGCGGTCAATCTCCGTTAAATCCTAACTGAGGTCCTCAGTTAAGGATAAATTGGAATCCCAACCTCAGTTTACATATTTAACGGTGGTGAAACAGGCCTAGTTCACGTTAACTGAGTTTGCGATTCAAATTTATCCTTAACTGAGGACCTCAGTTAGGACTTAACGAAGATTGAATGCTTTGTGAATACGGCGGTCAATCTCCGTTAAGTCCTAACTGAGGTCCTCAGTTAAGGATAAATTTGAATCCCAACCTCAGTTTACATATTTAACGGTGGTGAAACAGGCCTAGTTCACGTTAACTGAGTTTGCGATCCAACTTTATCCTCAACTGAGGACCTCAGTTAGGACTTAACGGAGATTAAATCCTTTGTGAACACGGCGGTATGTCTTCCGGCAAAATTGATAGAATTTATAGAAAATTCCAAGTGGGATCCATCGGCTGCGCCCAGAAAAAGTCAATGTTTGGAGTAGATTTTGGGCCAGTGCAATAAAATACCAACGGTCATAATGTTCGCAGAGCAAATAGCGTGATTCCAAAAGAAGTGAATACGCACCAGGAGGCACTTGCAATGATTAAACTACTCTCCTTCAAATTGAAAGCTTTATCGCTTGCTCGGGATATTAAATCATTACAGTTTTTCGTGAATTCGAATTTACCATGGTAAATTCGAATTAAGAGTGTCCAATACAAGAGAATGGACAACATAATTTACCATGGTAAATTCGATTCAGGGTGTCAAATATAGGAGAATGGACATACGCGCAAAAGCTTCTTCACTGACTTCTCGTCAGTGCTTGAACCAATTTTGTATCAAAGCGTGATTATATCCCCTACTGACTCCTGACAGACTTTTATACCCTACTTAGAACGTTCTCCTGGATGAAAATTTCGATATACGCGCCCGGCGACGCATTTCTGGTTGTCCGCAATTTGTCAGCTACATCTGTAAGAGGGTCTTCTAATTATCGTCAGCCGATAGATACGAATTTATTCGATATTACGGTCATGGCAGACATCCGGCTTGGGACACGTCAAATTCGGACGGGTGGAAAGATCGCATTCCTTGGGCATTTGAAGATAATGATTGCGATTAGTATCTTCATCGCTGATGACTAAAATGAAGTTGTAGAAGGGATTTCGACAAATATACGGTTGTCCTTAAATTGAAACCAATTCCACTCGACAGGGGTTCTACAATATCAGGAAATGTTTGCCTTTTTTGGCCCTCTTGTTCCTCGGAACAGAGTGCTTGTCAATTTACTCAATTTGTCTGTAATTTTCGAAATTTTGGCTGAAAATGGTCTTAAACGATTTGGTTCGACTCACTGATCAAGAATCCGTTGTCGAAATCGATTCTGTCTGGCCGTGTTAACACGATAACTCTCGAACGGAATGAGCTAGACAGTTGAAATTTTCAGAGTAGGTTTGGGGGATAAACATCTCGGCTAAGTTCGTTATTGGGCAAAATCGGACAGAAGGTTTCGGAGTAACAAAAAAAAATTTTTTTTTTTACAAAACAAATTCCAAATTAAATTTTTTTCAAAAAGCAGTTTTACCATAAGTATCCATTCATATTATTTTTAACTCTAACAAGCTAATACTTTCGGAGATATGATTTTTCAAAATTTCAATGTAAATCGTATTTCTACGTTTTCACACAATGATAGAATTATTCTGTGGGTATTCTATGAATTGTTATAATGTCAAATTAGTTTCGTAAGACATGACGTTGTCTCATTGTCATTCATTCCAGCAATCCTATAAATATGAGAATTCTAATTTAATATCATACTTCAATCCATATGATGATGGGAATGGTAATGGTTAGTTAATAAGAATACATTGATATAATTCTCAACTCTGAGAAACCAATACTTTCGGAGATATAATTTGTCTGTTTGAACTAGAGCGCCAGAAAGCTCCTGTCCACAGGGCTTGAACCCATTTTTTTAAGATGCAGATAATTATTAATTTCGTTTTTGGAGGCTTTCTGGAATTACAGTGTCTTTTTTCTGTATGTGAATTTGCACACTATGAAATACATGAGGTCAGTACTTGGGTGGGACACCGCTGTGTCTATGAATTTGAACAAGCGCGCCAACGCAGACTGTTCCTACGTCAATGCTTTAGCAACTTGTTGATGTAATATTTCGAGTTGAAGTTCCCAAGCTCTAAAAAACAACCTATTCGAGGTGGACCACGCGCCACGCTCGATGGTACCCTGGACTTGTACGGAGAACGAGACGTACGATTTTATTGAAAATTTGGATCCTTGGCTAGGAACCACTGCTCACGACAACACCGCAGTGCTGAAGTTATTCTAGATCGATAGAGTATTGGTTCCTAGTCTAGAAACCAAATTTTCAGAAAAATCGTACTTCCCATTCTCCGTAAAAGTCCACGGTACCATCGACCGTGGCCCACCCTGTATAGAACCAAGTTGAGTGAGCCAAAATAGGACAAGACACGTGTTCAGAAGTAGAAAATTATATACCGATATCGGACGAAGTCACCTTTGATATTTAATTCTTCGTTGAATAACCCAAAGTTTACCTTCTAGTTAATTGAGTTTTCATAATTACTATCCACACGTAGTTAGGAAAACACGTTTCTAATCGTTGATCATGACAATTCATCAGTCATTTCGAGTGAAGTAATTACTCATTAGGTGGTAAGCTATTAATATCAATTACTTCGACTCTTGCTATACCTAACTGTTTCAAGAATTCCGCAAGGTCTCAACATCTTTATTCGTCTTTCCACCTATTATAAACAAAGGTTCGTGTAGGATACTCGACGAGCTACCGTTTTCAGGCGATCGTATGGATAAAAGTAGAAAATTTTCGAATAAAAAAAAATACATACTTTGAAGGTCAATAATTCGACCATCAGTGAGGGCACCATGGCAAGAATCTGTAGCAGTTGAACAAGGCAACCTAGAAATGTCGTTTGAAAGCAGATTTCCAGTGACTTTATATCTGCATTATAGAAAAATACAAAACCGATTCAATTCAAACATGGTTATTAGTTGTACGATGCCAACTTGAAAATTCCTGCGAAATTTCGGATTTAGGATCACTAGAAAAAATTTAAAAGATCATTGAAAATCATTCAAAAAAATACTATACAGGGTGAGTCTTTGACCACTGCATTAATTTCAACCAAAGATTCCTCTCATCAAATGAAACACTTTTTTCATTTAACATTTTTCCAAATTCAGCTCAGGTAAAAAGATACAGGCTGTTGAAATTTTGAAAAAAAATCAGTTTTTATTTTGTAGCTTTGACATCCTTTTTTCGAATAAAATGAATGTTGGCGTAAAATTTCCTATAACTATGATACATATTTTCCAATTATTAGTTATTTTCTACTTCTACTGGTTTTCTAGTTATGGACTCGTGGATTCATAAAACTAAACGAAATTAGCATAAAGAAAGCATTATAAAGTTTCTCTTGAGTCATTTCAAGAATATTCCATCGTTTTAGAACATTATATTATTCTTCATCATTTCTCCTTAAACGCACCGTTTTCGAGATATTCTTCATTGAATGTTTTAAAATGGTAAACTCCAGAAATTTCACTACTTTTATGGACCCGTCCCTGAGCGTTGGAATCCCGAATAAAGCTTTAAACCACGTTACCATATGCCTTATTCTCGTCCGCCAACAATGTCATAGATACTTTATATGCGGGAGTGTATTAGCACATTGTGAAATTATTAAACGCTTGTAACTTTTTACCTGAGCCGACTCTGGAAAAATGGTAAATGAAAAAAGTG
This sequence comes from Halyzia sedecimguttata, assembly GCA_937662695.2. Classification (NCBI taxonomy): domain Eukaryota; kingdom Metazoa; phylum Arthropoda; class Insecta; order Coleoptera; family Coccinellidae; genus Halyzia; species Halyzia sedecimguttata. The sequence goes on from OW569413.2 coordinate 111,042,049, forward strand.
TTTCATTTGATGAGAGGAATCTTTGGTTAAAATTAAAGCAGTGGTCAAAGACTCACCCTGTATATCAGAAACCATTCGTCCGACATCGCTGAAATTTTGCGAAAGCCTTCAGAACCTAACTCTACTACCAAGTTCCAAGTTTGAACACGATAGGATCTATATTGTAGGAGATCCGAGGTGCCTTGTGTGAGTTCAGTAGCTGCATAGGTGACCATTGTCTCGATAGCTCTCGAACGAGTGGAGATAGGGACTTGCAGTTTCCTTCGGTAATTAGCATAATCTGCCAAATGGTTTCAGAGTTATATCAATCTGAAATTTGGTTATTATTTCTTCAATAACCCAAAAAATACGATGCTGATACGATTCCAACATGGTAATTAGTTCTAGAATGCCGACACAAAAATTTTTACGAAATTTTATTACTAGAAAATTTTTAAAAAATCATTAAAAAAAATTATTTATCAGAAAGGATTTTTCCGAGAAGGCTAAAATTTTGCGAAAACCTTCAAATCCATGAATGACATGATGACATATTAAATTATAACATAAATTTTCGGGCCGATTACTCAAAAGAGTGTGAAACATGTATCTTTGGCAGATGATATCCCAACATTATAGGGTCCTGTAGCGGTCTTCGAACATCTGGAATTCTGAATAATCATCGTTTGGATTGACCAGATCTTGTTTTAAAGAGTCCCTCCTGGCCTTACGAGCTATGAAATGTTCCTCTTTGAAATCAAATATTGAAGGGATATCTAAGAACAAGAATGAATATCTTTGAAAACTAGCTGAGGCGATTCTTCTTCAAGAGATCCATGCGGCTACAGAGATTAGTGAGAGGGGACTTTTGAAAGGTTGTATATTATTTTAAATTGGTTCGTTTCTCTCCTCTGGTCTTTTCGGAGTTATACCCACCAGGAATATTATTTTCTCGATTACCAAAAAAAAAAATAGCCTCGATCGAATTGAAGCATGGAAACTAGTTGTAAGTAGAATATCGACATAAAGACGTGTGTAAAATTTTGTGAGAACCATACCCCTAGAAAATTATTAAAAAAATTGGTTTAATCGAATTTACCATGGTAACTTCGATTAAGACTTCACGTCAGTGCTTGATCCAATTTTTTGTAGTTATTAAGGAAATAACAGCAAAATTTTAGATGAGTAGATATAACTCCGATACCGTTTGGCCGATTATGCCCATTAATGCAGTGTTTTATACGATTTTAGGAGTCTATCCGCCGTATTCACAAAGCATTCAATCTCCGTTAAGTCCTAACTGAGGTCCTCAGTTAAGGATAAATGGGGGATAATAAGGGACAATAAGGAATAAAGGTGGTAAAACAGGCCTGTTTCACCACCGTTAAATACGTTAACTGAGGTTGCGATTCAAATTTATCCTTAACTAAGGACCTCAGTTAGGAATTAACGGAGATTCAAACACTTAACAATGCTTTGTGAATACGGCGGTATATGATTAAAATAAATGCACAACTTCAAGACTCTCCCTTTAAATTCTTTTTAACTTTTAGCATTACATGTTGTGCATCAGGAAATTAAGCACCTTCATGAGATTCATCAAGTTTTTCGATGTTGTTAGAACTGCACCTTTACCGAAAGCCCTGAAATAGAGACGTGGTTGCCGATATCAAGCTCTCGAATTTTTTTTTCCGTTTTTAATGAGCATTCGCGGAATTATATTATTTCACTTAACTCTCACGTTTTAATTGCGCTTCAGCCGTCGGTAATAGTATGTAAAAGATTGTTTCCGGTCGGCAAATAAGCGCCTATTGGTCAGTGCTTGTTATTAGCGAGAAAGGCCGAAAGCTACATTATAGAGCGAATTGCGTGCTGTCGGACCCCGTATTATTCCGCTAATTCCATATGATCTTCCTAAAGATATACATTGTTTCTTGGCTCATTCGTCTTCATTTGATCAAGTGCAGATTATTGCGTGTACAGGGAGTTTGGATACACGTCTATTTCGGAAGCCGGGGCGATAATGTATGCAGCTGAACTGAACTACAGGTCGTCTACAGGAGGTCCTTTTAGTGACTTCGAATATTCGTTACTGCTGAAATCGCGAGTAATAACTAGGATAAAAATTGGTTCAAGCCCTGTCGACAGGAGCTTTCTGACGCTCTTGTTCAAACAGACAAATTATATCTCCGAAATTATTGGTTTCTCAGAGTTGGGAATTATATCAATGGATTCTTATGATAGAACTGCATCATAAAGGAAATTCAATTCGAATAATAGTTTATTTATCAAGATTAAATGAGCAATCTGAGAATGAGAACTGCACCATGGAAGAAATCAAATTAAAATAGCTGAAATGAATTTGACTCTCTCTTATAGAACAGGATGACATGTACGAGTATGAACACAGATCATATAACAAATCATAGATAGAATAATTATAGCATTCTGTGAAACATAGAAGTACGATTCATTATTGGAATTTCGAAAAATCATATCTCCGAAAGTATTAGCTTGTTGGAGTTGAAAATGATATCAATGGATTTTTATGGTGAAACTGCATCTTTGAAAAAACTTTATTTTGAAATTTTTAGATTAAAAAAAAATTTTTTTTCGTTACTCCGAAACCATCTGGCCTATTTTACCCAATAGCGAACTTAATCGAGATATTTATCTTCCTAACCTACTCTGAAAATTTCGACTGCCTAGCTCATTGCGTTCGAGAGTTATTGTAGAAACAAAATTTAAAAATTTTAAATATTTTTTTACACTTTACGATAACCCGATCAATACAAAACTTCACATGCGTTTGAAGGTCGTGATTCTACAATCGGGTGCTAAATTTCGGTTAGATCGAGTGATCGGTTCCGGAAATATTCATAAAAAATATTTTTACTAACAACGGCCATAACTCCGAAACCGCTTGATGGATTATTGGAAAAACCTTTATTACAAACATTGTAATTTTTCAAAGAAACTATCTCACCCTGTATTTCGATTAATCTCTGTGACATAGTTTATACAGAAATGTTCCTTTATTTTAGCAGCAGAATACTAGGGAAGCACCCTGTGCAACACTCTTCTTTCTATAACTTAACACATACTTCGAGAGATTCGCAATAAAAAAAAATGTATGGAAAGTGATAGAAGGATATTATGTATCCTACCTGGTGAATACATCCGGGTAATGCGTCCTAGAGAACGCCTTTTCAAGTTCCTCCAGCTGATAACTGGTGAAAGTCGTCCGATATCTCCTCTGTTTCCGCTTGGGCGCGAATTCGTCAGTTTCCGCTTCGCTACCGTCGCTCTGATCAGCCACCGGCATCGTTCGAGGTTCGATCCCCGCGCTAGGCGATATCTCCTCTGATATTCCCATGGTGTCTGGGGTCTCTCTTGGTTCAGCTGATTCTGAAAGTAAATAATGGGCATCTATTATGCAAAAGTACGTTATCATGAAATAATTATTACTTATGGGACACATTATTATTATTATTATTATTATTATTATTATTATTATTATTATTATTATTATTATTATTATTATTATTATAAGAAAGTTAAGAGTAGAGGCAGAGCCTATAAACTCACAAAATCAATACATAAATATGTATAAACGTAAAACAAAGTGCATTTCTAATGACAAAAAACAAAAAAAAAGAAAACAAGAAAACAAAAACAAAATGTCTACTAGTGGCACTCACTCGCGACAAGACCACAAATCGTAAGCATTTTTAAAGGCATTCACTGTCGCCGCACCCACAACTAACTGACGGTGGTAAACTGTTCCACATGCTGAAAACGCGGTTGGTTATGAAATTTTGTCTTTGTGGTGTCCGGAAGCTGTCCTTCTTCAGTTGAGGTCAACTTTTCAAAATAGTGAAACAATAATAAAAGAATATACAATATGCAGATCTCGAATCAAAACTTAGGTGAGAATTGAAATATTATCTCCCTAACCTACCCTGAAATTTTCAACTGCCTAGCTCATTACGTTCGAGAGTTATTGTAGAAACAAAATTTCAAAATTTTCAAAATTTTTTTTTACACTTTACGGTAACCTGATCAATACAAAACTTCACATGCATCTAATGGTCATTATTGCACGTATGTTCTGGGGAACATCGCGTTATCATTTTGCCCAAATGTGAAATTTAATTCTGTGGTGCCGTCCGGCCGTTGCCACGATAGCTTGAGAACGAAAAAAGCTAGCGACTTGAAATTTTCAGGGTAGGTGGCGCATCCCAATACGACGGACAAGTTCCATAATGGGTATAATCGGCCCAATGGTTTCCGAGTAATAGTTTTGTTTTCAACCAAAATAAATCCGATCGAATTTAAACTTGGTGAGTAGTTCTAGAATATAAACCTAAGCACGTTTGTGAAATTTTGTGAGAATCGTGTAACTAGAAAATTTTAAAAGAATCATTGAAAAATATTATTTATGACACGATAACCTGAGAACGGAAAGAGATAGCGGCTTGAAATTTTGAGGTTCGGTTGTGCATCTGAATGCGACATTTGAATTTGTATATAGGTATAATCGGCCAAACGGTTTTGGAATTATACCCATCTGAAATTTGGTTGTTATTTCCTCAATAACTCAAAAAATACGAAACCGATATAATTCAAACATGGTTATTAGTTGTGGAATGCCAACGCGAAAATTCCTGCAGAATTTCGTGAGAATGGTATAACTAGAAAATTTCAAAAAAATTATTGAAAATAATTGAAAAAAAATCTATATATCATAAACTATTCGTCCGGCATGGCTGAAATTTTGGAAGTGCCTTCAGAACCTAACTCTACTGCAGAGTTCCAAGTTTGAACACGATCGGATCCATATTGTTGGAGAACCGAGCAGCATTTTGTGAGTTCGGTAGCTGGATGCAAATCGTCGTATTTTTGCGAGAACCTTCAAAAACATGAATGTCATGATGACATATTTTTGCGCGTATGCTCTTGGTAAGACCGTGTTATTTCATCACAAATCTATGGGAGATGATAGCCCTACATTAGCGGTCAGACCTGGTTTGGAAAGAGATCCTCCTTCTAAATATTGAAGGGATTTCTATGAGCAAGAGTAAATATCTTTGAGAAATAGTGAAGGCGATTCTTCTTCAAGAGATCCATCTGCCTTCAGAGGAGTATAATATTTGTGAGAGGGGACTTTTGAAAGGTTATGTATTATTTTTAATATGATATCGCTGAAATTTAGCTGAAGGCTTCAAAATTTAACTTTAAATTAACCACACTTTCTGATCTTGTGAGGTGAGAGGCTCATTTGTCGATATCAAATCTCGTGATGGGTAGAGAGGAATTTTAGGCCAGTTTTTCTATCACTAATGAGAATATATCTTTATGTTTCACCTCATCACCTTTAGATCTTTCAATGGACATTTATTGGTTAAGAATAAGTAATTGAATATTACTGGAATTCAATTGAATTTCATTCAATATGTTAGTAACTAAACTTATAATTTTCTTCACTTTGATTATTTAAATATGACATTAATTCCAGTAATATTTTTCTATAATAATTATGTATTCTTCTCCTAAAGAAGAATTGAAGGTAGACAATAATGTGTTTATTTTTTCATCATTGCTTTCTATCCTGACTTCACGAAAAAAAAATTGGTTCAAGCACTGACGTGAATTCAGGAGCTTTTGCGCGTATGTTCTATTGTTCATTCTCCTGTATTGGACACTTTTAATCGAATTAACCATGGTGAATTCTATTGTCTATTCTCCTGTATTGGACACTCTCAATCGAATTCACCATGGTAAATTCGATTAAGGGTGTTCAATACAGGAGAATGGACAATAGAACATATGCGCAAAAGCTCCTGTACAAAGTTTGTTAGTGTTAACATTTTTGAAATAAGTACATGTCGAATCGTTCGTTTTTATTCATGATTATTTATCAGGAAAACTTACTTAATTACTCTCAACAACTAATGATTCGTTACTTTGGCCGACGTATCCGTAGATCACGCTTCTTTCGTCTCCCGAAACTAACTGCCCTCGTGCCCTCCTCTCTTTCCTCATTTCAATCATTTCTTATCCTATACTTCATAAACTAATCTTGCTGAAGCTGAAACGTGTCGCCTGGCCAAACAAATCAAATAGTCGACTTCAACACTAATTCTCCGGCATACATATATTGCGTTCTTTCAAGCACTGCAAATACCCCAGTAATAGCATAATTAAATATCAGATCATGTGACGGTTTGTTGATAAAATCTTTCACGAAAAATAAACCACGTTTCTCTGTTAACTTGATGGATTATTGAAAATAATTTATAATGCACTTCTTCATGGAAATTGCGTCATAAAAGTGATTCTGTTCAAAATAAATCGATGTTTCCTCTTATCAATGAACTACCATCTAATCAACATAATATATATGGCGTCTAAATTTTCTATCTAATTGGAAATTAATGAGCTTTTTCCTGTCGTGTATCGACAGCCTGATTAAGAGCGATGTCCATTCGATCTCGGAGCTATCAACGGGAAACTAACCAACGGGCAATTTTCACTTCCGCTAACGTAGGAGGTGAGAAATATGAGGGTAACAGCTGCACCTCTGTATTAGCCTGTGAACTTCGGAATAATTTATTACTTCCATCCCTCATATTGCGATGACCAATTACTGGTAAACCAATGATATAATGCTTCAGGACTCGTGTTCTGACACAAGATATAAGAAATCTTATAACAGATAATAATCAATAATTATGAAACGTTCTAATAATCCAATACATATTTATAAAGGGTGTCTCAGCAAGAACCTGAATTTTAAAAATTAAAAAATTAATATTTATTTAATATTCTATTAACATTTTTTGCGCGTATGTTCTGGGGAACATCGCGTTATAGTTTTGCCCAAATGTCTGTAACTTTCGAATTTTTTGACGAAAATGGTCTCGAACGATTAAGTTCGACTCCCCAATGAAGAATTCGATGTCAAATTTGATTCTGTCCGTCCGGCCGTCCGGCCGTACGGCCGTCCGGCCGTTGCCACGATAACTTGAGAACGAAAAGAGCTAGCGACTTGAAATTTTCAGGGTGGGTGGCGCATCCCAATACGACGGACAAGTTCGTTAATGGGCATAATCAGCCCAGTGGTTTCCGAGTAATAATTTTGTTTTCAACCAATATGAATCCGATCGAATTGAAACTTGGTGAGTAGTTGTAGAATATGAACCTAAGCACGTTTGTGAAATTTTGTGCGAATCGTATGGCTACAAAATTATTAAAAAATTATTAAAAAATATTTTTGTTGTCACGATAACTTGAGAACTGAGATAGATAGCGGCCTCAAGTTTTCAGGTTGGGATGTACACCACAACGCGACATTTCAGTTTGATTATGAGCCTAATCGGCCAAACGGTTTCAGAGTTATAGCCATCTGAAATTTTATGAAATTTTGTGGTTTTTGTTCCTCATTTACTCGAAAAATACTAAACCGATTGAATTCAAACATGGTTATTAGTTGTAGAATGCCAATGCGGAAACGTTTGCAAAATTTGGTGAGGATAGCATTTGTAGAAAATTTTAAATAAATCTTTGAAAATAAAAAAAAAAAGTTCTATATATCAGTAACTAATCGTTCGAAATTGCTGAAATTTTGCAAGAACCTTCATAACCTAACTATACTGACAATTTTCAAGTTTTAATACGATCGGTTAAATAATGTTGGAGATTCGAGCATTCTTGTGTGAGTTCAGTAGATGGGTGAACGTTGCCTCGATAACTTTCGAACGAAAGGAGATAGGGACTTGCAATTTTCAGGGAAGGTTGCGTATCCGAAAGGAAGAGCTGAGTTCAATTTTGGGCAAAATCGGTCTAACGGTTACCGAGTTATACCCATCTGGAATATTGTTTCCTTGATAACTCAAAAAATAAATATTCGATCGAATTGAAGTTTGGTAATTAGTAGTAGAAAATCAACATAAAGACGTGTTTAAAATTTTGTGAGAACCGTACCCCTAGAAAATTTGAAAAAAACGACGAGAAAAAAAATTTTAAGAACCGTACCCCTAGAAAATTTCAAAAAAATCACGAAAAAAAAATTGGTTCAAGCACTGACGTGAAGTCAATTCGAATTTACCATGGTAAATTCGAATTAAGTGTCCAATACAGGAGAATGGACAACATAATTTACCATGGTAAATTCGATTAAGGGTGTCCAATACAGAAGTATGGACAATAGAACATACGCGCAAAAGCTTCTGACTTCACGTCAGTGCTTGAACCAATTTTTTTTTACATATGTATGGAGGTATTGATGACATTTACACATGAAACAAAATATCGGTTAAATGGCCACCGTTGCTCTGTTGGCAGCTTTGCACTCTTTCGATGAAATTTTGCAGTAAGGGCTGCTGGATTTAACGAATTTGACGTACAATTTCTTCTTTAAGTTCCTCAGTTGTCTTAGGATGGTTCGCATAGACCTTACTTTTCAAAATACCCCAGAGAAAATAGTCCAAACAAGTTAAATCACAACTTCTTGGTAGCCAGTTTTGGTCTCCGAAACGAGAAATTACTCGACCTGAAAACTTGGTTTGTAACAAAGTTATTGTTTCCCAAATCACAAAATAATTATTTTTTTATTTGATAGATATTTTTCAGAGTTTGAGAGAGAAAATCCAGAAATGCACAATTTGGTGCGCTATCTCCAGTGGCCCGGAATAAAGCTACCCAACAAATTCCACCTACTCGATTTGTCCAAATGAGTCTGATGAACGCATCAATTCCAGTAGACACATCACACAAAGGCGATGGCGAGGTGTAATTTATAGCTATCTCTTCGTCCGATCAAGAAGCTCGCCCGACCATCGTGTCATTGCGACCATCGAACAGATCCCTATCTGGTCTCTCTTGTTCCGAATTAACCAACAAATGACTCCAATTTTTTTTTTCTCAAGTAATTAAAAGTTAATTTAACGGACCGCGGACTGTTTGACAAGCGGTGGATATAGACGTACATTTATATGTTTCCACAATTAAATCATTAAATAAATGTGATTTTTTACGGTCGACGTTCCGATCGGGTTCACCGTTCGGAAGTCATTTCTCTAATTTTCTATTGTTATGCGTGTTTATGATGTTGGACGAAGTAGATTGGCCGTGGATGAATTTTATCGAATTATTCCCTCAAGTAAATACGCAGGGTGAGTCATTAATTTTAACCAGAGATTCAAAGGAATCAAAGGAATAGTTATTTTCCTATCTGGAGCGGAAAGTTGTACTTACATCCCCTTAGGAGATCGTGGTTGCCCGAACGACGCGAAGCGGAGTTCGGGCAAGCAATCGAGTGTGGGAATAGTATATTCTAAAAGTTGCAGAATGAGCTCCTATTCACACACGAATGAAAATACATATATTTTCTTAACTCGTTTAATTATTTAAAAAATGGGTTCAAGCCCTGTGGACAGGAGCTTTCTGGCGCTCTAGTACAAACAGACAAATTATATCTCCTAAAGTATTGGTTTCTCAGAGTTGGGAATTATACAAATGTATTCATATGATAGATCTGCATCATAAAAGAAATTCAATTCAAATAATAGTTTATATATCAAGATTAAATGAAAAATCTGAGAATGAGAACTGCACCATGGAAGAAATCCAATTAAATCTGGTCAATTTTGCCCAATAACGAACTTAACCGAGATATTCATCTCCCTAACCTACTCTGAAAATTTCAACTACCTACCTCATTCCGTTCGAGAGTTATATCTATGTCTATGGATGAAAAGCAGTCTCACTACTCTCAGATCTCTTACTTCATGTTCCGTTCCGAAATGTAAGAATTTTCTGAGAAAAACTAATTTCGGAGCAAACAACTGAGATTTTTCTCACTTCGCTCACAATTCTTCGATTGATTAGATAATGTCATGTCTCAGGAAAATAAGTTGACATTATGAAAATTCATACATAGAATAATTATATCATTCTGTGACAACGTTGAAATACGATTTATTATTGAAATTTTGAAAAATCATATCTCCGAAAGTATTAGCTTGTTAGAGTTGAAAATGATATCATTGGAATCTTATGATAAAACTGCTTATTGAAAAAAAAAATTAATTTGGAATTTGCATTGTAAAAAAAATTATTTTTTTTTTACTCCGAAACCATCTGTCCGATTTTACCCAATAACGAACTCAGCCGAGATATTTATATCCCAAACCTACTCTGAAAATTTCAACTGTCTAGCTCATTCCGTTCGAGAGTTATCGTGCCGGACAGAATGAATTTCGACCATGGATTCTTGATCAGTGAGTCGAACCTAATCGGTTGAGATCATTTCCGCGAAAAATTCGAAAATCACAGACATTTGGGCAAATTGATAAGCACTCTGTCCCGAGGAACAAGAGTGCCAAAAACAGATAAAACGGCAAATATCGATGCTACATTCGATTAAGGGTTTCCAATAGAGGTAAGTTGACAATACAACATGCGCGCATAAGCTCTCGACTTCACGTCAGTGCTTGAACCAACTAAAACGTAATCGTTCGAGACCATTCACGGTAGAAAATTCGAAAAATACGGACATTAAGGTCGATAGCGCCTTTCTGTGATCGCGCAAAAATATACATAGAGGTCGGTCGTCCGTCTTTGATCGATCAGGCGGGGAAAAACCCGTTCCGTCTGACACCTGCCCGTTAGGCTCACACATACCGCTAAAAAATAATGCCCGGACGTCGATCGGACGCCACGGGATTCTTGTTTTTCGGTCAATTTGGAGTGCTATAAGAATATATAACGACCCCGAAAAAATACAAGAGATTATTCCGTGCGGGACGCTAATCTTATTTATGAGATTTCGATGAAGTCGCTCGTAGACGGATTCGGTTTTTATACCGACCGATTGTGTATAATATGAAGTCATAGAGGTAGAATAGAGGTGTTAACACAAGATTTTCGTACAGGTAGAGGTGTTTAGCTAAAGTTTTTATGGCGTGTGGTTTGAACGATAAGATTTCACAGAGGTTTAGGAAAAAATTGGTTCAAGCCCTGTGGACAGGAGCTTTCTGGCGCTCTAGTTCAAACAGACAAATTATATCTTCGAAAGTATCGGTTTCTCAGAGTTGAGAATTATATCAATGGATTCTTATGATAGATCTGCATAATGAAAGAAATTAAATTCAACCAGGACGATTCTCCCCAATAACGAACTTATCCGTGAAAATCTGTGAAAATTATATTATATCAATTAAAACTTAGACAATATTGCAGTTTTGTTTTTGGCGCTCTAGTTCCTCGGAACAGAGTGCTTATCAATTTGCCCAAATGTCGGTAATTTTCGAATTTTGGCTGAAAATGGTCTCAAACGATTTGGTTCGACTCACTGTTCAAGAATCCGAGTTCGAAATCGGTTCTGTCCGGCCGGTCCAGCCGGCCGGCCGTAGGCACGATAACTCTCGAACGAACGGAGTTAGAGGATTAAAATTTGCAAGGCGGGTTTGGAGCGTAAATATCTCGGACGAGTTCGTTAATGGGCGAAATCCATAAAGCGGTTTCGGAGTTATGGCCGATTTTAGTAAAAATATTTTTTATGAATATTTCCGAAACCGATCACTCGATCTATCTGAAATATAGCATCAAATTGTTGAATCATGACCTTTATACGCATGTGAAGTTTTGTATTGACCAGGTTACCGCAAAGTGTCAACAAAAAACTGAAAATTAAAAAAAAAATTCTACAATAACTCTTTAACGGAATGAGTTAGGCAATTGAAATTTTCAGAGTAGGTTAGGGAGATGAATATCTCGGTTGAGTTCGTTATTGGATAAAATAGGCCAGATGGTTTCGGAGTAACGAAAAAAAAATTGTTTTTTAAGCAACAAATTTCAAATTCAATTTTTATGTAAGATGCAGTTTCACCATAAAGATCCACTGATATCAATTTTAACTCCAACAAGCTAATACTTTCGGAGATATGATTTTTCTAAATTTCAATAATGAATCGTACTTCTATGTTTTCACAGAATGCTATAATTATTCTATCTACGCTTTATTATATGCTCTGTGTTCATACTCGTACATGTCATCCTGTTCAATAAGAGAGAGTCAAATTAATTTCAGCTATTTTAATTTGATTTCTTCCATGGTGCAGTTCTCATTCTCAGATTGCTCATTTAATCTTGATAAATAAACTAGTTAGAGAGCTTGTAAGAGTTGAAAATGATCTCAAAACAAATTGAATATTTGGAATTTGTAACGTGAAAAGAATTTTTTTTTTCGTTACTCCGAAACCATCAGGCCGATTTTGTCCAATAACGAACTTAACCGAGATATTTATCTCCAAACCTACTCTGAAAATTTCAATTGCCTAGCTCCTTCTGTTCGAGAGTTATTGTAGAAACAATATTTAGAAATTACAAATTTTTTTTTTACACTTCACGGCAACCCGATCAATACAAAACTTCGCATGAATATAATGGTTAGTATTCTACATCTTGACGCTCAATTTCAGATAGATCGAGTGATCGGTTTCGGAAATATTCATAATAAATGTTTTACTGAAAATGGCCATAACTCCGAAAGCGCTTAGTGGATTTTGCCCGAGATATTCACGCTCCAAACCTAGCCTGCAAATTTCAATCCTCTAACTCGTTTCGTTCGAGAGTTATCGTGTTAAGCGGCGGCCGGCCCGTCGGACAGAATCGATTTCGACCACGGATTCTTGATCAGTGAGTCGAACCAAAACGTTTAAGACCATTCTCGGCCAAATATTCGAAAATTACAGACATTTGGGCAAGTTGATAGGCACTCTGTTACGAGGAACATGAGCGCCAATAAAATTCTCCCATATCTTTTCAGAATTTTCCACCGACCATAATAGTCTAAGATCCGAACCTAAGTCGACTTTCACCGAGCTGATAATAGAATGAAACATATTTTATAATGAATTTTGTATATTAGAAAATGTACTAAAAATGGGTTGCCTGAAAAAATCCTGGACAGACTATTTTTTATTATTTTTGCGCGTATGTTGTGGGGAACATCGTGTTATCATTTTGCCCAAATGTCCGTAATTTTCGAATTTTTCGCCGAAAATATCTGAATGTGACATTTGAGTTTGTTTATAAGCATAATCGGCCAAACGGTTTTGGGATTATCGCCATCTGAAATTTGGTTTTTATTTCCTTAATAACTCGAAAAATACTAAAGCGATCCAGTTTAAATATGGTTATTAGTTGAAGAATGCCAACACGGAAATTTTTGCAAAATTTTGTGAGGATCGTATCACTAGAAATTTTTTTAAAAATTAAAAATAGTCTGTCCAGGATTTTTTCAGGCAACCCATTTTTAGTATATTATCTAATATGCTAAATTTATTATATAATATGTTTCATTCTATTATCAGCTCGGTGAAGGTCGACTTAGGTTCGGATCTTCTACTATAATTCACGATCCCTGCCATGAAGAACACTGGGAATCGTACCAACCGGCAGAAAAGTACGATAAATTTAGGGATGACATACTTATTGAATTAGAGCCGAGGCAAGTATTCGACGCGTGCGAACAATTCGACGCACGTAGTCTTATGGTTATTTTATGTTTTAATTAAACGGAAAAAGATAATAGACCCAACTTATATTCCCGCGGAATGCCTTTTTGTCCGGCCGGTTACAAAGAATCAAATTGTCATTTTCATTCTTCGGATAAGACAGTATTTAGTTTTTTAGGTGCGTATTGTTCGTGCTCCAGTTCGGCATCGGATAGGAACATTTAATTTTATTATTTTCAGAGACAACGCTGGCCCGACCTACGTTCCTAAGTGACGTTTCCAGCTCGACATTGTCCGGTGATTAAAATATTTTTTAATGATCGCTTAATATAAGGCGGCTTTTCTTGATTTCGAGAAATACCATCCTGCGAATTTCGTCTCGGATTGTTCCTTTTCACGTTTCGCTTAGTAGGCTCGTGTTGCCATTTTTGTCGGCGATATGCGGCGTATTCCGAGGGATATTCATCGCGAATTTCAGAAATTTGCGATTATCGACGAAATTTTTCGAAGGAAATTCTCAGAATTTTGAGAGGAATTATGTTCAGATTTCGATGATTCCTCTCGATGTCACATTTGTGAAGGAGAATGTACCATCTCAAGTTTATTGAAGAATTCGGTAAATATAAATATATATTTATATATACAGTGTGTTTCAAAAAGTACGCACCAAGAGGAAATTTTCTCACCTGTATAATTTTTTGAAATTTTGGTTTCCGGGAAAGTTGCTGCTCAAGAAACGATGATTTTCGACATATATGTCACTGATCGTGTTACTCTGCAAACCTGTCAAAATTGACATTTTTTTAGAAAAATTACCAAAAGCAGTAGAAAGCAGAAAATATCAAAAAGATTCTGATATAAATGTTCCTCAGAATTTCATTTTATACCAAACTGCCAAATTTCATAGTGAACATTTTTTGATATTCATATTCTGATGACAGCACGTTAGAGGGAGCTGTGGGCTTCGCGGAAATTTGAAAAATTATTCAGTATGTAATTCCAATGAAAGAGACATTATCACAATTCAAACAAAGTTTATATTAATTTAATGTTCGTCATAAATTATGATTTCTATAGTGAAAACCCCACAATCTTGGTGCGAATTATACTTGAGAAATTAAATGCGCAAAGAGCTAATATCTCCCTTATTATTTTTGGAACATCATAAGAAATTATTCGCCTGTCAACTCGATTTCATTTTCACAGGTATCTTTTTGGGCGCATGTTCTAGGGGAACATCGTCCTATCATTTCGTCCAAATGTCTGTAATTTTCGAATTTCGAGCTGAAAATTGGCTAATAGACTAATTCGGACTCCCTGATCACGAATCCGGTGTCAGATTTTAGGGTGCCGTCCGGCCGGCCGGCCGGCCTTCCGGCCGTAGGCACGATAACAGGAGCACCGAAGGTCCTATCGACTTCAAACTTTCAGGGTAGGTTTCTGATCAAAATGCGACGGTTAAGTTCGTTAACGGGCAAAATCGGCCGGACGGTTTAGAAGTTATAGATATTTCAAATTTTGAGGTTAATTCCCTGATATTTCAGGAACTAAAGAAGATGTTGAATCGAAACTTGGTAGTCAGTTCGAGGATATAGGCGCGCAACTTTTGGCAAAATTCTGTTATGATCGAAATGTTGGTAATTTTTAAAAAAATATTTCTTTTAATTTTTTTTTTCGTGAACTATTCATCAGATTGCAACAAAAACTTGTACTAACGTCAATTGTAGTATTTTGCAACATTGTGCAAAATTTTGGCTCTATACGATTTCAATTTCTGGAGATATAAGACAAAATGTGTCAAATTTCCTGGGTCTCTCTCAGTATTTTCATCGATTATTCTATGAACTCTTTGAATTCCACCGAAAACAAATTCAAAGACATAAACATAAAGAATCAAGTCATAGTTTAGACGTCGAAAGAAGGACGATGTTGATCGACTTGAAAAGGTACCTATTTCAAGAAATGCAATAATGAAATGCTTAATTTATGGATATAATATTATCTAAGTATTGTTGGGATCGGGCAGTTGGAAAATTTTTTAATAAAAAAATTTGTACCGACGTTAAATCAAGCATTCTACACGAGTGTGCAAAATTTCAGTTCGATACGATCTCAATTCCAGAAGATATTGCTTAAAATTCACATTCCAGCGTGTTTTGACGTTCTATGGTCACAGAAAATCGTCACAATAATTCCAATAATTGATGTCAGATTTCCTACATACAAAGATCAAACACATAATATTAAATGAAAAACAATTATTATGATCACATTCTACAGGAATTGATACTAAATAGAAGCTAGATGAAGATTATTGTAATGGAAAATTTGTGTTCCAGAATGAACATGCGCCCGATAGCTCCTGTCCACAGGGCTTGAACCCATTTTTTTAGATGAGGTCTGTATTGGTTTTTTAGTGGTATTTGAGCGAGTATTTGAGAAAATATATGCAAAAGCGTTTTTACAGGGTTTGGAGAATTACTCTTCAGATATAAAATCGAATAATTTAATTTCTTATGATATTCCAAGAATAATTAGCGAGATATTAGCTCTTTGCGCATTATATTTCTCAATTATAATTCGGTTTGCACCAAGATTGTGAGGCTTTCACTATAGAAATAATAATTTATGAGGAACATTAAATTAATATTAACTTTATTTGAATTATTGCCGTAGGCATGTCTACGGCCGACCGTAGTTTTTTGCCACTTTAAGGCAATCCGATCAATACAAAACTTCGCACGCATATAAAGGTCATGATTTTACAATTTGATGCTAAATTTCAGATAGATTGAGTCATCCGTTCCGGAAATATTCATAAGAAATATTTTTACCAAAAACGACCACCTCCGAAACCGCTTAGTGGATTTCGTCCGTTAACGAACTCGTCCGAGATATTTACACTGCAAACCTACCATGCAAATTGCAATCCTCTAACTCCTTTTGTTCGAGAGTTATCGTGCCTACGGCCAAACAGAATTTATTTCGAACACGGATTCTAAATCGGTGAGACGAACCGAATCGTTTAAGACCATTTTCATACAAAAATTCGAAAATTACATACATTTGGGCAATTTGATAAGCACTCTGTTCCGAGGAGAGAGGAAGAACGTAAAATGTACAAAATACCGTTAAATTCTTGAAAAAATCCAATAAATTGTACCTGGGAAGATATGGATGGCCGATTATACACCGATTAGCTCTTCGTATACCAAAAAATGTCGAATAATCTTCATATAACTTCCATAAATGATCATTAACTAAGAATTAAAAATGTAAAATGGAAAATTGAATTTATAATTATTCTGAGCAGGGACAGCTCAGAATTCTTAATAGAACCCTGTCAATCACACAATTTTTTAAATTTCTCCTATTCTTATTAATTAGACCACACAGTGATTGAGAAGCGAAGATAAAAACGCCACCAAACCCTGTCAATCAGTTGATAAACATCTATAATTTTCCAAACTGTCAAGCGGAGGGTCCAGAGGAACCGCTGATATATCGCGAAACCGCTACCAAGGCTTTCCGAGATATGGTCAGATCATTATATGTAGGTTGGTGCCTATGACTGGTTAATTTGTTCTTCTTTTATCTTCGGTCGAAAGAACAGCGCATCCGATGACGTCACAGAGGATGCGACAGACAAGACCGATAACGCGGAAGCCCCTGGCGAGGCAATCCCTGCCGGTGACGGGACCTTAACCTATTGCTGAATTATGTGGTGGTCAGAGAATTATTTAGTGTCTTTCCGAGTGGTAGATGGTTTGCGTTCCAAAATATACTAACTGACAAGAAAACTGCAACACCCATTAGGAGCTGTTTAAATTTGAAATTTTTGTTGGTAAGACATATATAGTATAGCAAGGAACAAATTATTAAACTTTGGAGAAAAAATTGGTTCAAGCCCTGTGGACAGGAGATTCCTGGCGCTCCAGTTCAAACAGACAAATTATATCTCCGAAAGTATTGGTTTCTCAGAGTTGGGAATTATATCAATGTATTCTTATGATAGAACTGCATCATAAAGGAAATTCAATTCAAATAATAGTTTATTTATCAAGATTAAATGAGCAATCTGAGAATAGGAACTACACCATGGAAGAAATCAAATTAAAATAGCTGAAATGAATCTGACTCTCTCTTATAGAACAGGATGACATGTACGAGTATGAACACAGAGCATATAATAAAGCATTTATAGAATAATTATAGCATTCTGTGAAAATATAGAAGTACGATTCATTATTGAAATTTCGAAAAATCATATCTCCGAAGTATAAGGTTGTTGGAGTTAAAAACAGACAAATTATATCTCCGACAGTATTGGTTTCTCAGAGTTGGGAATTATATCAATGGATTCTTATGAAAGAACTTCATCTTAGCATAAATTGAATTCAAACATCATAGAAGAATTTAAATTCAACAAGAGCCAAAAATTATCAATCCAAAACCAATAGACGAATTGTACCCAACAACGAACTCATCCGAGATATTCATTCCTCAATTCTATGATGAACGATTATATATATCGTCGTTGCGCCTTCAAAACGCGACATTTGCATATATTGTGCAAAATGCGTTAAGTGTATATTTCGATTAAGAACTGCGCAAGATGGATATTTCGTTAAAAGCTGCCATGTGATAATCACACTAGTTTCGGTTCCAGTTGGATTTGATCGAAAAGCGACAAGTACGAAATCGAAAATATGCTCCTGCAAACACGCTAAGTGTATGAATGCACAATTTATCAAAATTCACATGTCGCATTTTGAAGGCGCAACGACGATATATTTCCTCAAATCCACTCCAATACACCAATATTCCAGTTTTGTTTTTAGTGGAGATATTCTGAACTCAATATTATTAACTTACCACTACCATTACCATCATCATATGGATTGACCATCGGCATGAAAATATCAACCAACAAAAAGTATGATATTATATTATAATTCTCATATTTCTACGATTGCTGGAATTAATGAATTAGACAACGTCATGTCTCAGGAAAATAAGTTGACATTATAACAATTCATAGAATACCCACAGAATAATTATATCATTCTGTGAAAACACAGAAATACGATTTATTTTGAAATTTTGAATAATCATATCTCCGAAAGTATTAGCTTGTTAGAGTTAAAAATGATATCAATGGATTCTTATGGTAAAACTGCATATTGAAAAAAATTTAATTTGGAATTTGTTACGTAAAAGAAATTTTTTTATTGGTACTCCGAAACCTTCTGTCCGATTTCGCCCAATAACGAACTTAGCCGAGATATTTATCTCCCAAACCTACTCTGAAAATTTCAACTGTCAAGCTCATTCTGTTCGAGAGTAATCGTGCCTACGGCCGGCCGGACCGGACAGAATGAATTTCGAGCACGGATTCTTGATCAGTGAGTCGAACCAAATCGTTTAAGACCATTTTCATCGAAATATTGGAAAATTACAGACATTTGGGCAAATTGATAAGCACTCAGTTCCGAGGAACTAGAGCGCCAAAAATCGTGAAGGTTTTTTCATGTTATCATTTTTTGTTACTTACATATATTGTAGTCGTCTTTTTCAATTTTTTTAAATTCTACAACAAACCAGCTGTTCGAGGAGATCCAAAGTAGATGTTTAGTTGTTGTTAAAATGCCAAAAGCACGTGTACGCGGAAACTATCGCCAGCTATGTGAATTTGAAAGAGGTCGAATTATTGGTCTACGGGAGGCGGGGTTGTAATTTCGAGAAATCGCTAACCGTACGAACAGAAATCCAACTTCTATTATGAGATGTTGTCAAGCGTGGTTTGATAATGCCCAAAATCGAAGAAGAGTAGGCACCGAACGTCGAAGGGGCACAAATGAAGTTCAAGATCGACGTCTAAGACTTATGGCTATTAGAAACCAATTTGCGACAACTTGATCTTTGACTGATGAGTGGTTAGGAAAACAAGGCCTTCCTGTAACTGTACGCCGGATAAGGTCTTTTGGACTGTAGCATTATCGACCCCATCTTGTGTTACCTCTGTCTGTCGGTTGAGCATCGCTGGCAACGATTACAGTGGTGCAGAGAACGTCAACATTGGAATGTGAAATGGCATCAGGTCGTCTTTTCTGATGAATCTCGATTCTCCTTGGGTGCACATGATGGCCGAAGAAGGGTTAGATGACGTCGGGGAGAAAGACGTGAACCTCAGTTTGATATTGAGCGTCATGTACACCGGATAGTCGGTGTTATGGTATGGGGTGCTATTTCACATGCACGTAGGTCACTTTAATCTTTATTCGAGGTAACATGACATCACTGCGTCACCTTCAAGAAATAGTGGCGCCATATGTTCTCCCTTACCTTAACCGACTCGAGAATCCAATGTTTCAGCAACATAATACTCGACTTCATGTTGCCAGAGTGAGTTTAAACTTTTTTGAAGCGACCCATGTGAATCTTTTGCCATGGCCGTCCAGATCCCCCGATCTTTCACCCATAGAGCGTGGTTTGGGACATCATGGGTAGATGGCTTGGAAATTTACCCCAGCCCCCACGTACTTTGGCGGCTCTGATACATGAACTACTAGAAGCTTGGGATAGTATCCCTCAAGAAGAAATATACCATCTTATTGCATCAATGCCAAGACGTGTTGGGGAGTGTATAGATAATCGCGGTAGAACAACACATTATTAACAAATGTATTAAAAAAAATTGTAAACCCTTCGTTTTTTCCTTCAAATTTCATTCATTTACTCCTTGCTATACTATATGTGTATTACCAAAAAAAAATTAAAATTTAAAGAGCTCCTCTGGGTGTTGCAGCTTCTTTGTAAGTTAATTTATGTTTTACACGATTATATTTCATTAAATTGTTTATTTCTGGATTTCTCTCCCAAACTGTGAAAAATATCTTTAAAATAATAAATTTATTATTTTGTGACTTTTTTATTCTCATATTTAATAAGTTTAGATTTATTCCTGAAAGGACCGAAGGGGGCGAGGCTTACGCAAGCCGGATTACCCGTTTTCGGGAGTATTTTCAACCCTCTGGGAAAATTATAAATATTGTTCCTAGTTCCGGAAGTTGGGACTTTAGAAAATTTCCTTCTCTTCTTGAATTTGTTTTCAAATTTGAATTATCTCATATAATTTTTGAGGTATTGGAGAAAAACCAAACCCCTTCTTCTTTTTCACTTAATTGTTTACAACTATTACAATTTTTGCGAGTGGCCTTGGCATTTTCTCATAAACTATCTACATGCTATTCGGAGTCGAATGACACCTCAATCATAATTTTCGGAGAATACGCAACAATTTTGACCTAAAAAGCACTTGTTGACTATAAAAAGGTTTTTTTCTGGGTTTTCTCTCCCAAACTCTGAAAAATAAGAATTAATTATTTTGTGATTTGCTTCTGCGTAAGAAACACAAGATATTTGTCAGAAGAAATCAATTGAACAACGTTGCCTAACAAACAACAACGAAACAACATCAATGAAGAAACAACTATATCGTAACGTTTTGGAGTCTATATCAGACTCCTTCGTCAGACGCTTAATGAAAATCTTTAGAATTATTTTGTTGATTGTTATTGTGAAATTCAAGAATTGAAAACCCAGAAAAAAAAACTTTTAATAAAGTATACCTCCCACAGTATCATTTAATGATTACTTGTTGGCTAGACTAATAGGAATTTCGGTACACTCAAATCATATCTTCCAGCGAAAAGTTGGTGTACTGTACCTACATCTACCTACATCTTTATTATCTTGAAAACTGAATTAGTTGTTTGTCTACTTATTCCTCTGACTGTTACCTAATAATGACTATCTCTGATTCTCTGGGATAAAAATCCGCTCGCTAATGACGCTGAATAACGTGATGATGTATTATTATAATATAATAAAGTTCACCTTGAATTATAGCAACGTCCTTGCGTTCAACGATAATTCCGAGAAGATGCTGATTTCGATGTATAAAACGTTTCCAAGCTTCTCATTCGGTTGGGAATGATAAAGATATCTCAGAATAAGTATATTTAATGCAGATTCCCGATTAATATGAAATTAACGAATTTTTTATAGAGGAATATGACTAACTTGCCAATCCGGTCGAGGGTAAAACCTTAAATTGTAGTTTCTGAATTTGCATTCCATAACAATTCGAGAAAATTATATGGTCGGCAGGAGATTGGATTTCGACTCATTATTTCTGGTATTTTTACTGCTCATGAGTCAAAGTAGTTAGAAATCAAAAGTCGAATGAAAAACAAAGAAAATTTACTCGCCTAACCCATCATTGGAGTCTCCCCGTTGAAGTTCAATAATTATATAATGAAGCAGATATAAAATGAGTTCAAGCCCTGTGGACAGGAGCTTTCTGGCGCTCTAGTTCAAACAGACAAATTATATCTCCGAAAGTATTGGTTTCTCAGAGTTGGGAATTATATCAATGTATTCATATAATAGAACTGCATCCTAAAGGAAATTCAATTCAAATAATAGTTTATTTATCAAGATTAAATGAGCACTCATGAGAATGAGAAAAGCACCATGGAAGAAATCAAATTAAATCTGGCCAATTTTGCCCAATAACGAACTTAACCGAGATATTCATCTCCCTAAACTACTCTGAAAATTTCAACTACCTACCTCATTCCGTTCGAGAGTTATATCTATGTCTATGGATGAAAAGCAGTATCACTACTCTCAGATCTCTTACTTCATGTTCAGTTCCGAAATGTAAGAATTTTCTGAGAAAAACTAATATCGGAGCAAACAACTGAGATTTAACTCACTTCGCTCACAATTCTTCGATTGATTATTAGTCTCAGGAACATCATTTGACATTATGACAATTCATATTCATACATAGAATAATATTATTCTGTGACAACGTTGAAATACGATTTATTATTGAAATTTTGAAAAATCATATCTCCGAAAGTATTAGCTTGTTAGAGTTAAAAATGATATGATTGGATTCTCATGATAAAACTTTTTATTAAAAAAAATTTAATTTGGAATTTGTTCCGTAAAAAAAAATTTTTTTTTTGTTACTCCGAAACCATTTGTCCGATTTTGCCCAATAACGAACTTAGCCGAGATATTTATCCCCCAAACCTACTCTGAAAATTTCAACTCTCTAGCTCATTCCGTTCGAGAGTTATCGTGCCTACGGCCGGCCGGACCGGCCGGCCGGACCGGCCGGACAGAATGAATTTCGACCACGGATTCTTGATCAGTGAGTCGAACCAAATCGTTTAAGACCATTTTCATCGAAATATTCGAAAATTACAGACATTTGGGCAAATTGATAAGCACTCAGTTCCGAGGAACTAGAGCGCCAAAATTGTAATGCTTGTGGCTTTTACTTGATGCAAATCCCTATTTACTCAATGAAAAATTATATACGATTTACACTTATTTATTCAATATTGTGACATACAGTATGATGTAGTCTGATGAAGTCGCTGTGTCGACGAAACGCGTCACAATATTGAATTAATAAGTGTAAATCGTATATAATTTTTCATTGCGTGAAGCAGATACACCTATTTGGTCGATTCGATCTTTACTTGAAGGATATTATTTTTTGCGCGTATGTTCTGGGGAACATCGCGTTATCATTTTGCCCAAATGTCTGTAACTTTCGAATTTTTTGACGAAAATGGTCTCAAACGATTTAGTTCGGCTCCCCAATGAAGAATTCGAGGTCAAATTTGATTCTGTCCGGCCGTTGCCACAATAACTTGAGAACGGAAAGATTTAGCGACTTGAAATGTTCAGGGTAGGTGGCGCATCCCAATACGGCGGACAAGTTCGTTAATGGGCATAATCAGCCCAATGGTTTCCGAGTAATAATTTTGTTTTCAACCAATATAAATCCGATCGAATTGAAACTTGGCGAATAGTTGTAGAATATGAACCTTAGCACGTTTGTGAAATTTTGTACGAATCGTATGGCTAGAAAATTATTAAAAAATATTTTTGTTATCACGGTAACTTGAGAACGGAAAGAGATAGCGGCTAGAAGTTTTCAGGTTAGGATGTGCATCAGAACGCGACATTTGAGTTTGTTTATAAGCATAATCGGCCAAACGGTTTTAGAGTTATAACAACCTGACATTTGGTTGTTTTTTCTCCTCATTAACTCGAAAAATACTGAACCGATTGAATTAAAACATGGTTCTTAGTTGTAGAATGTCAACGCAAAGATTCTTGCAAAATTTCGTGAGGATAGTATTTGTAGAACATTTTTAAGAAATCATTGAAAATTAAAAAAAAATTCTATATATCAGTAACTATTCGTCTGAAATTGCTGAAATTTTGCAAAGAGCCTTTAGAACCCAACTCTACTGCCAAGTTTTAAGTTTTAACACGATCGGTTAAATATTGTTGGAGATTCGAGCAGCCTTGTGTGAGTTCAGTAGATGGGTGACCCTTGCCTCGATAACTTTCGAACAAAAGGAGATAGGGACTTGCAATTTTCAGGGTAGGTTGCGTATCCGAATGAGAGAGTTAAGTTCGTTTTTGGGCATAATCGGTTTAACGGTTTCCGAGTTATACCCACCTGGAATATTATTTCCTCGATAACTCAAAAAATTAAAATTCGATCGAATTGAAGCTTGGTAACTATCAGTAGAAAATCAACATAAAGACGTGTTTAAAATTTTTTAAGAACCGTACCTCTAGAAAATTTGGAAAAATTACGAAAAAAGATTTTTGTAAGAACCGTACCCCTAGAAAATTTCAAAAAAATTACGAAAAAAAATTGGTTCAAGCACTGACGTGAAGTCAGGAGCTTTTGCACGTATGTTCTGTTGTCCATTCTCCTGTATTGGACACCCTTAATCGAATTTACCATGGTAAATTATGTTGTCTATTCTCCTGTATTGGACACTTAATTCGAATTTACCATGGTAAATTCGCATTAAGAGTGTCCAATAAAGGAGAATGGACAACATAATTTACCATGGTAAATTCGCATTAAGGGTGTCCAATACAGGAAAATTGGGTTCAGAATATCTCCAGTAAAAACAAAACTGGAATATTGACTAAGTTTCAATTGATATAATTTTCAGAGTAGGTTTGATGAAGGAATATCTCGGATAAGTTGGGTATTGGGTAAAATCGGCCTGGAGGTTTCGGATTATTAATCTGTGGCGCTCTTGATTGAATTTAATTTTTTTTTGTGATGTTTGAATTTAATTTCGTTTATGATGCAGTTCTATCATAAGAATCCATTGATTATTTTCTTAAATCTACAGTACCCTGAAGGAGATGATGACAATGATCGAAATATTAGTATAACCAATAAGGAAGTAACCATACAAGACCTAGTTTGACTTCAACCCACCAAATTCCTCCAGTAAATAAAACGTAATTTCGCTGAATTCCCGAATGCTTCGTCCCAAAATTTCAATGACATCTTCAGGATGAAAATCCTTCTGATTTTGTTCGATATTTACCAGAGCCGATTAAAAAATGTCAACAATTCAAATGACCGCATTCCAATCTTCCGGAATTCAGGATATCCAGATACCCGATCAAATATTACAAGAATTCAGAAATAAAATGTTTGTAATTAATGAAAGAGAGATAAGGCAGACACAACGGGTATAATATTAGGGAGTCAGGTTGGAAATAGGCTTTTGTCCCAAAGCAAGGCGGGAAGATAAAGACTCCATTAGTCAAGAAGAGGTTAGATATGCTAAGTGCACATATCGAACAAGCTCGAAAACAATATAACATCGCGACACAACGTCTCTAGATCGCTTTTAGTTTTACTGCCTTATAATCGCACGGTCTCCAAAGTGCCCCCACATTCGGTATAATATAGATAAAACCTGATCCATTTTCCAGGAAAAATATATCACTGTCCGTCCGTCATTGCATCTTCTTATTGTCGAGGGGTCAACCATTCCAGCCAGCTATAAATTCAGATTTGAATACAGCATCAGATTATGATGTCCTGACAAAAATTACAGCTGCAGACTTGATTTTAATTCAAGTGAAGGATGATTCGAATATTTAATCTTGAAAAATAATATTTTTAACACACTATGACTTTTCGGTTTTCCCTGACTCAATATAAAAAGCTTTCACGAAAGAAGATTCTAAAAGTAGGTGAAGAAAAAAAGACATGAGGTAATAAAAATGATTTCAAAACCCCTGGAATATATTCAAAACGGTATCAGTCAACGTTTGATGGTTCATTTGAAAGAATATTGGGCGCTATTGTTCCTCGGAAGAGAATGCTTATCAATTTTCCCGAATTTTTCGATGAAAATAGTCTCAAACGGTTTGGTTCGAATCATTGATCAAGAATCCGTGGACAAAATCGATTTTGTCTGGCCGTTAATACGATAACTCCCGAACGGAATGAGCTAGACAATTGAAATTTTCAGAGTAACTTTGCGAGATGAATATCTAGTTTAAGTTATTTATTGGACAAAATCGGCCTTATAGTTTCGAATAAAACAAAAAAAAAATTGGTTCAAGCACTGACGTGAAATCAGGAGTTTTTGCGCGTATGTTCTATTTTTTCATTTCGATATTTGAACTCACGATTTGCATCTTGCCTCTCTCAACAATTGAATATCCACTGAATGGTGAATCAAATGATGGAATATGCAGGTAATTAAATACAATTTAGTTCCAAGAAAGTTCTAACTACTAAAAAATCCCAAAAATGCAAAAAAAAAAAAAAAATTTCAAACATTTGAATATTCTCATGGACAAAAAACTGGGTTATATTTATTTTCAAAGATCCTGCACCTTTCCTCAATACTTTCTGATCAATAGCTTGTCTGATCATAGTGGGATTGTTCCTTATCTCATTACAACTCTGTTCTATTCTTGCAATCAGATGTACTTTACGGTGTATTTTTTCCGCATAGACTTTCTACTTCAAGCATCCCCAAACAAAATAATCCATACATGTTGAATCAGGCAACCACAGCGGCTAATTATGAGGTCCTCCTCGGCCAAACCAATGGAAGGGGTACACATTATACAAATGCTGTTTTCCCCGACTATGTTTAAAATTTGTTCTACATTGTTTTGTATCAGTAGTCTCTCCTTCTGGTTGTATGGAGATTTTTCTGTTTTTCTCAAATAACGGGCGTGCCTAAGGTGGCGTAAGGACGCAGTAATAAAGCCTACACAGAACACAACTGATTCTCCTAACTGATTCTCGAGACCTTATGAGGGGTGTCCTTGGGAAGGATCAGTAGAAGGAAAGAAGGATCAGTATAATAATATAATATATTCTCAAATATCTAATGGTTGGATACCACAGCTCTATCAGGATTCTCTCACTACCGCACATCCATTCGAATTGCAAAACCATAAACAAGTATCATAATCTTATCAGAATACTCAAGGTTCGAAAAATGAGGCGTATTCCAAAAGAAAAATTTCTAGAATGTAACAACCAGCCAACTCAAATTGTAATGAATACCAGAACTGTCAAATAAAATATTTATGTGGTCTCTGTCATTCAAGCATGTACTCGTAAGCTGAATAGTGTAAGTCAACTTGAATTTTTCAAATTTTAAAACCGTTAGAGCAATAAATTCGATTGAAGGAATGCCTCATCACAATATGCAGGATCGTATTGGCTCTCAAAAATTTTTGTAGTTAATTAATTTAAAGCAAAAAAACTTAACGGTTTGTATGCCGTTCTGATTGAAAACAATATGCGAAGGACAAAACTACGGAGAATCAGAAGATATTAGCGACTTATTGATATTTCATGTACAGGGTGTTTTATTAGACCGTCAAGAAACAATCAAAATATCTGAGTCCAGGCATGGTATGGTTTTTATGCAGAGTTTGTTGTCCTGAAATGACAAATTTTAAAATAATTCGTAGAACGGTTTGGGAGTTATAGCTAATCAAAAATTTCAATCAAATCGATAAATCACCTGTATCTCAGAAACGACGAGCCTTAACCCATTTTTGGCGCTCTTGTTCCTCGGAACACAGTGCTTATCAATTTGCCCAAATGTCTGTAATTTTTGAATTTTTGGCTGAAAATGGTTTCAAACGATTTGGTTCGACTCATCGACTCACTGATCAAGAATCCGTGGTCAAAATCGATTCTGTCCGGCCAGCCGGTCCTCCGTTAACACGATAACTCTCGAACGGAATGAGCTAGGCAGTTGAAATTTTCAGAGTAGGTAGGGGATAAATATCTCGGTTAAGTTCTTTATTGGGCAGAATCAGTCTGATGGATTCGGAGCAACGAAAAAAAAATTTTTTTTTTACATTACAAATTTCAAAATGAATTTTTTTTAGGGTGCAGTTTTATCATAAGAATCCATCGATATTATTTTCAACTCTAACAAGCAAATACTTTCGGAGATATGATTTTTCAAAATTTCAATAATACATAGTAGTTCTATGTATTCACAGAATGTGGACACAGAATCTGTCTGTGTTCACTGTTCATAAATATCATCATATCTAGCTATTAGAGACTTGTCAATTCGTAGTTTGAAAATATTTTCTGTTGGAAAACAAGTATCCGTTTCTTGAATTTGTGAATATATACAAGAATGTTTTGAAACCGAAAATCATTATGACTGATTACATACCTATTGAATAATTTATGTATAAATATTGGAGATGATGTTTCAGAAGAGTTACAATTGGATCATTTTAATAACGTAGCTTATGAAAGCAATAGGAAAGAAGAACATAATGGAATCATCAAAAGAAATTACTGTTCGTTGACCACTGAGGTTAATATTACCTTTTACTTCCTTAAGTAGTGAGACATGTTCCTATATACAGTATTTTCATAATTTTGCTAGCAGAAAAGTGCTGAAATATCAATCTAAATTTGTATATCGAATATTTTTTCTTGAGTTAAGGCCCATAATACAGAAAAGAATGTGTAAGTGGTATGAACTATTGAATTTTAAATTATGAAAAGAGGATTATATTTTATTAATATATTTTGAACTATTAAAATAATATGTTCGTAATCCACTACCTACTCAAATATCAGGAATAAATGGACAATCTACTATGATTGTCTCCAGCCATACTCTAGACATTTCTTGATATTTTCTTTAGGTATTTCGAATTGTGGAAACTATGCACCGAGTGTGAGTTGCAACAACCCATTCCATGAGTATGAATCATTGCAGATTGCTCATTTAATCTTGATAAATAAAATTAATGAAAATTTTTGAAGCATTGCAGATTGCTCTTTTTTTCAAATGACAATTTTTGAAGCATTTTTTTTTAAACGACACTTTCTTTAAATTTAATTTCTTTCATGATGCACTTCTGTCATAAGAATCCATTGATATAATTCCCAACTCTGAGAAACCAATACTTTCGGAGATATAATTTGTCTGTTTGAACAAGAGCGCCAAAAAGCTTCTGTCCACAGGGCTTGAACCAATTTTAATTGTTGTTTTCTGGCTCCCCTGAGTATCATCTATTTGCCACAAAACTATGTACAGTTACTGGTGGACCACCCTGTATATGAATAAAGTGTTCTCGCAGTGTAATAAACCGTCCGGTGAACACACTGTACATCTCTGGGCGTATTTGCTCCGGAAAATACCGCCTTATCAAACACGATTTGAGAACTACGCCTATCAACTGAACGTAGCTATGTACATACTTTTCTTTCTCTCATACACCACCTTATACGTCAAGGAGAATTCTTCATTATATAGATCAACATATATACCACGTGGAGTCCTTTTTATCCCTCTCGGACCTTTCTCGGATGCCTTCTACGCATAGAAAATACCACGTCCACCGATCGTAATTAAATAATCAAAGAGGTGAAAATCAATCCTTCCTTTTAAGGATCAGTGGCATCCGCGTCTAACCCGTCCGAAGAATTCGACCAACAATTAAAATCAACGAACTTTCAATTACATGTCCAGTCCGGACGCGAAATGATATCTTCGTAATTCAATTATTTTCAACATCGAGTAGCTATTTCTCCGCACATAATGGAACAAATTACGAGGAGAGAAGAAGCCATTACATGGAAATATGCCCAGTATGCGTCGCAAGAACTCGGCGCAGCCTTTGTAACTTTATTTGCCGAAGCATTCGACAATTAGTTTATTTACTGGACTTAATGTCTACTAATATGTTGCTCGCTGCATATTTTCGACTGATTATCTTGCTGAGCTATTCGTTATTAGTGATTTTGTTATAGCTCTCATGTTCCGGGGAACGTCGCGTTATCAGTTTGCCCGAAGGTCTGTAATTGTTGAATTTGGTGTTGAAAATGGTATCAAACCATTGGGTTCATGAACGATTGGGTTCATGAAGTATTCGAGTTCAAATTTGATTCGAACGGCCAGCCGTTGCCGCGATAACTTGAGAGATAGCGACTTGAAATTTTCAGGATATAGGTGGCGCGTCGGGCGCGTCCTAATAAAGGGTCCGCCATCTAACGTTTTTTTTTTCAACTAGTGCTTATTTCGTGAATGGTAACACTTAGCTCATGTCTGATTTGACAGATACTAAGTTTTATCCTTCCGCTGAACGAATATGGTTGTGTATACGCCTGAACAACGCTGGGAAATATTGCGACATTACTTTGAAAATCGTGGTAATGTTGCAGAAGGTGTGCGAAAATTGCGTACGGATTTTGGAAGGAGGGAAGCACCGTCAGCTCCGTATGTTCGTTATCTTGTGAAAAAAGTAAAAGAAACTGGCATCCTCATCGATAAACCAAAGCATGAAAAGCCAAAAACAGTGCGTACTCCCGAGAATATTGCTGCTGTGGCAGAAAGTGTGCTTGAAGCTCCATCAACATCAATTCACCGTCGTTCTCAAGACATAACATTTCGGAAACATCATTTAGATGAATTTTGCATAAAGACCTTGGTATGACGCCATACAAAGTCCAATTGGTTCAGGAGTTGAAGCCAAATGACCATCCAATGCGTTTTTGCTTCGCTAAGTGGGCCTGCAATCGACTTATAGAAGATGCCGATTTTGCCAAAAAAATCATCTTTTCAGATGAAGCTCATTGTGATCTTGGCGGGTATGTAAACAAGCAGAATTGTCGCGTTTGGAGCACAGAGAACCCGCAAGCATACATTGAAAAGCCGATACACCCAAAACGAGTCAGAGCTGATGTCGTTTGGCCACCTCGGAGCTGTGATTTGACACCGTTGAACTCTTATTTGTGGGGTGCCGTCAAAGATAAGTGTTACGCCGACAAGCCAATATTCGTGAAGCCATTGGTGAAATACAGCTGCACACAATCGATAATGTGCTTAAAAATTGGACCGATCGTGTAGGCTACTGCATGGCCAGCCGAGGCAGCCATTTGAATGAAATTATTTTCCATTATTAACCGGAAGGATTGTATTTTCAAATGAAAAAGAAATTTGAGAAAATTTTCAGTAGTTTATTGTAATGGCATTTTCAAGAAATAAAGTTATTTGGCCGACCCGTTACAACTGACAAGTTTGTTAATGGGCATAATCGGCCCAAAGGTTTCCGAGTAATAATTTTGTTTTAAAACAACACGAATCTGATTGAATTGAAACTTTGTGAGTGGTTGTAAAGAAAATGTGAGAAAGCCCTATGGACAGGAGCTTTGGCGCTCTTGTTCAAACTTTGACAATTCATCTCCGAAATTATAGGTTTCTCAGAGTTAGGAATGATATAAATGGATTCTTATAATATAACTGATTCATAAAAGAAACTACATAATTTAAAATTAGATTACGAACGAGATATTCATTCCTTCATCTACTCTGAATTTTATATTATATCAATTGAATCTTAGCCAATATTCCCGTTTTGTTTCCACTAAAGATATTCTGAAATTACCAAATTAGATATTCCTATCGTCATATGGATAATCCAAGGGCATACAGGGTGGGGTAATTAATTATAATATCCTATAGTTGGTCATTTTGCATTCAATCATACTTTGTTAGTTAGATTATTATAGACTATTGAGAGTTACATTTCACATGTCTTGTATAGGTTAATAAGATTACGTGCATGAACAGTGAACACAGATAAAACACAGACAGATAGTCTGTGAAAACATAGAATTACGACGTATTATTGAAATTTTGAAAAATCATACCTCCGAACGTATTAGCTTGTTAGAGTTGAAAATGATATAAATGGATTCTTATGATGAAACTGCATTTGAATTTGAATTTGGAATGTAAAAAAACCTTTTTTTTCGTTGCTCCGAAACCATCAGGCCGATTTAGCCTAATAACGAACTTTACCGAGATATTTGTCTCCCAAACCTACTCCGGCATTCTGTTCCTAGGAACAAGAGCGCCAATAAAGAATCCTGCAAATAATTTGTCGATTTTTAGATCCAAGGCGATAAAATCATGCTATGCCATGAATCGATTTCAGAATGACTTCACTAACGATTTTTTTAATCCAATTATAACCGAAACAATGTGTTGTCACGACGATCTCACCGATATCGACGGAATTATCAGCATGTATATCACACAATGGGTGGGAAGAATGATGAACGTTTCCATTACCGCTCTAGTGGCATGGAATTCGAATTATATACGCCGATAAAGCATTTCGCATCAAAGGAAATGAAATGACTTATTAAGTACCAACAGCTACTCAAACAACAACTGTTAATTACGTTTACTCATTACGCTATCGCTATTATATTGGGCCTTACGTTGTAATAACTCATGTTAATTAAACTGGGAAATACAAAAAACCGTTGATCATCCGCGTATAGAGACTATATCGACGGGGAATCCCAGGAATGCGGCCGCCATAATTAAGATAGCGCTGATGTGCACTATGAACACACAAATGTGGGCTGATATGTGTGAATTTTTTTTTTATAATTAATCCTTACTTACAGCTGGTAGGCAGCTATTACTAGGGCCCTTCTGTTTCCGCATGAAATTATACACTTGTGTAGAATTAATTCGAATAGTATGTTTCCATTTGAACATGAAGAAAAGTTGGGAAAACACTGACGTAACTTCAGTCTGCTTGAGCGCGCTTTTTCAGATTCATGGCCAGAGCAGTCGACCATTCAGGTACCTACTGAACTCGCAAAATTTCAGCGATATCTGAACTGTCGTACAAGTCGAAAAATATTGAGGAAATTCTATGAAATCATTGAAATCGTGAATCTTCTATGAACGGTGCACGTTATTATTTGATTCAACCTTAGAACAGACAACTGTTCCAACAAATCGGTTATCATATTCAAAATAGCTGACGTGAAGTCAGGAGCTTTTGCTCGTATGTTCTACATTTGTGTTGTTCTAATATGTTCTAAATTTACCATGGTGAATTCTATTGTACGTTCTTCTGTATTGGACATTTTGAATTATTATCGAATTTACCATGGTATATTCGATTAAGAGTGTCCAATACAGGAAAATGGACAATCGAACAAACGCGCAAGAGCTCCTGACTTCACGTCAGTGCTAGAGTGATTTTTTTTTTTTAACTTTTCAAAAAATTTCTATTGGTACAGTCTCCACAAAATTTCACACACGTCTTCATATCGATATTCTACAACTAGTAAGCTTCAATTCGATGGGTATAACTCCGAAACCGTTGGGCCGATTATGGCCAACAGCGAACTGAACTCTCCCATTCAGATGTGCAACCTACCCTGAAAATAACAAGTCCCTATCTCTTTTCGTTCGAGAGTTATCGAGGCAACGGTCACCCATCCGATCGTGTTCAAACTTGGTACCTGGTAGTAAAGTTAGTTTCTGAAGGTACTCTTCAGTGACGAATAGTTTCTGATATAAAGAATTTTTTTAATTTTTTTTTCAAATGTTCTAGTAATACGATCCTCAAGAAATTTGTTTGCAAGAATTTTCGCGTTGAAATTCTACAATTAATAACCATGTTTAAATTTGATCGGTTTTGTATTTTTCGAGTTATTGAGGATTTAACAAATTTCAGATGAGTATAACTCCAAAGCCGTTCGGTCGATTATGCCTATAAACAAACTCAAATGTCACATTCAGATGCTCAACCTAACCTAAAAATTTCAAGTCGGTATCTCTTTCCGTTCTCAGGTTATTGGTTAATATCGGTTAATATTTTTTAACGAGTCTTAGGCTCGTATTCTACAACCACTCCCGAAGTTTCAATTCGATCGAATTTTTATTGGTTGAAAACAAAATTAATACTCGGAAACCATTAAGCCGATTATGCCCATTAACGAACATGTTCGTCGTATTACGACACGCCACCAAACCTGAAAATTTCGAATCGATATCTCTTTCCGTTCTCAAGTTATCGTGGCAACGGACGGCCGGACAGAACCAAATTTGACCTCAAATTTCTCATCAGGGAGTCAAACCCAATCGTTTGAGACCATTTTCGACAAGAAAAGACAAGAGGAAGAAAACGACAAATTAAAAATAATAAATAACCTTTCAAAAGTCCCCTCTCACAAATATACTCCTCTGTAGCCGCATGGATCTCTTCAAGAAGCATCGTCTCCGCTAGTCGTCAAAGATTTTCACTCTTGTTCTTAGCAATCCCTTCAACTTTTGATTTCAAAAAAGAAAATGTCGTAGCTCCTAAGGCCAGGAGGATCTCTTCCAAAACTAGGTCTGGCAAATCCAAGCGATGATTATTCAGAACTTCAGATGTTCGAAGACCGCTACAGGACCCTAATGAAGGGCTATCATCTCTCATAGATTCTTTTGTGTTATGAATAAATTGACCCGAAAATTTATGTTACAATTTAATGCCATCATGACATTAATGGTTTTGAAGGTTCTCGCAAAATTTCAGCGATGTCGGACAACTGAATGATTTTTTTTAAATTTTCTAGTAATACGATCTTCACGAAATTTATAAAAATTTTTTCGTCAGCATTCTTAAACTAATTAGGTACTATGTTTGAATTAAACCGGCATGGTATTTTTGGGTTATTGAAGAAATAATACCAAAATTTCAGATTGATATAACTCCGAAACCATTTGGCCGCTTATGCTAACTAACAAACTTAAATGTCGCATTCAGATGCGCAATCTAGCCTGCAAACTTGCAAGTCGCTATTGCTTTCCGTGCTTGACGTATCGTGAGATACATAATGTTTTTTCGTAAATTTTAAAAAATTTTCTAGTGGTACGTTCCCCACCAAATATACACACATCTTCATGTTAATATTCTACAATTAGTTAGCAAACTTCAATTCGATCGAGTCTATATTTTTTGAGTTATCGAGGAAATAATACTCCAGATGCGTATAACTCCGAAACCGTTGGGCCGATTATGCCCAACAGCGAACATAACTCTCCCATTCAGATGCGCAACCTACCCTGCAAATTGCAAGTCCCTATCTCCTTTCGTTCGAGAGTTATCGAGGCAACGATCCCCCATCCAGCTACTGAACTCACACAAGGCTGCACGAATCTACAACAATATATATCCGATGGTGTTCAAACTTGGAACTTGGTAGTAAAGTTAGGTTCTGAAGGCTCTCGCAAAATTTCAGTGATGTCGGTCGAATAGTTTCTGATATATAGAATTTTTTCAATGATTTTCAAGGATTTTTTAAAAATGTAAGTTTAGTTAGGCTAGCCTAACCTTATGCATTTTTTCCTGCACATAAAATTTCTATTTAAGTGAAATCTAAAATAATTATTTTGTTTTATAGCATATTCTGCAAGTCGGTTGATATTTCAGAACGAATTATGAATGAAGTGTTCATGAACACTATTTACGTAGCCTAAGAGTCCTGTGTAATCAGGACGAAACGTGTGGACACCTCACTCAATGATTTGTAATTTCAACATAAAAACATAAAAGAAACTGCATCAGGATTCTTATCTAACCACCGTTGTTAGAACAAATCTAAAACCCATAAATCGATTTCAGGAAAATACTATTCGTCTTCAAATGGAATTGAGATGAATTGCTTGATTGATTTTTATGGATATAATTTAGTCGTTTATTTCTATGATGACATTATGGACTTGCGAGATAAATTTTATGCTTCCCTGAAAATCGCCAGCGTAATGCGCGACACTCATACTTTTTATAGTAGGCATACTTGCCGTAAGAGTTGATTTTGTTCGATTCGCAGAAGCCGAAGAGCAGCGTTTCAACAAAACAATGCCATTAGTACCATACGATGGTGAAATATTTTTATCAATTTCACTGAACGCTCGGGAAAAAAATCGCATCGCCATATGCTGGCAACATTGTTCAAATTTCACCGGACGGTTTTCAAGAACCATTACCTCAGTTCCAGCTATCAAACATCGATCAGAGCTTATTGGCCGAGCGGATTTATGAGACATTCTCCAATTTATGGTTGGTACACGTCATTAGACATAAATAATCGGACTTAATTTATTTCCGTACGTACAGCATCGGAATACTTCAGATTGAATACGCAGATAAAATGCGTCTAGAAATGGTTCGGCATCATTTTTGTGCTGCGGAATAATGATTAAGTCATTACATGATCGTCCATTAATTTGTTCGGACGAGCGGGAACATTGTGCTCAGGGTTGCCAACTTGAAAATCAGTTTCTCGGAACCTTGCATCCTCTAATTGGAAGGAGTAGCTGAATTAGTAGTGATTAATGTCAGTTGTTTGACTCTTGCGGTCGTGTAATCGATCCACCAGTGTTGCCAATTCAAAATCCCTAAAAGCTACAACGGGAGTTCCTTTCGAAGCGCGGACTTTAGAAACTGCCAACTGCGCCATCTGTGTCCATGAATGCTGACTTACTCCAAGTTTCCATAATATTTTTCTTCTTTTTGGTGCCAAATGTCAGCAATTTTCCAATTTTTGGCTGAAAATGGTCTTGAAAGTTTTGGTTCAACCTACTGATCAAGAATCAGTGGTCGAAATCGATTGTGTCCGGCCGGCCTTTAACACGATAACTCTCGAACGGAATGAGCTAAACAGTTGAAATTTTCAGACTAGATTCGGGAGGTAAATATCTCGGTTAAGTTTGTTATTGGGCAACACAAATTTCAAATTCAAATTTTTCAAGATGCAGATTCATCATAACAATCCATTTATATCATTTTCAACTCTAACAATCTAATACTTTCGGAGATACCCGGAATCGAAGGAAAATTCTTCTTTCCCGTCCGAAATCTATGATTTTCACATCTCGATAAACGAATTTTCTACGATTATTGGTCGGTGGACGACGTTTAAATTTATGTATCTATTTCCTATGTATCTCTATCCGTTCGGAACATATTAGGAAATGAGTGAATCCGTCAAACGGCAAAAAGTTTTCTCTAGTATCTAACCCATACGAAAATCTAAAGTTTTCCGATTAGATCGCCACGGCTTTGGCTATTCACTAAATCGAGGGCGTAGATTCCGAATCTGTAATTAGTTTTTCCGTATCTTGATTAATTTTGATAATATGGCGAAAAATACGACTAATTAGTCCATTTTCCGGAGGTAGGGCCAGAAATTGCGACTTTTTTCGTCATTGCTCCGAAACTAATCGAGATACGGAAAATCTAATTGCAGATTCGTGATCTGCGTGCCCG
Source organism: Halyzia sedecimguttata (assembly GCA_937662695.2). Lineage (NCBI taxonomy): Eukaryota > Metazoa > Arthropoda > Insecta > Coleoptera > Coccinellidae > Halyzia > Halyzia sedecimguttata. The sequence goes on from OW569413.2 coordinate 111,079,047, forward strand.
ATTTAGTGAATAACCAAAGCCGCGTCGATCTAATCGGAAAATTGTAGATTTTCGTATGTGTTGGTACTAGAGAAAACTTTTTGGCGTTTGACGGATTCGCTCATTTCCAAATATTTTCCGAACGGATTTAGATACAGAAAAAATAGATACATAAATCTAAACATTGTCCACCGACCAATAATCGTAGAAAATTTGTTTATCGAGATGTGAAAATCATAGATTTCGGACGGGAAAGAAGAATTTTCCTTCGATTCCGGGTCAAAAATATTTCTAAGTGTCGACCCAAAATATTTTTTTCATGGTATATCGATACGGAGCTCGTGTCTAATTAAATCGGGGTCGCTGATCACGAATATGTAATTAGTTTTTCCCTACGTGGTGTACTTTGGGAAAATTCTCACAAAAAGTGAAAAAATTGACGAAAATAGGTCAAATTTGGAACTTTCCACCGCCCAAAAAAATCGGAGAAAAGTGTTCCTGATTTTTTACGTCATATTTGGATCCTTTATCTATCAAATAATCCGAACAATAAATGTCCAGGTCGTACGCTTCGGAAATTATGTTTTTTTTCCCGAGGGTCTATTTTTCGGAAAATTCTTTCCGCGATATTTCCTCGGAAAATTTTTGTAATAAATATCTGATCGTAGATTCGGAATCTACGGCCCCGAATCTATAAGAATGAGTACCCGCTTCATAGTTTTGCGTCAAAAAATTTTTCTCGAAAAATGGGATTTTTTTAAGGCTAATGTATTAAAAAATTGCCAAATTTCGACCGGTCTCCGATTTCGATGCAAATAACGTCGTTTACTAATTCGGGGCCGTAGATTACGAATATATGATTGGATTTTTCATTAGAGAATTTTCCAAGGAAATACCGCGAAATGAATTTTCCGAAAACCAGACCATTGGGAAAAAAATCATAATTTCCGAATAGTACTGCCTGAACATTTTCTGTTTGGATTATTCAGTAGATAAAGGATCCGTATATGACGGCAAAAATCAACAACACCCTACTCCGATTTTTTTGGGCGGTGTAAACTTCCAAATTTGACCTATTTTCGTCCATTTTTTCACTCTAAGTGAAAATTTTCCCAAACAACGCCACTTAGGGAAAAACTAATTGCATATTCGTAATCAGCGACCTCGATTTAATTAGACACGAGCTCCGTATCGATATACCATGAAAAAATTTTTTTGGGTCGGCACTTAGAAATATTTTTGACCCGGAATCGAAGGAAAATTCTTCTTTCCCGTCCGAAATCTATGATTTTACATCTCGATAAACGAGATGGACCAAAATTTCAATAATAATTGTACTTCTATGTTTTCACAGAATACGAATTCTATCTGCCTGTGTCCATCTGTGTTCACTGTTCATGAATGTCATCTAATCTAGCTATTAGTGACATGTCAAAATTTCTGTTCTAGTTCGTTTATATAATTCGTACTTTGAAAAGAGTTTGTGTTGGAAAACAAGGATCCCAATCTTGTATTTGTGAATATATAAAAGACTGTTTTGATACCAAAAATAATATTTACTTGTTGCATATTGAATAATGTATGTATACATATTGGGGATGATATTTCAGAAGATTCAGAATTTAATCATTTTAATGATGCAGTTTATGAAAGCAATAGGAAATGGAATTATCAAAAGAAATTACAGTTCGTTGACCACCGAGGTTAATATAACCTTTCACTTCCTTAAGTAGTGAGATATTTTCATAATGTTACTAGCAAAAAAATGCTGAAATATTGGTATACATTTGTGTATCAAATATCTTCTCTTGAGTTAAAGTTCATAATACATAATGAATGTGTTAGTGGTATGAACTATCAAATTATGAAAAGAGGATTGTATTTTATTAATATATTTTGAACATTTAACATAATTTTTTCGTCAGCCTATACCTATTCAAATATCAGGAATAAATTGACATTCTACAACGATTGAACACCATAAAAGTAACTACACTCTTGTCCACTACTGTTTCTGTCGTCTGACATATGTTTTTTTCAACGTCAATTCCAACTCATTGTTTTCCACGGCACAACCGTACGATTTGAGCGAACTGTGTTATAGAAATTACACTCGGAACCTACGTCATTGAAAATACGCCACTGCTGTACAGGGTGTTTTTATCTCATGGCACAAGAGTGAATACATGCATTTGAATGGGTTCCTATGGCATCACAGACATAGCACCGATTATTTTCGATCCAAAACTGAATGTATGCATTTGATTTCGTGTATTATGCTGACATACCGATTCATTTCATATAACGGTTCAATTGATCTACCGATTATATTGATCTACCGAAAAAAAAGTATTTCAATGGCTAGGCGTATTAATCGCTAAGCGGATTAATGGCTACTCGTAATATCCAATGTAATTTTTCGAAGAGTTTCGTTCCGAGTTATTTATAACTCACATCGGTAAATGTTAATCCGTAACAAACGGTAATTAGATGAATCATAGTGCTGGATGAATTCATTTCACCTCACCTGCTTTCTGCGGTCACTACCGATGAGGGATGACGGATACAGTTCCACAAAATCTTAAGTAAATTCATCGATCGTGACCGCAAAGCAATTATAGTCCGACTTCTAGGAATCGAAGCCCAACATCCGATACACAATTGAGAAATTAGTGGGATATTGAACTGGACGAAAAAGATAACAGGAGCGTATCAACAGTATTATAATATGAACATCCTTTATACGAAATCATTAAAGGATACTTTGGGATGTGAATTCATCATTAAAGGGTTCCTTTCTGGGTTTTCGCTAGGGCTTCACACGAAACGAGATTAGGCGAGAGTATGAAAAATCTCGTCTCGGTCTCGCCAATTCCCAAAAAATTAAGTCTCGTTCTCGTCTCGTTATCAGTTGTCTCGACTCGTCTCGCTTAATTCTGAATAACGATAATAAATATTATAATATATAAACGAATTGATATACAATAATGAATAATTTTGTAAAGGTATATTTATTACGCTCTTATACAAAAATATTTGTACATGTACATATTATTTTTAATTTTAAACACTGATCATTTCAACTTTTAAATTAGTCGATGACCAAGAATTCAAACATAATCACGCTTGCATCACATCATCTTTCAATGATGTACGTGTTTTTGCCATGATCATACCTGCTGTGGAAAATAATCTTTCAACAGGTACGGATGTAACCATTAATAAATCATTGGCCATCTTGGAAAGTGTTGGAAGAACTTTTTCATCACTCTCCACAACTGTACAATATTTTGATTTGTTACTGTTTATTTCAACATTGTTCTATATACTGCTTCTGCTTGGTTTCCAGAAAAAAAATTTAATCTAGGGCTTTATAGAAAATTTCAGCAATATCTGACGCGTAGTTTCTGGGGTACAGAAATTGCATTAATAATTATTTTAAAATTTTCTAATCATACAATCCTCACTAATTTTGCATAATACTTTGTGGCGGTATTTTTCAACTAATTACCGCGTTTTGGAGTAATTTATTACTCCGAAACTACTAGGGCCGATTTTACGCATTCACGAACTTAACCGAGATATTAAAGCTCCAAACTACCCTGCAAATTTGAGCTCTCTGACTCATTTCATTCGCGAGAGTAATTGTGCTCGCGGGTGACCAGGTGGACGGACAAAATTAAGTGGTACCTCGGATCTTTCATCAGTAAGGCGACATAACTAAACGTTTGAGACCATTGTCGGCCAAAAATTCGAAAATTACAGTTTATAAGGAGACATTCCAGATGTAACTATATACGCCTGCAAAGTCAATAGAAAGAGTACACTTCTACTAAAACTAGCTTCGCTTCAATAAATGAGACGTCCCTGTGGGAGTTGTCTGTCGGGGTTTGAACCCACGACCTTTGGATTAAGAGCTCAACTCCCACAGGGACGTCTCATTTATTAAAGCGAAGCTAGTTTTAGTCGTGTCTTCTTTCCACAGGTTTATCTATCGACTTTGCAGGTACAATTCTTTCGTGCCTGATTCCTCAAAATGTTATTTTCATGTCCAATAACTTGCGACGTAAATGTATAATAAGACAATTTGCTATTACTGTGAGATGTATAACGACATACGACTGTTCCCAAGTCGCAGTGGTTAAATTCGGAGCTACTAGAACTCGGGGATCCGCGGTCTAGCTCCAGTGGAGATGGGAGTGGGTTTCTAAAAAGGGAACCTAGTAAATGGGCGCCAGGTAAATTTAAGTCTCCCAGATACCCCAGCGTAATGTAATAATTCCTAAATTCACCAAAAGAATATGCACGCTAAAAACAAACAATTTATTCCAGTAGCTTACAACCCAGGTCTTTAGCTTCAATAAAGTAAAACTACTGTGAAACCCTGAATAAGGGTGGCGGAAATTGTACGTAGATAATATTATTGCGCGTATGTTCTGGGGAACATCGTGTTATAGTTTTGCCCAAATGTCTGTAACTTTCGAATTTTTTGAAAAAAATGGTCTCAAACGATTAAGTTCGACTCCCCAATGAAGAATTCGAGGTCAAATTTGATTCTGTCCGGCCGGCCGTACGGCCGTCCGGCCGTCCGTTGCCACGATAATTTGAGAACGAAAAGAGCTAGCGACTTGAAATTTTCAGGGTGGGTGGCGCATCGCAATACGACGGACAAGTTTGTTAATGGGCATAATCGGCCCAGCGGTTTCCGAGTAATAATTTTGTTTTCAACCAATATAAATCCGATCGAATTGAAACTTGGTGAGTAGTTGTAGAATATGAACCTTAGCACGTTTGTGAAATTTTGTGCGAATCGTATGGCTAGAAAATTATTAAAAAATTATTAAAAAATATTTTTGTTGTCACGATAACTTGAGAACGGAAAGAGATAGCGGCTTCAAGTTTTCAGGTTAGGATGTGCACTAGAACGCGACATTTCAGTTTGATTATGAGCATAATCGGCCAAACGGTTTTAGAGTTATAGCCATCTGAAATTTTCTGAAATTTGGTGGTTTTTTGTTCCTCATTAACTCGAAAAATACTGAACCGATTGAATTCAAACATGGTTATTAGTTGTAGAATGCCAACGCGGAAATATTTGCAAAATTTAGTGAGGATAGCATTTGTAGAAAATTTTTAATAAATCATTGAAAATAAAAAAAGATAATTCTATATATCAGTAACTGATCGTTTGAAATTGCTGAAATTTTGCAAGAGCCTTCATAGCCTAACTCTACTGCCAAGTTTCAAGTTTTAATACGATCGGTTAAATATTGTTGGAGATTCGAGCATTCTTGTGCGAGTTCCGTAGATGGGTGACCGTTGCCTCGATAACTTTCGAACGAAAGGAGATAGGGACTTGCAATTTTCAGGGTAGGTTGCGTATCCGAAAGGGAGAGTTGAGTTTGATTTTGGGCATAATCGGTCTAACGGTTTCCGAGTTATACCCACCTGGAATATTATTTCCTTGATAACTCGAAAAATAAATATTCGATCGAAATTGAAGCTAGGTAACTAGTAGTAGAAAATCAACATAAAGACGTGTTTAAAATTTTGTAAGAACCGTACCCCTAGAAATTTCGAAAAAAATGACGAAAAAAAAATTTTTAAGAACCGTACCCCTAGAAAATTTCAAATAAATCACGAAAAAAAAAATTGGTTCAAGCACTGACGTGAAGTCAGAAGCTTTTGCGCGTATGTTCTATTGTTCATTCTTCTGTATTGGACACCCATAATCGAATTTACCATGGTAAATTATGTTGTCCATTCTCCTGTATTGGACACTTAATTCGAATTTACCATGGTAAATTCGAATTAAGAGTGTCCAAAACAGGAGAATGGACAACATAATTTACCATGGTAAATTCGATTAAGGGTGACCAATACAGAAGAATGAACAATAGAACATACGCGCAAAAGCTTCTGACTTCACGTCAGTGCTTGAACCAATTTTTATTTGATTCAAATACGCGTCGCTTGAGCTCAGGCGCATCCACGTTTCTTATCTATGATCATATATGACTACCACAAATCTTTCCCCAATTTCCGCTTTACAACAACAATAATAATTTATATAATTGATGATAATAAGTTCACGTGATATATATATATAGCAGGTATAAGATATGTTTCGAGATATGTTTCCTATAACTTGCGTGCTGATTATCCTTATTCCTGAACGTAGTACTGCATTGATGGTCTCGCAATACTGTCCTCTTTCTCTCTGTGCTCGTAGTCTGCAACCCTCGATTGAATGTCCCACAGCGTTGCTTACTGACCACCTTGTATATACTCAGAATCTGCAACCCTGCGTTGGCTGTCTCACAGCGTTACTTATGGACCACCTTGTATATACTCGAATGCCTCAGTGCTACTCTTCCTGACATAAAAATCCTTCTCTTCCTGACATAAAAATCGTGCTGGCATAAAAATCGTGCTTGCATAAAAACTCGGGCTGCCACAAAAACTCGTGCTGGCACAAAAAACCCTGATGTTCGGGGTTGTCCTGCACACGTTTGCTTCGAAACCAAATCTGGCCGTGCCTCCACCAAATAATCCTTCAAGCACACAGCGATGTTCTGTCAAAGTCGCCAAGAATGTTCACGTGTTCAACTCTTAGATTTGCAGAAAGGTCGTTAGATCCTCTTTCGAGACGAGTGCAAGGTACCTGTTATCTTCCCAAATCAAACCAATGTAACCCTCACTCCTAATTCGATTTTCGAAACTATATCCAACTAAGAAGAAATCACCAATTCTTACTAAGTTCCGAAAATACGCCTAACCTACTGCTCCTCCGTCGAATGTTCACAAAATGGACGACCTCATGTCCCTGACTGGCGCAGAACCTCACGAATTTTCAGACTGTCACAATGCAACAATATTGCCAACTCATTCGGTTCTTCGAATAAACCAATTATTATTTAGCGTCGATTGGCACCACTGAGATCCAACCTCAAATTCGACGTCAACACAAACGACATAAACGACACTCGCCAACCAAATGTAAACAAACCCCTACCCGGGTCAAAAAGAAACGTTACAGATGAAGTCTATGATTACTGCGGAAATGTTGCAATAACGAAAAAACATGTTTGACGTTCACTTAAGACTTTGCCCCATCCAAGATACAATTTTCCATCTCATTTTTGGCACTGTTGCTCCTCAGAACAGAGTGCTTATCAATTTAACCAAATTTTCGAATTTTTGGATGAAAATGGTCTTAAGCTATTTGGTTCGAATCACTGATCAAGAATCCGTGGTCAGAATCAATTATATCCGGCCGGTCCTGTTGGTCAGGCCGTAGAGACGATAACTCTTGAACGGAATGAGCTAGACAGTTGAAATTTTCAGAGTACGTTTGGAGATAAATATCTCGGTTGAGTTCGTTACTGGGCAAAATTGTCCTTGGTTTCGGAGTAACGAAAAAAACATTTCTTTAAGACGCAGTTTCATCCGAAAAATCCATTGATATAATTTTCAAGTGCATCAAACTTATACTTTCGAAGATATGATTTTTCAAATTTTCAAAATTAAATCGTACTCTATGATTCCACAAAATACTGTATCGACAATTAACGTCCGTATCTATGAATGTCATCTGTGTTCACACATTTCAGCGTTGTCATCTCATCTATAGATAAGAGATATACCCCTGCATTAGGATCCTGTTGCGGTGTACGAACATCTGAAGTTCTGAATAATCAACACTTGAATTGGCCAAACCTGGTTTAAAAAACTGGTCCACTTTGGGTCAAAAATAAACAGTGCTGTGTCTCTGGTGGTACAAGGACCCACTCAAATACATACCTTCACTGTTGGGTCAAAAATACAGTGCTGTGTTTGTGGTGGCGCAAGGACACATTCCAATACCTATACATACGTTTACTGTGGGGTGGAAAATAAACAGTGCTTTGTTTGTGGCGGCGTAAGGACACAAATCAGTTCAATCGTATAAGAGATACAGATTTTTTTAAAAATATTTTACATAAGTCTTCGTGTCGGTATATTTCAAATAACTACCGCGCTCAATTTGATCAGATCAGTATCATTCGAGCTATTGGGAAAACAAAACTTCAGATGACTATAACTCTGAAACCCCTTGATGGATTTTGCCCATTAACGATCTTAGTTGGCGCATTTGGACTCCAAACCTACTCTGAAAATGTCCACTCTCTAACTCATTGCGTTGGAGCGTAATCGTAATTCGAATTAGTTTTTTAAATTTCAATCACCTACTGTCAAAAGCTAAACTAAAAATGGTACGGCGTTTATCGGCATCTGAAAGAATTGAAATTCTGATTATTAGGGGTTGTGGTGATTTTTTTTTCTGAAATTTACAATGCAAAATATCGTAGTTCTGAACCTGTTACTCAGGGTGCTGTTAGTAAAATAATCTGCTATGAGAATGTATGGCCAGATCTTACTCCGTTAGACTTTTTCTTATGGGGGTTGTATCAAAAGCAAAGTTTATCTCATTCGGCCAAACAACATCGAGGAATGAAATTAGAGCCTGAAACTCTCCAAAATGATTTTCCCGAGTTTCAAGCTCGATAGGCGTACCTACTGTCAAGAAGTGAATTATCATCAATTTGAATACACAGTTACTTTGATAATTTTCATGAGTTATCGCTCCTTCAAGTAAATGTGTTTATTTAATGAAGACTTCATTTCAACATTTCCTCATGTCTTATCAAATTTAAAATATTTAATTTTGAATTATTAGGAAGCAACCAACACCCGCTGAAAAACGCACGCAGAAATGGCGCGTAAAACGTAACAGAATATTTGACAGATGAGTAGTTCTCTTTAATGTGACAAAGTCCATATTGATAAGTTCCATTTTAAACAGTATCTTGGACTTGCATCCAACTCATACGTAAAAGTTGGACGCGAGTCCAAGATGTCATGTGTGAACACAGATCATACGATAATTCATACATAAAATATTAGAGCATTCTGTGAAAACATAGAAGTAGGTACGATTTATTATTGAAATTTTTAAAGATCATATCTCCGAAAGTATTAGCTTGTTAGGGTTGAAAATGATATCGAATGAGTAACTTAGCCGAGATATTTATCTCCTAAACCTACTCTGAAAATTTCAACTGCCTAGCTTGTTCCGTGCGAGAGCTATCGTGTTAACGGAGGGCTGGCCGGATAGAATCGATTTTGACCACGGATTCTTGATCAGTGAGTGGAACCAAATCGTTTAAAACCATTTTCATCAAAAAATTCGAAAATTACAGAAATTCGGGCAAGTTGATAAGCACTCTGTTCCGAGGAACAGGAGCGCCAAAAATTAATATATCAAGAATTATTAAACCAAATGGCGTCAAATGTGCATTACTGAATACAGAATTTTATGATCTATCCATGGCCAGAAAAAAAAGGGACTCGAAATTTAAAAAGATATCGACGACGTCACTGCTTGCTAACGGGAAATGGTGCAACAATAAGAATTATGGAAAAATGTTAAATGTTAATTCGACCTATCAAACCATTTTTTGCTAGTGGTGAAAATAAATTCATTATTCTTTACTTTTTACGCTCGCTCACTGTGTATAATTTTCACGGTGCAATAGGGGCGATTTTAATGCGACATTTGCTAGCGATTGATCTGGGCGGGGCAAAATAATGTGATACAATTATTGAAAGGAGTATATCCAAAAACGGAGTGAAATAGCAGACCTTAATTTAATTTTAATTGGAGAATGGACGGTCGAACTCGGTGTCCGGCAGAATAATATTAATATTTCTCCTAATATAAAAAAGTAAGAAATTTTTCCGGAAACTCCCAGACGCACATAGCGGAATATTAACTTTCCATAAAACAGATCAATAATAAAATATTTAAGGTAAGTTGTACACACATAATCGTCAGCTTACTCACCTGTTATAAATTAGTATTAGTGAGCGACCGAAACTTTGGTTTCGGTTTCGGCCAGTTTCGGCCGAGGTTTCGGCCAATAAATCTAGTTTCGGCCTTAGATTCGATTTCGGCCGAAAAATTTCTGAAAGAGAGAGTTTATTGTTTCTTCTACAATATGAAGTATTGTTTAAACAGGTCAGAGAAAATAGATAAACTTAAGATATAACAAAATCACTACACAACACAAAAACAATGACAAGGAAGCCAAAGCAAGTTTTCACTGCAAAGATAAAAACAAAATCCCAATCATAATCAAAACGAACAAATAGCAAGTACTCATTGCAATGTGTCATGTCATGTGTCAAACAAATTATATCTCCGAAAGTATTGGTTTCTCAGAGTTGGGAATTATATCAATTTATTCTTATGATAGAACTGCATCATAAAGGATATTCAATTCAAATAATAGTTTATTTATCAAGATTAAATGAGCAATCTGAGAATGAGAACTGCACCATGGAAAAAATCAACTTAAAATAGCTGAAATGAATTTGACTCTCTCTTATAGAACAGGATGACATATACGAGTATGAACACAGATCATATAATAAAGCTTAGATAGAATAATTATAGCATTCTGTGAAAACATAGAAGTACGATTCTTTATTGAAATTTCGAAAAATCATATCTCCGAAAGTATTAGATTGTTGGAGTTGAAAATTATATCAATGGATATTTATGGTGAAACTGCATCTTAAATAAAAATTGAATTTAAAATTTGTTACTGAAAAAAAAATTTTTTTTTCGTTACTCCGAAACCATCTGGCCTATTTTGCCCAATAACAAAATTAACCGAGATATTCATCTCCCTAACCTACTCTGAAAATTTCAACTGCCTGGCACATTCCGTTCGAGAGTTATTGTAGAAATTTTTTGTTTAATTTTCAAAAATTTTTTTACCCTTTGCGGTAACCTGGTCAATACAAAACTTCACATGTGTATAAAGGTCATGATTCTACAATTCGATGCTAAATTTCAGATAGATCGAGTTATCCGTTTCGGAAATATTCATAAGAAATGTTTTTACTAAAATCGACCATAACTCCGAAACCGCTCGATGGATTTTGCCCATTAAAGAACTTGTCCGAGATATTTACGCTCCAAACCCACCTTGTAAATTTCAATCCTCTAAATCCTTTCGTTCGAGAGTTATCGTGCCTACGGCCGGACCGGCCGGACAGAATCGATTTCGACCTCGGATTCTTGATCAGTGAGTCGAATCAAATCGTTTGAGACCATTTTCAGCCAAAAATTCGAAAATTACAGACATTTGGGCATATTGATAAGCACTCTGTTCCGAGGAACTAGAGCGCCAAAAAAAGACTTCAGTTGTATAAACAAACTACTATTTACAATATTTTCATTGGTCATCAAGTAAGTCATTGACTTGTATGTGCTGAAATAATATTTACAATCAAAATCTATAAATAATAAACCTACATGATATGTAAAGATAATAAACCAAACCCAACGAACACAGACGCACACTCAGCAGAATGATTCGGAATCACCTATCGAGTAAAAGACATTATGGATCAATATTTCCTTTATTTGTTTTTCAAATTTTGCAGCTGGTAGGTTTCTAATATAGATCGGCAGCGTATTATATAGAGATGCTGAACAATATTGTGGACTACTCTGAAATTTTTTCAATCTGAGAAAATTCTTCCTAATTAGGGTTTTGTTTCTAGTATTGTATTCGTGTATATCTGATTGCAACCTGAAACTACCTCTGTTCTTATGTGCATACAAGAGATTTTCAAGGATAAATATGGATGGGAAAGTAAGTAAACGAAACCTCTTGAAAATATGTCTGCAACATGCCCTATATTCAATACCACCTGAAGCTCTGATTGCTCGTCTCTGTAATCGAAAAACTGATTTCCTCTGAGCCGAGTTACCCCATAATATTACACAATATTTTAGTTTTGACTCCACCAGAGCATAATATAACAGTCTAAGCGTTACCACCGACAGCGAATTAGACAGAACCCTCAAAGCGAATATATTTCTGCTAAGAGTTCTTATAAGTTCATCCACATGAACACCACAGTCACCATGAGTCATTTTGATCTCCTGTTGTAAAGAATATCCCTATACTTTTCAGATATGCATTTTTCGCGGATATAATTAAAATGGAAACAGGGTAGCTATACCATAGGTGGTTAATCAGAAGAGAAACCAACAGACAGAGAGACCGAGTCTGATCTCTGTCATACGTCAAAATAGCAAACAAGTAAATATATGTTTATTGTTCCAAATACAGGATGATTCTTTACGTTGTACATTAATTTTAAACATAGATTCTTCTCATCAAATAGCCCAATTTTTCATTTACCATTTTTCTAGATTCGACTCAGGTTTAAAGATACAGGCTGTTGAAATTACAGAAAAATATTAGTTTTTCTTTTGTAGCTTTGACGTAGATATTCAGAATGAAATGAATTTTGGTTTGAAGTTTTCTATAACAATGACACATATTCACCAATCAACAAATGTTTCCTACTTCCTCTCGTTTCCTAATTATAGACTCGCGAATTCATTAATCTATGAGAACTGAGCGTAAAGAAAGCACTCATTAAAAAAATATTCAATAATTCAATAAAGTTAAATTATTCTTCATCGTTTAACGTAAAACGTGATATTCTCCATTGAATGTTATAAAATCTAATACAAATTCTAGAAATTTAGCTACTTTTATAGATCCGGCCCTGAACTAGAATCACAGATGATCATGGTAGAATCCTCAGATGAAAGCATATACATAGGCAAACATTATTCAAACAACTTGATTTGCAGGTTCGTTATCTTTTGGGAAATATATGAATAGGCTTACCATGATCTGTATTAATCTATGAATTTTATGTATTTATCCCCAATAGTTAATATAAAACTTTTAAATTATCTGTTATCCATATCATCAATACATTTATATTCATACTGCTTTAATTCTGTACAATCCTTCAAAGGATTTCTGACATAATTTCATATTTTGACACACATTCAATTAATAATTTTCTGCAGATATAACTCACGTCACTTGTATCGATTTATTGCAACTAATTGAATCAAATTTCTTTTCATCAAACAATAAATAAATTTGACACTGCATAGTGAAATGACAATTATAAGTATCATTCCACCTATTCAACTTAATTATTGTTGACGAGAAATTTCTTATAAATACGGAACTATGTAAACATAAACAAACGGACAGTTAGATATATAAATGATACATAAAATAGAATATAACCTAATATCCTAATAAAACTTGTCTGTCTCTGTAAAAGTATAAGAATATTTTTATACTTTGCCTCGGTTAAATTAAGGTAAATGAGAGACTGTCAGATTGTTTTCCTCGACTGAGTAATCGACGGTTGATCAAGGTTTTTCTTTTCTAGGAACCTTCGGTTTTTATATCCTCGGAAATATTTGTGAAACCCGAATTCCGTTAATCAGCTTGTTAAATATGACAGAGAAATCGGTTACTTGTGAATTAAGCGTACAGCATATAATAAGTCTAAGCCCTATGCTATCTATGAGTTTGGTCATAGACTGATGAAGTTTATAATTGATTAAATTTATAATGAGGTTGGATTTGTACGATATCATTGAATTCATTTATATGAAGCGAATTTGGATTTTTGAGGAATGAATATCAAGTTGAAGTCAGTGTTTAGATATTCAGGAATAGTGCAACAATTTTTCACAAATACTGCATAAAGATTAGTAAAAACCATTTCATAATACTTGAGTGAGTAAATAAGGTGTCTTGAACAATTTCATTGAATTTCAAGCATCAAATGATAAAGCAATTCCAATCGTTCTGCTTTCAACAGTTAAAGAAAGTGCAGGGGAGGATCAGCACATTTTGAAATCTTCAAATGCTTATATCTTTTTACCTGAGCCGAACATGGAAAAATGGTAAAGGAAAAAGTTGTTTTCATTTGACGAGAGGAATCTATAGTTACAATTAATTTACAACTTAAAGACTCACCCTGAATACCAAGGCGTTATCGACAATCTGCACAACATATTCCTCGCGGCCGTCTCGCCATAAGGATTTATAGGTACTTGTTCAACGATCCCTCAACATGCATCACAATCCGTCACTAAAACTACAAAAACACTCTGGATCACTCACCCAGGGCCGCAAGTGAATCAAAAACAACAAACGAACAAAACGGTTGGCACTACCGGAGGTAACACAGGTCGACTCAGGTGGGCAGCCACACTTACGAACACTCGCTCGACAACGAACTACGCTTTACGAACTGACGACACTCGTTCGGTAACAGCAGAGAGAGCTTCGGTAACGACGCACTCCGGGCCAATGCGCGTCAGAAGGTACGCCCCCTTAGTCCCAGCAGGCCAATGGGAAGACGAGGCGGGTACAGGTGAGTTGATTAAAATAATGGGAACTGGCGATTATGACGAGGCTAATATGGAAGCTAATTATTTGTAAATGATATTTAGTTGAGGTGAATGGGATACAGATCTTCTGGGTTCGCGTGGTATGATTTTGATCCCATATTTCCGAGAATGTGATTGAGAAATCGAGACGATGGGGTAAATATAAATCTTCACAAGCTCTGGTTCCTCGTATTCATAATACAGGGTGTCCCGAAATATATTCAACAAAATTTAACAGTAGATTCTTGAGGAAAATTCAAGTAAACCCTATTTTTTGGCCGTCTGGTTCCTCGGAACAGAGTGCTTATCAATTTGCCCAAATGTCGGTAATTTTAGAATTTTTGGCGGAAAATGGTCTTACACGATTTGGTTTCACTCACTAATCAAGAATCCATGGTCAAAATCGATTCTGTCCGGCTGCCCTCAATCCAACCGTCCGTCCGGCCGTAAACACGATAACTCTCGAACGGAATGAGCTAGACAGTTGAAATTTTCAGAGTAGGTTTGAGGAATAAATATCTCGGTTAAGTTCGTCATTGAGTAAAATCGGTTTGATAGTTTCGGAGAAACGAAAAACAATTTTTTTTTACATAACAACTTTTGAATTCAATTTTTTTAACATGCAGTTTATCATAAAAATCCATCGATGTCATTTACAACCCTAACAAGCTAATACTTTCGGAGATATGATTTTACAAAATTTCAATAATACATCGTAGTTCTATGTATTCACAGAATGCGAATTCTATCTTTCTGTGTTCACTGTTCATAAATGTCATCTTATCTAGCTATTACAGAAATGTCAATTCGGAACGTCCGTTCGTCTAGTTGTTTTCCTACCGGGTTATTCTGGTACTTTTATTATTTTTTCAAATGAACTATCAAAAAGTAACGGACTACTCTATCCATTATTTTTCATTGAAATTTCAACACTTGATACCTGAATGAATCAACTGAATCATATACGCGAAATATTTCCAATAACGACAGAGGAAAAATTTTCTTCAACAGTAGCCAGGTGTTTGGAATTGTTGAATTCACATAATATCTTCTCAAATTCGTTATTTTCCAAGTAAATAAACATTATGAAAAATACGTAACTACTACGACTTCTATGTAGAGAGGACAACGTTGACAGGAAAATGAGCATAACCTAACATTTTCAAAATATTCACGGTGAAATGTGTTAAAATTTCATGGCCAACCACGAGACTTTGTAACTGTGAATGGAGTATACCAGGTGTCCAAGTAAACATGTTCCAATGGATTATCTCAGCCATTTCAAAAGGTAAAAATTTCAAAATTTTATGATTTTCAATTCGATCAAGGAAGCTTCAACTGAGGAAAACAAAATTTGGAAGTCACTTTCGGTTTGACCGGAAGTGATTTTATATTTTTGTTTTTCTCAGTTGAAGATTCCTTGAACGAATTGAAAATCATAAAATTTTCAAATTTTTATTTTTTGAAATGGCTGAGATAATCCATTGGAACATGTATACTGGGACACCCGGTATATCTTGTCTATGGCTGAGATAAATTATTCTTTATTTCCTTTAAAAAGCCAAGAGCAACGATTGCATCATGACAGTAGATGTCATATTCTGAATAATTATTGTTCTACAATATCGAAATGCTTTCATTGTTTTCAGAATGGTATAATGAACAATATCGTATCAAATTATACACGTCCAGAAAGGCTTTTCTCTATTTCAGTATCGTAATGAGTCCATTCCAGCACTGAAAACAGTGCTGGAATGAACACATTCCCGCATTGTTTCTAGTTATATTTTCCGTTTTGTGTAGTCAGCACTGACATTCGATCCTATAGAATTTCAACACACGTCAATTGACAATACAATATAATCTGGATATAGTGAAATAATTGTTGAGGAAAAGCTTTATTTTCATTGAAGAATATGGTACTAGAGTTTTCCTTCTTGCTAATTTTGAATCATTCATGCTATTAGGAAACTGTTTCAAATCTGATATCCATGCCCTACGTACGTTTCAAATTCAAATTCCGTAACCTGTCAACTTTCGTAACAGTCAAACCAACTACCAAGATACAATACAAAAGTCACTAGGATGTATAATCCGAATTTTTCATTAAATTCAACAGTATTTTACAAAACTTGCCTGAAATAGAGAAAATATCGTCTAATACTCGTTGCAGAAGGCAATTCCAACACTCATGCGTTCGAACACTCGCTCCTTCGTCGCTCGTTTTCGAATTTCGCATTCTTGTTTTAATAGGAGCCCATTCTGTAACTTGTTTTAGAATATACTATTTCCGTACTTGAACTCATCGCACGCGCAAGGTAAAAGCTTACTTACTGGATTGGTAATGAACAATACTAATTAAGTTATTATCCGACCGTGAAAAGCACGTAATATTATTAGTAGACGACATCCATATTAAACCATTCCTTGATTATAAAGCAGGAAATATTGTTGGAACTGGTTATAATAATTCTTGTTTAGCAAAATCTGCGTTTGTTTTTATGATATCCAGCAATATGTCAAACGTGAAAGAAGTTGTTCAAGTCGGTTCTACCTCTACAGTTGACCACCTTATGTTGCATTAATTAATTAAGAAAATCATAATTAAGTTAAAGGTGATTGGTTACAAGGTATTCTGCGTTATTAGTGACAATAATGCTGTAAACGGCAAAGCAATGAGTAATATTGCTGACAAGAAAGGATTGAGTATTGTTTATCCTCGCCCTACAAATAGACCTCCATCTCTTTTTTGGCACTCTTGTTCCTCGGAACAGAGTTCTTATCAATTTGCCCAAATGTCTGTAATTGTCCTTTTTTTGGCTGCAAATGGATTTGGATCCACTCACTGACGTAGAATCCGTGGTCGAAATCAATTCTGTCCGGCCGTCCGGCTGGTCCATCCGTCCGTCCGGCCGTAACCACGGTAACTGGCGAACGAAATGAGGTAGACAGTTGACATTTTCAGAGTAGATTGGGGAGATGAATATCTCAGTTCAGTTCGCTATTGGGTAAAATCGGCCATTTGGTTTCTAACATATCATTTGTAGAATGCCAACGCGAAAATTCTTGTGAAATTTGATGAGGATCGTATCACTAGAAATTTTTAAAGAAATCATTGAAAACTATTATCTATATCAGAAACATCCGACATCGCTGAAATTTTGCGAGAGACTTCGGAACCTAATTCTTCTGCCAAAAGTTCGAAGTTTGAGCATGATCGGATCTGTATTGTTGGAGATCCGAGCAGCCTTGTGTAAGTTCAGTAGCTGGATTCAAAACCGTTGCCTCGATAACTTTCGACCGAAAGGAGATAGGGACTT
Source organism: Halyzia sedecimguttata (assembly GCA_937662695.2). NCBI lineage: Eukaryota > Metazoa > Arthropoda > Insecta > Coleoptera > Coccinellidae > Halyzia > Halyzia sedecimguttata. The sequence goes on from OW569413.2 coordinate 111,096,684, forward strand.
GCAATTTTTAGGGTAGGTTGCGCATCCGAATGGGAAAGTCAAGTTCGTTTTTGGGCATAATCGGTCCAACCGTTTCGGAGTTATATTCACCTGGAATATTATTTCCTCGATAACTCAAAAATATGGACTCGATCGAATTGAAGCTTGGTAATTAGTTGTACAATATCGACATAAAGACGTGTGTTAAATTTTCAAAAAATTACGAAAAATGAAGAAAATCAATTTTCATTCCCTGTATAGCCTGAAGTGCTTAGGTTGCAAAAATATTTTAGCTTAGTAGAGAATATCGACCAATATCATAAGCCCAAGTTTCAGATTTCAAATAGTTCTGCAAAATCGTCTAACAGGAACTCGAACTAGGGACACCCGGTATGAAGAAATCTCAATAATAAATTCTTATTTTCTTGGGACATACGGTATGAAGAAACCTCAATGATAATTTTCCTAATATTTTTGACAATTCATATCCAAACCATGGGTACTCCGGCTAGCGATATAAGTAATTTATTTCATTACCTCGTCGTGCTGAGATCATCATAGATAACCATGAAATCGTAACGAAATCGTGTTTTTTGTTCATGCACAATTTACCATTCAGCGTTCGTGTTGTGAACATCACAAAAGCTCGAGGAGAATAAGTACATAAAAATCGAATTACTCTGAATTAAGAACAATTAGGATAATTTATGTACTGCTATAGGAATCAACGAAAACGTTCGAGTGTTTCACGTAATTAAGATTTTTGTTTCCCATGTGTTTTACTTCATGACTCTAGATCGCAATCACACTAAGTAATATTTGAATACATAATTAGGCAAGAACAATGGAATTGGCCATTCTTGTCTCTTCCAATTAAAATGATATTAATTTTTTGAACAGGGATAAATGTGTACAGATACCTGGTACAAATTGAGTACCTACTGTTCGTTATTTCAGAATTCGATTAAAAGTCTCGAAATGAATCTCAGAAATTCATTCTGGATGCAATTTCATATTAACTGCAGACTTCACACAAAGGTTCAAAACGTACTAATCTTCTCCATCATCTGTCCATTGATTTTCGACAATCTGATTTCTCGCAAATTAAGTGGTGGATTAGTTTTGATAAATTAATGCTAATAATATCAGATAAATAAATAAAATAATAGCTGACACCTCAACAGTGCCAAAAATTATTTATCCGAAACCATCAGATCCTCTCCACCCATCAATAACGAACTTATCCGAGATATTCATTCCTTAAATCTACTCTGAAAAATATATTATATCAATTGAACCTTAGTCAATATTCTAGTTCTGTTTTTACTGGAGATATTCTGAACCCAATTTCATTAACTTACAAAGTATATATTTTCATCATCATATGGATTATCTAAGAGCTATCCATGATAGCTGAGGTTGTTTCATTGTTCATTTTGCATTCAATCATACTTTGTTTGTTAGAACAGGAGGTATTTTATGTCAAGAATTTTGAATAGGAATAAATATGACATCATACTCAGTCCGAAATCTCTCTTATCTGTAGACAGAGACATTACCTTCTATTTTTCTATGAGATGACAATCACAGAATACTAATATATGACGACACACAGAATATACCTTAACTTGGGTATATTCTGTGTGATAAGTATGAACACGGATTATCAAATTCATATTTACGATGACAGCATTCTGAGAAATCATATACATACATACTTACGATTTAATGTTGAAATTTTGAAAAACCACATCTTTGACAGTATTAGTTAGAGCTTGTTAGAGTTGAAAATTATATCAACGGATTCCTATGATGAAACTGAAGTAGAAATTTGTAATCTTGCCGATTTTGCCCGATAACGAAGTCAACCGAGATATTTATCTCCCAAACCTACTCTGGAAATTTCAACCGTCTAGCTCATTCCGTTCGAGAGTTATCGTGTTAACGGCCGGACAGAATCGATTTCGACTACTGATTCTTGATCCGTGAGTCGAACCAAATCGTTTGAGACCATTTTCAGCCGAAACTTCTATCTAATCGGAAAACTTTAGATTTTCGTATGGGTTAGATACAAGAGATAACTTTTTGCCGTTTGACGGATTCACTCATTTCCTAATATTTTCCGAACGGATTGAGATACATAGGAAATAGATACATAAATCTGAACGTCGTCCACCGACCGATAATCGTAGAAAATCATCATCGTTTATCGAGATGTGAAAATCATAGATTTCGGACGGGAAAGAAGAATTTTCCTTCGATTCCGACCCAAAAAATTGTTTTCATGGTATATCGATACGGAGCTCGTGTCTAATTAAATCGAGGTCGCTGATCACGAATATGCAATTAGTTTTTCCCTAAGTGGCGTAGTTTGGGAAAATTTTCACTTAGAGTGAAAAAATGGACGAAAATAGGTCAATTTTGGAAGTTTACACCGCCCAAAAAAATCGGAGTAGGGTGTTGTTGATTTTTGCCGTCATATACGGATGCTTTATCTACTGAATAATCCAAACAGAAAATGTCCAGGCCGTACTATTCGAAAATTATGATTTTTTTCCCAAGTGTCTGGTTTTCGGAAAATTCATTTCGCGGTATTTCCGCGGAAAATTCTCTAATGAAAAATCCGATCATATATTCGTAATCTACGGCCCCGAATTAGTAAATGACGTAATTTGCATCGAATTCGGAGACCGGTTGAATTTTGGCAATTTTTTAATACATTAGCCTTAAAAAAATCCCATTTTTCGAGAAAAATTTTTTGACGCAAAACTATGAAGCGGGTACTCATTCTTATAGATTCGGGGCCGTAGATTCCGAATCTACGATCAGATATTTATTACAAAAATTTTCCGAGGAAATATCGCGGAAAGAATTTTCCGAAAAATAGACCCTCGGGAAAATAACCATAATTTCCGAAGCGTACGATCTGGACATTTAATGTTCAGATTATTCGATAGATAAAGGATCCAAATATGACGTAAAAAATCAGGAACACTTTACTCCGATTTTTTTGGGCGGTGGAAAGTTCCAAATTTGACCTATTTTTGTCAATTTTTTCACTTTATGTGAAAATTTTCTCAAAGTACGCCACTTAAGGAAAAACTAATTACATATTCGTGATCAGCGACCTCAATTTAATTAGACACGGGCCCCGTATCGATATACCATGAAAAAAATATTTTGGGTCGGCACCTAGAAATATTTTTGACCCGGAATCGAAGGAAAATTCTTCTTTCCCGTCCGAAATCTATGATTTTCACATCTCGATAAACGAATTTTCTTCGATTATTGGTCGGTGGACGACGTTTAGATTTATGTATCTATTTCCTATGTATCTCTTTTCGTTCGGATTATATTAGGAAATGAGACAATCCGTCAAACGGCAAAAAGTTTTCTCTAGTATCTAACCCATACGAAAATCTACAATTTTCCGATTAGATCGACGCGGCTTTGGTTATTCACTAAATCGGGCACGCAGATCACGAATCTGCAATTAGATTTTCCGTATCTCGATTAGTTTCGGAGCAATGACGAAACTGGTCGCAATTTCTGGCCCTACCTCCGGAAAATGGACTAATTAGTCGTATTTTTCGCCATATTACCAAAATTAATCGAGATACGGAAAAACTAATTACAAATTCGGAATCTACGCCCTCGATTTAGTGAATAGCCAAAGCCGTGGCGATCTAATCGGAAAACTTTAGATTTTCGTATGGGTTAGATATACTAGAGAAAACTTTTTTCCGTTTGACGGATTCACTCATTTCCTAATATTTTCCGAACGGATAGAGATACATAGGAAATAGATACATAAATCTAAACGTCGTCCACCGACCAATAATCGTAAAAAATTCGTTTATCGAGATGTGAAAATCATAGATTTCGGCGGGAAAGAAGAATTTTCCTTCGATTCCGGATCAAAAATATGCCGACCCAAAAAATTTTTTTCATGGTATATCGATACGAAGCTCGTGTCTAATTAAATCGGGGTCGCTGATCACGAATACGCAATTAGTTTTTCCCTAAGGGGCGTACTTTGGGAAAATTTTCACTTAGAGTGAAAAAATGGACGAAAATAGGTCAATTTTGGAAGATCACACCGCCCAAAAAAATCGGAGTAGGGTGTTGTTGATTTTTGCCGTCATATACGGATCCTTTATCTACTGAATAATCCAGAAAATCGAATTTACCATAGTAAATTCTAATTAAGAGTGTCCAATACAGGAGAATGGACAACATAATTTATCATGGTTAATTCGATTAAGGGTGTCCAATACAGAAGAATGGACAACATAATTTACCATGGTAAATTCGATTAAGGGTGTCCAACACAGAAGAATGGACAATAGAACATACGCGCAAAAGCTTCTGACTTCACGTCAGTGCTTGAACCAATTTTTTTCTTAAAATCTCAATCATTTACTCCTTGCTATACTATCTATGTTTTACCAAAAAATAAATTACAATTTAAACTGCTCCTTCTGGGTGTTGCAGTTTCTTTGTCAGTCAGTATAGTAATAGTTCACCTCAAAAGATAGCAGCATTCATAAAAAATTTGGCAGATGACCAAATTTACGGTGGACAAAAAACAACTATCATGTGTTGCATTCACTGTCACTCGCAAAGCATCGATAATACACCGAACAAACCGTTATAAATCATAATGATTTTTAGTCTAGTAGTCTCTGTCATAATAAGTGTTCTCAACATCACGTGAACGATATTTATCTCACCGAAAATCCCGTCGCTACTATTACAAAAAAATCTTTGAGATCCCAGAAAGTCATCAATGGATTATACCCAATGTCCCCTGAAAAAAAAACACATAAGATCATTCTCTGTCCAGTGGAGAAGAGACGGCTTAGATGTCGAGAATCTTCTCACCTCCCACAACAAATTACTTATCTAATGATGATGCCCGCTCCACCCTGTATTTACTGTGCTGGCAGCCGATCGAATAGATACGTTATACCGGATGTCACAATAAATATCGTCATTAGGAATTTCATCACAGACGCCGCAAAAACAAAACACGGTCGGCGGCGCCCGTTGAATTGTAGACCACCCCAAAATTTCGAAATTACCGAGAAGCGAAGTAATCGGTTTGTTCCGACAGTCATTTCGGCGTTAATTGATGGCGGGGGAGCTGTAGATTTGATCCTGGAAGAACCGGAGACGTTCGCAGTGGCGCACCCTAGGGGTGCGTTTTTCTTCCTGAATCTCTAATCATCCAGCTCTCCTGGATTACGCATCAGTAGATGGAGGACTTTTCGCTTCTGTATGTACTACCTCAAAAGGATATATTGCTTTGGAAAGATAAGACACGTGTTCAGCAGTGGCGTAGCTAGTCCTGAACGGGTCGTAGCATTAACACCCATTATACTAAGACACCTGTGTGTTGTAGTATCATGATTAACACCTAAAGGAACAAGGACTGAACTATCTGACGTCACAGGGGCCTGACGTCACCACTGCGAGGTATACTCTAACTAAGGGTTCGAAGGTTCGAGCTTCGAAATACCAAGTACTAAAAAATTAATTGGTTCACGCATTGACGTGAAGTCAGAAGCTTTTGCGCGTATGTTCTATTGTCCATTCTTCTGTATTGGACACCCTTAATCGAATTTACCATGGTAAATTATGTTGTCCGTTCTCCTGTATCCTCCTGTTGTCCATTCTCCTGTAAGTGTCCAATGCACTCTTAATTCGAATTAAGTGTCCAATACAGGAGAATGGACAACATAATTTACCATGGTAAATTCCATTAAGGGTGTCCAATACAGAAGAATGGAGAATAGAACATACGCGCAAAAGCTTCTGACTTCACGTCAGTGCTTGAACCAATTTTTTTTTACGTGATTTTTTTGAAATTTTCTAGGGGTACGGTTCTTAAAAAATTTTTTTTCGTCATTTTTTCAAATTTTCTAGGGAACGGTTCTTACAAAATTTTAAACACGTCTTTATGTTGATTTTCTACTAATAGTTACCAAGCCTCAATTCGATCAAATATTTATTTTTTGAGTTATCATGGAAATAATATTCCAGGTGGGTATAACTCGGAAACCGTTAGACCGATTATGCCCAAAAACGAACTCAACTCTTCCATTCGGATACGCAACCTACCCTGAAAATTGCAAGTCCCTATCTCCTTTCGTTCGAAAGTTATCGAGGGAACGGTCACCCATCTACTGAACTCACACAAGGCTGCTCGAATCTCCAACAATATTTAACCGATCGTGTTAAAACTTGAAGCTTGGCAGTAGATTTAGGTTCTAAAGGCTCTTACAAAATTTCAGCAATTTCAGACGAATAGTTAATGATATATAGATTTTTTTTTTCCATTTTCAATGATTTTTTCAAAATGTTCTACAAAAACTATCCCCACGAAATTTCGCAAGAATTTTTGCGCTGGCATTAGCTTTACCATCCGAGCAACTAAAATTACATACATCAAACAAGGCAAAATATCGTTATTCCAATAATACTATTATTTTAGCCTCGATCCTTGTAGCAATAAGTCCTCATGCTTACAAATATTTGAGACATTTTGGTGTACTCCTCTTACCTCATCCAACTACAGTAAAAGTTTGCAGTTCTTTATTAACTGACCCTACAATGAAGGAGAGAAACATATCTTTCAACTACATATGCGAAAAATCTACTTCAGTTATTATCCGACCGTTCCTTTAGGAGTTAATGGCCGAAGCCAGAAGCAAATTTTTGTTAGGGCTATTCTATTATATTCATCTTTTTAAATCCAAATATGTATCAATTTCATATAATCCTAGCCCCACGTTGGGCGCCAGATACGGATAATTTGCTAGAATTCTTGATTGTTACTAATTATTAATTAATTCAGAATCATTAATTCTAAATTCAAAGTTCCTTCTGGCATGAAATTATATTGAAAAACTGTTGAAGATTATCTAAATGTTTTTCTATCTTAATATATTTTATCTATATACGACTTATTATATAATATATTATATAATTATAAAAAGAGGATTCTATGAAATCATATAGAATTAAAAATAATTATTGAAATTTTGAGAAATCATATCTGCGAAAGTATTAGTTTATTAGAGTTGAGAATGATATCAGTGGATTCTTATGATGAAACTGCATCTTGAAAAAAATTGAATTTAAAATTTTTAATGTAAAAATTTGTTTTGCCCAATAACGTACTTAGCCGAGATATTCATCTCTTAATCCTATTCTTAAAATATCAACTGTCCAGCTCATTCCGTTCGAGAGTTATCGTTTTAATGGACGGACGACCGGACAGTATCAATTTCGACCACGGATTCTGGATCAGTGCGTCGAACCAAATCGTTTAAGACCATTTTCAGCACTCTGTTCCGAGGGACAAGAGCGCCAAAAACACGGCACAACCAATTCTACTTTTAGCCACATCGCTGAATAGGTAATCAAATTACCTTTCATTTGATGTATCACAATCCATATAATCCCATTTGAAAAAATAATTTAGTGGGGTGTGGGGCGTAGGGGGTGAGAAATATCAAATTCAAAAAGCATACGATAAATTGCTTTTGAAATCAGATATCGACGGGTGTGATGATTTTCCTGAATAATTCTTCGTACAAGAATTATTGAAGAGTTACGTTAGTTTTTCGGCACGCTGTATATACCAGTTTGTTAAACATCTTCAATATTCATTTGAAATCTCATGAATATCCATATATCCTCATGTAAACTTTAGTTTTTGTACGAATCATGCCGAACAAGTCGTTTCCGACAAAAAGGCCGGTAACAGGTAGACGAACTCATAATCGATTTTAAACATCCGTTTTTCATTCCGGAGGGTACGTAACACAAACGTGAATCTAATTTTCGCGGGCGTATAAATTATCGATATCTTCTTTTCTTGTAGGTGCTAAAGCATCCAAGACGCGATCCAAGAATTTCAAGCGCTCCTTAATGAGTGAAACTAATCAACGACTTAAATTCGTCGGATGCAAACAATCGTTCTGACACACACCTTACAGATATTTTGAAGACGTGAGGTGTGTTTCCTATCGCTAATGAAGTACTACCGAAAGATTCCGAAGATTCGAGTTTTTTTGGGAGCGATTCATTAAATGCTTAGGTACTGATATCGATCTGCCGACTAAGGCTCGCTATCAGCGCTAAATTGCTGGCAACGTATCTGTATTTCGCTTTGTAACGAAGTGTTTTTCGTTACTAAGTAAATTCAGGATATTTTTTCCAAAAATTTTCATTTAGAAATAATTCCAGCATTTATTCCGTCACACCTTTGAATGCAATTCTAAACTCTTCCGTTCATTCCGTTTCCATATAAATTAAAGGAGAGAATTAATTACATCGAGAAATATTCATATGGGGTACTTAAATGTGTATAAGAGTACGCACCATTTATATTTCATTAGGCCGCCATCTGTTTATTATTTTAAAGAGTCGCTCATAATCCATATCGTATCTTATGACAAAGTCAAGAGTGAAATCTGTAATTATTAGCGTCGTTTGAAAGAAAGATAGGTAAGATCACAGAACACAAATAATAAGTAAGATGTAAGATGTTTCTCTATTTCAGTATCGTAATGAGTTCATTCCAGTACTAAAAACAGTGCTGGAATGGACACATTCCCGCATTGTTTCTAGTTATATTTTTCATTTTGTGGTAGGCAGCACTGACATTCGATCCTATCAAATTTCAACACACTTCAATTATTGTCAATATAAGATAATCTGGATAAGGTGAAATAATTGTTAAGAGGAAAGGTTTTATTTTCATCCAAAAATAAGGTACTAGACATTTCTTTCTTGCTAATTTTGAATCATTCATGCTATTAGGAAACTGTTTTAAATCTGATCTCCATGCCCTACGTACGTTTCAAATTCAATTTCCGTAATCTGTCAACTTTCATAACAGTCACACCAACTACCAAGATACAATACAAAAGTCAGTAGGATGTATAACACTGGTCTACAGTGGTTTTGTTGCCCTAGATATGAAAATGATTTTGGGTCCATTCATGCTCACAATTCATGAAACTATCTATGATTTTGTTAGATATGCTCTAATTTTTTTTTTAATCATTATTTTCATTTTACATCACAAAAATCAAAAAACGAGAAATAAAATAACAGATATATTTATAATGTCAGTAATATTTTGAGAAATTAGGATACATCGAAGTAAATAAAGAGGAAAATGTCGAAAATATATTTTATATTTCCATAAAACACCTCTTATGGGCTTTTCTTTTATAATTTTTCGAGGGAAAATCTCTTTTCAAAGACCAGCAGTAATCTGCCATCATGTGACAATCCCATCGACCCTGATATCTTTCCTCCATCACTTTCAGATCTTGGTGAAACCGCTCTCCCTGTTCCTCACTATAATTTCCCTTAATTATCCGGAAATTTATCTAAATGATTGCGGAGATAGTGTAATTTAATACTCATATTTGCTCCTAAAGTCTGAAAGTTTGTCAGCATATTTTGCCCAACTTCTTCATAATTTGTTGCCTTATGGTTACCTAGGAAATTTTCGACAACCAACATCTCATCCAGAACGTTCTCCTTTTTTCCATAACCGTAGAGACTCAACACAGGACTTACAAACTTTATTAGGAACCCATGGCTTACCTAATTTGTCAATTTTTAAACCGAAATATTCAACATAAGTTTCATTGACAAAGTCTGTGATATTTCTATTTTGTTTTTTTGATATATAAACACAGCAAATATAACAAAATAAATCACTTAAATTTTTACACTTTCTTCGTGGCGAACTCATATTTTCGAAGACAAGACAAATATATTAGAATGCACATTCAGTAATTGAAACAAAATATTGATCCATGACAAATTATCCAGACTGAGACTCACGTGTACGTACTTCAATACGTCAATATTGTCAAATAACTGAGATCTCAGCTGTTCTGTGAAGCAAGGGGTCTGAGAGTGGGGATCACGTGATGTTTGTATGCTCGAAAAAGTTGCGCAGAAGCCTAATCATGACTGGAACATTAAATTTTAATTTTAACAAACCGATAATTGTTCAAAATATAAGATATGCAAAAATCATGAAAATATGAGCACATTTAGAACTTTCATGAATATATTCGTAACTTAGGCACTCGAAAACGTAAAAATTTGCGATGATATCCAGGGCAACAAAACAGAACTTTTTTTTTGTAGAGCTGTGTAATCCGAATTTTTCATTAAATTTCAACAGTATTTTACAAAACTTGCCTGAAATAGAGAAAATATCATCTAATACTCGTTGCAGAAGGCAATTCCAACACTCATGCGTTCGAAAACTCGCTCCTTCGTCGCTCGCATTCGTGTTTGAATAGGAACCCATTCTGCAACTTGTTTTAAAATATACTATTTCGCTGCTGCACACTGTAATTTTCAGTGCTCGAAGTTTTTGTGTTTTTGCAGGTAAAACTGATGCTTTGGCTTTATGAATGTTTAATTTTGATTTCGACAACACTAATTTTATCTGTAGCCATCTGAAAATGGTTGCAAAGTTAGTTTTCGTCAGGATTACAGTCAATTAAATCGAATTTCACGTATGTGTCTAAGAGTACGCAAAATATGTAGTATAAGAGTACGCACTTGAGCTATCGCGCAAGAAAAAAAGCCAGGCAAGAAAAGAAACCAACAAACGAAGCAAAAAAGGACGTTACATACATTTGGGTCACCTGAAATAAGAAATAAACAAAAGCAGAACAGGGAAACAGAAGATGCGGATGTCAGTTGCCCAAGGTGCAATGATTTTTATTCAAAATCTGCGGAAGACTGGATGATGTGTTCTCCAATACAATGAGTGGTGGCATGATTCTTGTTCAATTTTCGTTATAAGGGTTCACTAATGTGAAATTTTAATCGATTTTGTCTTCATATGTTTTCAGAAATTTCCAAAGGTCTTAGAATAGATTCCTATTGGAAAATTTCAAAAATTGTCAATTTTAGTTTTGCTATGAAAAACTTAAGTGAAAAATTATAAAGCCTCAATTTATAATATTACTATGGATTCATTTTCTTATGATCAGAAACTACTGAAAAATGTTTTTTAATAATTATTATCTCCAATTGTTTAAAAAATTGTTATAAACCAATATGGTGTTTATGAGATAATTCAAAATTTTCTTTTGAAACATAATTGAAGCTTTATAATTTTTCACTTAAGTAAATTGTTGATAACAAAACGAAAATTAACAATTTTTCGAATTTATCAACGGGAATATATTCCAAAACCGTTGAATAATAGCTCCACGAAAGGAAAATATTCTCAGATTAATAATTTAACAATTATCGCACTTGCAATGTTAATGTTAGTGCTACAAAAAATTGTTAATTAACTAATGGATAACTAATTGAAAAGTAGAGATAAACATTTTTGGACCACGGATTAATGTTCATTGATCTATCCTGGAAATTTCAACTGTCTAGCTCATTCCGTTCGAGAGTTATCGTGTTAACGGAGGGCCGGCCCTACCAGCCGGTCAGAATCGATTTCGACCACGGATTCTTGATCAGTGAGTCGAACCAAATCGTTTAAGACCATTTTCGTCCAAAAATTCTAATATTACAGACATTTGAGGCAAATTGAGAAGCACTCTGATCCGAGGCACAAGAGCGCCAAAAACACAACAAATCTGTCCGACTGCAAGACAAATTTATAAAGACCCTGTACATTGATCATTAAATGAAAGAGCGCACTAAATCTCCATACGTCATTGATAACATTTCCTTCAGATGATGACATCTCTGAATAAAACAGACTTCAAGAATAATCCCGGCTTTCAGTATTCCGTATCGAATCTCAATTTTGCCGCGAAAACTAATCTATACGAAACACCGAATCGGGAGCAAGAAGAATAGGCGAAGACGATAACCATCGAGTCGAGTCCTCACGTCCTCTTTTTTGCCTTCCATCCTGGTCCGTGGACGAATTAATAAAACCCATAGGGACCAGATATAAGTAGAGGCTGCTAATGCGTGACTAATTTCGATGTAATTGTATTTATAAAAGGGATTTCTGAGGCTGATCGTACGTGATTTGTATCGGCTGGTTTGATGGACGGTGTCGATAACGATTCCACGCTGTGCAACGGTCGGGCTCCGAGGAAAACGAATCAACCGTCTCGAAAAGTCACCGAGACGATCTTACTACGTTGTTCGTGCGAACTGAGATCGAATTTCATCTCGGATGAACTTATAGACCTGGGCCGAAGCCTTTAAAAATTGCGTCGGCGACACCGCAAAACCAAGTAACTGATAAAAATTCAAAAATGAGATTTCGACGGTAATTATTTAACTGTATTTGTAAGGACAGGTGTGCAAATTCTTTTCGAAGAGTAAACAGACCCTGAGATAATCAATACCAAGTGGTTTGTAACTATTTTGAATTTAAACTAATTCATCGATCCGAAATTATAAAGTATTTAGTGCCTTCTGAAAATGTTGCTTTTTGCAGTTATTTGGTTTTGCGGTGTCGCCGACGATTGGTTCAAGCCCTGTGGACAGGAGCTTTCTGGCGCTCTAGTTCAAACAGAAAAATTATATCTCCGAAAGTATTGGTTTCTCAGAGTTGGGAATTATATGAATGGATTCTTATGATAGAATTAAATTTAAAAAAAGCTTCAAAAATTATCATTTAAAATAGGAAAATATGCCACATAAAATTCCTCACTGTGATTGATTTAGCTTTTTCGATAATCATCTCATTCAAAATAGTCAATATTTCTCTTAAAAATTGGTTCAAGCCCTGTGGACAGGAGCTTTCTGGCGCTCTTGTTCAAACAGACAAATTATATCTCCGAAAGTATTGGTTTCTCTGAGTTGGGAATTATATCACTGTATACATATGATAGAGCTGCATCATAAAATAATAGTTTATTTATCAAGATTAAATGAGCAATCATGAGAATGAGAACTGCACCATGGAAGAAATCGAATTAAATCTGACCAATTTTGCCCAATAACGAACTTAATCGAGATATTCATCTCCCTAACCTACTCTGAAAATTTCAACAACCTAGCTCATTCCGTTCGAGAGTTATTGTGGAAAAACTTTTTTTAAATTTTCAAATTTTTTTTTTTACACTTTGCGGTAATCTGGTCAATACAAAACTTCACATGCGTATAAAGGTCATGATTCTACAATTTGATGCTAAATTTCAGATAGATCGAACGGGCTTGTCCGAGATATTTACGCTCCAAAACCACCTTGCAATTTTCAATCCGCTAACTCCTTTCGTTCGAGAGTTATCGTGCCTACGGCCGGTCGGCCTGCCGGACAGAATCGATTTCGCACTCGGATTCTTGATCAGTGAGTCGAACCAAATCGTTTGAGACCATTTTCAGCCAAAAATTTCAAAATTACAGACACTTGGGCAAATTGATAAGCACACTGTTCCGAGGAACTAGAGCGCCAAAAAAACAAGTTTCGTATGACAATTGCCCAAAACAGGTTTAAAGTACCTACAAATAGTAGGTATTCCATAAAACAAATATGAAAGAAGATAAGTAATAATAAAAAATTACCTTGTAATCGATCAAAAATTTCCTGATCTACGTTCACCAAACTACAGAATTATGCTTTCAATATTTACGTAATATTTTCAAACATTTTCGGGTGAGGTCCCCGTTGCATCGCTAAAATACGAGTATTTCAACCCCAATATTTTTGAAGTTACAATATTCCCTTCTGTCAAGTTGACATTATGAGAATTCATACATAGAATAATAATTATATCAATCTGTGAAATACGATTTACATTGAAATTTAAAAAAATCATATCTCCGAAAGTATTAGCTTGTTAGATTTGAAAATGATATGAATGGATTCTTATGATAAAATTGCTTATTAAAAAAAATTTGATTTGGAATTTGATTCGTAAAAAAAAATTTTTTTTTTGTTACTCCGAAACCATCTGTCCGATTTTGCCCAATAACGAACTTAGCCGAGATATTCATCCCCCAAACCTACTCTGAAAATTTCAACTCTCTAGCTCATTCCGTTCGAGAGTTATCGTGCTTACGGCCGGCCGGACCGGCCGGCCGGACAGAATGAATTTCGACCACGGATTCTTGATCAGTGAGTCGAACCAAATCGTTTAAGACCATTTTCAGCCAAAAATTCGAAAATTACAGACATTTGGGCAAATTGATAAGCACTCTGTTCCGAGGAACAAGAGCTCCAAAAACGCTTTTACTTCAAAACTGTGGAAATATAATTGCAATATTTCCCTGAAGGTGTCCAAAGATAAATTGTTTGAGGAAATACAGAAAACAGCGACTCTGGTTCTAACAAAACAACATACGAACGATCGACTCCACAATGTCCGATTGGACCAAACCATCCTTAACCACGCAGGTATCATCCCGAAGGAGGCTTTGTCTTCGTAACCTCATCATTACCACCACGTCCATTGACCATTACCTCGACATTATTTTACTCGGTAAACCACACTACGCACGCGATCAATGGGAACTTCTTTTTGCATCTGTGGCTAAATATATTGATTGAACACGAAAGGAACTGCAATCTGCTTGTTTAGTTTTTCCGGTACCAGACAATATCCTGAGCTTGCGGTCGGACAATCCGTTGCTCCGCAAAAAATGGTCAATTTCTCTGAATGATCACGTTGAATTTTATTCACCAACAATTATTCTCGTCTCGCACTCGTCGTTAGTTAACGGAATTCTTGTAGCACATTTTCGAATATCATTTGCAAGCGACAAACCTCCGAGTTGGAATCGCAGAGATGATATATTCACCCTGAAATTTTTAAAATTGCTTTCACCCAAGAATTAATTAATTAAAAAATATATTAATTTAAATTCAAACAATGGCTCCCAATTTCTTCATCGAAATATTCCAATTAGCATTGTTTGCGGCAGTTACTAATTGTTAAACGTCGCGTTTTTTGGCGCACTTGTTCCCTCGAACAGAATGCCTATCAATTTGAACAAATGTCTGTATTTTTGGCGCTCTTGTTCCCCGAAACAGAGTGCTTATCAATTTATCCAAATGTCTGTGATTTTCGAATTTTTGCGAGTATGTACAGGGGAACATCGCGTTATCATTTTGCCCAAATGTCTGTAATTTTCGAATTTTTCGCCGAAAATGGTCTCAAACGGTTCGACTCCCTGATCAAGAACTCGAGGTCAAATTTGATTCTGTCCGGCCGGCCACGATAACTTGAGAACGGAAAGAGATAGCGACTTGAAATTTTCAGGGTATGAAGCGTATCCCAATACAACGGATAAGTTCGTTAATGGGCATAATCGGCCCAATGGTTTCCTAGTAATAATTTTGTCTACCACCAAAAATAATCGGATCGGATTGAAACTTGGTGAATGAATGTAGAACATAAACCTAAGGACGTTTGTGAAATAAAGTGAGAATCGTATAGCGAGAAAGTTTTAAAAAAATTATTGAAAAATATTATTTACGTCACGATAACCTAAGACCGGAAAGAGACAGGGACTTGAAATTTTCAGGTTTGGTTGATGATTTGAATGCTCCATTTGAGTTCGTCTATTGCCATAATCGGCAAAACGGTTTTGGAGTTATACCCATCTGAAATTTGGTTCATAATTCCTCAATAACTCGAAATCTACAAAACCGATCCAATTCAAACATGGTTATTAGTTGTAAAATGGAAACGCAAATATTCTCTCAAAATTTCGTGAGGATCGTATCACTAGAAAATTTTTAAAAATCATAGAAAATTATTGAAAAAAAATTCTATATATCAAAAACTATTGGTCCGACATCGCTGAAATTTCGCAAGAGCCTTCAGAACCTAACTCTACAACCAAGTTCCAAGTTTGAACATGATCGGATCTACACTGTTGGAGATCCGAGCAGCCTCGTGTGAGTTCAGTAGCTGGATGGGTGATCGTTGCCTCGACAACTCTTGAACGAAAGGAGATAGGGACTTGCAATTTTGAGGATAGGTTGCACATCTAAATGGGAGAGTTAAAAGATCGTTGTTGGCCATAATCGGCCCAACGGTTTCGGAGTTATACCCATCAATATTATTTCCTCGATAACTAAAAAATATAGGCCTCGTGCGAATTGAAGCTTGGATACTAGTTGTAGAATATCGACATGAATACGTGTGTAAAAATTTGTGAGGATCTTACCACTAGATAATTTTAAAAAAATTACGAAAAAATATTATGTATCTCATGATTTCTTGAGAACGGAAAGAAATATCGACTTCCTTTTATTATGGTAAATTGCGCATCTGAATACGACATTTAAGTGCGTTAACTAGTATAATCGTCCGAATGGTTTTGGAGTTATATCAATCTGAAATTTGGTTCATATTTCCTCAATCAATAACTGAATAAATAACAAAACTGATCCAATTCAAATATGGTTTTTAATTGTAGAATGCCAACGCGAAAAATCTTGCAAAATTTCGGATTGTAGGATTGTAGTACTAGAAAATTAAAAAAAAATAAAGAAAAAAAAATTGGTTCAAGCACTCACGTGAAGTCAGAAGCTTTTGCGCGTATGTTCTCTTGTCCATTCTCCTATATTGGACACTCTTAATCGAATTTACCATGGTGAATTTTATTGTCCGTTCTCCTGTATTGGACACGCTTAACCGAATTTACCATGGTGAATTCGATCTGAAATATTATTTTCTCGATAACTCAAAAAATTCAAAACCAATCGAATTGAAGCTTGGTAACGATTTGGTTCGACTCTCTGATCAAGAATACGTGGTAAAAATCGATTCTGTCCGGCCGGTCTGGCCGTAGACACGATAACTCTTGAATGGAATGAGCTAGATAGTCTAAATTTTCAGAGTAGGTTTGGGAGATAAAAATCTCGGTTAAGTTCGTTATCGGGCAAAGTAGGCAGAATATCTCCAGTGAAAACAAAACTGGAATATTGGCTAAGTTTCAATCGATATAATTTAATTTTCAGAGTAGATTTGAGGAATGAATATTTCGGGTAAGTTCGTTATTTAATTTTAATTTAGTTTCTTTTATGATACAGTTCTATCATAAGAATCCAATTGATATCATTCCCAACTCTGACAAACCAATACTTTCCGATATATGCATGGGACAAGTTAGTTAGTTGAAGAATAAAACCCGTGCACTTCGCTCAAGAACAGCCGAGAATATTGCTGCTGTAGCCGAAAGTGTTGAAGAAAACCCAGGTTTGTCCATTCCTCGTCGTTCTTTGGAATTAGGCATTCCACAAACGTCATTACACCGTATTTTGCATAAAGATTTGGGTCTTAAGGCTTATAAAGTTCAGTTAACACAAGAACTCAAGTCGGCCGATCATCAACAACGTCGTGTCTTTGCTGATTGGGTCGTTGAAATGCATGAAAATGATCCGGAATTCCATCGAAAAATCATCTTGAGTGATGAGGCCCATTTCCACCTCGGTGGCTTCGTCAACAAGCAATTGTCAAACTGGGGCTCGGAAAATCCAAGAGTTATTGTTGAAAAGCCTCTCTATCCTTAACGTGTGACTGTTTGGTGCGGTTTATGTTCCGGCGGAGTCATTGGGCCTTACTTTTTCGAAAGTGAGGCTGGAGCAACAGTTACGGTGAATAGATTGCGCTATCGAGAGATGATTAATGATTTTTATGGTCGGAATTGGATTGTATTTATCTGGACAACGTTTAATTTCAACAAGACGGCGCTACGTGCCACACAAGCAACGAAACCATTGATCTTTTGCGGGAAAAGTTTCCGGGCCGTGTTATCTCTCGAAGAGGTGATCACAATTGGCCACCGAGATCTTGTGATTTAACACCTTGCGACTTCTTCCTTTGGGGCCACGTGAAAGAGAAGGTCTACGCCAATAGCCCAGCGTCGATTCAAGACCTCAAATATGGAATTCGTGAGGCTATCGAGGACATAGGGCAGCCACTTTGCGATTTGGTTATGGAAAATTTCATTAAAAGGATATGGTCCTGTAAGCGTGGTCGTGGTGGTCATTTGCCTGATGTTATTTTCCACTATTAACGGCATAGCTTCTTCTTTATAATGAAATAAACATCCGATCATTTATATTGAAAAATGGCATTTTTGTTTGAATATCAAAATAACACCTCTTATTGGAAAACCCTTTATTTACCACTCTTGTTGAATTTAAATTCTTTCATGATGTTTGAATTTAATTTTTCTTATGAGATTATTATAAGAATCCATTGATATCATTCCCAACTCTGAGAATCCAACACTTTCGGAGATATGATTTGTCAAGTCCATAGGATAAAAAAATGTGCATGTCCATGGCCTCTATCCCTCCAAAACCAACGGTGTAAAAATATTCAAAAATTTACCAGAACAAATAAAAATTGTGTTCATTACGTATCATCCGCAATCTCGATTAAGCTATTTAGCCGGACGTACATAAAAAACGTACATTACTCGCGAAGGTGGAAGTAAAAAACGTGCTTTGTACAGAACGTTATCGGTACTTTATTTCAATTATGATTTAAAAGGCATGTGAACCATTTAACCGCACAATATTATAGTAGGACTAATATTTGTATAGAATGTATCCCATAATGGCACCAATTTAACATCGGTAATGGGTAAAAGATTGACATAAAATGAGCACGTCCCATGTTGTAAAATACGTCCAGCGGAGAATGGCCGTATAAGTAAATATGGCGTTTGTATCATTAACTGCGGCTCTTTCACATAACATAGGTGAAATAAGACCAATAAAACAGCTTGTGACTGAGTATGCATCCAAATTGAAATGTCAGACGCTAAATTTTATTGGGACATTAAAAACAAATATACTGGAACGATGCATTTCGAGGATAAAGTCGGATTTGATGCGTCGGGTTCTTGAAAATTGGAGGGAATAAAAAATATTGATGGGTTGTTATGTACGTTCGAGTTCCGAAAAAAAATACTTCAAATTTAACTCAGAAGTTTGATATGAAAATATTGAAAATGCACGCACCCGTAGATTTTTTATTTCGAACGCAATTTATCCTTTGCTTTTTGGCGATCTAGTTCCTCCGAACAGAGTGCTTATCAATTTGCCCAAATGTCTGTAGTTTTCGAATTTTTGGCTGAAAATGGTCTCAAACGATTTGGTTCGACTAACTGATCAAGAATCCGAGGTCGAAATCGATTCTGTCCGGCAGGTCCGGCCAGTGCAGCCGGCCGTAGGCACGATAACTCTCGAACGAAAGGAGTTAGAGGATTTAAATTTGCAAGGTGGATTTGGAGCGTAAATATCTCGGACAAGTTCGTTAATGGGCGAAATCCATAAAGCGGTTTCGGAGTTATGGCCGATTTTGGTAAAAACATTTTTGATGAATATTTCCGATCCGATCACTCGATCTATCTGAAATTTAGCATCAAATTCTAGAATCATGACTTTTATACGCATGTGATGTTTTGTATGTGTGAATAACCATACCCAATTGATTATTTTCTAATGTTTTAATAAACAAAACGGCACAACCAATTTTCCTTTCATTCGCACCGTTGAGTAGGTAATCAAACATACGATAAATTGCTTTTGGAATTAAAAATCCACGGGTGTGAGGATTTAACTAATACTTCTTCGTACAAGAATCATTGACGAGTTACGTCACTTTTTTGGTACGCTGTATTTCCGTTTTTACAGGCTGCTGTCATTTCGTCAAAATTTTCGAACTTTCGAATAATGGTGTCAAACGATTCCATTTGAGTGATTAAGAGTCCGTACTCAAATGTTATTCTATCCGTCCATAAACACGATAACTTTCGAGAGAAGAAACGTGTAGATTCGATATACAGTGTGAGTCTTTAAGTTTCCATAAATTGTAACCATAGATTCCTCTTATCAAATGAAACACTTGTTAGCGCTCTTGTTCTTCGGAACAGAGTGCTTATCAAATTGACCAAATGTCTGTAATTTTCGAATTTTTGGATGAAGCAAGCTATTCTAGGGATTTTCCTTTTACGTTTATTGCTTTTTCGCGCTTGGTTCGTTTTCAAAAACCAGTATCCGAGGCTTGGCCTTCATTTCTATGAGCTGTGGGCGTTTTTACCTAAGGCAGGAGCTAACCTCACCTAAGAACCCTCCTCCTTTATCCGGGGTTGGGACTGGCAATTCTTCAACTGGACTACTCAATCCACCCAGTATGATACATCCGGATGCGTTGAAAAGAACCTATAAAGAAACTATCAAAGGTTTGATATAATAATCCACTCTGACAATCAAGCTGCTGTTAAAGCTCTGAGCTCCCATGTTATCGAGTCCAAGCTAATATGGGAGTGTAGAAGAAAACTCAATGAAGTAGGCAAGAACAACAGGGTCTCCTTGGTCTGGGTTCCTGGTTACGCGGGAATCATAGGAAATGAGGAGACCAACACACTTGCCAAGAAAGGAGCACAAACCCTCTTTATTGGCCCGGAGCCCTACTGTGGGGTTGGTAGATACACCTATTAAAGTGAATTCTGGGTGAAAGAAGAAACTAAAAGTGGTATTTTCTGGAGTTTTCTCCTCGGAATGTTTCACTCCAAGAAATTTCTCCGGAACTTTGATACTGTCAGATCCAAGAAACACATGGACCTCAGTAAGAACACGCTGCACTTCCTCACTGGTTTCCTCACAGGGCACTGCGGCCTTAGGAAGCATATCATGAGATTAGGACTAACAGAAACTGACGAGTGCAGATTCTGTTGGGAGGAGGATGAAACTCCTGATCACCGGATAACGGAATGCCTCGCCATCTCAAACCAACGCAAGAAATGCTTTGGGCAAGAATACTGCAGGATCGAAGACGTAGCCTCCTTGAAGCCATCCCAGATACTGGAGTTCATCAGAGCTCTGGAACTGGAAGGAGAGCTGTAGATGGAGGTGACATCGACAGCTCTGATGGGGGGGCACAATAGACCTTAAGGTCGCGGTGCAACGTTATCTCCTACAACAATATACAATATATATGATACATCCGGAAGAACTTTATCATCCAAAGAATTGTCAGGAAAATATGCATTACCTAACAGAATTATGCCCAACAACCAGCAAATTACATTCCAGCTCATTCAGGAAAAAGTGATTAAACCGGCACAAGCGTAATTTGATTATAAGCTCATACCTTCGATAATTCCGTCTGAAAAGGTACGATTTCCAAACCGAGATAAGCTAATGCTATCCGCCATCATTTTTATTATATTACTGCGGACGAAATCGCTCTTCTATTATGTAGTAACGACGAAAACCCTGTATGCTGGCTTGATGCGGTGGAAATATGAATATTTATATTTCATGGTACATTACCTGTCTAATAACATAATATCATTTATTTATCAGCGTCCTTATCGGGAAAAATAATGACTCAGATTGCGCTGGTCTGTTCACTTCCACAAATTGAATTTGGTTTGTTTAGTCGATACGAGTCTGGCTCTAGATAATTGATCATGAGAGGTCGGACAGAATCAATAGATATTATGGTAATATTTTCATTACGTTAGAATGTATTAGGGTTAAGGATGCTAGGATTCTCGAATGACTAGGCTAAGTTTAGTTATAAATGGTACCCAAAATGTTCTCATTTCATGTACTCATTCGTGAATATTGGATTTTGAAGACTGCTCCTTGTTGGTTACTACATAATAATTGATATGATATTGAAGTTCCGAGATATATGGAAGTCAGAGCTGTCCGGGAAATATAAAGTATCAGCTACGAACAGCTTGGCAGTTCTGATAATCTCCTACTCATTCGGGATAGTTAACTGGACAGTTAATGAAATTCTCGATCTAGACAGAACCACTCGTAAAGTGATGAACATGAATCGTAGCTTGATTCCCAAGTGCTCGATTTAAAGGATATACCTTCCACGAACGCAGGCAGGCAGAGGATTGCAATATTATATTATATAAATTGGAATATCAACACCATCAACAAACGTTGGAAATGGCAACGAGGATATTGAGAAGCGAAGACCCGTTTCTGAAAATGGTGGCTCATGATGAAATCAGGAACCAAGGAGCTTTCCTATTTAGGGCTGGTCAGAGAGCTTTAGAGGAGCTCAGTATAACTGGCATATCCATCGATCATGAGTTAACAGGAACACCTATCATGCCAACAGACTAAAGAAGAGTTGGCAGAGAGATAAGACAGGCACAGTTGAAGACAATACTCGAAGATCACACCAGTAAACACATGCACTCCATATTTTTCAGGAATTAGAATGATCAGGGCCCATCGGAAGAATTATGCTTCGCCTTTTTGAAGTTCGCTGGGCTCAAGTTGTAAACGGAGGGATTTGTTATGGCTTGTCAAGATGGGGTGATAAACACAAGATGGTATAAAAAGAACATCATGAAAGTGGACACCCCAACAACGTGCAGAGCATTCCACAGCCAGCAGGAAACTGTTATGCACATTCTGTCTGCTTACAGACAATATAAAGTAAAATATATATCTATGGGAGATGATAGCCCTTCTTAAGGGCCCTGTAGCGGGCTTCGAACATCTGAAGTTCTGAATAATCATCGCTTGGACTTGGACCGGTCACACCTGGTTCTGAAAGAGACCCTCCTGGCCTTACGAGCAACATTTTCATTTTTGAATTCAAATATTGAAGGGATTTCAGGAGTGAATATCTTCGAAAACTAGCGGAGGCGATTCTTCTCCACGAGATCCCATTCGCCTACAGAGAAGTATTTTTGTGAGAGGAGACTTTTGAAAGGTTATGTATTATTTTTAATTTGTTCGTTTCCTCCTCTTGTCTTTTCATTTTTCAGGTTGAGTTTCGGGTACCTTGGAGAAACCTATCCGTTTTTTGACGAGGGAATCCACATTGAAGAAATATATCCCCATCAATATTATTAAATTACAGCAAATTTTGTAAACAATAGTTACAAATCACCACACTCACGGGGAGAAAGGGTTTTTTGCTGAGGTTTTTCCCTAAGCTCTTGTATCATACGTTGAATTGTATGGTACCCCGTTACACCAACCTCTGCTTACACATATACAGCTCTCAGTCAAAAGAATATATATACAGAGTCCATGCTCCAACAGGATATGTGGAAAGACACAATGCAGCACTCCGAATTCTCTACTTCCATCTGAGAGAGGTTTATGGTATAGACAACGAACCAGTCTTAGTGTTTGTGCCTCTGGAGATTGTAGCAGTTGTTGAAAATGACAGAGCTCGCATCTACTGGAACTAGGCGATTCCATCAACTCGGCAGATTCACGCCATAAAGCCAGATATACTCTTGCTCGACAAAACACTCAAGGAATTGTTTGTCGTCGTGTTTTCCTCACCCGCAGAAAATAATGTGGGGATGAAAGTAGAACAGAAGAGGAAAAATACAATGATTTAATGTTCGAACTGGGGATCCTATATCCACTGCATAAGGGTGGGATGGTCGTACTAATCATAGGATGCCTATGCGGAATGAGATGCAAATCTCTGGACGAAGATTTAGCGCATCAACTGTGAAGAATGCTTGCAGCTCATCTCTTCTGTTAAGGCACGCTGTAAGGGCAGGACGAAGAACTACCCCAAGGAACGTGGGAGAGGTTTTTTAGTAAGTAACCAATCAAAAACTGGAGTCTCACACTCCTAAGAGGAGCGGACCCCCTCAGGGTGGGCCTATAAAAGGTTTAACTCTGGAGCGGGAAAAAAAATAATAATTGCGTCCACTTCGATGATGTTCTTTTTATACCATATATGGTGAAATTGGGCACTACAACAACTCGCAGAGCTTGTCAGAGCCAGCAGGATACTGTTATATGACCATATTGTTTGCTTGCAGGGTCCATGCTCCATCAGGATATATAGAAAGACACAATCACTATCAACAAACAATTGGAAATTGCAATGAGGATATTGACACATGAAGATCTCCTTCTAAATATGGTAGTTCATCATGAAATTAGAAATCAAGGGGCCTTCCTATCTAGGGCTGGACGGAGAGTCTTAGAGAAGCTCAGTTTAAGCGACATATCCATCGATCATGAGCTAGCAGGAGCACCGATTGCGCACTCAGACCAGAGAAGATTAGGCAGACAGATAAGACATGCACAACTACAGACACTACTCACAGATCATATGAGTATACTTCTGCATTCCATATATTTCAGGAATTTAAAAGACCAGTTCATATCGGAAGATTTATCCTTAGCCATTTTGAAGTCGGCTGGACTCAAGTCAGAAACGGAGGAATTTGTTATGGCTTGTTAAGATGGGGTGAATAAATACAAGATGGTATAAAAAGGACATCATGAGAGTGGACATCCCAAAAACGTGCTCAGAGCAGGCCATAGCCAGCAAGAAACAATTATACACATTTTGTCTGCTTGCAGAGTCCATGCTCCATCAGGATATGTGGAAAGACACAAAGCGGCACTCCAAATTCTCTACTTCCATCTGAGAGAGGTTTATGGTATAGACAAAGAACCAGTGGTACCATATGTACCTCTGGAGATTGAAACATTTGTTCAATATAACTCCGGAACTATGCTATTCCAACAAATCGGTAGATCCACGCCATAAAGCCAGATATAGACCAGCTGGACGAAAAGCTCAAGGAATTGTGTCTGGTCAAAATTCCTCCCCTGTCGAACGAAAGGCGGTATGTCAGCCATATCATGAGGTCCCATATATTTACTCCAATCATCTCTTATTTCTTTTTCTATGTGTTCTATGTAAGCTTTCCATCTATCAGCTGAACACTCAAGCAGTGCTTCCTTCCAAAGACGTTTCACTCGCTCTCGATCTCCTAACATTCCCTGAATCCTTCGATTGTAATACATTTCACATAAAGCCCAAGCCAATTCAATAGGCTAAGGACTTCATATCCTTGTGGTGATGAAAGAAGAGAGTAAAATGCAAAGACTGTTCGAACTGTGGATCCTGTATCCAAGGCATAAAGTCAGGATGGTAGTAGTAATCATAGGATGCATAGGCGGAATGAGAGCGAACTACGTAACAGAATTGAAGATTATACCGGCCTGTAAATAATAACTTTAATACAGTATCCTCCTCACTAATATTCCTTCACAATTGAGTTATCGTTGTTTTTCCGTTCCGACGCCGAGATAGCTTCTGTATTACAGTTTAATCTTTTCATTATTATTCTCGCAACGCGGAAGAGGGTAATGTTATTTTAAACGTCGCAGAATTGCCACACAATTCCCTAATCTTGGCGAACGCTATTGACAAAAACGAGAAAATATCGCCACAATAAAGCAACAGATTATTTTACTAGTAAAAAGACACATACATTAAAGTCACGACATCGAATTCGATAGCGCAAATTTTCTCACGTTCTCATTACGGCGTAAACATTACTGATGACGAGAAAGAAGAAGATGACTTTTCTTCTTCGCCGACGGAAGTACCTAATTGAAAATGGTCTTATAGAGGTGAATCCCATGATTTTCACCCGTCCGGTAATTACGTAATAGTCGATTCAAATCACTGGCAGTTCGTCCGAGCAGACTAGGAGCATTGTATATAGATCAATATACAGGATTGGGTTATAGTCTGGAATATTAAAAAAAATTGGTTCAAGCCCTGTGGACAGGAGCTTTGGCGCACTTGCTTAAACTTTGACAAATCATATCTCCAAAAGTGGTTTTTCAGAGTTAGGAATTACATCAATGGATTCTTATGATTGAACTGCATCGTGAAATAAAATAAATTAAATAAGAATCCATTGATATAATTCCCAAATCTGAAAAACCAAACTTTCGTAGTTATGATTTGTCAAAGTTTGAACAAGAGCGCCAAAGCTCCTGTCCACAGGGCTTTCCCACTACTTCAATTTGGCTTCTGTGCATTTTCAAGAATTTTCGTAAATAAATTCAAAACGTATGTCTATGTATCATCTCATGTTGGATGTACATACATCAGCAAATATAATTAGTGTTCTATGAAACAACATATCTCCGAAAGTATTAGTTTATTAGAGTTGAGAATGACATGAATGGATTCTTATGATGAAACAGCATCTTTAAAAAAATTGGATTTTAAATTTGTAATGTAAAAAAAAAATATTTTTCGTTTTACTCCGAAACCACCTCGCGAATTTTGCCCAAAAAAGAACTTTACCTACTCTGAAAATTACAACTGTTTAGATCATTCCTTTCGAGAGTTATCGTGTTAACGGCTGGACGGACGGCCGGACAGAATCGATTTTGACCATGGGTTCTTGATCAGTGAGTCGAGCCAAACCGTTTAAGACCATTTTTAGCCAAAAATTCGATAATTGCAGACATTTGAGCAAATTGATAAGCACTTTGTTCCGAGGAACGAGGGCGCCAAAGAGGGGGAAAGCCCTATGGCAGGAGCCTTGGCGCTCTTGTTCAATTTTTGACAAACTATATCTCTGAAAGTATTCGTTTCTCAGTGTTGGGAATGATATCAATGGATTCTTATGATAGAACTGCACTTAAAAAAAATTCAAATAATAGTTTATTTATCAAGCTTAAATGAGCGATCTGCAATGATTTAACCTCGTAGAACGGATTATTGCATCTTACAGTCGGTGCGTAGTTTTCACAACTCGAAATGTCTAGAGCAAGGCTCAACTCCCTGATGAAAAATTTGAGGTCAAATTTGATTCTGTCCGGCCGTTGCCACGATAACTTGAGAACGGAAATAGATAGCGACAGACAAGTTCGTTAATGGGCATAATTGGCCCAATGGTTTCCGAGTAATAATTTTATTTTCAACCAATACAAATCCGATCGAATTGAAACTTGGTGAGTACTTGTAGAATATAAACCTAAGGACATTTATGGAATTTTGTGAGAATCGTATCTCTAGAAAAATTTAAAATAAATCATTAAAAAATATTTTTTATTTCACGATAACCTGAGAACGGAAATATATAGCGACTTGAACTTTTCAGGTTAGATTCGCATCTAAATGCGACATTTGAGTTTGTTTAAAGACATAATCGGCAAAATAGTTTTGTAGTTATACCAATCTGAAATTTAGTTGATATTTCCTCAATAACTCGAAAAATACAAAACCGATTGAATTCAAATATGGTTATTAGTTTGAGAATGGCAACGCGAAAATTCTTGCGAAATTTCGTGAAGATCGTTTCACCAGAAAATTTTTAAAAAATCATCGAAAAAATTCTATCAGTAAATATTCGTCCGACATCGCTGAAATTTCGCAAGAACCTTCAGAACCTAACTATACTAGCAAGTTTCAAGTTTGAACACGATCGTTTCTATATTGTTGTAGATCCGAGCAGCCTTGTGTGAGTTCATTTGAAGGATGGGTGACAGTTACCTCGGTAAATTTCGAACGAAAGGAGATAGGCCGCCGTATTCACAAAGCATTCAATCTCAGTTAAGTCCTAACTGAGGTCCTCAGTTAAGGATAAATAAGAATCGCAACCTCAGTTAACGTATGTAACGGTGGTGAAACAGGCCTGTTTCACATTAATTTTCACGTTAACTGAGGTTGCGATTCTTATTTATCCTTAACTGAGGACCTCAGTTAGGACTTAACGGAGATTGAATGCTTTGTGAATACGGCAGTTAGACTTGCAATTTTCAGGGTAGGTTGCGCATCCGAATGGGAGAGTTAGGTTTGTTTTTGGGCATAATCGGAGTTATATCAACTTGGAATATTATTTCCTCGATAACTCAAAAAATATAGACTTGATTGAATTGAAGCTTGGTAATTAGGTGTAGAATATCAACATAAAGACGTGTTTAAATTTTTTTAATAACTGTACCCATAAAAAATTAAAAAAATAATAGTAAATTCGAATTTACCGATTAATAGAATACAGGAGAATGGACAATAGAAGATACGCGCAAAAGCTCCAATATATATTCAATTTATAGTTTATAAATAACTTAGCGGAGGTTAAGTATGAGTGGAGAAAGCCAAACTTCGCCGCCGTATTTCCATTGTATCTTGTACGATAATATTTTATTATTATCCTTTTTACTATCTATTTGGGTGGTCGTAATTCCATCCGAGTGTTCAATGGCTGTACTTGCAAACAGAATTACATGTACATTAGCTACCCCGTGAGGCTGAACCCTAGGAAGCCCATTCAGGTCACCCCACGAACGATAACATCGAAAATTATTACGTAAATCATAGAACCAGTGTTTCCGCACACACCTCCCTCGCGAAAGATCGCCCACATCAGCATATATTCCGTTACCAACATCAAATTGTAGGTGTTGCGTAGCGGAGTCACGAATCGAGTTTAAATCGGCACTTCGTTCGAAAAAATCGCGCGCTTACCTCTCATCGAAACTCAAGATGGCGCCGTCGGGAAACTCTCGAGTTAACCGCGCCGACCAATCGAGAGCTAATTGGCATAAGGCCGGAGGCCCACCGTAGATCTTTTGTACTTTTGATTAAAATTTATGACCGGCATTTGAAATTCAATGTCTCTCGGATTAATTTCATTATTATTATTTTAATAAGGAGATATATCGCCGAACTCGTTTTACACTCAATTAGTTTTATGTTTCGGGGAATATGAGGGGCCATTGTTTCTTTTGTTTCAGGGCACTAATTGTTGTTTACGCGATTTGATATGTTGCGTCAAGCCCTAAATTTAATTACTGTAGAGTTGGTATACATAATGCAGCCTATGTTGTAATTTTCCGTTGGAAAAACTTATTCTCATGAAGGACATCAAAGATTAACATCATTGGAAATATGGATAGTGCGGAGAAGTATATTTCAATGGGAGTTTAGTGGGAATAAGGCAAAAAGGAGCAGTGAAAATTGTATATACTCGGGTTGAGGTCGCATCACACAGGTTGCTTATGCTTCCTCCGTGCCGATGCCATAGTTTACCTCCGAATTGGAGATCCTAGAGCTGAAGGCACAAATTGGTTGCTCGCTCCTGTTGTGGTGTCACCTATTTTTAATCTTATATCCATCTTTTCCTTGGATGCCCTGTCCTGAACAAGCCAACTATCAGAAACACGTCTCGGCAGGTACCAGCAGAATGATTTTTCTCATTATCATCATTATTATTCATACTCACGAGGAAATACTATTTTACATATAGGTGAGCAAGTTCTAAAACCTCACCGCACGCTATATCCAAGGCTCCTAAGAACGTTATCAGGTAAGTTAACACAATTAAAATTGTCCTTAGGATTGAATACGTAGGGTTATAGAACAAATGATCGTATCCGCTGCAGGTCTGAAGGGCTTGATGAAGCATTGAATACCAACACCATCAACAAACGTTGGAAATGGCAATAAGGATATTGAGAAGTCCCGCTTCTGAAAATGGTTGCTAATCATGAAATTAGGAACCAAGGAGCTTTCCTATTTAGGGCTGGACCGAGAGCCTTGGAGAAGCTCATTAAGCCTGGCATATCCATCGATCATGGGCTAACAGGAGCACCTACCAAGGCAACAGACCAAAGAAGAGAAGGTAGAGAGATCAGACAGGCACAAATGATGACATTACTCGAAGATCACATAAGTAATAATCTGCACTCTAAATATTTCAGCAGTTTGAAAGAATTGGGCCTGACGGGAGAATAATCCTTTGCCTTTTTGAAGTCGGCTGGACTCAAGTCGGAAACGGATAGATTTGTTTATGGCTTGTCAAGAAGATGGTATAAAAAAAAATCATGAGAGTGCTCTGCTCAACAACGTGAAGAGCATGTCACAGCCAACAGGAAACTGTTATGCACATCCTATTTGCTTGCTCCATCAGGATATGCAGAAAGATACAGCTCGGCACTCCGAATTCTCTACTACCATCTGAGAGAAGTATAGACAACCAACCAGTGCTACCATATGTGACTCTGGAGATTGAAGCAATTTTTCAAAATCACTCAGCTTGCATAAAGCCATAAAGCCAGATATAGTCCTGCTGGACAAAGAGTTCAAGGAATTCTTGCTAACGAATTTTCCTCCCCTGTCAAAAATAATGTGGTGATTGAAGACGAACAGAAGAGGGATAAATACAAGGATTTAAGGTTCGATCATCTGGTTCCATTGACTGTGAAGATCGTTTGCAGCTCATCTCTTTTGTTAAGAGAAGCTGTAAAGGCAGCGCGAAAAACTGCACCAAGGAATGTGTGAGGTTTAGCAGTGAGTAACTAAACAAAAACTGCAGTCTCACAATCCTGACAGTGTCAACCCTCTCAGGGTAAGCCTATATAAGGCTGACACCATTCTTTGAAGCTTTGAACTAGCATTTCACACAACCTCTGCTATTCTTCTAAGGTCTCTGCAGTGATCCTTACAGAACAATCATCAGCAAACAAGATAAATATGTGTATTTTGTCTAATAAGCTGTTTTAGTTTGATGCTTGTATAAATCATTTTCTCAGATCTATCCTAGAACAGAACCCTGAGGCACACCTAACTTAAGGTCATGCTCACTGGAAAATATGTTTTCTACTTTGACCGACCTTCGAGATAACTTCGGATCCAATTCAAAAACACCCCTCTGCTTCCCAGATTATACCTCTTGTCCAATATAAACTGATGAACAAGACTATCAAATGCTCGTGACGAGTCAAAAAACGTTCCCGCAACATAAGAGCCATTGTCGAGACATACACAGACAAACTCAACAAAGTGTATAGCCCCAGTCTATGTTGAGCGGCTAGATCTGAATCGATGCTGGGCACTATCAAGAATGTCGGAATTATCGAGGTATTTCATCATTCTACTCATCACTATTGTCTCAAAAATTTTTGAGAAGACACTGAGGATGGAAATTGGTCTGTAGTTCGAAATAGCGTTTATATCGTCCTTTTTGAAGATCGGAATAATAATGGCCTCTTTATGAAGATGAGGAAATACACCCGTGCAAACCAATAAGTTAATGATATGAGCAAAATGTTCACATATTACCCCATTTATGGACTTCAATATAAGCGCAAAGATGAAGTCAACTTTGATTTTTTTTTTATTTTTGAGTGATCTTATAGTGTTAAACACTCCATGTTGCAGAACCGGATGAAAGAAAAAATTGGTTCAAGCACTGACGTGAAGTCAGGAGCTTTTGTGCGTTCTATAGTCCATTCGCCTGTATTGGACACTCTCAATCGAATTTACCATGGTGAATCCTATTGCCCGTTCCCCTATTTTGGACACTCTCTTAATTGGAATTTATCATGATAAATTCGATTAAAAGTGTCCAATACAGGAGAACGGACAATAGAATTCACCATGGTAAATTCGATTGAGAGTGTCCAATACAGGAGAATGGACAATAGAACATACGCGCAAAAGCTCCTGACTTCACGTCAGTGCTTGAACCAATTTTTTGAATTATCGAGGAAATAATATTCCAGGTGGGTATAACTCCGAAACCGATGTACCGATTATGCCCAAAAACGAACTTATCTTTCCCATTGGGATGTGCAACCTACCCTCAAAATTGCAAGTCCCTATTTCCTTTCGTTCGAAAGTTATCAAGCTATCGGTCACCCATCCAGCTACTGAACTCACACAAGGCTGCTCTGAACTCCAACAATATAGATCCGATCGTGTTCAAACTTGGAACTTGGCAGTAGAGTTAGGTTTTGAAGGCTCTCGCAAAATTTCAGCGATTTCGGAGGAATAGTTTCTGATATATAGAATTTTTTTCAATGATTTTTAAAAAATTTTGGAGTTATACCATCCTCATGAAATTTTGCAAGAATTTTAGCGGTGGCATTCTACAACTGGCAACCATGTTTGAATTGGATCGGTTTTATATTTTTCGAGTTATTGAGGAAATAACAACCAAACTCCAACAACGTTTGGCCGATTATAAACAAACTCAAATATCCCGTTCAGTTGCACAACCCAAACCGAAAATTTCAAGTCGCTCTCAGGTTATGGTGACTTCAATAATATTTTTTGATAATTTTTTAAATTATTTCTAGTGATCCGATTCACACAAAATTTTACAAGCGTGCTTAGTTTTGCATTTTAAAACTACTCATCAAGTTTCAATTCGATCGGACTTGTATTGGTTGAAAACAAAATTATTACTCAGAAACCATTAAGCCGATTATGCCCATTAACGAACTTGTCCGTTGAATTGGGATGCGCCACCTACCCTGAAAATTTTAACTCTCTATCTCTTTCCGTTCTAAAGTTATCGTGACAACGGACGGCCGGCCGGACAGAAATAAATTTGACCTCGAATTCTTCATCAGGAAGTCGAACCCAATCGTTTTAGACCATTTTCGGCGAAAAATTCGAAAATTACAGACATTTGGGCAAAATGATAGCACGATGTTCCCCAGAACATACGCGCAAAAAGTGGTAGTCGACATAGAAGAAGTGGTACATGATGGGATAATGAACCCTTATAAAAACTGTTAAGGGTGGTCTCTGCGACCGGAGAGAAGTGTTTCGCAAAAATATTCGCTAAGACTTGAGTTTCTTCATATAAAACACAGGGTCAGTAAATCTACTAATTTGCTTGGAACGAGGTGACACAAGCAAACATCGATTACATAGTTTCTTCGGACTACATATTCAGAGAGAGTTCCCACCGCACACAACTCGACGAAACTCTCGTTTCATAAATCAAACAATTGGCCATCAACCTCCAAACTTCATATTAATTTTCGAATTTCTGCCTCCTCTAATTTATGAAGGTCCGACCATGAATTAAATTTTATGAATGATTCAAACGAGTTGTTAATGTCAATTTTTAATTTCCCATGTTTGAGTTCATTATTTCGGAACTTTATTGTTAGGCGGTAATGAATTGAATTCTGAATAATATCGGGAAAATGGTTCTATGCCGAAGGAGCGGACCTGTTAGGCCCGAATACATTATCATAATTTTTCGATTTTTTTTCAGATACTGGCGCCTTTCAGCGTATTCGGCGTATCGGGTCTAGTTTGATGCACATAAGGTTGGTTGGTAACAGTACGACGAAGAATAGTCGAACAATAGGCACGAAGGAATCATATTCCGAGGATATTATTGTCAAACAGATGGGCTAAATTGTTCCTTTCTTGGTTTTATCTCCCAAACCCTGAAAAATATCTAGGCATAAAATGAGAAACGTAGTGACACGTAGTTGACGTGAAGTCAGGAGCTTTTGCCCACATGTTCTATTGTCTACTCACCTCTATTGTACACTCTTAATCGAATTAAGCAGCAATATACAGGGTGTCCCAAGTTCGAGTGCCTATTAGACGTTTCTGGAGAACTGTACATATTTGAAATATGAAAATCAGGATTATAATATTGTTTGAAATTCTCTACAGAGCTATAATATTTTCGAAGCCCAACCACTTCCGATTATACAGGGAGTGAAAATAAATTTGATGAAAACATTTTTTTTTCCAGTGTTGCATTCCTGGTACGATCGAGTATTCAATGCTGACTATATATCTGTTAAAACCATTGTATTATATCAAATAGTTTTCAAAATATTGAAAAAAAACCGGAAAAAATGTCAAATATGTTCAGTCTCTATTATGTTCATTATTCTTATTTTAAACATCCTGAGCATGAACCGTTTTTACAGCATCGAAGAGGAAGAATGTGGAAAGGTCATGCATCTTTTGAATTCCAGAAATATCATCACAGGGTGTTTCGAATTTTGCGTCGAAAATTGTGATCAAATATTGGCCATAACTTCTGTTTTTCAAATTAGAACCCTACTTTTGGCGCTCTAGTTCCTCGGAACTGAGTGCTTATCAATTTGCCCAAATGTCTGTAATTTTCGAATTTCTCGATGAAAATGGTCTCAAACGATTTGGTTCGCCTCACTGATCAAGAATCCGAGGTCGAAATCGATTCTGTCCGGCCGGTCCGGCCAGCTGGCCGGCCGTAGGCACGATAACTCTCGAACGAAAGGAGTTAGAGGATTGAAATTTGCAAGGTGGGTTTGGAGCGTAAATATCTCGGACAAGTTCGTTAATGGGCGAAATCCATAAAGCGGTTTCGGAGATATGGCCAATTTTAGTAAAAACATTTTTTATGAATATTTCCGAAACCGATCACTCGATCTATCTGAAATTTAGCATCAAATTTGTAGAATCATGACCTTTATACGCATGTGAAGTTTTGTATTGACCAGGTTACCGCAAAGTGAAAAAAAAAATTTTGAAAATTTAAAATTTTTTTTCTATTTTGTATTTTGAAATAAACATTAAAGTGATAATATTTCTGAATAGAGAATGACGCGATTTTCCAAACGATGTATCAAAAGCCCATACTTCATATATGAAAAATTGGGGATTGTATCTGTCTTTCGAAGGGGATTGAAGGTAGGGTTCACATTTTTACGAAGAAGAATGACAATTTAAAATTTGAATTAGACGTGTTTCGGGATTTTCCATAAATATGTACAGTAACCAAGATAATGAATTTATTCCATTTCTGTATATGGAGGTATCTCGATTGCAATGCGACGAATTAATTAGATTACATTGAGCATTCATTAATATATAATATTGATAGGTATGGCTAGAACTTCATTCTTCGACTGGTTATTTTAATAGACGGAACCCAGTTGCTGGAAATGTACCTCAGTTCGTTAGGACGCATAATAAAATGTAATTCATGAATATTGAACAATTCGGATTTGGATCAGTTACTTCACAGAAACGTCATACTAAACAAAACAACTGTTGAACAACCTCATACAAGAGATTCACAAGTAGATAATAAAAAAAAATTACGAAAAAAAAATTGGTTCAAGCACTGACGTGAGGTCAGGAGCTTTGGCGCGTATGTTCTATTGTTTGTCTATTCCCCTGTATTGGACATCCTTAATCGAATTTACCATGGTAAATTATGTTGTCCATTCTCCTGTATTGGACACTAAAGTGTCTTAATTCGAAGGATTTTGCAAGAATTTTTGAGTTGGCATTTATTCAACTAATAACCATGTTTCAATTCAATCGGTTTAGTATTTTTCGAGTTAATGAGGAGAAAAAAACAACCAAATTTCAGATGGCTATAACACCAAAACCGTTTGGCTGATTATGCTTATAAACTAACTCAAAGGTCGTGTTCAGATGCACATCCTATCCTGAAAACTTCAAGTCGCTATCTCTTTCCGTTCTGAAGTTATCGTGACAAAAACAATATTTTTTAATAATTTTTTAATAATTTTCTAGCCATACGATTCGCACAAAATTTCACAAACGTGCTTAAGATCATATTCTACAACTAGTCACCAAGTGACCAAGCTCTTTCCGTTCTCATGTTATCGTGGCAACGTCCGGACAGTTTCAATTTTGACCTCGAATCATTCATTGGGGAGTCGAACTAAATCGTTTGAGACCATTTTCGTCAAAAAATTCGAAAGTTACAGACCGGCTGTTAACACGATAACTTTCGAACGAAAGGAGTTATAGGATTGAAATTTACAAGGTAGGTTTGCAGCGTAAATATCTCGGACGAATTCGTTAACGGGCGAAATCCACAAAGCGGTTTCGGAGTTATGACCTTTTTTAGTAAAAACATTTTCTATAAATATCCCCGAAACCGATCACTAGATCTATCTGAAATTTAGCATCAAATTGTAGAATCATGACTTCTATATGCATGCGAAGTTTTGTATCGATCGGGTTGCCGAAAGGTATAACAAAATTTTTTTTTTCATTTTTAAATCTTGTTCGTACAATAACTCTCTAAAAAATTGGTTCAAGCCCTATGGACAGGAGCTTTGGCGCTCGTGTTCAAAGTATTGGTAAGGGTTGGGAACTATATCAATGAATTCTAATGATAGAACTTCATAATAGCAAAAATTAAATTCAAACAACATAAAAGAATTTAAATTCAACAAGAGTACCAAAAATTATTAATCTAAATAGACCAATTCTACCCAACAACGAAGTCATCTGAGATATTCGTTCCTCAATTCTATGATGAACGATATATTTTTTCCTGAAATCCACTCTAAAATTATATTATATCATTTGAAACTTTAGCCAATATTTCAGTTTTGTTTTTAGTGGAGATATTCTGAACTCAATATTATTAACTTACCACTACCATTCCCATCATATGGTTTAACCATGGGCATTAAATATCAAAATTTGACATATCATGCCTCAGGAAAATAAGTTGACATGTATCGACACAGATCATGTTATGATCATCCATAGATTGAATAATTATCGCATTCTGTGAATACACAGAAGTACGATTTATTATTGAAATTTTGAAAAATCATATGTCCGTAAGTATTTGCTTGTTAGAGTTATCAATGACATCAATGGATTCCTATGGGGAAACTGCATCTTGAGAAGAACTTATTTTGTGACTTGTAATGTTATTAAAAATTTTTTTTTGTTACTCCGAAACCATCTGACCGATTTTGCCCAATAACGAACTTAACCGAGATATTTATGCCCCAAACCTACTCTGAAATTTTCAATTGTCTAGCTCATTCCGTTCGAGAGTTATCGTGTTAACGGCCGGACGGCCGGAATCGATTCCGACCACGGATTCTTGATCATTGAGTCGAACCAAATCGTTTAAGGCCTTTTTGAGCCAAAAATTCGAAAATTACAGACATTTGGGCAAATTGATAAGCACTCTGTTCCGAGGAACAAGAGCGCCAAAAATGAGCTAGGCAATTGAAAAGTTCGTTACTGAGCAAAATTAGCCTGATGGCTTCGGAGAAACGAAAAAAATTTTTTTTTACATTACAAATTTCAAATTCAATGTTTACCTGAGCCGAATATGGAAAAATGGTAAATGAAAAATTGGTTCAAGCAATGACGTGTAGTCAGGATCTTTTGCGCGTATGTTATATTGTCCTTTCTCCTGTATCGGACACTCTTAATCGAATTTACCATGTTATCGAGGCAACGGCCAGACAGAAACAAATTTGTCCTCGAATTATTCATCAGTGTGTTAGTAGAACCTAATCTTTCGAGACCATTTTTGGCAAAAAGTTCGGAAATAACAGACATAATATTCGGGCAAAACATGCTAGCAAAAAGGCAAGGTTCCAATCAGGTTGTTTTTCATATGAGTTAATGTAATCCTATATTT
This sequence comes from Halyzia sedecimguttata, assembly GCA_937662695.2. Lineage (NCBI taxonomy): Eukaryota > Metazoa > Arthropoda > Insecta > Coleoptera > Coccinellidae > Halyzia > Halyzia sedecimguttata. Next base: position 111,133,614 of record OW569413.2, read on the forward strand.
TATATTTATGGATTGTTAACATAAATATAGCTCGTATAAATTCGTTACAACCCAAGGCACGTTCACTCAAGAATCGATTCCGCCCGACATGTGTTTAATAAAGAGTGTTGCGTTTTTTTCGGTTTTCTAGTTAGTGAAATAAATTCGTATTTTTATGACCATCATCGACCGTATTAGTAGGAAATGGATGATAATGTGTTTTGGTGAGTTCCAATATGTTTTTGCTTTCATAATTTCACGGTTCTAATCCTCTCGGGCGAGGCGGGAGCAGGTAGAACGCAACCGGGACACGGTCGAAAACAAACAAGGATATTAGAATTGTTGAACTTAATTATAGCCTGTAATGAGCTTGTTCAAATAATTTTATGGATTTTAAAAATGAAGGGGGGCGATCAAAATAAACAACTGTTAGGATCCATTATAACTTCCCATTGCAATCCCATCCGAGTTAATGGCTTTTTGTGATAGTTATGAATGTCTTGTGTTCCTTTCACCGAAACGTTTTGTGCTGGTAAAAATTCAATTTATTAGTGGTGATGATGTTAATGAAACTTTGTTGTTGGCCGTCCGTGAAACGTCGGGTTTACTATATTGATGATTTTTGTTAATTGGGGTGATTTATACAGTTCTTGATTGGCCCGATTTCGGGATTGAATCGATAAAACTTCCCACGTGAATACGTTGAGAGAATATTCATTTGAAGCGGATAATTATTAGTTATAGACTTACGTAGGAGTTAATTTGTATTGAATTATCAACCTCTTAATGAATGTTATTGGAGGAGTACTCAACAAACTTCGCAAAATGTGCGTGAGACCACATGATTCGACATTTTAGCGCACAGGTTCTTGCATGGGAAAAGCGTGTTATCAATTTGCCAGAATGTCTGTAATTATCGGTGTTTTTACCGAAAATTGTCTCAAACGCTTAGGTTCGACTCACTGATGAAGAATACATTTTTTGGCGCTCTCGTCCCTCGGTACAGAGCTGCTTATCGATTTGCCCAAATGTCAGTAATTTTTGGCTGAAAATGGTCATAAACGATTTGGTTCGACTCACTGATCAAGAATCCGTGGTCGAAATTCATTCTGTAGGCACGATAACTCTCGAACGGAATGAGCTAGAGAGTTGAAATTTTCAGAGTGGGTTTGGGGGATAAATATCTCGGCTAAGTTCGTTATTGGGCAAAATCGGACAAATGGTTTCGAAGTAACAAAAAAAAATTTTTTTTTTTACAAAACAAATTCCAAATTAAATTTTTTTTAATAAGCAGTTTTATCATAAGAATCCATTCATATCATTTTAACTCTAACAAGCTAATACTTTCGGAGATATGATTTTTCAAAATTTCAACGTAAATCGTATTTCTACGTTTTCACAGAATGATAGAATTATTATGTGGGTATTCTATGAATTGTTATAATGTCAACTTATTCTCTTGAGACATGACGTTGTTTCATTCGAGCAATCGTATAAATATGAGAATGATAATATAATATCATACTTTTTGTTGGTTTATATTTTCATGCCGATGGTCAATCCATATGATGATGGGAATGGTAATGGTAAGTTAATAATATTGAGTTCAGAATATCTCCAGTAAAAACAAAACTGGAATATTGTAGATTTGAGGAAAGATATATATTATCGTTCATCATATAATTGAGGAATGAATATCTCGGATGAGTTCGTTGTTGGGTAGAATTCGTCCATTGGTTTTGGATTGATAATTTTTGGCACTCTTGTTGAATTTAAATTCTTCTATGATGTTTGAATTCAATTTCTGCTAAGATGAAGTTCTAAATTTCAATAATGAATTGTACTTCTATGTTTTCACTGAATGCCATAATTATTCTATCTAAGCTTTATTATATGATCTGTGTACTCGTACATTTCATCCTGTTTTATATGAGAGAGTCAAATTCATTTCAGCTATTTTAATTTGGTTTCTTCCATGGTGCAGTTCTCATTCTCAGATTGCTCATTCAATCTAGATAAATGAACTATTATTTGAATTGAATTTCCTTTATGATGCAGTTCTATCATAAGAATAAATTGATATAATTCTCAACTCTGAGAAACCAATACTTTCGGAGATATAATTTGTCTGTTTGAACTAGAGCGCCAGAAAGCTCCTGTCCACAGGGCTTGTTATTTAATTTTATGAATATTTTTCAGAGTTCAGGAGAGAAAACCCAGAAAGAAACCATTTAATAATCAATATACCTCTCAGTATCCTTGAATATTCCCTGATCCAAAGTATATCAATTATTCCAAGTCTTTAAGGTGCTGCATTTCAAATATCTGGAAACGACCCTGAAGCCGTGAACTGAAGATGAAACCTGTCTTGAGACATAATCAATTTGGCATTGCCAATTCAATTCAATTCACTATATTTATAGATTCCGAGGAATTTGACATTATTATCCAATTTATATATCTGATCATTCAATTTGATGTTACTTGGGTCTCTATTCTTGACTGGATGAAATGAAACATCATCACATTGGTCTCTTCGCTATTCAATATTATATTATTACTGCTTTATAGAATTGAAAGTAAAGCATGTGTCTATGGAGATGATAGCCCTATATATTAAGGGCTCTGTAGCGGTCTTCGAACATCTGAAGTTCTGAATAATCAAGGCTTGGATTGGCCGAACCTGGTTTTGAAAGAGACCCTCCTGGCCTTACGAGCAACGATATTTTCCTTTTTGAATTCAAATATTGAAGGGATTTCTGAGAACAAGAGTGAATATCTTCGAAAACTAGCGGAGGCGATACTATTTCAAGAGATTCATACGAATAATTGTGAGAGGGGAATTTTGAAATATTATGTATTATTTTTAATCTGTTCGTTTTTCTCTTCTTGTCTTTAAATTTTTCAGGTTGAGTTTTGGGTACCTTGGAGAAATCTCTCCGTTTTTTGACGAAGGAATCAATATTGAAGAAAGAAATGCCTATCAATATTTTTAAATTTCAGCTAATTTCAGCTAATTTTGTAAAAAAATTCAGGCAATGGTCACCCATCCAGCTAGTGAACTCGCCCAAGCCTGCTCGCATCTCTAAAAATAGAGATCCGATCGTATTCAAACTTGAAAGTAGAATTAGGTTTCGAAGGCTCTCACAAAATTTCAGCGATGTCGGACGAATAGTTTGATATATGGAATTTTTTTCAATGATTTTTTGTTTATTTTCTAGTGATACGATCATCACGAAATTTAGCCAGAATGTTTGCGTCGGCATTCTACAACTATAGTAACCATGTTTGAATTGTATCGGCTCTGTAGTTTTTGAGGAAATAAGAAGTAAAAATTTTTTCTAGATGAAGTATGATCATAAGAATCCACTGATGTCATTCTCAATTCTAAGAAACTAATTCTTTCGGAGATATGATTTTTTTCAAAATTTCAATAATTATTCTCAATTCTATATAATTTCATAGAATACTCTAATTATAATTTCCTGATGTATATAAATCCAACATGAAATGAGTCATAGACCTACGTTTTGAATTTAATCACGAAAATTCTTGAGAATTGAGGCGCAGAAGCCAAATTGAAAAAGTGGTAAAGCCCTGTGGACAGGAGCTTTAACGCTCTTGTTCAATCTTTGACAAATCATAACTCCGAATGTTTTCGTTGGGAATTGGGAATGATATCAATAGATATCAATAGATTCTTATTTAATTTATTTTATTTTACGATGCAGTTCTATCATAAGATTCCATTGATATAATTCCCAACTCTGAGAAACCAATACTTTCAAGATATAATTTGTCAAAGTTTGAACAATAGCGCCAAAGCTCCTGGCTTCCCACATTTTTTAGGCAACATTGCTCTATAAATTGCTTCTGACAAATATCAATTTGCAATTTCAAAACAATAAAATAATTTTTTTATTTTATATATAATTTTCAGAGCTTGGGAGAGAAAAGACCAGAAAGGAAGCATTTATTAATTAATTATCCTGATCAAGATGGCCGAGTCTAAAAAAGAGGTAGTATCTCCTTCGAAGAGGTGTCATCGGTCTCGTCCTCGATGAAATCAGAAGATTGAAATAGCCAGCCAGTTATTATCCGCACCGGAACCGAGAACTAGTTCATTGATTTGTCGTGTGTAGAATTGATTATTTCAGCGGTAAAATCCGATTCGCCGTAGCTGTAACGAGGCATTGTCGATGGGTAGTTAGAGTCAACGTCGACGACAAAAAACGGCGTAGCGGCCGCCTCGAACTTGGGAGAAATTCAGCCGTGACGAACGGTCAACAGACTCGCTTCAATTAGGAAGTCGTCTCAGCTGGTAACGCAACAACGAACAGACAGATATCGTGTTTTATGGACGAATTTCCAATAATATTTTTTTTATTCGTCAATTAAGAACTGGTAGCGCGTTCCGCGTAGACCGCTCCGGCGATTGTCGAGCTAAAAAAAAATTAATTATTGGTTTTCGATTGGTTTTTTCGACGCCGAATCGCTCCGGGTTCAGGAACTGTGTTTCCTGAGGGTTCACACTCGAATGCTTAACAAATAGACTGATAATAACTAGACGGGAGTCATCTTCGGTTGCTATTTCAACCGCGTGTTTGTCGCGCTTGTTCACCTGAACATAGTGCCTATCAATTTGCCAAAATTTCTCGAATTTTTGGCCGAGAATGGCATCATACGATTACTTTCGAATCCGAGATCAAACTTAATTTTGCCCGGTTAGTTCTTTCGGCAAGATTACTCTCGAACGTAATGAGTAAGAGAGTTGAAATTTTCAGGGTATGTTATAGGGGTTCACACGAGAGGGAGATTTTTCGCGTCTCGTCTCGGCAAAGCGAGACGAGACAAGACAAGAAGTTTTGAAAAATATTATAGGCGATACCGAGACCATCATACAGTGCAACCCAAGGGTCTCGTTTTTGGTGTCGTTAAATTTTTTTTATGACGGTTTTATTCGAAAAATTTGAAAAAAACTACATAGACATCAATATATTTTACAAACTATCAAGTGTTGTGACTATCAGTGAAATATATTACCGTAAATTAAAATAATTTTTGTACATTTTTATTTCAACTTGTTAGATGTTCTTATGAATTCTTGTCATAAATACATATCCTGGCAGATTTTTGTCTTTTAGATTTGAATGTGTTTTTTTTAAGATCGATTTTTGGCGCTCTTGTTCCTCGGAAATGGGTGCTTATCAATTCGCCAGAATGTCTGTGATTTTCGAATTTTTCGCTGAAAATGGTATCAAACGATTTGTTTCAACTCAATGATGAAGAAACCGTGGTCGAAATCGATTCGGTCCGGCCGCCTGTCCGTTAACACGATAACTCTCGAACGAAAGGAGTTAGAGGATTGAGATTTGCAGGGTAGGTTTGGAGCGTAAATATCTCGGACGAGTACGGTAACGGGCTAAATCCATCGAGCGGTTTCGGAGTTATGACCGTTTTTAGTAAAGACATTTTTTATGAATATTTCAAAACCGGTAAGGTTAGGTTAGGTTAGGTAAGGTTAGGTTAGGTTAGGTTAGGTTAGCTTAATTTGAAACTTCATCTCAAAAAAATGGGTTCAAGCCCTGTGGACAGGAGCTTTCTGGCGCTCTAGTTCAAACAGACAAATTATATCTCCGAAAGTATTGGTTTCTCAGAGTTGAGAATTATATCAATGTATTCTTATGATAGAACTGCATCATAAAGGAAATTCAATTCAAATAATAGTTTATTTATCAAGATTAACTGAGCAATCTGAGAATGAGAACTGCACCATGGAAGAAACCAAATTAAAATAGCTGAAATGAATTTGACTCTCTCTTATAGAACAGGATGAAATGTACTAGTATGAACACAGATCATATAATAAAACTTAGATAGAATAATTATAGCATTCTGTGAAAACATAGAAGTACGATTCATTATTGAAATTTAGATCTTCATCTTAGCAGAAATTGAATTCAAACATCATAGAAGAATTTAAAGTCAACAAGAGTGCCAAAAATTATCAATCCAAAACCAATAGACGAATTCTACCCAACAACGAACTCATCCGAGATATTTATTCCTCAATTCCAGTTTTGTTTTTAGTGGAGATATTCTGAACTCAATATTATTAACTTACCATTACCATTCCCATCATCATATGGATTGACCATCGGCATGAAAATATCAACCAACAAAAACTATGGTATTATATTATAATTCTCATATTTATACGATTGCTGGAATGAATGACAATGTTATTAACTTACCATTACCATTCCCATCATCATGTGGATTGACCATCGGCATGAAAATATCAACCAACAAAAAGTATGATAATATTATAATTCTCGTATTGATACCATTACTGGAGTGAATGACAATGAGACAACGTCAAAGTTGACGTTATAACAATTCATAGAATAGCCACAGAATAATTCTATCATTGAAATTTTGAAAAATCATATCTCCGAAAGTATTAGTTTGTTAGAGTTAAAAATGATATGAATGGATTCTTATGGTGAAACTACTTATTAAAAAAAAATTTAATTTGGAATTTGTTCTGTAAAAAAAAATTTTTTTTTTGTTACTCCGAAACCATCTGTCCGATTTTGCCCAATAACGAACTTAGCCGAGATATTTATCCCCCAAACCTACTCTGAAAATTTCAACTGTCTAGCTCATTCCGTTCGAGAGTTATCGTGCCTACGGCCGGACGGCCGGACCGGCCGGACAGAATGAATTTCGACCACGGATTCTTGATCAGTGAGTCGAACCAAATCGTTTAAGACCATTTTCATCGAAAAATTCGAAAATTAAAGACATTTGGGCAAATTGATAAGCACTCAGTTCCGAGGAACTAGAGCGCCAAAAAAATTGAATTCAAAATTTGTAATGTAAAAAAAATATTTTTTTTGTTACTCCGAAACCATCTGTCCGATTTTGCCCAATAACGAACTTAGCCGAGATATTTATCCCCCAAACATACTCTGAACATTTCAACTGTCTAGCTCATTTCGTTCGAGAGTTATCGTGTTAACGGACGGCCGGACAGAATTGATTTGGAGCACGGATTCATGATCAGTGAGTCGAATCAAATCGTTTGATACCATTTTCAGCCGAAAATTACAGACATCTGGGCAAATTGATAAGCACTCTGTTCCGAGGAATAAGAGCGCCAAAAAGGTTAAATGAGATGAGAGGCGCAAGGAAGAAATTTCGTACCTTCTGAAAGAATCAACAGTTATATCTTTAAATAGTTCCTTTCTGGGTTTTATATCACAAACTCTGCATTATATCTATAAGATAAAAAATTTCCTTTAATGATAACTTGAGACTCAAGAGTTATATAATTTAGAAGCACCGTATAGCGCCTCTCTGATTCTATTCCACCTGACTCCCTGACAGTCTCCATCTAAGAGGTTCTCATTCCCCAGAAGCACCAAAAAGACACTCAATTACCTTCGAACGAATAAAAGTACCAACATACCAACATCGCGACGACATATCGTATACTCAATGGTTGTGGAATTAGCCGGACCATCGCGTATCTCGTCCCCCAAAAGACCTTTCTAGCCTAATATCTCGGCCGGTCTGCATTCCGCAATAAAAAAGCTTTTAGGTATTGTCATGACTAACAAGATTAGGTCTACAACAGGGACGCGTGCCGTACTATCAGTGTCCCCATGGGAGATTGGTCAAATTCCCAAACCGGTTAGGCACTTGAAATATGACAAAGAGGGGTTTTATTAAATTTAAATGTATTTATTCAGAAGGTTGGTATCGTCGTCGACCATAAAACGTTAGTTTGTATGGTTGTTCCTTGACCCAAGTCGCTGCTGATTTATTGTTTTCATTAGGGCGTAATGGAATCATCATATCAGTGGTACTTTGCGGTCAATAAGGAATATCGGTATCATAAGTGGATTTTTAATTTTTAGGTAGATTTCATTGCTTTATTTTTTATAATTTGTGTTCGATGAATCATGTGAGTTGAGGCTTTTATAGTGTTTTCAGGTTTGATTGAAATTAATTCATTTAATTATCTCCGTGATTTAATGGTTTGGTACCAGAAATATGTAAATGGTTCAATTAGAAGATTCATTTTCATTTAGGACAAAGAAAAATTACGTACGATTTAAACTTTTATTGGCGCTCTTGTTCCACGGAACAGTGTGCTTATCAATTTGCCCAAATGTCTGTTATTTTCAATCAAGAATCTATGGTCAAAATCGATTCTGTCCGGCAGTTAACACGATAACTCTCGAACGGAATGAGCTAGGCAATTTAAATTTTCAGAGTAGATTCGAAGGATAAATATCTCAGTTAAGTTCGTTATTGGGCAAAATCGGCTTGATGGTTTCGGAGTAACGAAAAAAAAATATTTTTTTTACATTACAACTTTTGTATTCAATTTTGTTTTAAGATGCAATTTTATCATAAGAAGCCAATTTTATCATTTTCAACTCTAGCAACCTAATACTTTCGGAGATATGATTTTCAAAATCCAATAATACATCGCAGTTCTATGTATTCACTGTCTGTGTTCACTGTTCATAAATGTCATCTTATCTAGCTATTAGAGTCATGTCAATTCATAATTTGAAAAACAAGTATCCGATTCTCGAATTTGTGAATATATACAAGACTGTTTTGAAACCGAAAATAATATTGATTCGTTATGCATATTGAATAATTTACGTATAAATTCGGGATGATGTTTTAGAAGATTTAGAACTGGATCATTTTAATGATGTAGTTTATGAAGGCAATAGGAAAGAAGAACATAATGGAATCATCAAATCAAATTACTGTTCGTTGACCACTGAGGTTAATATTACATTTTACTTCCTTAAGTAGTAAGACATTTTCCTATAAACAGCATTTTCATAATGTTGCTAGTTTATATATTTTGAACTATTGAAATAATTTGTTCGTAAGCCTCTACCTACTCAAATATCAAGAATAAATGGACAATATGCTATGATTGTATCCAGCCTTGCTCTAGACATTTCGATGATACTTTCCTTAGGTAATTCGAGTTGTGAAAACTATGCACCGAGTGTAAGTTGCAATAACCCATTCCACGAGGTTGAATCATTGCAGATAGCTGTAAATCATAATATTTAATTTTTCGTTTGAAAAACTTACAGCTGCTTATATTACAGCTGCTAAAATAGGGGTTATTCAATAATTATATAAAACCTCTAATTGGAAAAGCCCAGTACCATGAGGAAACTTGCAAAATGAAGAAAAAGATTAACGAAGCAAGTATCTATTGCGCTTTTCTGGCTGGAGATTGAGGTAATCACAAAGTAGCACCTGACATGATCCGACAAAGAAAATTGCTACCCACAGTAGTCGCAGTCGAATGAATGAACCATTATGCTAAATGGCCGTTGTCGACAATTTTGTTCTAATCAAATGTGATCATCATTTATCCTTTATTATATAAGCGAGTTTGATATTATCTCTTTTCATATTTCTCATTTCTTCATTTAATGGTTTAATAATTGTGAGAAATGTTGTAGATTTCGATGTGTTTATTTCTCCATTTGATGTCTATTTCTTGTCATTAGGAAACATGCCAAATCTTTACAGCGGTATTCCGACACATACACGGTATCAAAAAAAAAGGTTGCCTCGTTGTTAGGATAGGATGAACACCAAAGAATTCGAGGAGAGTAATGAGGTGAAGTCAGGAGCTTTTGCGCTCGTGTGCTATTGTCTATTCACGCCACACACACGATATACAGTATGAATCACCAAGCCGTCTTTTTCTACTGAACACAGAATGTAATTTTGCAAATTGCTCAATTGGTTTTGACCATATTTGGCTAAATTTATTGAAAAAGGAGTTGGATCTTGGAAATTTCTATGCAAAGTAAAACTATGGTAGCTATGATTTTCAAATACTGTCAATGTGATTATTCTTGAATTTCACAATAACTATCAACAAAATAATTCTAAAGATTTTCATTAAGCGTCTGAAGAAGGAGTCTGATATAGACTCCGAAACGTTACGATATAGTTGTTTCTTCGTTGATGTTGTTTCGTTGTTGTTTGTTAGGCAATATTGTTCAATTGATTGCTTCTGACAAATATCTTGTGTTTCTTACGCAGAAGCAAATCACAAAATAATTAATTTTTATTTTATAGATATTTTTCAGAGTTTGGGAGAGAAAACCCAGAAAAAAAACCTTTTAATAATGAGTATACCTCCCACGGTATCCTTTAATGATTACTTAACATCTATTAAAGACATACGTTTATATATGAAAGATCCTTTCCTAAAATGAATATCTATACAGGGTGTCCCAAAAATACCACGCGAAAGTGACACTGGAGATAGATTGGCATTAGGTCTATCAGATAGCATCAACAAGACCTCAGTAAAAGTCCGCTGGTTTTCGAGATATCACCACTGTTGCGTCCCAAGACTTCACATGTTTTGAAGCGCTCATTTGTATTTCTAAACAAAGCAGCTCGCTTGTAAAACTTAAATGTTTTGGGTTAACTGGTTTATTTTTGCATGGGTGGTCTCACCCTTGAAATTAATATTTTCCACGGAAAGATAATTGCAAGTAAAATATCTTGTAATACTTCAACCCTTGTAGAAGTATTTATGACCTATTTCCTGTGAAATATTGATAAAATGCATACAACAACTAACACATTGCCAGAGCTGTGAGTCCTTTGTCTAGATTCTAACCCATACAAAAAATCTAGAATTTTCCGATTAGATCGCCACGGCTTTGGCTATTCTCTAAATCGAGGGCGTAGATTCCGAATCTGTAATTAGTTTTTCCGTATCTCGATTAATTTTGGTAATATGGCGAAAACTCCGACTGATTAGTCCATTTTCCGGAGGTAGAGCCAGAAATTGCGACTTTCTTCGTCATTGCTCCGAAACTAATCGAGATACGGAAAATCTAATTACAGATTCGTGATCTGCGTACCCGGTTTAGTGAATAACCAAAGCCGCGTCGACCTAATCAGAAAATTGTAGATTTTTGTATGTGTTGGATACTAGAGAAAACTTTTTGGCGTTTGACGGATTCGCTCATTACCTAATATTTTCCGAACGGATAGAGATACAGAAAAAATAGATACATAAATCTAAACGTCGTCCACCGACCAATCATCGGGGAAAATTTGGATATCGAGATGTGAAATTCATAGATTTCGGACGGGAAAGAAGAATTTTCCTTCGATTCCGGGTCAAAAATATTTCTAAGTGCTGACCCAAAAAATTTTTTTCATGGTATATCGATACGGAGCTCGTGTCTAATTAAATCGAGGTCGCTGATTACGAATATGTAATTGGTTTTTCCCTAAGTGGCGTACTTTGGGAAAATTTTCACTTAAAGTGAAAAAATTGACGAAAATAGGTCAATTTTGGAACTTTCCACGGCCCAAAAAAATCGGAGTAGGGTGTTGCTGATTTTTAACGTCATATTTGGATCCTTTATCTATCGAATCATCTGAACAGTAAATGTCCAGGTCGTACGCTTTGGAAATTATGATTTTTTTTCCCGAGGGTCTATTTTTCGGAAAATTATTTCCGCGATATTTCCTCGGAAAATTTTTGTAATAAATATCTGATGGTAGATTCGGAATCTACGGCCCCGAATTTATAAGAATGAGTACCCGTTCCATAGTTTTGCGTCAAAAAATTTTTCTCGAAAAATGGGATTTTTTTTAAGGCTAATGTATTAAAAAATTGCCAAAATTCGACCGGTCTCCGATTTCGATGCAAATTACGTCATTTACTAATTCGGGACCGTAGATTACGAATATATGATCGGATTTTTCATTAGAGAATTTTCCGCGGAAATACCGCGAAATGAATTTTCCGAAAAACAGACCCTTGGGAAAAAAATCATAATTTCCGAATAGTACGGCCTGGACATTTTTTGTTTGGATTATTCAGTAGATAAAGGATCCATATATGAGGGCAAAAATCAACAACACCTTACTCCGATTTTTTTGGGCGGTGTGAACTTCCAAAATTGACCTATTTTCGTCCATTTTTTCACTCGAAGTGAAAATTTTTCCAAAGTACGCCACTTAGGGAAAAACTAATTGCATATTCGTGATCAGCGACCTCGATTTAACTAGACACGAGCTCCGTATCGATATACCATGAAAAAAATGTTTTGGGTCGGCACTTGGAAATATTTTTGACCCGGAATCGAAGGAAAATTCTTCTTTCCCGTCCGAAATCTATGATTTTCACATCTCGATATCCAAATTTTCCCCGATGATTGGTGGACGGTGGACGACGTTTAGATTTATGTATCTATTTCCTATGTATCTCTATCCGTTTGGAAAATATTAGGAAATGAGTAAATCCGTCAAACGCCAAAAAGTTTTCTCTAGTATCTAACCCAGGGGTCACCAATTAGTTTCATTGGAGGTCCGTTCACAAAATCTGTATATCTGTCGCGGGTCGTTGATAGCATTATGATGGCATAAGAATTTGACTAGCAGCTAAATCCAATATCTATAATTAGTTAAGTGGCATCCGTTTTTATGGTTGTGAATTCTATTTTTTCTTGAAAAATAATCTCAATTATCGCAAGGTCATAACGAATGAATAATCTTCTAAAAAATCGTGTATTTCTAGAACGATCGATGCATAATATAGACAAAATATATTGGTAATTATAGTGGAAAGTGGAAACTCTTCATATTCAATTGCTTTCTGTGGATGTTTGAAAAAGTCGAGTCGTATATAAAACTTCATTCAAAAAATACAACGAAACCAAAAACGAGACTCTCTTGTGTTGTATGTGGTCTCGCATCGCCTATAATATTTTTGAAAACGTCTCGTCTCGTCTCGTCTCGCTTTTACGATACGAGAACGAGACGAGACGAGAAAAATCTCGCTCTTGCGTGAAGCCCTATCTAGCGCACAAGGGCGCAGAAAGTAACATTCGATCGTCTATAAGCTGATCAATTTTAACACCAAATTCTCGTTCCTACAAACTCAATAAAAATTCCATATCCGACATCACACATCAGAAAACACACCCACCAACTAGCGAGAATACTTTCCAATCACCCGCAAACCACTAATTATCGACAAGCAGTAATAACACCCCTACACAGCTCAGCATGATTATCTGAAATTACTCGGACGTTTAAATGTACTCAATTGAATAAAACGAAACTCGGCCCTAGTCTGGAGAATGGCAAACCTAATTAACTTTTCAGTTCCAAAACGAGGAAACAATCGCGTGACAACACACACTTCGAACGGTAAACTAACAAGGTAATGCTAATTTTATTAGGTTTCCAATTTTCGAAGACATTAAGTTCTGAATTGCCCTCGGTCTGCCATAAAAAGTTCTGTTACAATTCTGCCTCGAACCGAGTTTAATTTGCGAATCTCGGATCACGCGACAGCGGCCATATTTCATTTTGTCTTTCGTTCTGGTATAATATGACATTATTGTCCTAATGGCAGCTTCGTACTAGGCTTCGGAAAACCGAATGGTTGTTTTGAGAAGCTGAGTTCACAACTTAAATATTCATCAAGATCAAGAGATTGAATTTTGTTGCTCCCACTTGGATGGACGACTGTTGTATAAAGGGTTTTCCAATAAGAGGTGTTATTTTGAATAGCCCGTTATTTCGGTAGATGTCACTTTTGAAGCTGTCATTTTTTGACATTTGACAAGCACAAACTACCCCATTAATAAATGAGTTCAAGCCCTGTGGACAGGAGCTTTCTGGCGTTCTAGTTCAAACACACAAATTATATCTCCAAAAGTATTGGTTTCTCAGAGTTGGGATTTATATCAATGTATTCATATGATAGAACTGCATCATAAAGGAAATTCAATTTAAATAATAGTTTATTTATCAAGATTAAATGAGCAATCATGAGAATGAGAACTGCACCATGGAAGAAATCAAATTAAATCTGGCCAATTTTGCCCAATAACGAACTTAGCCGAGATATTCATCTCCCTAAACTACTCTGAAAATTTCAACTACCTACCTCATTCCGTTCGAGAGTTATATCTATGTCTATGGATGAAAAGCAGTCTCACTACTCTCAGATCTCTTATACTTCATGTTCCGTTCCGAAATGTAAGAATTTTCTGAGAAAACCTAATTTCGGAGCAAACAAACTGAGATTTTTCTCACTTCCCTCACAATTCTTCGATTGAATAGATAATGTCATGTCTCAGGAACATCATTCGACATTATGACAATTCATACATAGAATAATATCATTCTGTGACAACGTTGAAATACGATTTATTATTGAAATTTTGAAAAATCATATCTCCGAAAGTATTAGCTTGTTAGAGTTAAAAATGATATCATTGGATTCTTATGGTAAAACAGCTTATTGAAAAAAATTTAATTTGGAATTTGCCTTGTAAAAAAAATTTTTTTTTTGTTACTCCGAAACCATCTGTCCGATTTTGCCCAATAACGAACTTAGCCGAGATATTTATCTCCCAAACCTACTCTCAAAATTTCAACTGTCTAGCTCATTCCGTTCGAGAGTTATCGTGCCTACGGCCGGCCGGACAGAATTAATTTCGACCACGGATTCTTGATCAGTGAGTCGAACCAAATCGTTTAAGACCATTTTCATCGAAAAATTCAAAAATTACAGACATTTGGGCAAATTGATAAGCACTCAGTTCCGAGGAACTAGAGCGCCAAAAATGGAACGATACACGCTTCAAGAACGCATTGAAATTATTAAAATTCACTATAAAAATGGTGAAAATTTGGCAGTAAAACTCGAACATTTTTGGGTCGTTGTGAAGCACCTTGTCGGACCGCAATAAAGAAATTGGTGGAAAAATTCGAGCTGTTGGGACAAGTTAGTTATGTGAAGAATGAAACCCGTGCACGTCGCTCAAGAACAGCCGAGAATATTGCTGCTGTAGCCGAAAGTGTTGAAGAAAACCCAGGTTTGTCCATTCCTCGTCGTTCTTTGGAATTAGGCGTTCCACAAACGTCATTACACCGTATTTTGCATAAAGATTTGGGTCTTAAGGCTTATAAAGTTCAGTTAACACAAGAACTCAAGCACAGTTGGAAAATTTTCGATGCTTTTTCGCCCCAAAAATTTGGCTTCGGCCCTTCCCTGCCTTTTGGCCATACAACAATTTGCCGATTTATTCGAAAATATCCTTTTGAATTCACCAGGATCATAATGGAGTCATAGGCAACGAAACTCGTGTGATCCTGTCGCCGATAGAAATCTTCAAATGTGGTCATAACGAAAATCTAAAGAAACACAAGACGGGCAGTCTCGTCCGGGTTGATCTTACCGATTAAACAGCTGTGTGCCATTCGAATCCTTATCTGATTTGGGACTCCCAAAGGCGGTGGGTCAGGATGGAGAGATATACCTGACGGACTTACCGTTAGAATTTATAATCGTCCCGTGTTAATCACATGTTCACAAATTAACTCGTTAAATGTATTTGGACACTTTCCTGTTCTAACCGAGGATTTATTGCTAATTCTCGTGTTTTCTAATAAAGACGAAACTTAAAGGCCTAATAAATTTCACATAAACGTTGAAAGGAAGTTTCATTGTCTAGATGTGAAGCACATTGCTGATTAATTTTTCTTTCTGATGATTCTGTTGAATGAAGTTTATCATTTCATGATGGAATCTCAAACTTTTTTCAACGCCTTCAACAATCCATGCACAAGAAATTTGGCAAGAATGTTAGATAGTTTTACCCCCACGCATGTCACGAAACGAAAAAGAAAATATAGGTTAAGAATGATTCACAGAGTGCTTATCAATTCGTCCAGATGTCTGTAATTTTCGAATCTTTTGATGAAAATGGTCTTAAAAGATTTGGTTCGACTCACTGATCAAGAATTCGTGGTTAAAATTGATTATGTCCGGCTGGCCCGGTCGTTAACACGATAACTCTCGAACGGAATGAGCTGGACAGTTGAAATTTTCAGAGTATGTTTGGGACAGAAACAACTCGGTTAATTTCGTTATTGGTTACGGAGTAACCAATACAATTACATTACAAATTTCATACTCAAATTTTTTAAGATGCAATTTCACTATGAGAATCCATTGACATCATTTTCAATTCTAACAAGCTAATGTTTTCGGAGATATGATTTTTCAAAATTTCGATAATACATCATACTTCTATGTTTCCACAGAATGCGAATTCCATCTGTATATGTTCTATCTGTGTTCACTGTTCATCCATGTCATCTTATCTACCAGACTAGTCAAATTTATTTATGTTCTAGAAGACAAAGTACAATTGAACGCAATAGGATATTATATATCTATATGCCCTTGGATAATCCATATGATGATGGAAATACATACTTTGGTAAGTTAATTAAATTGGGTTCAGAATATCTCTACTAAAAACAAAACTGGAATATTGGCTAAGTTTCAATCGATATATTATAATTTTCAGAGTAGATTTGAGGAATGAATATCTCGGATAAGTTCGATATTTAATTTTAATTTAGTTTTTTTTATGATGCAGTTCTATTATAAGAATCCATTGATATCATTCAAAAGTCTGAGAAACCAATACTTTCGGAGATATGATTTGTCAAAGTTTGAACAAGAACGCCAAAGCTCCTGTCGACAGGGCTTTCCCACTTCATATTTTTACGGTTTATTGTATAAGAAGGAGATTACACGGTCAATCTGCTATCAATCTGACATTGATCTTGCCATCAATCCGGACCATCAGTTCATCAGTGTACGCGTATACAATCAGTTTCCTGACATTAATCCATGATTGATGTCAGATTGAACTGATGCCAGATTGACCGTGAAACCTCCGCCTTAAATATTTGTTCATCGAGTGCAAGTGAAGTTTTCTGGTGTAAAAGTAGTGATTAGTTTATGCATGTTATTTATTGCTTCAGCGCAAATTCGGTGAATAAGTGTGTCTAGTTAAGCCTAATTTGAAAATAAAATGGGTCTTTTCTATAAATCGCCAATACTAGACTCCTTCCTAAAATTCTATTAATTTACAAGAGGGCGAATGTGGTATGATTTATTCACACCAAACGCAGACACGATTACAAAAAAACTTCCAAAATTGTATCAAAATGTAGTTCTAGTTCAATTCTTTCGAATGCTCCTTGATATATTTCGATACCTTCTGTTCCTCCAAGAAAAACTCCCGATTAAAGACGTCAAAATTAGAATAATAAGAAACAATAAACCCATGACAAGCTATATTTCGTCATAGAAATGACAAACATTAATTCAGCGATACGAGAAACTGTAAAAATTGGTTCAAGCACTGAGGTGAAGGCAGTGCTTGTTTTTTTTGTAATTTTTAAAAAAATTTTAGGGGTTCTCACAAAATTTTACACACGTCTTTATATCGATATTCTACAACCAGTTAGCAAGCTTCAATTCAATCGAATCTATATTTTTTCAGTTATCGGGGAAATGATACTCCAGGTCGGTATAAATCTGAAACCGTTGGACCGATTATGCCCAAAAACGAACGTAACTCTTCCATTCGAATGCGCAACCTACCCTGAAAATTGCAATTCCCTATTTCCTTTCTTTCGAAAGTTATGGAGGCAATGGTCAACCATCCAGCTACTGAACTCACACAAGGCTGCTCGGATCTCCATCAATATAGATCCAATCGTGTTCAAACTTGGAACTTGGCAGTAGATTTAGGTTTTGAAGGCTCCGCAGAATTCAGCGATGTCAGATGAAGAGTTACTGATATACAGAAATTTTTTCAATGATATTTATAAAAATTTCTAGTGATACGAATCTCACGAAATTTTGCAAGAATTTTTGCGTTGGTATTCTACAACTGATAACCATGCTCGAATTGGATCAGTTTTGTATTTTTTGAGATTGAGGAAATAACAACCAAATTTCAGATGGGTATAACTCCAAAACCGTTCGGCCGATAATGCCTATAAATGAACTGGAATGTCGTATTCAGATACAACACCTAACCTGAAAATTTCAAGTCGCTATCTCTTTCCGTTCTCTGGTGATCGTGACATACCTACATAATATTTTTATAATTTTTTTTTTATTTTCTAGTGATACAATATGGTTTGTATTCTACAACTACTTATCAAGTGTCAATTCGATCGGATTTGTATTGGTTGAAAACAAGATTATTACTCGGAAACCACTGGGCCAATTATGCCCATTAACCAACTTGTCCGTTGTATTGCGATGTGCCGCCTACCCTGAAAATTTCAAGTCGCTATCTTTTTCCGTTCTCAAGTAATCGTGGCAACGGCCGGCCGGACAGAATCAAATTTGACCTCGAATTCTTCATCAGGGAGTCGAACCCAATCGTTTGAGACCATTTTCGGCAAAAAATTCTAAAATTACAGACATCTGGCCAAAATGATAACGCGAAGTCCCCCAGAACATACGTGCAAAAATGTCATCGAAAATATAAAAAAAGTTTTATAAAATCAAGAACGGTCTGTATAAATTTCATAGTTCATCTGCAAATATGTCTTTCCTTTCGTTCCTATGGAGTTGAAGAATTTATTAAGCGAACTGTAAAAATGTTTAAACAAAGATCCAAATCGACATCGTTGGTCTAAGTTATGTTTTTAGGTCGGGATTTCCTGAGACCTAACAGGTAAAACCACCTTTTCACGTGTCGTGACTAAAATGCGTGTTTTGGTAATTGCCAACATTAATTTTATGAAGTTCTGCCAATTGTCGTTATCGGACAAAATCAATTAAGTACCATAACGTAGCTAATGAAAGATGGATAAACGATATTCGAAGTTGCCCAACGGGAAAATTGATCATTTTCGTTTAATCAAACGGGGGAGGTTTAGCCAAGGGACGTACACATGTTCTAATGATGACTTTCGATGTTTCAGGTGGTTGTTAAATCTATGATGGAATAGTATATTCTAAAACAAGTTGCAGAATGGGCTCCAATTAAAACACGAGTGCGGAGTTATTTACGCAGAAGCAAATCACAAAATAATAATTTTTTTATTTTATAGGTATTTTTCAGAGTTTGGGAGAGAAATCCAGAAAGAACCATTTAATAATACATAAAACATCCTGTACAGTTAGGACATATTTCGAACACTGCTTTAGACTCAACAAAATGTCCTACATCTGTACTGAAATCTTGTACAATCGTTCGTGAAACACCCTGTATAAGGGAAAATATATTATACTCAATAATGATCTAACCTAGGGCTTCACACGAGACGAGAGTGGGCGAGAGTATAAAAAATCTCGTCTCGCTCTCGCCAATTCCCAAAAAATTAAGTCTCCTTCTCGTCTCGTTATCAGTTGTCTCGTCTCGTCTCGCTTAATTCTGAATAACGATTATAAATATTATAATATATAAGCGAAATGGTATACAGTAACGAATAATTTTGTTAAGCTATATTTATTACGCTCTTATACAAAAATATTTGTACATGTACATATTATTTTTAATTTTAAACACAGATAATTTCAACTTTTAAATTACTCGATGACCAAGATTTCAAATATAATTACGCTCGCATCACGTCATTTTCAATGATGTATGTGTTTTTTGGCGCTCAAGTTCCTCGGAACTGAGTGCTTATCAATTTGACCAAATGTCTGTAATTTTCGAATATTTCGATGAAAATGGTCTTAAATGATTTGGTTCGACTCACTGATCAAGAATCCGTGGTCGAAATTCATTCTGTCCGGCCGGTCCGGCTGATCGGGCCGGCCGGCCGTCCGGCCGTAGGCACGATAACTCTCGAACGGAGTGAGCTAGAGAGTTAAAATTTTCAGAGTAGGTTTGGGGGATGAATATCTCGGCTAAGTTCGTTACTGAGCAAAATCGGACAGAAGGTTTCAGAGTAATAAAAAAAAATTTTTTTTTTACAGAACAAATTCCAAATTAAATTTTTTTTAATAAGCAGTTTTATCATAAGAATCCATTCATATCATTTTTAACTCTAACAAGCTAATACTTACGGAAATATGATTTTTCAAAATTTCAATGTAAATCGTATTTCACAGATTGATATAATTATTCTATGTATATTCTATGTATGAATTGTCATAAAGTCAACTTGACAGAAGGGAATATTGTAACTTCAAGAATATTGGGGTTGAAATACTCGTATTTTAGCGATGCAACGGGGACCTCACCCGAAAATGTTTGAAAATATTACGTAAATATTGAAAGCATAATTCTGTAGTTCGAGAGAGGAGAAAATTTGGTGAACGTAGATCAGGAAATTGTTGATCGATTACAAGGTAATTTATTATTACTTATCTAATAAACTATTATTTGAATTGAATTTCCTTTATGATGCAGTTCTATCATATGAATACATTGATATAATTCCCAACTCTGAGAAACCAATACCAAATATAATTTGTCTGTTTGTTTCATGATCATACCTACTGTGGAAAATAATAGTTCAACAGGTACCATTAATAAATCATTGGCCATCTTGGAAAGTGTAGGAAGAACTTTTTCATCACTCTCCACCACTGTAAAATATTTTGATTCCCATTTGCTCTCTCTAGCAGCAAATATTCTTCAAACTCAGCTTTCCAATATTTCGAAAGTTTTGTTGATGTTTTGAATAGGCTATCGATGTCGATACATTTTTTAATGAAATTGAACAATTTGGTATAATTTTCAAGGGTGTTCTTCGCGTATTCCTCATAACACTTTTCGAAACATTGAATAGCTTCATTCCACAGATGTATACAATAATTGTTCACATCTTCACTACAAGGAGCACAAGAGAATAAATTTCTCCAGATGTTCAGATAGAGACGAAATTTTCAAAGCATTGGGATTTAGGGGCAATAAAAGTTGTCCGTAGTATTGAATTCATAATGGCATCCGATTTTAATGTTGGGAATTCTATTTATTCTTGAAAAATAATCTCAGTTTTCGCAAGGTCATAACGAATTAATAATCTTCTAAAAAATCGTGTATTTCTAGAACGATCGATGCATAATATAGACAAAATATATCGGTAATTATAGCGGAAACTCTTCATATTCAATTGTTTTCTGTGGGTGTTGAAAAAAGTCGAGTAGTATATAAAACTTCATACAAAAAATTAAACGAGACCAAAAACGAGACTGTCGTGTTGCGCTGTATGTGGTCTCGGTATCGCCTATAATATTTTTGAAAACGTCTCGTCTCGTCTCGTCTCGCTTTTACGAGACGAGACGTGAAGCCCTAATCTAACTCCCAATTAACAACTCATTATTCTCACTAATCGGAAGATTACAGACATTTGGCAAAAGGATAGCATCTTGTTACGACTTGGCAAAAAGCGTTGTATTTGAATTTTTCACTCTTCTCGCTACATCCACATTACACCACTTACTGATGATTCGCCGGAGTCTAACAGGTATAGATTATCGCTTTTTTCACACGTTATCATTACCGTAATGATCGCAAATCCAATATATCCCTGATCGTATTCAACAACCTGACACAACCGCAGAAATGAAAAGTATACGAGCTGAAAACACAAACCAACAACCACCAATTACAGCCGGTACGTGATCCCAGAAATGGACTCGCAATCGTACAGCTTAAGATAGGTAATGATTCCATTTTATGCGCCCACCCTATAGATTAGCCTAATATACAGTGATACACAATAACATCGGCGTTTATCTGCCTCTATATCTACTACGAAATTAAAAAACATTTTCGTTTGTACAAATTACCCACCTACCATATTTTTTCGTAATGCCCCGAGACCACGTAGTGGAAATGGCGCCTTTTTTTTAGCCCAGGGTATACCTGGACGGGAATAATGATAGAGAGTAGATAATCATACCACTAATGATATAATAAATATTCTCATGCGTGGTAAGTAATAATTTCAGATTATTATAAACGTGATTTTACTTTCAGCAAATGGGTACATTCGAAGATATCGATTTTTTTCTATTGTGAAGCTTACTTGTTTGATTCGTTCGTTATAATTGCGATTTATTACCGTCGTCCCAGAAAGGAAATGCACGTGTAAACGAGGCGCTTTAGTTTCTCCTCGATCGGCTCTTCAATTATCGTGTACTACAGGCATACGGATTCGAATGTTGAGGAAGAACGAAACAAGAAATTGTCAAAGAAGATAAATTTCGTATAATTGCGCGTATGTTCTGTGGAACATCGCGTTATCATTCTGCCCAAATTTCTGTAATTTTCGAATTAGAGGTGAAATTTGATTCTGTTCGGCCGGCCTTCCGGTCGTTGCCACGATAACTTGAGAACGAAAAGAGATAGAAACTTGAAATTTTCAGGGTAGGTGGCGCATCCCAATGCGGCGGACAAGTTCGTTAATGCGTATAATCGGCCCAATGGTTTCGGAGTAATAATTTTGTTTTGAACCAATAAAAGTCCGATGTAATTAAAAATTGGTGAATAGTTGTAGAATATAAACCTAAGCACTTTCGTGAAATTTTGTGAGAATCGGATCGCTAGAAAGTTTAAAAAAAAATTAGTAAAAAATATTTTTTATGTCACGATAACCTGAGAGCGGAAAGAGATAGCAACATGAAATTTTCAGGTTAGGTTGAGTATCTGAAGGTGACATTTGAGTTCGTTTATAGGTATAATTGGCCCAACGGTTTCTGAGTTATACCCTTAATTTGGTTGTTATTTCCTCAATAACTCGAAAAATACAAAACCGATTAAATTCAAACATGGTGATTAGTTGTAGAATAACACCGCGAAAATTCTTGCAAAATTTCTTGAGGATCCTAAGACCAGAAATTTTTTTTTAAATCATTGAATATTATTGAAAAAAATTCTATATATCATATATGTTAACTATTCGTCCGACATCGCTGAAATTTTGCGAGAGCCTTTAGAACCTAACTCTTCTGCAAAGTTCTAAGTTTGAACACGATCGAATATATATTGTTGGAGATTCGAGCAGCCTTGTGTGAGTTCAGTAGATGGGTGACCGTTGCCTCGATAACTTTCGAACGAAAGGAGATAGGGGCTTGCAATTTTCAGGGTATGTTGAGTATCTGAATGGGAGAGAAGTTCGTTCGGTCATATCATAATCGGTCCAACGGTTCCGTAATTATACTCATCCTGGAGTATTATTTCCTCGATAACTCAAAAAATATAGACTCGATCGAATTGAAGCTTGGTAACTAGCTGTAGAATATCGATACAAAGACGTGTTTAAAATTGTGTAAGAACCGTACCATTCTTAATCGAATTTAGCATGGTAAATTTGACCCCCTTGTATTTGTGGTAAATCATACACAGGAGAAACATCAAGACCACTAGAAGTAAGAAAGTCAGAGCATACGAATAATTCGAGAAATAGAGACATACAGAAATCAAAAATAGCAAGTATGTACAATCCAAGGAGATCACATGATGGATTGGAGTAATATAAAGATTCTAATGACAGAACCTGATTATATTAAAAGAGAACTTAAGGAGTTAACTTGTATTTTATTGAACAGAGAATGCAATTTTGCCAATTGCTCAATTGGTATTGACCATATTTGGCTGAATTTATTGAGAAAGGAGGTGGAACTTGGAAATTTCTTTACAAAGTAAAACTATGTTAGCTATGATTTTCAAATACTGTCAATTTGACAATTCCCGAATCTCAGAATAACAATCAACAAAATAGTTCTGAAGATTTTTTCGTTAAGCGTCTGACGAAGGAGTCTGATATAGACTCCGAAACGTTACGATATAGTTGTTTCTTCGTTGATGTTGTTTCGTTGTTGTTTGTTAGGCAAAATTGTTCAATTGATTGCTTCTGACAAATATCTTATGTTTCTTACGCAGAAGCAAATCACAAAATAATTATTTTTTTATTTTAGAGATATTTTTCAGAGTTTGGGAGAGAAAACCCTAAAAGAAAGCATTGAATGATGAATATACCTCCCACAGTATCATTTAATGTTTACTTAAAACAGAAAAGTTGTGTTTTCTTCATCGGACCATCAGACGATAGTGTTAATCCTATAATAAATCGTCCTTTACAAAGCCAAGGAAAATCTACGTAACTCACCAAGGCATCCATTATGGTCTATCCCGTCGTGGCCAAGATCGACTAGATTACTTATGGAAAACACCGATTTGGCAGTCCGCACTTTACAGCTGTTTTCCTGACCGCGTTGCCTGGTACTCAGGTCCATTTCCACTTCACTTTCCATCTGGTCACCGCTACTAGAACGCTAATAAACGTTACCTGATCCAATTTCCGCCGATAACGACGGTGACGGCACTCATTAGCAACCTGAAATTCGAATTGTTGGTAAATTACGAAAATTCCGAAATTTTCATTAAGGATTTTATTCAAATTGTATTATTTGTGTCGTATATTTTGCGGTAATTGTCACGACCGAGACGATAAGATAACTCTCATTAGGTCGACATTTGAAATTAAAATTATAAGAGTGTCCGAGGAACGTTAGTGGTATCCCGTATTGATAACAGTAATTGAATATATAAGATAATACCTAGAATTATATTCGTTTAAAAATAGGTGTCATTAGTTGCTAATTGATGTTTTTCAATTTCTGTTTTCTTTTTGGCGCTCTGGTTCCTCAGAACAGAGTGCTTATAAATATGCCCAAATGTCTTATTTTAGAATTTTTGGATGAAAATGGTCTTAAACGATTTGATTCGACTCACTGATCAAGAATCCGTGGTCGAAATTGATTCTGTCAGGCCTGTCCGGCCGTAGACACGATAACTCTCGAACGGAATGAGCTAAACAGTTGCAATTTTCAGAGTAGGTTTGGGAGATAAATATCTCGATCAAGTTCGTTACTGGGCAAAATCGGCCTGATGGTTTCGGAGTAACGAAAAAAAGAAATTTCTTTTACACACAAATTTGGAATTCAGCTTTTGGCGCTCGAGTTCCTCGGAACTGAGTGCTTATCAATTTGCCAAAATGTCTGTAATTTTCCAATTTTTCGATGAAAATGGTCTTAAACGAATTGGTTCGACTCACTTTTTTTTAAAAAATGGCGGGCGAAGATGACGCAAGTGAAAGTGACTCTGTTAAAAGTAGTAGAGAATATGAATTTAAATGCATCCAATGCAGAAAAAAGGTTGTGGAACCGATCAAGTGCTACAAGTGCTTAGAAAATTTCCACCCCAAATGTATGGAACAGGCTGCAAATCAGAAATCTACAACTTGCAAGCACGAAGAAGCCAATATCCACAAAATGGCGAGAGAAATTGGAGAACTACAAAAGGGTAACAATGTTATGAACATTGAAGTAACATACCTGAAGAAATTATTGGAAGAATGCCAAGAAAATAATCGAGTATTGCGTGAAAATAACAAATTGTTAAATGAAAAGGTTAGTTTCCTAGAGCATAAATATGATAAAAAAGATTATAATCAAGCTGTACAAAAAAATATAAACACCAATGTGCCAATGCAAAGTAGGCAAACATTTAACCAGCCATCTGAACTACGTCCATCGAAGACGATACCGACTAAACCGACCCAAAGTCAACGTACTGTCAACGTCATAGACAGGAATAACCCCAAAACAACGTCAACGGTGACCGAAAGTATACAAACAAACATTCTGAAACCGGACGAAAACAAAAACAGAAGGGAAGATACCATAAGCATGGAAGTGCCATGGAGGAAAGTAGTTTCGAAGCGAATAAGATCGGTTGGCACAGCGGAGACAACAGTAAACAAGGATATTGATACGATATTTCAGGGCAGAAACAATGGAAACAAAAAAGTATGGCTCTTTCTCTCTAGAATTAAAACTGGAGTAACGGAAGAAATAATAAAATCATATATAAAAGAAAAATTGGAACTGTCTGACCAGGACACCCTGATAGTTAAAAAAATCAACACACATCACCAAATAAATGATAACGAGTGTTTCCAAATTGGCTTGGATATAAAATATATAGACCGAGTTTATGAGTGCTCCTTTTGGCCAGCTAGAGTCGCATTTGCAAGGTTTAAATTCAATTATGAGAATAATCAGATAACAAACACAAATTTTCAAAAGGAATCAATCACAACCCAGCCAAATCAGTAACAAATATTAAATTACTAAATCTAAATGCACAATGTCTTCGAAATAAACTGGACACATTCAATATAACAATGAATGAAATATGTCCTGATATTGTATGTATAACTGAACATTGGTTTAGTGTTAAAGAAAGCCTGTTTTTTCCGAATATTTTAGTGAATAATTATACCATTGCTGATCACTTCTGCAGAACCAAATATAAGAATGGTGGCTCCTTGATACTTGTTAAAGATGGCTTACATTTTAGGGACATTGAGAATTTTGGAGGATATAAAGAAGAAATCACATCAGAAATATCTGCAATAGAGATTCCTCAAGAAAAGCTTTTGGTATTTAGTATATATAGATCCAAAAAAGCACATTTGGATCAGTTTCTGGATAAGTTGGATGGCATTCTTGAGGACATCCTATTGCTTGACAAGTACACGAAATACAAATGGGTAGTATGCGGTGATTTCAACATAAATATACTAAATGAAAACAAGGATAAGAAGAAAATATGCAATTTATTCAGGTGCTACAATGGAGAATACAAAATGCATGAACCATCTAGGATAACAAGTGATAGCTCAACTTGTATCGATAATATAGTCTGTAACTTCGAACCGAACACCACAAGCACTGTAAATCTTCATATGGGAGACCACCGCGCCCAAATTATAACCTTTCCATCTGAAAAAGAAAATTTATTGATGAATGATACAAATATTAAATATAGAAGAATTACAACACCAGGGATAAATAATATCAAAGAAAAACTAGATGATATTAACTGGAACCTTGTACTCACCTCAATGACAGCAGAAGAGAGCTATCAATACTTCTTTGATAAGCTGAGACTCTGGTTCGAACTAGAATTTCCTGAGAAAACAAAACAAAAAATTCAAAACTCAAAAAAAATCAGAATACATAATAATGTCAGAATAACAAAGATTAAGAATAGACTAGAAATATTAGACACCATTTTTAAAGTCACAAAATCCAGTAATGTACTTGAAGAATACAAAAGATGCAAGAAAGAACTGATAAAATATATTGAAGAAACAAAAAGAGAAACTAATGAGGCACTTATAAATAACTCTGAAAACAAAACAAAAACTATATGGTCGATAATTAAAAAGGAAACTAAAAAGAATAAAATCATAACACCAAATAATGGGAATGCAGAAACCTTCAACCATTATTTTGCATCAGTAGCTCAACTAATCAATGGGAATACAACTGGTAACAAAATGGAAGCCCTGAAGATGCTGAAACAGATTAATTCCAATAAATGTGATTTACTTGAATTACAGCCAACCACTGAATTCGAAGTCATAAGCATCATCAAAGGAATCAAGGGGAAGGCAACGCAAGATATATATGGCATGTCAACTACCATGATCAAAGCACTGTCAATTGAAATTGCCCAGGCACTCACAATTATATTCAACAAATGTCTCTCAGAAGGTGTATTCCCAAAAGCACTCAAGATAGCAAAAGTGTTGCCAATTCACAAAAAAGGAGACCAAAATGACCTGTCAAACTATCGACCGATATCCATCCTGCCAGCTATATCAAAGATTCTAGAGGAAATAATCAAATCTAGGCTTCTAGCATATCTTGAAGACAATGAATTACTCAGTAACCAACAGCATGGATTCAGAACCAGCAAATCAACTACAACTCTGCTGATGGAGGTCATGAACGAAATAATCAAGTCCCTGGATGAAAAATGGCCATCAGAAATTGTTTCACAGGATTTATCAAAAGCCTTCGATACTGTAGACCACGAAATCCTTCACAGTAAACTGCGATGTTATGGTTTAGGAGGTGCGGCCCTTGATATCATCTGCTCGTTTCTGTCGAATAGACAACAACATGTTTTGTGGAATAACTTGCTGTCTGGGGGCAGGAACATAACATCTGGAGTTCCACAAGGATCGAAGCTGGGACCCTTACTTTTCCTGATATTCGTGAACGACCTGAATTTGACAAAGGATGAGTTGACCATGCATCTAATAACTCTTTTGTTTGCAGATGATACTTCTTTTTTCCTAAAAGCCTTGGATGAGGGGAATCTGAGGAGGTTGGAGAAATATGTGCTCTCAACATCTAAGCACTGGTTCAGCTGTAACTCTATGGCCATAAATGAATCAAAAACACAAAATTTAAAAATTAAGAGCAACAAAAATGACACCATCAAACTGCTTGGAATTACATTAGATGGGGCACTTTCATGGGAGCCACACATCGATTTATTAAAAAAAAAACTTGCAGTGGCAATTTACACCATCTCTGCTGTTAAAAGAGTTTCCTCTAGGAAGGCAGCAGTGATCTCCTATTTTGCCCACTTCCATTCGTTGGCGACATATGGAATCCTCTTATGGGGCACATCGGTGCATGCCATTGACATCCTGATCCTCCAGAAGAAAGCGGTGAGAACTATATTAGGGCTAAAACAGACAGAAAGCTGTAGGGAAGCGTTTCGGGAACTTAACATACTCACCATACCAGCAGTATATATATTGGAGTGCTCCACATACGTCCACAAAAACTTAGACAACTTTCCATCCAATAGCACATTCCACAATTTTAATACACGAAGCCGAAACAAACTAACCATCCCATACCATGAACGGAAGTATGCACAGCAGGGAGTAGACTACTGGGGACCTAAAGTCTACAATAGGCTTCCCAATGCCATTAAAGATCTGAATGTGAAAAAATTCAAGAAACATGTCAAAGCGATCCTGATACAGAATACAATATATAATCTAGAGGAATTCTTAAATTAATAACTATTGACGAAGCATGTAAATTATTGATGCTGAATAAATTATTATTATTATTATTATTATTATTATTACTGATCAAGAATCCGTGGTTGAAATCGATTCTGTCCGGCCGGCCGACCGTCCGTCCGGCCGTCAACACGATAACTCTCGAATGGAATGAGCTAGACAGTTGACATTTTCAGAGTAGGTTTGGGAGATAAATATCTCGGCTAAGTTCGTTATTGGGCAAAATCGGACAGATGGTTTCGGGGTAACAAAAAACATTTTTTTTTTTTACATAACAAATTCCAAATTAAATTTTTTTCAATAAGAAGTTTTACCATAAGAATCCAAAGATATCATTTTTAACTCTAACAATCTAATACTTTCGGAGATATGATTTTTCAAAATTTCAAGAATAAATCGTATTTCTAACATTTCACAGAATGATATAATTATTCTATGTATGAATTGTCATAATCTCAACTTATTTTCCTGAGATATGACATTGTCTAATTCCTTTCAGCAATCGAAGAATTATGAGAATAAAGTGTATTCCGAAATGTGAGCGAAGTGAGAAAAATCTCAGTTGTTTGTTCCGAAATTAGTTTTTCTCAGAAGTCTTACATTTCGGAACGGAACATGAAGTAAGAAATCTGAGAGAAATGAGACTGTTTTTCATCATGCTCTGTTCTCTCACTTAATGACGGGACTGACGGAAGGGAATATTATAACTTCAAAAATATTATGTTGGTGTTGAAATACTCGTATTTTGGCGATACAACGGGACCTCACCCAACAACATATATGAAAATATTACGTAAATATTGAAAGCATAGTTCTGTAGCTCGAGAGAGGAGAAAATTTGGTGAACGTAGATCAGGAAATTTTTGATCGATTACAAATACAAGGTAATTTTTCATTATTACTTCTCTTCTTTCATACATGTTTTATGGAATATCTACTATTTGTAGGTTCTTTAAACCTGTTTTGGGCAATTGTCATAAGAAACTTGTTTTTTTGGCGCTCTAGTTCCTCGGAACAGAGTGCTTATCAATTTGCCCAAATGGCGAATTTTTGGCTGAAAGTGGTCTCAAACAAAATTGTAGAATCATGACCTTTATACGCATGTGAAGTTTTGTATTGACCAGGTTACCGCAAAGTGTCAAAAAACATTTGAAAATTTTAAAAAAGTTTTTCTACAATAACTCTCGAACGGAATGAGCTAGGTAGTTGAAATTTTCAGAGTAGGTTAGGGAGATGAATATCTCGGTTAAGTTCGTTCTTGGGCAAAATAGACCAGATGGTTTTCGAAATTTCAATAATGAATCGTACTTCTATGTTTTCAGAGAATGCTATAATTATTCTATCTGAGCTTTATTATATGATCTGTGTTCATACTCGTACATTTCATCCTGTTCTATAAGAGAGAGTCATATTCATTTCAGGTATTTAATTGGATTTCTTCCATGGTGCAGTTCTCATTCTCAGATTGCTCATTTAATCTTGATAAATAAACTATTATTTGAATTGAATTTCCTTTATGATGCAGTTCTATCATAAGAATACATTGATATAATTCCCAACTCTGAGAAACCAATACTTTCGGAGATATAATTTGTCTGTTTGAACTAGAGCGCCAGAAAGCTCCTATACACAGGGCTTGAACCAATTTTTTTTAAGGGAATAAAATTGAAGACACATTTCCTAATGGAGAAATCACACTGAGAATCTTTTTGAGCATGATAACTAACGACAGTGGAGAACGCTCCTTCCCCAGATTCAAACAAATACAAAATGATTTAAGAAGTACCATGCTTCAAGAGAAATTAAACAGTTTCCCTAATGTCGATAGAATGTGATATGTTCGAAAACATTTTTTGAATCAGCATAGATCCTTGTAAAATCGTGGTTGCTGATTACTTAGTGTGGATCACATTGTATTAATTAATTATCATATCTATTGTTAATGTAATGAAGTAAAAATAAAGCTTATACTTTGTATATCTACATTCTTTTTCTATTCTAACAAAATAGTGTTTTATAATGGTCATAGGTCCCCATTATTCTAATGTGCCCAGAGCCTCTAATATATGAAAGACGGCCCTGGAGCTGTCACTGACAAACTTCAATCAAATGTTATTTCTATCGAAAGGTCTCATGAAGCTAAAAAGAGCAAATATAATCGTAAAAATTGATTCAAGCCTTGTGGACAGGAGCTTTCTGGTGCTCTTGTTCAAACAGACAAATTATATCTCCGAAAGTATTGGTTTCTCAGAGTTGGGAATTATATCAATGTATTCTTATGATAGAACTGCACCATGGAAGAAATCAAATTAAAATAGCTTAAATGAATTTGACTCTCTCTTATAGAACAGGATGACATGTACGGGTATGAACACAGATCATATAATAAAGCTTAGATAGAATAATTACAGCATTCTGTGAAAACATAAAAGTACGATTCATTATTGAAATTTAGAAAAATCATATCTCCGAAAGTATTAGCTTGTTGGAGTTGAAAATGATATCAATGGATTTTTATGGTGAAACTGCATCTTATAAAAAATTGAATTTGAAATTTGGTACTTGAAAAAAATTTTTTTTTCGTTACACCGAAACCATTTGGCCTATTTTGCCCTATAACAAACTTAACCGAGATATTCATCTCCCTAACCTACTCTGATAATTTCAACTGCCTAGCTCATTTCGTTCGAAAGTTATTGTAGAAAATTTTTTTTGAAAGTTTCAAAATTTTTTTTTACTCTTTGCGGTAACCTGGTCAATACAAAACTTCACATGCATATAAAGGTCATCATTATACAATTTGGTGCTAAATTTCAGATAGATCGAGTGATCGGTTTCGGAAATATTCATAAGAAATGTTTTTACTAAAATCGGCCATAACTCCGGAACCGCTTTATGGATTTCGCCCATTAACGAACTTGTCCGAGATATTTACGCTCCAAACCCGCCTTGCAAATTTCAATCCTCCTTTCGTTCGAGAGTTATCGTGCCTACGGCCGGCTGGCCGTACCGGCCGGACAGAATCGATTTCGACCTCGGATTCTTGATCAGTGAGTCGAACCAAATCGTTTGAGACCATTTTCATCAAAAAATTCGAAAATTACAGACATTTGGGCAAATTGATAAGCACTCAGTTCCGAGGAACTAGAGCGCCAAAGACCCAATATAATCGTAAAAACTTGGAATCATATGAAAATGAAAACTCACAATCAAACTACACTGTATCTCATTGTAAAGAAGTTCAACACATAGTTCGATTACAGTTTCTAGAAAAAAATCGACGGCTTTGAAACGATAAATATCGTGAAAACTTCACTCTATGGTCTTGGGCATTTTCATCGGGTACACTGTACAGGCCTCGTCTCGGGACACTAAGCGTCCAAGTCCGCGATCCGATTGAGTAATTTGCCACGCACGAGGTGTATTAGAAAGATGTATAATTATCACTTTGAAAATATTTAGGAGCAGGTGTCGGCTGCACTACCAAACAGAGGAGGATCAAGAACTAGTCGGAGAAGGTGCCCCAGGTAGGTGGAACTCCGTCGGGACGTCCCACGGGCGGAGCTACGGCCCCACGTTCATTTATTATCGCTCTTGTTAAGTATCTCGCTGCGTGTATGCCCATTCATTCCGAAATCAACATTTTATCTGATATATTGATATGTTCATTGAGGCTTGAAGTGCAGCGGGGCCGGCCTTCTCCGATAACTTTTATCCAATTTACCGGTCATGTCCTCTGCTGTACCCTCGGTATTCATTAAAGTCTATTAGTTATTTCTGGAACTGGAGAGTTTATAGATTCAGTAGTTGCCTCTATCCTGCGAGAGGAGGTGGATATCTTGATTTGTACTCGACCCTGGGAGTAATTTGTTGCGTTAATCAGGCTTGTCAAACAAGAACGATATCTGATGTTGTTTTATGAGGATTGCACTGATTTGATGATGTGTGGTCTGGGCAGATATGTATTTTCTTCTGGTTCGACCTGTTATCGTGAAGAGTTGAAGATGAATATAAATGATCGATTTTTTTTTGCGCTATCCCATACCAAGTGTAGATTTATTGAAAGTTTGAATCAAGAAATTCGAGTTTGGATTGAGAAATTCGAGTTTTCATCTAAATATTCCTGTTTGATTCGAGAAATTCATATTTACGTTTGAATAACGAAATTTGAGTTTGAATAGAGAAATTTGATTTGGAATAGAGGAATTCGAGTTTGAATCATGAAATGCTAGTGCGAGTCGAGAGATTCGTGTTCGAATCAAGAAATTCGAGTTTGTATTGAGAAATTCGAGTTTGCATCGAGAAATTCGAGTTTGAATGGAGATATCTGCATTGGAATGAGGAAATAATATAGAGTTTGAATAGAGGCACGAAATTCGAATTTGAATCGAGAAATTTCAGTTTTAATCAGGAAATTCCAGTTTGATTCATGAGGGTCGAGTTCAAATAAAAAAATAAAATTTTTTGCAGGGAAATTCTAGCTTGAGTCGAGAAATCGAGTCTTTTTCGAGATATTCGAGTTTGAATGGAGAAATTAGAGTTTTTGTAAGAAAATTCGGGTTTGAATAGGAAAATCGAAATTTGAATGACGAAATTATCGTAATTTGTCCGGCGCATTTTTTCATTCTTTTATACAATATAAAGTAAAATATATATCTATGGGAGATGATAGCCCTACTTAAGGGCCCTGTAGCGGGCTTCGAACATCTGAAGTTCTGAATAATCATCGCTTGGACGGTCAGACCTGGTTTTGAAAGAGACCCTCCTGGCCTTACGAGCAACATTTTCATTTTTGAATTCAAATATTGAAGGGATTTCAGGAGTGAATATCTTCGAAAACTAGCGGAGGCGATTCTTCTCCACGAGATCTCATTCGCCTACAGAGAAGTATTTTTGTGAGAGGAGACTTTTGAAAGGTTATGTATTATTTTTAATTTGTTCGTTTCCTCCTCTTGTCTTTTCATTTTTCAGGTTGAGTTTCGGGTACCTTGGAGAAACCTATCCGTTTTTTGACGAGGGAATCCACATTGAAGAAATATATCCCCATCAATATTTTTACATTTCAGCAAATTTTGTAAACAATAGTTACAAATCACCACACTCACGGGGAGAAAGGGTTTTTTGCTGAGGTTTTTCCCTAAGCTCTTGTATCATACGTCGAATTGTATGGTACCCCGTTACACCAACCTCTGCTAACACATATACAGCTCTCAGTCAAAAGAATATATATATATATATATATATATATATATATATATATATATATATATATATATATATATATCGTTTGAACGGAGAAATTCGGGTTTAAATCGTAAAATTCGAGTTAAAATCGAAAAATTTCAGTGTGAATCGAGAATTTCCAATTTTACTCGGGAAATTCGAGTTTAGACGAAGAATTCTAGTATAAATCAGGAGATTTGAATTCGAATCGAGAAATTTTAGTTTAAATAAAAAATTCTAGTTTGAATCGAAAAATTTAGGTTTGGATCAACAAATTCGAGTTTGAATTGTGAAATTCAAGTTTAAATCATGAAATTCGAGTTCACGTAGAGAAATCCAATTTTTTGCCGTGAAATTTTGGCTTGAATCGAGAAATACGAGTTTTTTTCGAGATATTCGAGTTTGAATGGAGAAATTTGAGTTTTAGTGAGGTTTCGGGTTTGAATACTGAAATTCAAATTTGAATCAAGAATTTCTGTTTGAATAGAGAAATTCGAGTTAAAATCGAAAAAGTCGAGTATAAATCGAGAAATTCTAGTTCAGATCGAGAAATTCCATTTTAAGTCGAGAAATAATAGTGTTACTCTAGAGAATCAAGTTGGAATCGAGAACTTCTAGAGTTTGAATAAATAAATTCTTGTTCAATTCGGAAAAAATTTAAGTAGGAATCGAAATTCGATTTGAATATAGAAATCCGAGTTTTGACACGTTTGAATAGAACAATTCGAGTTTAAATGGAGACATTCGAGTTTAAATGGAGAAATTCGAGTTTAAATGGAGAAATTCGAGTTTAAATGGAGAAATTCGAGTTTAAATGGAGAAATTGTAGTTCAAATGGAGAAATTTCAGTTAGTATAAGGAAATTCAAGATTGAATAGAGATCTTCGAGTCTTTATTTATTTTAAAATTCGAATTCAGTTCTTGCATCAAAAAGAAGGCTTGATGGTCATGCAGTATTTCGTGAGGGTATCTGAGGCGTGCATAGCCAATAGAACATGCGCGCAAATGCTTCACGTCAGTGCTTTTCTCGAATATTAATTTCAACATCAAGTTATTATTTCAATATGGATGATTTTTCATCGACAACGTTTGAATCAGGTATATCACTTCCATGGAAACATGGAAATATTATAATGCTTATTTCAATGAATTTACTACTTGTCCGCTCTTAGCCAAAATTGGATTATTAGGATTAGGAAGTTGTTACAACTCGCGTTGCAAATTGGCGGAGGTGCCAGGTACGATATCATAGACTTAGTAATGAATTTGTGCGAATATTTGATTGGCATACACCATTGTATAATATTACTAGCTGACCCAGCGAACTCTGTTCCGCCTTAGAGGCAATAAATAAGCAGATTTTAGATTTTATTATACACGTTTGTCATAAAATATAGATAGTTTATATTCACCGTTTCTATACAATCCCTTTATGTCTCAATAATTGAATACCCACAGAATAATTCTATCATTCTGTGAAAACGTAGAAATACGATTTACATTGAAATTTTGAAAAATCATATCTCCGAAAGTATTAGCTTGTTAGAGTTAAAAATGATATGAATGGATTCTTATGATAAAACTGCTTATTGAAAAAATTTAATTTGGAATTTGTTTTGTAAAAAAAAAAATTTTTTTTTGTTACTCCGAAACCATCTGTCCGATTTTGCCCAATAATGAACCTAGCCGAGATATATATCCCCCAAACCTACTCTGAAAATTTCAACTGTATAGCTCATTCCGTTCGAGAGTTATCGTGCCTACGGCCGGACCGGCTGGACTGAATGAATTTCGATACGGATTCTTGATCAGTGAGTCGAACCAAATCGTTTGAGACCATTTTCATCGAAAAATTCGAAAATTACAGACATTTGGGCAAATTGATAAGCACTCAGTTCCGAGGAACTAGAGCACAAAAAGCTTTTATTTCTATTGAATTTAGCAACAATCAAGCCCTGTGGACAGGAGCTTTCAGTCGCTCTTTTTCAAACAGACAAATTATATCTTCGAAAGTATTGGTTTCTCAGAGTTGAGAATTATATCAATGTATAATTATGATAGAACTGCATCATAAAGGAAATTCAATTCAAATAAAGGTTTATTTATCATAGATTAAATGATCAATCTGCGAAAGAGAACTGCACCATGGAAGAAATCAAATTGAAATAGCTGAAATGAATTTAACTCTCTCTTATATAACAGGATGACATGTACGAGTATGAACATTGAACATAGATGATATAATAAATCATAGATAGAATAATTATAGCATTCTGTGAAAACATAGGAATTATGAAGTACTATTCATTATTGAAATTTCGAAAAATCCTATCTCCGAAAGTATTTGCTTGTTTGAGTTGAAAACGATATCAATGGATTTTTATGGGGAAACTGCATTTTACAAAAAAATTATTTTGAAATTTGCAAGTTAAAAACAAATTTTTTTGTTGTTACTCCGAAACCATCTTGCCTATTTTGCCCAATAGCGAACTTAACCGAGATATTTATCTCCCAAACCTACTCTGAAAATTTCAACTGCCTAGCTCATTCCGTTCGAGAGTTATTGTAGAAACAAATTTTCAAAATTTTCAAAATTTTTTTTTTACACTTTACGGTAACCCGATCAATATAAAACTTCACTTGCGTCTAAAGGTCATGATTCTACAATATGACGCTTAATTTCAGATATATCGAATTATCGGTTTCGGAAATATTCATAAAAAATGTTTTTACTAAAAACGGCCATAACTCCGACCCCGCTTGATGGATTTCGCCCGTTAACGAACCCGTCCGAGATATTTACGCTCCAAACCTACCCTGCAAATCTAAATCCTCAAACTCCTTTCGTTCGAGAGTTATCGTGTTAACGGACGGCCGGACAGAATCGATTTCGACCACGGATTCTTGATCAGTGAGTCGAACCAAATCGTTTGATACCATTTTCAGCCAAAAATTCGAAAATTACAGACATTTGGGCAAATTGATAAGCACTCTGTTCCGAGGAACAAGAGCGCCAAAAATGGTGTAATTTATCGGTTCTTTGGTATATCGTCGGCGACACCGCAAAACCAAGTAACTGATAAAAATTCAAAAATGAGATTACGGCGGTAATTATTTAATTGTATTTGTATGGACAGGTGTGCAAATTCTTTTCAAAGAGTAAATAGATCCTGAGATAATCAATATCAAGTGGTTTGTAACTATTTTGAATTTAAACTAATTCATCAATCCAAAATTATGAAGCTTTTAGTGCCTTCTGAAAATGTTGGTTTTTGCAGTTACTTGGTTTTGCGGTGTCGCCGACGATATGCATTCAGCTGATCACAAGTCGCCCACTCGGAACATCGGAATATGATATCAAAAGCGAGATTTGGCCGGCCGGGAATTATCGTCACCTCGGTAAATTCTAGAATTATAGTGCTCTGGAAAAAGCGTTCACAAACTACTCACCTTTAAAGACTTCCAATACAAATAGTGCGTGCTGTATTACTGGTAAATAATAAATATTGGCACTTTCATGTGTAGGTGTAGGTAGGTACGAGAATTTTCAGTGGTCACTTCCTTCTTTTGGATAAGGTTGGCTCCGTCAGCTTTTTATTTTCTATTATTTCTTTATATTTACATATTATGTCGCAAAATAAAACATTATCGTTATCTGTTATCAAATCGGACCGTTCTTTTCCATTTTCATGCACAATTTCCATTTGTCAAAACACCAATAAATAAATACGATATTCATAGACAGACAACAAATGACATGCATCTGTGAACTAAAGAAATACTGAAAAGGCATACCATAGATGCATACAAATTTTATTCTATATACATCTTGGGGATACCTAACACAGATAATTTTCTCTGGTGCATAGCAATCACCGAGTTAAAAATATAACATTTTAACTCAAAGTTACTCTGTGTTCAATAATTAATTCCCGTATTCCAAGCAAGTGGGCCTTATTGGAATAATTTTTCGAGAATAAAACAAGTCATAAGGATCAAATATTTTTATTACATATGCCAGTTAGCATGATTTCTACCCAAACAAAGTGAACACTTCGACACAGATGAAATTGCTCAACAGATCAAAGGGAATTTGGAGCATTTTTTGCGCCTTTATAAATCACTAACTTTCTTAGCCATTCTTCTTCACACTATAACCTCTCCCGAATAATTTCAACAAATGCTTCCATATTTTTGAGTGAAACGCAGTTACAGCCTCGATTTTATCTATAAATATATAATACATATCTTCAACATCGAATTCGTTACAAATAACTGGACGTAAATAGAATGAATGGAAATATACATCACATATTAATGCCTACAAATAATCATAACAGTTTAATTATCTCTATTTTTGTATATAAATCGAATGGATAGCTTTTCATTGTACACTAAAGAAATATTTTCAAAATGAAACTTGCACAGCTGTAACTACGCATATACAGGGTGATTCATGAAGACCGTTCGTTAGAATAATTCAAAGAAAAACTCGAGATAAACACGTGAAATTTTATAGTTAAGCTACATTGTTTTAATGCGCCACTTACATATTATTCTCAGAAAATTCGTGTAAAACCTGAAAAAAAACCTTCAAATTTTCTCAAATAGGGCTTCACTCCAATGTTAATAACTTGTAGATTTTTGGATGAGAATTCCTAATTTTCTAGCTTATATCAGAAGACATACCAATGCATCTCCTTCGTTAATTAAAAATTCAATTTCACATACAGGGTGTTTCTAATTCAATGTCAAAGTCAGTCATACAAAAACCTCAAAACTCATGTTTTCTTAAATGAGAACCCATTTATTTTATTGGTCAGCTGGAATCCACGTCAAAAAATATTGAATTTTTTATAATACATACAACTGCTCTAAAATGCTTATTTCCCAAGATATTCGGTAAGTAAAATTATGCATTATAAAAATGCACTATTTTTAACGTAGATTCCAGCTGACCAATAAAAAAATGGGTTCTCATTTGAAAAAAAGTTTTGAGATTCAATGTTCAATTGAATTTTTTATAAACGAAGGAGAAGCTAGAAAATTAGGAATTCTCATGCAAAAATCTACATGTTATTAATATTGGAATGAAGCCCTATTTGAGAAAATTTAAAGGGTTTTTTTTTCAGATTTCACACGAATTTTCCGAGAATAATATGTAAGTTACACATTTAAACAATGTAGAATTTAAT
Organism: Halyzia sedecimguttata; assembly: GCA_937662695.2. NCBI lineage: Eukaryota > Metazoa > Arthropoda > Insecta > Coleoptera > Coccinellidae > Halyzia > Halyzia sedecimguttata. The sequence goes on from OW569413.2 coordinate 111,172,802, forward strand.
GGGTAACCTGATTATCAATGAAAAAACTGGGCATTACATTTAAAACACGAAAGTTGGTATCATTTCTGGTAAAACTGGAAATCGAACGAATCTGATTTTTTTTTCCAAGAATTCATCTCTCCTAACAAAGCTAAACTATAAAATTTAAATTGTTTATCAGGATTCTTTTTTTGAAATATTCTAACGATCGATCTTCGCGAATCACCCTGTATGTATTTGTTTCCAATCGAAAATATTAAAGGATACGATTACTCGAAGAAAGTTTATACAAAAGTTTCTTTTTTGAGAGTTTAATTTTCATGTGTATAACGGATACTTATATCTCTAAAAAGTGCGGAAAATATGCTTAGACATGACTATCAAACTCGACTCGGAGATACCGTATCAAAAGTTCAATTTGTTTTAGTTTTTCATATCTGAACCTATATAATGGATAAACACGTTTCTTACAAAATGAAATGTTTACTACATATATTTTTCTTCATAAAACCACTGAAGTAATCGTTTCCTTCAATATTTCAGATATCCGAGTAAACAAACTTTATAAACCAGTGGCGTAACTGTAAGTTGGGAGAAAGGGCAATTACCTAAATTTGAGTAAATGAATTTGTTCGTCATTCTGAATGATTTCCACGACATAAAATATGCGAGCTCATAAATGCATTGTGAAATACTGGTGAAGACCCCATAGTGTTTAGTTGCGCCACTGACCTAATTTATTTTGTCTCGGATCATCTCAATATTTATTCAGACTGTTATATTCATCTCTGGAATTGTGGAAATTGATAACCCTCAGTGAATTGCAAATCTATTTCAAGATAGCGTATCATCTAAAAGTCAGCGAAAGTTATATAGAAGGATTAATATGTTTATTTTACGTCTCATCTAATAGGTTATATTTACAAATGATGAACTTTTCAATTGAATAATTCGGAGAGACTAATGTATGATTTTAATATAACAGTTTTTAAATGGTAAAATAAAATTCACATTAAACGTATTAATAATTTATTAAATAATCATTTCCTCCAAGATCCACACTTGTGAGATTTTGGGAGCACACATGTCATTGGATTTCGTTCGTTTCATCTGACAAAGTTTGTGGTTTTATTAAAAATTGACTGATAAAATTTCATTACGGATTATTCGACCATTTGAATCAGGTGTAGATTAGCGAACAAAATGTTTGCAATGTTGCCACGTAACACAAATTTGTGATATACAAACGAATCTTACGAAAATTCAACTACATGTCTCAGGACAAATTTGGCAACATTGCCTTTCAATCTCTGCGGAATCGTGTTTTCGCCGGCGAAAATTGATGCTTGGAGAGGTCGATGTTGCCATATCTTGTACTTATGAAGGAATTTTTGAAGATATCTTCAAACAATTGGCTAGTTCTAGATCACCACTGATTTCATTTCCTTAGACATATTATCTCTGGGCAGTGAAATCCAAGGATATAGCCTTGAACTTGGGATTTCAAGATCATCCGGTGGTTAACTTTGCTTATTAATGGAAACCGGTAGTTTTCCTTATGAAATTGCGTTTGAAGGACCATTCCTCTCATTGATTTCTTCACCGCACTGAACAAGACAGAAAATATTTTGTATGGGAAATGAGGATAAAATACAATTCAATATTTTGTCCAACAGATGGCCTTGGAATAATCAAACTCATTTGCGAATAGTGACATTTGAAACCACAGAAGATAAGAATAAGCTCATATGCCCTCCAAATGTTCATAGATTACCCGACCCGTTCTTTGAAACGCTAGATGGTCCGATCCTACTAAGCGTGCCTCAGGTATCACTTTGCGCAAAGAATAGCTTCCCATCGTGACTAAAGTAGTACCACATAAATTCTGCGGAAATGCGCGCTGTTGCTACATTTAATAATTAAATAGTATTGCAGAAATAGGCAATAGAATTTTTCAGTTACTGTAAGCAACATCGTGCAAAAGATCTTTCATCTTCAGATACATATGAATATGGCTTATGTCTGTTAAAGAATTTTAAAATGAATATATGTAATTTCAATGAAGATGCTTCTTCAGATTAAGTATATAAAAACATTTAATGACGGCCAAATTCTCTCGAATCCTGAAATGCGGATTCTATGATAAGAATGCGACATTTCCTTAACTGTAATGTGCAACTTGGCAACAGCGCATTGAATTCACTTTTCCGTAGGAGCGCATGAAATGATGGCGTTGAATTTCTGGTTAGAATCCCGATTCAAAATACGTAGCCCATTGCCAGCAATCCAAACTTATCGACTTGGCAACAGCGCATTTCCACAGAACGAAATATCTTTTCTTTTGAATGTTAAATTTACACCACCCACAAAATATTCGCCTATGCTTTAAAAAATAAACAGTATTTTAACTTTAATATATTTTCGATATTTTAATTGTGAATAATTGTTCGTTATTTCGTATGATTACTCGAATTTTTCTATCCGGAAATTACAAGTTGCAAGAGCATTCTTCTATTGAGGTTGGTTCTCTCAAAAAATAAACTAGACGATCAAACTTAAAAAAATTAGCAAGAGTTTGTTCCTACTTTATTTCAGATAAAATCTATAAATGCACCATATCCTCGATAGTCTCAGGTAATAAAATTTCGTGAATATTCGCCTAGTGAAATAATTTCATGGTACACTTTGTTAAGTAATACACACATTTTTGAATGTATTCTTAGTGTGAATCTCGACTATGTTTAACAACTGTTACCTATCCATAGCATTTGATATTAATAATCATGATGAGTGGATCCACTAAAATGACAAGTTAATAGAGACTAATTCAACTAAACTAAAGAGAATTTCACAGAATAAAAGACTATATAAATAAAATAATGAGAAGAACGGCTTGAAGTTCAATGTTTGTAATGCCCCGACAGATTTTTAGGATTATGAACATTAGAAGCTCGAACCTGAAGTCACGTGGGAAATTATTTGTGTAATGAAGATAATAACAAGGATGGGAGGAGGAGGAGGCGTATTTTCACTAATTTTGTCAATTCTCCCACCAGTCATCGCGACTGTTTGAGTTGCTTGTATTGTTGCTACTGCTGTAACTGCCACCATAGTGGGAACCTCGGTCCATTCCACCGTTGCTGGGATAAGAGCCACCTGCAACAAATATGACAATTTTATACCAATTCAGTGAAAAAAAAAATTGGGTTCAAGCCCTGTGGACAAGAGCTTTCTGGCGCTCTAGTTCAAACAGACAAATTATATATCCGAAAGTATTGGTTTCTCAGAGTTGGGAATTATATCAATGTATTCTTATGATAGAACTGCATCATAAAGGAAATTAAATTCAAATAATAGTTTATTTATCAAGATTAAATGAGCAATCTGAGAATGAGAACTGCACCATGGAAGAGATCAAATTAAAATAGCTGAAATGAATTTGACTCTCTCTTATAGAACAGGATGACATGTCGACTATGAACACAGAGCATATAATAAAGCTTAGATAGAATAATTATAGCATTCTGTGAAAACATAGAAGTACGATTCATTATTGAAATTTAGAAAAATCATATCTCCGAAAGAATTAGCTTGTTGGAGTTGAAAATGATATCGATGGATTTTAATGGTGAAACTTCATCTTAAATAAAAATTGAATTTGAAATTTGTTGCTTAAAAAAAAATTTTTTTTTCGTTACTTCGAAACCATCTGGCCAATTTTGCCCAATAACGAACTCAACCGAGATATTCATCTCCCTAACCTACTCTGAAAATTTCAACTGCCTAGCTCATTCCGTTCGAGAGTTATTGTAGAATTTTTTTTTTAATTTTCAAATTTTTGTTTTGGCACTTTGCGGTAACCTGGTCAATACAAAACTTCACATGCGTATAAAGGTCATGATTCTACAATTTGATGCTAAATTTCAGATAGATAGAGTGATCGGTTTCGGAAATATTCATAAAAAATGTTTTTACTAAAATCGGCCATAACTCCGAAACCGCTTTATGGATTTTGCCCATTAACGAACTTGTCCGAGATATTTACGCTCCAAACCCACCTTGCACCTTGCCCGTGCCTACGGCCGGGCAGAATCGATTTCGACCTCGGATTCGTGATCAGTGAGTCGAACCAAATCGTTTGAGACCATTTACAGAAAAAAATTCGAAAATTACAGACATTTGGGCAAATTGATAACCACACAGTTCCGAGGAACTAGAGCGCCAAAAAACATTTTCACATAATAATGTGAACTAGGGGCAATATTTAATTTATGTTTTTTCTCCGCAATTTTCAACTCGAGCTTAATTTTTCCCCTCTTGTTATTTAAGGTGAAATATTTTTTTCAATTTCAGTTTCAAATGAACAGAAACCGCCAAACTCGGTCAAGACAGAACATAAAATGCGTCCTGTCAATGTCAGTTATGTATATGTTCCATTTTATGTGATTCAAGAGCATATTATGACAACTCATTTATTTTGACTTTAAAAATGAAATAAATTACATATTTTCAATTATTATTGTCTTTATAAATTTTGTTGTCATTTAGGGTAAAAAAAAACATAATTTACTAGTAAAAAATATTATGGTGACATAACAGACACTATGAATCTGCCCAAACAGGGCCGCAGGGTTGTGTTCAAATATTAACTCCGCAGAGTAATATTTACTCCATTGCGTTCGAAAACTGAAATGTTGGGTAAATTTTACTCCATGACTGTCGTTCGAAATGTCTGGGTTGTGTTCGAATATTAACTCGGTAGAGTAATATTTACTCCATTGCGTTCGAAAACTGAAAGGTTGAGTAAATTTTACTCTGTGACTGTCGTTCGAAAAGTCGGAGTATTCGACTCGGAGTTCATTTTACTCCTGTCAAAATTGACATAACTCATGGGACGGAAAATCTAGTATCTTTGTCTCACTGTTTTATGAATGTTTTATGAGGTAATTTAATAGTTTTAATACTGCTCACAATATATATTTATGATTACAGTTATATATATGTGAATAAAACAATAATAATAGGATCGTTCTTAAACTAACATAACCTATTTTTCGATATTGGCACCTTCTGTCACTGTCAGTGTCAGTGTCAGAGTTAACTCCAGAGTAAATCTGTCAAACCTTCAAAAACTCTACTCTACTCCGTGGAGTTAATTTTCGAACACAACCCAGAGTATTCGACTCCGAGTTCATGTTACTACTGTCAAAATTGACATAACTCATGGGACGGAAAATCTAGTATCTTTGTCACACTGTTTCATTAATGTTCTGTCAGGTAATTTAATAGTTTTAATACTGCTCACAATATATATTTATGATTAGAGTCATATATAAGTAAGAAAACAATAATAATAGGATATTTCTTAAACCAACATAACCTATTTTCCGATATTGGCACCTTCTGTCCCTGTCAGTGTCAGTGTCAGAGTAAACTCTATAGTAAATCTGTCAAACCTTCAAAAACTCTACTCTGTGGAGTTAATTTTCGAACACAACCCAGGAGAGGGCTCGGATAAGTCGCCTACTGACCTATCTGTAAAAGAACGAGAACTTACCGCCGTTTCCGAATCCGTTACTGAAACCGCCTCCGGACGGACGGGTGTTGCGGGTCAGACCGGTGCCTGGCTGTTGACGGTAATCCCTGCTGCCGAAGTTGGCCCCGCTGCTGCCGCCGAATCGTCCCTTGCCACCCCTGCGGCTGGAGCTCTGAACGCGTCCGTCCGCGGCCACGCTCTCCAACCACGACGGGTACTCCTGCTTGGCCTCCACCAGCAGGTCCAGCATGCCGCTGGCCAGGTTCTGGTTACGTTTGTTGAAGAATGAGGTGGCTAACCCCAAGTTACCCATTCTTCCTGAAAAATAAATTGAACATTATCGGTCACTCATCGGAACGAATGAAATAAACGTCTCTGTCGCCTTAAAATGACGTTAATCTTACCATTTAAAGCGCTATATTATAAAGGGTTTTCCAATAAGAGGTGTTATTTTGCATAGACCGCTATTTCGGTAGATATCACTTTTGAAGCTGTCATTTTTTGACATTGAGAATATTGCTGCTGTAGCCGAAAGTGTTGAAGAAAACCCAGGTTTGTCCATTCCTCGTCGTTCTTTGGAATAAGGTATTCCACAAACGTCATAACACCGTATTTTGCATAAAGATTTGGGTCTTAAGGCTTATAAAGTTCAGTTAACACAAGAACTCAAGCCGGCCGATCATCAACAACGTCGTGTCTTTGCTGATTGGGTCGTTGAAATGCATGAAAATGATCCGGAATTCCATCGAAAGATCATCTTGAGTGATGAGGCCCATTTCCATCTCGGTAGCTTCGTCAACAAGCAAAATTGTCGCATCTGGGGCTCGTAAAACCCAAGAGTTATTGTTGAAAAGCCTTTCTATCCTCAACGTGTGACTGTTTGGTGCGGTTTATGGTCCGGCGGAGTCATTGGACCTTACTTTTTCGAAAATGAGGCTGGAGCAACAGTTACGCTGTCGAGAGATGATTAATGATTTTTTATGGCCGGAATTGGATGGTATTGATCTGGACAACGTTTACTTTCAACAAGACAAGACAGATAACATTAAAAAATCACTCACCGGTACGTCCAATTCGATGCACGTACTCCTCAATGTCCGAGGGCAGATCGAAATTGATGACGTGCTTCACGTGGGGGATGTCGAGCCCTCTGGCGGCCACGGCAGTGGCGACCAGGATCGGCGTATTTCCGGATCTGAACTGTTTCAGGGCGTCTTCTCGCTCCTTTTGGATGCGATCGCCGTGGATCGAGGTGACCGGGTAGCCCTCGTTGTGCAAGAATTCCTCCAAGGAATCCGCGCCTTTCTTAGTTTCCACGAAAACTAGGGTCAAATGTTCCGCCGAGGGTTGGGTCAGGTGGGCAGCGTTCAGCAAGTCCAACAGGACTGATCTCTTATCGGGTTCTTCTACCCAGTAGAGCTGGAACAGGACGAAATAGTTTACGTATACAGACAAACGAATGATATGGTAATAGTATATTCTAAAACAAGTTGCAGAATGGGCTCCTATTAAAACACGAATGCGAAATTCGAAAACGATCGACGAAGGAGCGAGTTTTCGAACGCATGAGTGTTGGAATAGCCTTCTGCAACGAGTATTAGACGATATTTTCTCTATTTCATTCAAGTTTTGTAAAATACTGTTGAAATTTAACGAAAAATTCGGATCATACATCCTAGTGTCTTTTGTATTGTATCTTGGCAGTTGGTGTGACTGTTACGAAATTTGACAGTTTACGAAATTTGAATTTGAATCGGACTTATCGAATTCCATTATAATCTAGAATTACACATTTAATTTGTAAATTATGTCCGACGAAATCGATTTAACACCACCAGAATTAAGAGAAATTGCAAATGAAATTGCAAATAAATTAATACCTCAAAAATCCAGATCCTTGTATGAAAGAGAATATGTAAAACTCATGAAGTGGTCCGAAGAGAATTCAGTAATTAGAATTTCAGAAAATGTTTTGTTAGCGTATTTTGAACATTTAAATAAGACATATAAATGTTCTACGTTATGGAAAACATATTCGATGTTACGTAGTATGCTTAATATAAGACAAAGCATTGATATTTCAAAATTTGCAAGACTGCAATGCTTATTAAAAACTTTCTCGAAAGAATACAAACCGAAGAAATCAAAAGTTCTCGATTTCGAACAAATTGACAAATTCTTGAAGGAAGCATTAAACGATACTTATTTAGATATTAAGGTAACAATCTAATCATGTTTAACTATGTACGATTAATATAATATCTTTCAGGTAATATTAATCATGGGATATGCTGGGGCATGCAGAAGGGTAGAGCTCTGCAATATAAAGGTTCAAGACATAGAATTCAAGAATGATTGTATTTTGATCACCATACCAAATACAAAAACTTATAGTCCCAGGCAATTTATTATTTCAGACCCATTCTGATTGAGTCTTGTTAGAGAATATTATGCATTGAGACCATCACATACACATCACGATCGATTCTTCATTAATTTTAGATCAGGAAAATGTAGCATACAACCTATTGGCATCAATAAAATAGGTGGAATGCCAAAAAAAATTGCAAATTTTTTAAATTTGCCCCATCCAGAACTTTATTCTGGTCATTGCTTCCGTAGAAGCTCAGCTTCCCTTCTAGCGAACAGCGGAGAAGATTTGATGACATTAAAGAGACATGGAGGATGGAAGAGTTCAGCAGTTGCTGAAGGATATGTTGATGCGTCTCTATCAAAAAAGATTGATATTTCTAACACACTATCAAAACAAATCAACAAAAATACTCAGGACCTGAATATGCCTTTGACTTCTAAACAGCAGAATATGTCAGAAGTCTCTATTGGAACTTTACAGGATTCTATGCATGATAACCAGCCTTCTACCTCCTCTGCATGCTTCAATCAGGCTATTTCAATGAATGAAACACATCATAAAATACCAGGAATCTCTACGTTAAATACTGGTTCAAATTGTAATATTAACGTGAAAGTATTTAACAACTGTACGATAGCAAAAATTGAATGACTTACTATTTTATTTTTATAATACATCATACTTTTTCAGTGTGTAATTACTACCTGTACCCACTTAATTAACACCAACACTTTAAAAGAGTTTCTTCAAATATGACATAACTAATAGTAAGAATATTGAAAACAAAATTTCTTCTAAGAAACGTAGAACTCTAGTGACTTTATAGCATAAGACAAGAATTTAGAGGTGTAAAAGTAACGAAATAAAGCGTACCCGTATGTATTCGTTACTTTAGCAATTAGTACTCGTTACTTTCGTATCGTTACGTTACTCGTTACTTTTGATACCTCATAATATATCATGTTGTGTTAGAGTAACGAATCGAGTCGCATTGCGAATCGAATCGTATCGAGTACGCAAAATTCGTAATTTGTAGAAAACATACTTATACATTATATACCAAGCTGCGTAAGGTGAATTTTTTCACTGTTCCGTATTTTTAACCAGACCTTTTAAGTTATTCTAAATTTAGTTTATTTAATAGTGAAAGTAAGAGTGTAAAACTATTAACCGTGTGCTTATGTTATATCACAATAACAAAGCAATCTATTCTACATCGATTATAAGTTATACGCGTATGAGTAAAACATACGTTCAGTAAACGTTTCAAACGCATCAACGTTACTTTCGTGATCGGAACAGTATAGGTACCTATACTATGAATACGGAATAATGCGAGTAACGAAATGGATTTGTGTGTAACGTTTCGTTACTCGGTACTAGACGTCGCACCCGTTACTCAGTAACGAATACATACGGTTTGCTACAGCTCTACAAGAATTACTTTCTATAGTACAAAAATTTACCTACTAAATTCACCGCATCGTTTTTCAAATATCTTTGATTTGTTTAAATGTTGAGTATCGCAGATATTAGGCCTCCACAACAGACCAAGAACGATATGCTAACTGACGGTGATCAATGGACTTGCTTTTAAACTATAATTTCCAATAAGTACTGGCTTATTGAAATTTTGATAGATATCAAAACTCAAAGGTATTATCAGTCATTTAATTTCCCTTGGCAAGATAATACATCTTTATAGCTCCAAACATTTTTTTGGAATAAACAATTAAGGAATTAAGAATTAACATGAACCTGTAACGTCATCCTGGAGAATATACAAATTACATACATACAGATATTTACCATCTAAGGATACTTGTTATGTGATTAACAGCTTTTTTGATTTGAATCATTCGTAAAGTAACAAAAGCTTTAATCGTATAAATATACATTATACAGACACATAAACATAATTTTCTTGTAGCACTAACGATACTTGGTTCAGGATATAAATTGCTGCTTAATAGCTTTTATTGATACATTTGTACTATATGTATTCATCTTTGGATTAGGAAAATTCCCTTCATTCCTAAAAAAAGGCAGTGTATATATAAGTACATAACCTATAGATCAGATTTAAAACAGTTTTCTAAGAGCATGAATGATTCAAAATTAGCAAGAACTGCAAGAAGGTAGCACCTAATTATACCTTTTAATGAAAATAAAACTTTTCGTCTCAATAATTATTTCGCTATATCCAGATTACATTATATATATGGATTGACAATTGACGTGTGTTGAAATTCGATAGGAGCGAGTGTCAATGCTGACAACCACAAAACGAAAAATATAACTAGAAACAGTGCGGGAATGAGTTCATTCCAGCACTGTTTTTAGTGCTGGAATGGACTCATTCCGATACTGAAATAGAGAAAGATACTTTTACAGATAGACCTCGAGAATTTTTAAATAGAGAGCATAGATTGGATGTTTTTAATGGCTTTTTCCAAGTATTTAAGAGTACTCTACTGAGGATGTATTGAAGTAATACTGAAAAATTGTTGTCTTATACTTGCCATTTTACTTATTTACTTACTTGTGATTTTTTAGTTATTTCTATTATTTTTATGTATACAGGGTGAGTCTTTGACCACTGCATTAATTTTAACCAAAGATTCCTCTCATCAAATGAAACACTTTTTTCATTTACCATTTTTCCAGATTCGGCTCGGGTAAAAAGTTACAAGCGTTTAAAGATTTCACAATGTGCTAATACACTCCCGCATATAAATTATCTATGACATTGTTGGCGGACGAGAATAAGGCATGGTAACGTGGTTTACAGCTTGATTCGGGATTCCAACGCTCAGGGACGGATCCATAAAAGTAGTGAAATTTCTGGAGTTTTCCATTTTAAAACATTCAATGAAGAATATCTCGAAAACGGTGCGTTTAAGGAGAAATGATGAAGAATAATATAATGTTCTAAAACGATGGAATATTCTTGAAATGACTCCAGAAAAACTTTATATACTTTCTTTATGCTAATTTCGTTTAGTTTAATGAATCCACGAGTCCATAACTAGAAAACCAGTAGAAGTAGAAAATAACTAATATTTGGAAAATATGTATCATAGTTATAGGAAACTTTACGCCAACATTCATTTTATTCGAAAAAAGGATGTCAAAGCTACAAAATAAAAACTGATTTTTTTTCAAAATTTCAACAGCCTGTATCTTTTTACCTAACCCAACCTAATGTACAGTGAACTCTTGATAAGTCGAACATCGATAAGTCGAACTCATAGATAAGTCGAACATTTTTTCCGGTTCCAATTCATGGGTATCTAACCCTGTATACTTTCACCTCAATGAGTCGAACAGAGTTCTTGAGAGTAAAGAGTCTAGTAAATGAGTCGAACTGCTGGAAGGGTCCACGACAGAACCTCCACCTTTATCAGTCGTACTCCTAACCATCATCTCCTCTATGAGTCGAACTGTTTGATCTAACGAATGAAACCGAAAAGAATTCGGTATGCAAACGAATCACCACATTCGGTAGCCACCATATGTATTTTCAATCGGTTAGTACATTGTTCAATTTATTTTTTATTTGTTTATTGAGCCGTTGTGCGCTGAGAGCGTTTTAGTCATGGATCCGCGAAAACTGAAAATTTCATCAGTAGCAGATGAACTCGAACCCATTCGGGAAGTAGAGAAAGGAGAAGAAAGTAAAACCCTTATCGCTAACAAGTTCGGAATTCCTAAATCCGAATTGTCATCTATCATGAAAAATAAAATTAATATCCTCGCTTCCATCAGAGTTAAAGGAAAATCAGTCCATCGGTACCGTCAGAAATTGCCTCGGCATTCAGATGTTCGCATCTTCCCTAGGCCACGAATTTATAGCGAGTAGTGGTTGGCTACGTAATTTCAAAAAAGATACGGAATTTCTGGAAGAACCTACTTAGGTGAAAGTGCTAGGGTCAATGAAGACACTTGTCATCAACCCTTGTTTCTCATTAACTACTGTTGATGTGAATACGCGAGTTTTTCCCTCAATGAGTCGAACTCTCACCTCAATAACTCGAACGTTTGGTGAGACGAACCATAGATAAGTCGAACAGTTTTTTATGGTCCCTGGGAGTTCGACTTATCGAGAGTCCACTGTATATTGTTGCTATGTTTTAGTAATGGGTTTCCCGTTTAATAAATAAAAAAAAAAGGTAACTTACCTTCTGGGTAATATTCTGGGAGGTGGAACCTACTCTTCCAACTGCCAAGAAGATATAATTATCGAGGAAATCTCTGGCCAGTTTCTGAATGGGAGAGGGGAAAGTGGCCGAGAACATCAACGTTTGACGTTTACCGGTTTGTGGCATGTTCTCGTTTTCGACAATCTTCCTGATTTGTACTTCAAAACCCATGTCCAACATACGATCCGCCTCGTCCAGGACCAGGTACTGACAGTAATCGAGGCCGATCCTGCCTCTTTCAATCATGTCCAACAATCTACCTGGTGTTGCCACCAGCAGGTGGCAGCCGCGATCGAGGTCGTTCATTTGTTCTTTTATCAACGCGCCCCCATAACTAGAAAAGAGAAACGTTTTGTATTTGCGAAATAACGCTGTTGCAGAGCCGCAAGCCACAAGTGTAAACCTGGTAATTTCACGTTTACAGTTTTGCTATAACACTGTAACAATGTTTCCTAAAATTCGCCTACTATGTTTGGTAAAATTATCGGCTTCAGCTTTCTGTAACAAATTATTGTCTGTGGGACGCACTTTTATAAAGTCTCCCGGTTGGCCATGAAAATTTGACACATTTCACCATGTATATTTTGAAAATGTTAGGTTATATTCATTTTCCTGTCAGATAACTATGCAACGTTGTCCTCTCTACACAGAAGTCGTAGTAATTACGTATTTTCACAGTGTGAATTTACTTCGGAAAAATAATAAATTTGAGAAGATATTATTTGAATTAAATAATTCCACAGTCCCGGCTACTGTAGAAGAAAATGTTTCCTCTGTTGCTACTAGAAATAATTCACGTATATAAACAGGTTGTAATATTCAATTATTCTATTTTCTTGTATGGAAATCGAGAATGAAGTGTTGGAATTTTATTGAAAAATAATGGATAGAGTAGTCCGTTACTTTGTGATAGTTCATTTGAAGAAAGAATAAAAGTACCTGAATATCCCGGCAGGAAAACTTCTAAACGAACAGACGTACCTATGCAATTCCCCACTTTTCTCAAGAAGACATTTAAATACCTTGTAGCACAACTTGAAATACACTAGTTTCAAAATGTAGTAGTAGGTACTACAAAACCCAAGTCATTCTTATGCCTCAATAAAATATAATGATAGGAAACTAAGTAATTTCATTCGAGAGTTCAACATGTCAGCATGAAGTTTTGCTATTGCAGATTTCGATTCTGTATAGCACATCAGCTTCTTCAAAACTACTTTCGGCATTTTCAATTTCAAAGCGAAGTGTTATTTATTATTCGAAGATAATGGTCTGTGATGATATCTTGTCTAAGATTGAAGATTATGTTATGATTATGTTGAGAGTAGAAATTGGCAACGTCTCAGCAAATTGTTTTGACCTTGACGATATTTCAGCAGTGCCAACCTGCCAGTGTTTTAGTTACAAAAACGTGATAGACCTAAAACATGGCCAACCGGGAGACTTTATAAAAGTGAATGGAGTATACCAATCATCGTTATACAGGGTGTTTTCAAGGGTGAGTCTTTTTTTTTGACAGGACAGGAGGTAGAAATCATCAGATTAAATAATTTCACCAGAAATAGTTAATATAAAATATGCAAGTCATATGCGATTCCACAAAATTTCGGGTATGGCTCTAATTATCAGGACAATTTCAGTCTAGCAGGAGCCATGATTAATCAGAACAATCATATTATCTAATATATAAAATTTCCATGTCACAATGTTAGTTACCGTACTCCTCCGAAACGGCTTTACCAATTTTTACCAAATTTTATATGCGTATTCGGTAGGTCTGAGAATAGCTACTATCTATTTTTCATACCTCTAAATGATAAGGGTTGTTCACCCTTAAAATTTTTTTTTTTTATTTTTGGACGAAATTTTTTGTTTTTATTTTTTTATAATGTGCCATTACGAAATACATACAACCCTAAATTTTCACCCTTCTATCAGCAACCCCTATTTTTTAATAGTCATTTTAGTAATTAATCATTTTTCATCCCGCTTGATAACTGATAAATTATCACTTGGTAAGTTATCCCAGAGAAAGAGCTAATTAAAACCGAGTGGCCGTATTTTTTGTAAATGTTTATCACTCTATTTCGATTAAAATTTCCCTGAGCTTATGGCAAAGCTAAAATTTTTGTTTAAAAAAAATATTTATTTTTATTAAAGTATTATTTAAGTATCAAGGCAGTTTATTCCTGCTATATCCTGCTATATAGCCGGTTTCTCAATTGCGAGTTAACCCGAGTGTTGCGCATTCATGAATATCACTAAATACATGCGTCAACTCGCAACCTCGAGTTAACTCGCAATTGAGAAACCGGCCCTGAGTGCTAGATTTTTTAAAATTTCCGCGTCACGTCCCAGTAAACAGCACAGAGTAGGGATGAGAACGAAACCGGTCTCCTGTCTTTCTCACCTTTTCTCACTTTTCTTAACCAGATACGTTTGAGTGGGTAATTCGTATTCGCAATTGAACCGGTAGGTGGCGCCGCAATCGGGTTCTAGGTATTTTTTAGAATTACGTGTTTGAGTGGGTCCCTGGATAACTTTTAAAATTCAATTGTCCCGGTAGGAGGCGCTGCAATCGGGTTCTAGGTTTTTTTTTAAAGATTTTTCGCATTTGGAAATAAAATTGCAACCGCAATAACCGATTTGGCGCAGGCGAAGTTGCGTGCTAATATATTGTATATCATTATACTGATCCTCCTAGGTATTCCTCAAGGAGACCCTTCATAAGCTCTTGAAGAGCTTGAGCGAGTAAGGAGAACCAGTTTTGTTCTGTGTAGGCTTTGTTACCGTGCCCTTACGCCACCTTAGGTACAGTTACACTGTTAATTTTTGACCCAACAGTGAATGGTGGCGATTACCTTGACTAGAAAATTTCTTTCCTAGTCTCAGAATTGAACTTGGGGCTTCCGCTTCCAAGTCAATTACTCTCCCACTGAGCCAACCGCACTTCTGATTCAAGTTTTCTAAGTGAAGCCGCGAAATGAAAGGAAACAACGAAATGTTATAAGTTTTCATGTGTTTTAGGTTTATTGAAAGGTTTTTTTCTGGGTTTTCTCTCCCAAACTCTGAAAAATAAAAAAAAATAATAAAAATTAATTATTTTGTGATTTGCTTCTGCGTAAGAAACACAAGATATTTGTCAGAAGCAATCAATTGAACAATGTTGCCTAACAAACAACCACGAAACAACAGCAACGAAGAAACAACTATATCGTAACGTTTCGGATCTATATCAGACTCCTTCGTCAGACGCTTAATGAAACTCTTTAGAATTATTTTGTGACAATTCTTGAATTTCACAAAATAACTATCAACAAAATAATTCTAAAGATTTTCATTAAGCGTCTGACGAAGGAGTCTGATATAGACTCCGAAACGTTACGATATATTTGTTTCTTCGTTGATGTTGTTTTGTTGTTGTTTGTTAGGCAACATTGTTCAATTGATTGCTTCTGACAAATATCTTGTGTTTCTTACGCAGAAGCAAATCACAAAATAATTAATTTTTATTTTATAGATATTTTTCAGAGTTTGGGAGAGAAAATCCAGAAAAAAACCTTTCAATAATGAGTGTACCTCCCACAGTATCCTTTAATGATTGTTTTAGGTTTATTGTGTAAAACATTGTGTTGTGTAACATGAGTCGGAGCGAAATGCGTATGCGTCAATTTTTAAATTTCCGAAAGACTCCAATCTAAAAATGAAATGAGCCTTTTCTATACCCCGCAAAAACTGAACTTCTTCACAAAATTCGGCTGTTTTTTCAATTCATTCATATACTTACACAACACAGGGGCGTACTCTAGACCTATAGGCAAACTTCCTGCTCTCGTCATAGATCTGAGTGGCCAGTTCTCTGGTCGGGGCCAAGACAAGGCCGAGAGGGTACTGCTTGCGGCGACTTCGGCCGTGGGTGATATTCGGTGGTCCGCGTTCGTACATTTGGTTCAGGATGGGAACCAAGAAGGCGGCCGTCTTGCCGGATCCCGTCTGGGCGCAGGCCATCACATCTCTCTTTCCTATGATGATAGGAATTGCGTATTTTTGTACCGGAGTCGGAGTATCATAGCGAGCCGACGCAATGTTACTGCGGATGATCTCAGTCAGCTGTACTTCCTCAAACTGCAAATAGAAAAATAATTGTTTGAATTGTTGAATTCGCATAATATCTTCTCAAATTCATTATTTTTCCCAAGAAAATTCACATTGTGCAAAATACGTAATCACAGCCCACTATATCTATCTATATATCTATACAGGGTGAGTCTTTGACCACTGCATTAATTTTAACCAAAGATTCTTATCGTCAAAAGAAACACTTTTTTCATATAACATTTTTCCAAATTCGGTTCTGGTAAAAAGATACAGGCTGTTGAAATTTCGAAAAAAAATCAGTTTTTATTTTGTAGCTTTGACATCCTTTTTTCGAACAAAATGAATATTGGTGTAAAGTTTCCTATAACTATGAGACATATTTTCTAAATATTAGTTATTTTCTACTTCTACTGGTTTTCTAATTATGGACTCGTGGATTCAGAAAACTAAACGAAATTAGCATAAAGAAAGCAGATAAAGTTTTTCTTGGGTAATTTCAAAAATATTCCATCGTTTTAGAACATTATATTATTTTTCATCATTTCTCCTTAAACGCACCGTTTTCGAGATATTCTTCATTGAATGTTTTAAAATGAAAACTCGAGAAATTTCACTACTTTTATGGATCTGTCCCTGAGAGCGTTGGAATCCCGAATCAAGCTGTAAACCACGTTACCATGCCTTTTTCTCGTCCGCCAACAATGTCATAGATAATTTATATGCGGGAGTGTATTAGCACATTGTGAAATCTTTAAACGCTTGTAACTTTTTACCTGAGCCGAATCTGGAAAAATGGTGAATGAAAAAACTGTTTTATTTGATGAGAGGAATCTTTGGTTAAAATTAATGCAGTGGTCAAAGACTCACCCTGTATAGTGGGCTGTGCTTCTATGTAGAGAGAATAACATTGCGCAGTTATCTGACAGAAAAATGAGCATAACCTAACATTTTCAAAATATACACGGTGAAATGTGTCAAAATTTCATGGCCAACCGGGAGACTTTGTAAATGTGAATGGAGTATAGTTCTTATGGTTTGCCTGAAAATAACGGCCTAGGCCATTTTACCCAATAGACCACATTAGTTAGGTTAGGCGGGAAATTTGAATTACGATCCATCCGTGGATCCGAGCACTGAATTCCCCATGCATTTAGTATAGACCTAAAATTTATGCGAATTTCTCGCCTGTTTTTAGATACTTTGGCTAATTTCTTAAAGTTTATTGCGGTTGAAATAGATTCTGTGAACCTTTCTCAACCATCTCGAATCAAGTTTTCATAACAAAATTGTATATTTCCAAAATAATTAATAAATATAAAAGTGTTCATCAAATTCGATTGACGTATATCTTAGCTCACTCGAAATCAGTCAAAAATAATAACATAACCCTAAATCGGCCTTGTAATGACGCACAACAGAAGTCATCTACGACATACGGTAATCTTTCGAACTACACTGGCTTCAATTTTGATTTAAGAATAAATTGAAGTAGATTTTAATGTGGAAATAACATGAAAACATGCACTAATGATGAAGGTACCCAATACTTGTTGTCTCTGCACTAATATTCTCTTTTAAATAGGGTGGTTTCATCTCAAAGTTGAAATTCCTTGTTAAAAAATTTGAATATGGATCTCCCGCCAAGCGAATGATTCTAACCTAACTAATGTGGTCTATAGCTCTACAATACTCACAGATGTAATGTGGCTAGGGGTTTTGTCCCCGGTTGCTTCAACAGGTATATCTTCATACTTGCTAAAGTTGATTCCAGTGTTGCCCGTACCGAACAGCTCGAGCTCCTGACTCTCGTCTCTGGCCAAGGGGACGGTCCAGTCGGTGCTGTCCCCCCGACGTTCCCGGTTCTCGTTCCATCGCCCGTTTCCTCTGTTGTCGCGCCCGTTGTTGTCTCTGTCATCTGAGTACCGGTTGCCCCCGCTCCCGCGTTCCTGCCTTTCCTGGGCGGGTTCCTGCTGCCAACGGTCGTTGCGCTGCTGCAGGTCACGCTCCCTGTCTTGAAATCGTTCCCTGCCGCCGCCGCCTCCGCCTCCTCCACCGCCGCCGGTACCCCGGCCCCACTCTCCACCCTCACGTTCATCGTCTCCACGTCTGTTCCTGCCGCAAAAAGAATTATTCAATATACAGGGTGTAACAGAGTTAATGTAAAATATTTAAGGAGGTGATAGTACAGATCATATCCAACAAAAATTGGTTCAAGCCCTGTGGACAAGAGCTTTTTGGCGCTCTAGTTCAAACAGACAAATTATATCTCCGAAAGCATTGGTTTCTCAGAGTTGGGAATTATATCAATGGATTCTTATGATAGAACTGCATCATGAAATAAATTAAATTTAAAAAAAGGGTCGTTTAAAGAAAAAATTTCCAAAAATTATCATTTAAAAAAGAGCGCCAAACAAAAGGGCAATCTACAATGCTTCAAAAATTGTTATCAAATTTATTTATGAAGATTAGATGAGCAATCTGCAATGATTCAACCACGTGGAATGGGTTGTTGCAACTTACACTCGGTGCATAGTTTTCACAACTCGAAATACCTAAGGAAAGTATCATCGAAATGTCTAGAGCAAGGCTGCAATCATAGCAGATTGTCCATTTATTCCAGATATTTGAGTAGGTAGTGGATTACGAAACAAATTATTTTAATAGTTCAAAATATATTAACTAGCAACATTATGATAATACTGTATATAGGAACATGCCTTACTACTTAAGGAAGTAAAATGTAATATTAACCTCAGTGGTCAACGAACAGTAATTTGTTTTGATGATTCCATTATGTTCTTTTTTCCTATTGCCTTCATAAACTACATCATTAAAATAATCCAATTCTAAATCTTCTGAAACATCATTCCGAATTTATACGTAAATTATTCAATATGCAACCAGTCAATATTATTTTCGGTTTCAAAACAGTCTTGTATATATTCACAAATTCAAGAATCGGATACTTGTTTTCAAACTACGAATTGATATGACTCTAATAGCTAGATAAGATGACATTAATGAACAGTGAATACATAGAACTACGATGCATTATTGAAATTTTGAAAAATCAGATCTCCGAAAGTATTAGCTTATATTAGTTGATAATGATATTAAAGGATTCCTATGATAAAATTGCATCTTAAAAACAATTTAATTCAGAACTTGTAATGTAAAAAAAAAATTTTTTTTCGTTACTCCGAAACCATCTGGCCGATTTTGCCCAATAACGAACTTGACCGAGATATTTATCACTCGAACCTATTCTGAAAATTTCAATTGTCTAGCTCATTCCTCTGGAGAGTTATCGTGTTAACGGCCGGACAGAATCATTGCGGCGCTTTCGTTTTCTGGTAGATTTGATTAATTTTTCCTACGTCAGCGATTTTCTCTTAGTGAATATTCCACATATTTGGAAAGCTGTTTTTCAAATTAGAACCCTATTTTTGGCGCTCTGGTTCCTCAGAACAGAGTGCTTATCAATTTGCCCAAATGTCTGTAATTTTCGAATTTTTGGCTGAAAATGGTCTTAAACGATTTGGTTCGACTCACTGATCAAGAATCCATGGTCGACATCGATTCTGTCCAGCCGTTAACACGATAACTCTCGAACGGAATGAGCTAGACAGTTGAAATTTTCAGAGTAGGTTTAGAAGATAAATATCTCGGTTGAGTTCGTTATTGGGCAAAATCGGCCAGGTGGTTTCGGAGTAACAAAAAAAAAATTTTCTTACATTACAAATTTTAAATTCATTTTTTTTCAAGATGCAGTTTCATCCTAGGAATCCATTGATGTCATTCTCAACTCTAACAAGCTAATTCTTTCGGGGATATGATTTTTCAAAATTTCAATAATTATTCTTAATTCTATATGATTTCATAGAATGCTCTAATTATAATTTCCTGATGTATATAAATCCAACATGAAATGAGTCATAGACCTCCTTTTGGATTTTATCACGAAAATTGAGAATTGAGGCTCAGAAGCCAAATTGAAAAAGTGGGAAAGCCCTGTGGACAGGAGCTTTGGCGCTCTTGTTCAAACTTTGACAAATCATAACTCCGAAATTATTGGTTTCTCCGAGTTGGCAAATGATATCAATGGATTTTTATATAATTTATTTTATTTTATGATGCAGTTCTATCATAAGATTCCATTGATATTATTCCCAACTCAGAAACCAATACTTTCGGAAATATAATTTGTCAAAGTTTGAACAAGAGCGCCAAAGCTCCTGTCTACAGGGCTCGAACCCCTCGAATTTTTATGATTGCGTTGGATTCTGCGGTGAAAAGTAATGATAGCTTTCTAACATGATTATGCTCCTAAATTGAAAAAAAAACTCAAAAATTATGGAATTTAGAAACATGATCATGTTAGAAAACTATCATTATTTTTCACCGCAGAATCCAACGCAATCATAAAACAAGCACTGACGTGAAGTCAGGAGTTTTTGCGCGTATGTTCTATTGTCCATTCTCCTGTATTGGACACTCTTAATCGAAGTTACCATGGTGAATTCAATTGTCCGTCGTATTGCGATGCGTCACCTACCCTGAACATTTCAAGTGGCTAGCTCTTTCCGTTCTCAAGTTATCGTGGCGACGGCTGGACGGCCGGCCGGACAGAATCAAATTTGACCTCAAATTCTTCATCGGGGAGTCGAACCAAATCGTTTGCGACCATTTTCGTCAAAAAATTCGAAAGTTTCAGACATTTGGGCAAAATTCCCCAGAACATACGCGCAAAAATAGGGTTCTAATTTGAAAAACAGAATTTTTGATCACAATTTTCGACACAAAATTTGAAACACCCTGTGATTATATTTCTGAAATTGAAATGATGCATGACCTTTCCACTTTCTTCCTCTTCCATGTTGTAAAAATGGTTTACGTTCAGGATGTTTAAAATAAGAATAATGAACATTATACTGACTAAACATATTTGACTTTTTTCCGGTTTTTTTTCGATATTTTGAAAACTATTTGAATAAATACAAGGGTTTTAACAGAAATGTATTCAGCAAATACTTGATCATACCAGGAATGCAAAACTTGGCGAAACATTTTTTTCATCAAATTTATTTTCACTCCCTGTATAACCGGAAGTGCTTGGGCTTCGAAAATATTTTAGCTTTGTAGAAAATTTCAAGCAATATCATAATCCCAATTTTCAGATTTCAAATATGTCCAGTTCTCCAGAAATTTCTAATAGGCACTCGAACTTGGTACACTCTGTATATGTTTAAATTTTTAAAATTCAAGTTCTTGCTGAGACACCCTTTATATGATAGGACCATGAGGCTTTATTTTGCATGGACATTTGTTACAACGTTGGTTACGAAGTGGGTGCTGCTTGAACATACAGGGTGAGTCTTTGACCACTGCATTAATTTTAACCAAAGATTCCTCTCATCTAATGAAACACTTTTTTCATTTAACATTTTTCCAAATTCAGCTCAGGTAAAAAGATACAGGCTGTTGAAATTTTGAAAAAAAATCAGTTTTTATTTTGTAGCTTTGACATCCTTTTTTCGAATAAAATGAATGTTGGCGTAAAGTTTCCTATAACTAAGATACATATTTTCCAAATATTAGTTATTTTCTACTTCTACTGGTTTTCTAGTTATGGACTCGTGGATTCATTAAACTAAACGAGATTAGCATAAAGAATTCATATAAAGTTTTTCTTGAGTCATTTCAAGAATATTCCATCGTTTTAGAACATTATATTATTCTTCATCATTTCTCCTTAAACGCACCGTTTTCGAGATATTCTTCATTGAATGTTTTAAAATGGAAAACTCCAGAAATTTCACTACTTTTATGGATCCGGCCCTGAGCGTTGGAATCCCGAATCAAGCTGTAAACCACGTTACCATGCCTTATTCTCGTCCGCCAACAATGTCATAGATAATTTATATGCGGGAGTGTATTAGCACATTGTGAAATCTTTAAACGCTTGTAACTTTTTACCCGAGCCGAATCTGGAAAAATGGTAAATGAAAAAAGTGTTTCATTTGACGAGAGGAATCTTTGGTTAAAATTAATGCAGTGGTCAAAGACTCACCCTGTATATGCCAAGGCGAGGCATTATGCCACGAGTCTTTGGGGACGGTGTCAAAATTGCAAGCATTAGATTTTGCTTGCTTCCACGCCTATTCTCCAGATTGGGTCCCCAGCCAGTTTTACCTGTTCTCAAACTTAAAAAGAATGCTCGCCACAAGGAGATCTGACTTGAATGAGTAGGTGATCTCCAAAACAAACGTATAGTTTCATACCAAAGATAAATCGTTCTTCAAGGTATCGAAATGTTAGAGAAGGACTAAAATGATTGTATCGCCCTTGAAGGAGATTATATGTTTATGAATGAAATCGAATTTGACCAAAAAAGTTGTTATTTCTCCATAAGACCATTAACTTTTCAGGTTTATTATTATTTTGTAGATTTTTAGGTTATGCATGACATTAATATACAGGGTGTCCCAAAAATACCACGCGAAAGTGACACTGGAGATAGATTGGCATTAGGTCTATCAGATAGCATCAACATGACCTCAGTAAAAGTCCGCTGGTTTTCGAGATATCACCACTTTTGTGTATTTTTTAAAAATCTCCAGTTTTCGGTCTTTTATCGCCTAGCTTTGCTAGAAATTACTTCAAACTCATGTTTTTTTTTATCTAGGCTATCCTGAATAGTTGCTTTAAACAATGAAGTAATAACTTCACCGACAACTAGAACAAAATCCTTCAAAAAATGTCTAACTTGTTGTATTTTATGCCGAAGTTAAAACGTTAACTTAAGTTTGACTGACTGCTGTGAAAAAAAATTATATCAGACTGAATTGACAAATAATCGCAAAAACTGGTCCATTTCATGCCCTTTTCAAAATGATACAACACTACCAATTTTTTTTAATCAGAACCAGAATTGCTACTTATTAAAAAAAACCAAAACCCTTATCGACTATCTCGCTCCCACATTCATTGTTTTGTAACATGGAAACCGGTCCGACTTTCACAGACTAGGGGTCTTCGAATAGTCTAGACCAGGGGTCACCAAATGGCGGACCGCGGTCCGGATGCGGATCGCGAACCTTTTTTTTGCGGACCATTTTTCCAGAAAACATGTATTCTTGATTAAAAAAATTCAGATAACTTTTCGTTTTATTTACTAATTATAGATATTGGATTTAGATTAACTGCTAGTGAAATTCTTATGCCATCATAATGCTATCAACCACCAGCGACAGATATACAGATTTTGTGAACGGACCTCCAATGAAACTAATTGGTGACCCCTGGGTTAGATACTAGAGAAGACTTTTTGGCGTTTGACGGATTAACTCATTTCCTAATATTTTCCGAACGGATAGAGATACAGAGGAAATAGATACATAAATCTAAACGTCGTCCACCGACCAATCATCGGGGAAAATATCGAGATGTGAAAATCATAGATTTCGGACGGGAAAGAAGAATTTTCCTTCGATTCCGGGTCAAAAATATTTCTGCCGACCCAAAAAATTTTTTTCATGTTATATCGATACGGAGCTCGTGTCTAGTTAAATCGAGGTCGCTGATCACGAATATGCAATTAGTTTTTCCCTAAGTGGCGTACTTTGGGAAAATTTTCACTTAGAGTGAAAAAATGGACGAAAATAGGTCAATTTTGGAAGTACACACCGCCCAAAAAAATCGGAGTAAGGTGTTGTTGATTTTTGCCCTCATATATGGATCCTTTATCTACTGAATAATCCAAACAGAAAATGTCCAGGCCGTACTATTCGGAAATTATGTTTTTTTTCCCAAGGGTCTGTTTATCGGAAAATTCATTTCGCGGTATTTCCGCGGAAAATTCTCTAATGAAAAATCCGATCATATATTCGTAATCTACGGTCCCGAATTAGTAAATGACGTAATTTGCATCGAAATCGGAGACCGGTCGAATTTTGGCAATTTTTTAATACATTAGCCTTAAAAAAATCCCATTTTTCGAGAAAATTTTTTTGACGCAAAACTATGAAACGGGTACTTATTCTTATAAATTCGGGGCCGTAGATTCCGAATCTACCTTCAGATATTTCTTACAAAAATTTTCCGAGGAAATATCGCGGAAAGAATTTTACGAAAAATAGACCCTCGGGAAAAAAAATAATAATTTCCGAAGCGTACGACCTGGACATTTATTGTTCGGATGATTCGATAGATAAAGGATCCAAATATGACGTAAAAAATCAGCAACACCCTACTCCGATTTTTTTGGGCGGTGGAAAGTTCCAAAATTGACCTATTTTCGTCAATTTTTTCACTTTAAGTGAAAATTTTCCCAAAGTACGCCACTTAGGGAAAAACTAATTACATATTCGTCATCAGCGACCTCGATTTAATTAGACACGAGCTCCGTATCGATATACCATGAAAAAAATTTTTTGGGTCGGCACTTAGTTTTTGACCCGGAATCGAAGGAAAATTCTTCTTTCCCGTCCGAAATCTATGATTTTCACATCTCGATATCCAAAGTTTCCCCGATGATTGGTCGGTGGACGACGTTTAGATTTATGTATCTATTTTTTCTGTATCTCTATCCGTTCGGAAAATATTAGGTAATGAGCGAATCCGTCAAACGCCAAAAAGTTTTCTCTGGTATCCAACACATACAAAAATCTACAATTTTCCGATTAGGTCGACGCGGCTTTGGTTATTCACTAAATCGGGTACGCAGATCACGAATCTGTAATTAGATTTTCCGTATCTCGATTAGTTTCGGAGCAATGACGAAGAAAGTCGCAATTTCTGGCTCTACCTCCGGAAAATGGACTAAGCAGTCGGATTTTTCGCCATATTACCAAAATTAATCGAGATACGGAAAAACTAATTACAGATTCGGAATCTACGCCCTCGATTTAGAGAATAGCCAAAGCCGTGGCGATCTAATCGGAAAATTCTAGATTTTTGTATGGGTTAGAATCTAGTCAAAGAACTCACAGCTCTGGCAATGTGTTAGTTGTTGTATGCATTTTATCAATATTTCACAGGAAATAGGTAATAAATACTTCTACAAGGGTTGAAATATTACAAGATATTTTACTTGCAATTATCTTTCCGTGGAAAATATTAATTTCAAGGGTGAGACCACCCATGCAAAAATAAACCAGTTAACCCAAATCATTTAAGTTTTACAAGCGAGCTGCTTTGTTTAGAAATACAAATGAGCGCTTCCCAACATGTGAAGTCATGGGACGCAACAGTGGTGATATCTCGAAAACCAGCGGACTTTTACTGAGGTCATGTTGATGCTATCTGATAGACCTAATGCCAATCAATCTCCAGTGTCACTTTCGCGTGGTATTTTTGGGACACCCTGTATAGTCCGTTTAAGATATATTGACATCAAGGGTGCCTACGGAAAATTGAAATTCAGTTGGCAACGGCCAGTCTAGTTATATTTCAATTCACATAATTTAGGTTGTTCGTCTTGAAAATATCCATGAGCTGATGAACTGTCATTAATTATTTATTTCTTACAATTTTGATATAACGAACATCGAACAATTTGGGATAGTTTTTACATGTGTGATTATAATTAATCGTACCGAGTTTGAGTATTTCCGCATCTTTGTGCTATTAAAAATGTCTGGAATTGATTACGATACCTCTCGCCTAACAAAAAGGGAACACGAAGCAGAATATAGATGTTACTGTGAATTCTTCTGGGAATCTGTAGATATTACCGCCAGCATTGCTCTAGTGTTCCAGGTAAACTGTTATTCAACCACTAGGAGTGTATTATGATTATTACATTGGCCATAATATTTCAGATTTCTTCAAGTACTGTTCAAAGAATTCTTAGGAAAAAAGAGGAAGGCACATCATTAAAACCTGGCAGCAGTTGTGGAAGAACTCCTGTGATATACGAATATACATTTAAAGAGACATTAAATTAAATTAAAGTTTTTGTAAATTTGAGTGAGCACTTCACTGAAGCTTTTCTTTGATTAGTTCTTTCCTTCATGAGCTCTACGAACTAAG
Source organism: Halyzia sedecimguttata (assembly GCA_937662695.2). Taxonomy (NCBI): domain Eukaryota; kingdom Metazoa; phylum Arthropoda; class Insecta; order Coleoptera; family Coccinellidae; genus Halyzia; species Halyzia sedecimguttata. Next base: position 111,199,023 of record OW569413.2, read on the forward strand.
CAAATCAAAGTTTGAAATAGAATTTTAAATCATTGAGTTTTTCAATATAAATTATAATACTAAAACGACAATTCATGAGAAAATGACAAATAATCTTTTCTGTTCCTAGTTGCAATTGAAATCCACAAAACTCACAGCTTAATTAAACAAAATTTATGTAGTAAAATTTTGGTTCCTATTTTTTTTGTGGAAAAATAAACACTTGAACTATTATCATTGCATAAAGATTATAATATTTTTCAAGCTATTACTTTCCAAGTTAAATTAAGACAGAAATAATAAGTCTGCTGAAACACTGATAAATTAAATCTTCTTCCGAAATAATGCTCCATTATTCAACCCACCTCTCAATAATTTATACTGACGAAGAAATAATAACATTATATTAATTAACATTATATTAATGAAATAATTCAATAACCAATATGGATTCAATAAATGAAAAGTGAGTTTCTTATGGGCTTTTACAACTTGATTGATTCTCCAATGTCTTTGGATAAGGAACCTAAGTTCTAAGATATATTGGCATGCACATGATTATTATGTCAAAAGGTTCTTCATCCTGCATTAAAAAAACTATCCAATTTTTGTTCTTCTCTATTATAAATAATGATTTTTCCAATTCCTTGGAATGGTTTCTGGGTATCAACCTCATATTTATGTTTGTTTCATCAGACTACTGCAGTTGAACTTGGAAAATTATCCTTCCAAAATCTCAGGATAAAATACATTCGGGATTTGAATTTCCAAAGTACATCAAGAATGTATTTATAAGTTCTTCAATTAATTACAAACAGGAGATAGCATTGAAAATATTTGAGGTTATGTTAATATTTCTTTTCTCTGGTTACAGAACAGTAACTTTTTGTAACTAGAAATAAGGCACCAACTACACGTTCAAGGCCTACTTCGATGTCAATATATCTTAAACGGACTATATATCACTAAATGGTTCCTTTCTAATATATGTTCCAACCTTTATGTCACAGATTTATTCTCGAGCAACACATCTATTTTTGGCGCTCTTGTTTTCTATAATGTAACAAAAGTTCAACCCTCAAGGTTTATTATTCGCCAAATAATAAACCAAAAGATCAGTGATGGTTAATATATTTTGAATCAGCCTCTTTGTGTATGTGGTAAGTTACAATTCCCCTTTTCCACTTGTTACAATCGTTAAACAAGCTACACATTTGAAAACGCCCAGTTTATATATTGTTTTCTTCCTATATCATTTTCATTTGGAAATCTACAGAAACTTTACTAAATCTAACGAACTTTCTCAATGCTTCAAAACTAAATTCACGCCCTAGTCTCAAGCAACCCTGGTTCAATTCTCTAATGAACCGAGTTCAGTTCGTTCATTGGCTTATACAATTCACCACTCTTAAGGAGACTTCATTTTAAATATATTGAACGAAACTTATTCAGCTGTACGGAATGCGGTCACAAAATCTTCAGTTTACCTTGAGTTAAAACTCGAAAAGTCTCTATTATCGCGTCCACCACGGTTGTAGTTGCTCCTGTTTCCCCCTCGGTTATCTCCTCTAGAGTCGTTCCTCTCCTCTTTATCGGGACTGTTCTCAGAACTGTTTACCTTATTCCTTAAATGAGGAGGAATATAGCGGCCGCTCGTTTGACGGCTCTGCAAGTCCAGACCAGCAAACTAAAAAAAATATCATAATATATCACAACACAACTAAATGATAAAACGAGACGAGCCCGTAATCAATACTGAATCTTTTTTTTCATATCTTCCATAAAGAATGATTTGAGGTTAGGTTTTTTGCAGACGTTTCATGCGGAGTTAACTTTCCAAGTAATCAATTCTGTGGATAGAAAATTGTTATCTTTCCGTTAATTGCCATATTAGCAATAAGAGATAAATAAGACTATACGGAGGATACGATAGGATAAACAGAAGATATCATATGATAATAAATAACGGATTCCTGCTTCATAACATTAAATCATGCATTCCTAAATACATTTCATTTTGTGGATCGATATTAGAAATATAAGTGACCTCCATTGTCATCTCTTCCGGGTCAGAAAAAACGTGGTGAAAAATAGGCATTAAAAATTATGAAATCTACCTGCTGCTCTAGACCTGATCCATTTTGGTTGGGTGCATTACTCATATTACTTCAAATCAAGGCGAATAGTAGAAGTTTTTATGAAAAAAACCTCTGATAGTTATTGTTTCAAGTATTGAAAAGCGTCTTGGTAGACAGTGCAGCACTGACAGTGACAACTTGACAGTTAATGATTGTGCGCATTCTAGAGGCGCAGTGAACGAATTATTGGCAAGTTTGCTAACACCAACTGCAAATAAGGAAAACTAAAATTCCCAAGTTCTAGTAAAAATACATATACAGTGTCCCATGAAAAAATCTTGAAGTAGAGTATTCGAAGATTTCGAAAGCTGAATTTCATGTACAATTTGAGTTTATCAGTTTTTCATGTCTTATTCCTAACCTCTGACTGTCTTAATAATTCTCGTGACGTGAAATGATGGAATACGTGACCAATTTTTGCGCGTATGTTCTGGGGAACATCGCGTATCATTTTGCCCAAATATCCGTAACTTTCGAATTTTTTGACGAAAATGGTCTTAAACGATTTGGTTCGACTCCCCAATGAAGAATTCGATGTCAAATTTGATTCTGTCCGGCCGGCCGTCCGGCCGTTTCCACGACAACTTGAGAACGGAAAGAGCTAGCGACTTGAAATTTTCAGGGTAGGTGGCGCATCCCAATACGACGGACAAGTTCATTAATGACTATAATCGGCCCAATGGTTTCCGAGTAATCATTTTGTTTTCAACCAATATAAATCCGATCGAATTGAAACTTAGTGAATAGTTGTAGAATATAAACCTAAGCACGTTTGTGAAATTTTGTGAGAATCGTATCGCTAGAAAATTATTAAAAAATATTTTTGTTGTCCCGATAACCTGAGAACGGAAAGAGATATCGGCTTGAAGATTTCAGGTTAGGTTGTTCATCTGAATATGACATTTGAGTTTGTTTATGAGCATAATCGGCCAAACGGTTTTAGAGTTATAACCATCTGAAATTTGGTTGTTTTTTGTTCCTCATTAACTTGAAAAATACTGAACCGATTGAATTTAAACATTGTTATTAGTTGTAGAATGCCAACGCGAAAATTCTTGCAAAATTTCGTGAGGATAGTATTTGTAGAAAATTCTTAAAAAGTCATTGAAAATTGAAAAAAAAATTCAATATACAGTCGCCTCTCGATAAATTGACACTCGTTAATTTGAATCTCTCGATAATTCGAATTTTTTTTCCACTCCCTTGAAAGATACTCGATATATTTGAAAAAAATTAATACTAATTGACCCCTCGGTAGTTTGAAGTTGAAGGAATGGTATCTTGCCCGCCAACATTCAATAATTTGAAGTCCGGGCTACCCCACACTCTATAATTTGAATTTTTATCATGCTCAGACCTGTCGTTTGTTTACATAAATGCAGTTCGCAATTCTCATTCCAGTTTACATTCAAAGTTCAAACGTTAATTTTTGATTTGTGTTATTAAAATGATTTCAAGAAAGCGTGTGATTGAAGCTGTGGAGGATGGACAAATATTTGAAATAATACATAAATCACTAATTTTGATCGAACTCTTGATTATTTGAATTTCATCAGAACACCCTCTTGATTATTTGAACCCTTATTATTTTGAACTCTCGATAATTTGAAATTTTTCGCTGGTCCCTAGAGTTTCAAGTTATCGAGAGTCGACTGTATAACGGTGTGAAATGTGAATTAATGCAAGGCAGTGATAAATATGGTCGGATATATTTGATATTTATATGTTCTGTCATTAAACTGCAGTGTGGAAATAGTGAAATTTCCTTTGGATCATTTCCTTGGAAATCAGAACATTTCAGTTGAGACTATAGACAACAAGATGGACTAGAGATATGAGTGAAATAGAACTTTCATTTCTTCCGATTTTTTAAAACATTTTGATGATCTTTCTAATAATTTTTCAACAAAAATTTCAAAATTGATTTTTCTGGATGGAAGATCAAGAAGCTCAAAGAATCTATTCATTTTTGGCGCTGTTGTTCCTCGGAACAGAGTGCTTATCAATTTGCCCAAATGTCTGTAATTTTCGAATTTTTGGCTGAAAATGGTATCAAACGATTTGGTTCGACGCACTGATCAAGAATCCGTGGTCGAAATCGAATCTGTCCGGCCGGCCGGCCGTCCCTTACCACGATAACTCTCGAACGAAAGGAGTTAGAGGATTGAAATTTGCAGGGTATTTTTGGAGCGTAAATTTCTCGCACGAGTTCGTTAACGGGCGAAATCCATCAAGCGGTTTCGGAGTTATGTCCGTTTTTAGTAAAAACATTTTTTATGAATATTACCGAAACCGATCAATCGATCTATCTGAAATTTAGCATCAAATTTTAGAATCATGACCTATAGACGCATGTGGAGTTTTGTATTGATTGGGTTACCGTAAAGTGTAAAAAAAAAAAAAAAAATTTGAAAATTTTTAAATTTTGTTTCTACAATAACTCTCGAACGGAATGAGCTAGGCAGTTGAAATTTTCAGAGTAGGTTAGGGAGATAAATATCTCGGTTAAAGTTCGCTATAGGGCAAAATAGGCCAGATATGGTTTCGGAGTTACGAAAAACTTTTTTCTAAGATGCTGTTTCACCATAAAAATCCATTGATATTATTTTCAACTCTAACAAGCTAATACTTTCGAAGATATGATATTTCGAAATTTTAATAATGAATCGTACTATTCGTACTTCTATGTTTTCACAGAATGCTATAATTATTCTATCTATGATTTATTATTTGATCTGTATTCATACTCGTACAAGTCATCCTGTTCTATAGGAGAGAGTCAAATTCATTTCAGCTATTTTAATTTGATTTCTTCCATGGTGCAGTTCTCATTCTCAGATTGCAGATTTAATCTTGATAAATAAACTATTATTTGAATTGAATTTCCTTTATGATGCAGTTCTATCATTGATATAATTCTCAACTCTGAGAAACCAATACTTTCGGAGATATAATTTGTCTGTTTGAACTAGAGCGCCAGAAAGCTCCTGTCCACAGGGCTTGAACCAATTTTTTTATATATGTATTCAATTTCCACAAGTCTGCATCTCTAGATGCTTCAGTTGAAATCAATAAGGACCTTATTCATCTTAAATGATTCGTTAAGAATGTTCAGATTTCCTGCAGTGATTTGAAATGGATTCTTCCTTTCGATCTAACCCTGAGCAGATGGTCTCAACTTACTAATCTGCTTTCCCGCTACAAAAATATAATTAATGGAGATTCAGATTCGGAATTTATCAATTTGTTTTATCTACATTTTGTGAATCATGTGAATTTACTCTTTGTAGCATTGAATATATATTCTAAATTCACATTGTTCTGTTTTCGCAAATTTACTTTTGAAATATTTTGTAGAAAATACTAATTACAATGTCATTGTCCACCGAATGGAAAATAAACCGAAAGATTTGTAGATAGCAGAAACTCACCATTAAAGTAAAAACCAAACCAAGACAAACTCTAAGATGATTATCAACATTTTCATTAGCCTACCTTATACATATAGGTAATAGTTATGTTTGGGAATATATTTTTTTATTTTCAGAATTTCATTCAAGTTTATAATTTTTTTGCCAATAGTTAACCCTACACCTTCTCTCGTGATTCTTGCTGAACAATGAATTGAATAATATCTGTTTCTAGGATTCTATTTCAACTTGATCTCAATAATATTGTGCAGAATGAAATATAGTTATTCAATTTATTGAAAAAGTAGGGTCTCATATTGTGTATTCATCCAGGGATTCCAAGCAAGAAAACCTATTCAATAAGTTCACTTATTTCACTAGAGTTTTAATTTCGAAATATAGGATATCCATTATCCAGCGCTACCGCATTTATGCAGTATGCATCTAAGAACAGGCGATAAACTGTGGCGTTGTCAGACTGTGGCGTTGCCAGGCTATCACTATGGTGAGCTCTGCCTGGAAGATGATAAAATGGCACCACCGCTCCAAGTCGTACGCCAGCCAGGCGATTCTCGGATTCAGTCGAACTTGGAACTTGGAACGTTTGTTTTTCGCGGGCATTTCGTGGTATTTTTGTGTATAACTGTGTGAAATGTGAATTAATGCAAGGCAGTGATAAATATGGTCGGATATTTGATATTTATATGTTCTGTCATTAAACTGCACTCAGTGTGTAAATAGTGAAATTTCCTTTGGATTATTTCGTTGGAGATGAGTACATTTCAGTTGAGACTATAGACAACAAGATGGACTAGAAATATGAGTGAAATAGAACTTTCATTTCTTCCGATTTTTTAAAACATTTTTATGACCTTTCTTTTAATTTTTCAACAAAAATTGATGCATCTGGATGGGAGATCAAGAAGCTCAAAGAATCTATTAATTTTTATACATATATGTATTCAATTTCCAAAGGTCTGTATCAGTCTAGATACCTACTTCAGTTGAAATCAATAAGGACCTTATTCATCTTAAATTATTCATTAAGAATGTTCAGATTTCCTGCAGTGTTTTGAAATGGATTCTTCCTTTCGATCTAACCCGCAGCAGATAGTCTCAACTTACTAATCTGCTTTCCCGCTATATAAATTTAATTAATGGGGATTCAGATTAAGAATTAATCAATTTGTTTTATCACCATTTTCACACAGTTCAGATCAAAAAATAATTTTATGTTTATTTACTCTTCGTAGCATTGAATTGATATTCTGAATTCACAGAGACTTGTAGTTGTAGTTTACATTAATAAATCATTCTAAATTCACTTTGTTCTGTTTTCGCCAATTTACTTTTGAAAAATTTCGTAGAAAATACGAATTACAATGTTATTGTCATTGTTTGATTATCACAATTTTCATCGGCCTACCTTATCAGTCTTATATAATAGTTATGTTTGGAAATATATTTTTATTTTGAGAATTTCATTCGGGTTATAATTTTTTGCCAATAGTTAACCCTTCACCTTCTTGTTGTTCTTGCTGAACAATGAATTGAAAAATAACTATCCAGGTTTCTATTTCAACTTGATCTCAATAATATTGTGCAGAATGAAATGTAGTTTTTCAATTTATTGAAAAAGTAGGGTCTCATATTGTCTATTCATCCAGGGATTCCAGGAAAGAAAACCTATTCAAAGAGTTCACTTAGTTCACTAGAGTTTAAAATTCGAAACGAAATATAGGATATCCATTATCCAGCGCTACCGCATTGATTGAAGTTGAAGAAGTATGCATCTACGAGACGATAGGTTGCGGCGTTGTCAGACTGTTTTCCAGGCTATCTCTTTGGTTAGCTCTGCCTGGAAGATGATAAAATGGCACTACCGCTCCAAGCTCCAAGTCGTACGCCAGGCGATTCAGTTTCAGTCGAACTTCGAACGTTTGTCATTGTATTGTGATGGACGATTACTTCTTATTCTGGAGTTTATTGTTTTTCGCGGGCATTTCGTGGTATTTTTGTGTATGTATAACGGTGTGAAATGTGAATTAATGCAAGGCAGTGATAAATATGGTCGGATATTTGATATTTATATGTTCTGTCATTAAACTGCAGTGTGGAAATAGTGAAATTTCCTTTGGATCATTTCCTTGGAAATCAGAACATTTCAGTTGAGACTATAGACAACAAGATGGACTAGAGATATGAGTGAAATAGAACCTTCATTTCTTCCGATTTTTTAAAACATTTTGATGATCTTTCTAATAATTTTTCAACAAAAATTTCAAAATTGATTTTTCTGGATGGAAGATCAAGAAGCTCAAAGAATCTATTCATTTTTGGCGCTGTTGTTCCTCGGAACAGAATGCTTATCAATTTGCCCAAATGTCTGTAATTTTCGAATTTTTGGCTGAAAATGGTATCAAACGATTTGGTTCGACGCACTGATCAAGAATCCGTGGTCGGTCGAAATCGAATCTGTCCGGCCGGCCGGCCGTCCCTTACCACGATAACTCTCGAACGAAAGGAGTTAGAGGATTGAAATTTGCAGGGTATGTTTGGAGCGTAAATTTCTCGCACGAGTTCGTTAACGGGCGAAATCCATCAAGCGGTTTCGGAGTTATGTCCGTTTTTAGTAAAAACATTTTTTATGAATATTACCGAAACCGATCAATCGATCTATCTGAAATTTAGCATCAAATTTTAGAATCATGACCTTTAGGCGCATGTGGAGTTTTGTATTGATTGGATTACCGTAAAGTGTAAAAAAAAAAAAAAAAAAATTAAAATTTTTAAATTTTGTTTCTACAATAACTCTCGAACGGAATGAGCTAGGCAGTTGAAATTTTCAGAGTAGGTTAGGGAGATAAATATCTCGGTTAAGTTCGCTATAGGGCAAAATAGGCCAGATATGGTTTCGGAGTTACGAAAAACTTTTTTCTAAGATGCTGTTTCACCTTAAAAATCCATTGATATTATTTTCAACTCTAACAAGCTAATACTTTCGAAGATATGATATTTCGAAATTTTAATAATGAATCGTACTATTCGTACTTCTATGTTTTCACAGAATGCTATAATTATTCTATCTATGATTTATTATTTGATCTGTATTCATCGGTATTCATACTCGTACAAGTCATCCTGTTCTATAGGAGAGAGTCAAATTCATTTCAGCTATTTTAATTTGATTTCTTCCATGGTGCAGTTCTCATTCTCAGATTGCAGATTTAATCTTGATAAATAAACTATTAGGTATTTGAATTGAATTTCCTTTATGATGCAGTTCTATCATTGATATAATTCTCAACTCTGAGAAACCAATACTTTCGGAGATATAATTTGTCTGTTTGAACTAGAGCGCCAGAAAGCTCCTGTCCACAGGGCTTGAACCAATTTTTTTATATATGTATTCAATTTCCACAAGTCTGCATCTCTAGATGCTTCAGTTGAAATCAATAAGGACCTTATTCATCTTAAATGATTCGTTAAGAATGTTCAGATTTCCTGCAGTGATTTGAAATGGATTCTTCCTTTCGATCTAACCCTGAGCAGATGGTCTCAACTTACTTATCTGCTTTCCCGCTACAAAAATATAATTAATGGAGATTCAGATTCGGAATTTATCAATTTGTTTTATCTACATTTTGTGAATCATGTGAATTTACTCTTTGTAGCATTGAATATATATTCTGAATTCACAGAGACTTGTAGTTGTGGTTTACATTCGTAAATCATTCTAAATTCACATTGTTCTGTTTTCGCAAATTTACTTTTGAAATATTTTGTAGAAAATACTAATTACAATGTCATTGTCCACCGAATGGAAAATAAACCGAAACATTTGTAGACAGCAGAAACTCACCATTAAAGTAAAAACCAAACCAAGACAAACTCTAAGATGATTATCAACATTTTCATTAGCCTACCTTATACATATAGGTAATAGTTATGTTTGGGAATATATTTTTTTATTTTCAGAATTTCATTCAAGTTTATAATTTTTTTGCCAATAGTTAACCCTACACCTTCTCGTGATTCTTGCTGAACAATGAATTGAATAATATCTATCTCTAGGATTCTATTTCAACTTGATCGCAATAATATATTGTGCAGAATGAAATATAGTTATTCAATTTATTGAAAAAGTAGGGTCTCATATTGTGTATTCATCCAGGGATTCCAAGCAAGAAAACCTATTCAATAAGTTCACTTATTTCACTAGAGTTTTAATTTCCAAATATAGGATATCCATTATCCAGCGCTACCGCATGTATGCAGTATGCATCTAAGAGCAGGCGACAAACTGTGGCGTTGTCAGACTGTGGCGTTGACCAGGCTATCACTATGGTGAGCTCTGCCTGGAAGATGATAAAATGGCACCACCGCTCCAAGTCGTACGCCAGGCGATTCTCGGATTCAGTCGAACTTGGAACGTTTGTTTTTCGCGGGCATTTCGTGGTATTTTTGTGTATAACTGTGTGAAATGTGAATTAATGCAAGGCAGTGATAAATATGGTCGGATATTTGATATTTATATGTTCTGTCATTAAACTGCAGTCAGTGTGTAAATAGTGAAATTTCCTTTGGATTATTTCGTTGGAGATGAGTACATTTCAGTTGAGACTATAGACAACAAGATGGACTAGAAATATGAGTGAAATAGAACTTTCATTTCTTCCGATTTTTTAAAACATTTTTATGACCTTTCTTTTAATTTTTCAACAAAAATTGATGCATCTGGATGGGAGATCAAGAAGCTCAAAGAATCTATTAATTTTTATACATATATGTATTCAATTTCCAAAGGTCTGTATCAGTCTAGATACCTACTTCAGTTGAAATCAATAAGGACCTTATTCATCTTAAATTATTCATTAAGAATGTTCAGATTTCCTGCAGTGTTTTGAAATGGATTCTTCCTTTCGATCTAACCCGCAGCAGATAGTCTCAACTTACTAATCTGCTTTCCCGCTATATAAATTTAATTAATGGGGATTCAGATTAAGAATTAATCAATTTGTTTTATCACCATTTTCACACAGTTCAGATCAAAAAATAATTTTATGTTTATTTACTCTTCGTAGCATTGAATTGATATTCTGAATTCACAGAGACTTGTAGTTGTAGTTTACATTAATAAATCATTCTAAATTCACTTTGTTCTGTTTTCGCCAATTTACTTTTGAAAAATTTCGTAGAAAATACGAATTACAATGTTATTGTCATTGTTTGATTATCACAATTTTCATCGGCCTACCTTATCAGTCTTGTATAATAGTTATGTTTGGGAATATATTTTTATTTTGAGAATTTCATTCGAGTTATAATTTTTTGCCAATAGTTAACCTTTCACCTTCTTGTTGTTCTTGCTGAACAATTAATTGTACAACAACTATAGGTACCTACCTAGCTAGGTTTCTATTTCAACTTGATCTCAATAATATTGTGTAGAATGAAATGTAGTTATTCAATTTTTTGAACAAGTAGGTTCTCATATTGTCTATTCATCCAGGGATTCCAGGAAAGTAAACCTATTCAAAGAGTTCACTTAGTTCACAAGAGTTTAAAATTCGAAACGAAATATAGGATATCCATTATCCAGCGCTACCGCATTGAAGTTGAAGAAGTATGCATCTACGAGACGATAGGTTGCGGCGTTGTCAGACTGTTTTCCATGCTATCTCTATGGTGAGCTGTGCCTGGAAGATGATAAAATGGCACCACCGCTCCAAGTCGTACGCCAGGCGATTCAGTTTCAGTCGAACGTGGAACATTTGTTATTTTGTATTGTGATGGACGATTACTTCTTATTCTGGAGTTTAGTGTTTTTCGCGGGCATTTCGTGGTATTTTTTGTGTATAACGGTGTGAAATGTGAATTAATGCAAGGCAGTGATAAATATGGTCGGATATTTGATATTTAGATGTTCTGTCATTAAACTGCCGTGTGTAAAGAGTGAAATTTCCTTTGGATCATTTCCTTGGAAATCAGTACATTTCAGTTGAGACTATATAGACAACAAGATGGACTAGAAATATGAGTGAAACAGAACTTTCATTTCTTCCGATTTTATAAAACATTTTGATGACCTTTCTAATAATTTTTCAACAAAGATTTTAAAGTTAATACATCTGGATGGGAGATCAAGAAGCTCAAAGAATCTATTTATTTTTATATATGTATTAAATTTCCAAAGGTCTGTATCAGTCTAGAATGTCTAGATACTTCAGTTGAAATCAATAAGGACCTTATTCATCTTAAATTATTAATTAAGAATGTTCAGATTTCCTGCAGTGTTTTGAATTGGATTCTTCCTTTCCATCTAACCCGCAGCCAAGGCCGTCTTAAACTATGCTGGGGCCCTTGGGCACACAATAATTTGGGGCCCTTTTGGAAAGTAAAGAAAGCGAATTATACTTTTTTCTACCCTGATAACTCTTGAACGGAAAGAGCTAGACAGTTGAAATTTTCAGAGTTGGTTTTGGATATAAATATCTCGGTTAACTTTGTTATTGGGTGAAATCGGTGGCTTAGGATTAACGGAAAAAAAATTTGTCTAACATTGCAAATTTCGAATTCAATTTTTTTTTAAGATACAGTTTCATCATAAGAATCCACTGATATCATCCTAAACTCTAACAAAATAATACTTTCGGAGATATGATTTTTCAATATTTATGATAGAGTCAAAGTTTGAAATTAATTACTAGTACTTTGACTAAAGGGCCAAAGCCCCAGTCCAAAGAGCTTTCCCACTTTTTGCGCGTATGTTCTGCGGAACATCACCGTAGTCACGATAACTTGAGAACGGAAAGAGATAGCGAAATTTTCAGGGTAGGTGGCGCATCTCAATACGACGGACAAGTTCGTTAATGGGCATAATCGGCCCAATGGTTTCCGAGTAGGTAATAATTTTGTTTTCAACCAATATAAATCCCATCGAATTGAAACTTTGTGAATAGTTGTGGAATATAAACTCAAGCACGTTCGTGAAATTTTGTGAGAATCGTATTGCTAGAAAATTATTAAAAAATATTTTTGTTGTCACGATAACCTGAGAACGGAAAGAGATAGCGGCTTGAAGATTTCAGGTTAGGTTGTGGTTGTTTATCTGAATGCGACATTTGAGTTTGTTTATAAGCATAATCGGCCAAACGGTATTAGAGTTATAGCCATCTGTAATTTGGTTGTTTTTTGTTCCTCATTAACTCGAAAAATACTAAACCGATTTAATTCAAACATGGTTATTAGTTGTAGAATGCCAACGCGAAAATTCTTGCAAAATTTTGTGAGGATGGTATTTGTAGAAAAATTTTAAAAAATCATCGAAAATTGAAAAAAAAATTCTATATATCAGTAACTATTCGTCTGAAATTGCTGATATTTTGCAAGAGCCTTTAGAACATAACTCTACTGCCAAGTTTCAAGTTTTAACACGATCGGTTGAATATTGTTGGAGATTTGAGCAGCCTTGTGTGAGTTCAGTAGATGGGTGACCGTTGTCTGGATAACTTTCGAACGAAAGGAGATAGGGACTTGGAATTTTCAGGGTAGGTTGCGTATCCGAATGGGAGAATTAAGTTCATTTTTGGGCATAATCGGTCTAACGGTTTTCGAGTTATACCCACCTGGGATATTATTTCCTTGATAACTCAAGAAATATAGATTCGATCGAATTGAAGCTTGGTAACTAGTAGTAGAAAATCAACATAAAGAAATGTTCAAAATTTTGCAAGAACCGTAGCCCTAAAAAATTTGAAAAAATGCCGAAAACAATTTTTGTAAGAACCATACCCCTAGAAAATTTTAAAAAAATCACAAAAAAAAAATTGGTTCTAGCACTGACGTGAAGTCAGGAGCTTTTTCGCGTACGTTCTATTGTCCATTCTTCTGTATTAGACACCCTTAATCGAATTTACCATGGTAAATTATGTTGTCCATTCTCCTGTATTGGACAGTCTTAATTCGAATTTTGCATGGTACATTCGAATTAAGAGTGTCCAATACTGAAGGATGGACAATAGAACGAACATACGCTAAAAAGCTCCTGACTTCACGTCAGTGCTTGAACCAATTTTTTTGTCAATAGTTAACCCTACACCTTCTCGTGATTCTTGCTGAACAATGAATTGAATAATATCTATCTAGGTTTCTATTTCAACTTGATCTCAATTTTATTGTGCAGAATGAAATATAGTTATTCAATTTATTGAAAAAGTAGGGTCTCATATTGTTTATTCATCCAGGGATTCCAAGCAAGAAAACCTATTCAATAAGTTCACTTATTTCACTAGAGTTTTAATTTCGAAATATAGGATATCCATTATCCAGCGCTACCGCATTTATGCAGTATGCATCTAAAGGTGGGTACAGACATGCAACAAAACCACGTAACGTAACACCGTCGCGCAACTAGTGTGGACGGCATCGCGTAACAACGTAACATCGCCACAGCGTAACATCGAAGCGTTCCATCGGTTGTCGGTATTTCCGCGTCACATCAAAGGAACGATACGGAGTGATGTTGCTCCACTAGTTTTCATGTTTGTACTGATCTGCGTAACATGATTAGCGATTTCTTTTCGGTTGCATTTTTATTCGATTGACAAAGTGTTTAATTATGTAGTGGACGGAAGAATCTACCTTAGAGTTCATTAAAAATTATCAAAATGAAGAGATTGCATCAAATGAACAAGTTGGAAAAGCAATGTGGCCAGGAGCTTTCACGCGCATAGCCAAATTGGTTGCCCATCCAGGTACTAAACTCGCCCAAAACTGCTTCGCTCCAGGAAAAAAATTTTCATTCCAAGAATATGTCTCCGACAGAAAACAAAATTTCAGATGGCTATAACTTTGAAACCACTCGGTGGATTCTGCCCTTTAACGAACTTATCCGGCCCATTTGGACTCCAAACCTATCTGAAAATTTCAACTCTCCAACTCATTGCGTTTGAGCGTAATCGTTTCTTCGGTCAATAATGCATAAATATATAGGCTGCTGCAAAAACCTCCATATTTTTGACGAACTTCACAAAACTGAACAAAATTTTATGGAACGATAGAATGTTCTGCTCATATGTTACGCAACGATGTGCTGTTACGCTGAAAATCTCTTAACATCGTATCTCCAACGCGTAACCACGATTGTTGCGCGACGGTGTTACGGTACGAAGTTCTGTTGCATGTCTGTACCCACCTTAAGAGCAGGCGATAAACTGTGGCGTTGTCAGACTGTGTTCCAGGCTATCACTATGGTGAGCTCTGCCTGGAAGATGATAAAATGGCACCACCGCTCCAAGTCGTACGCCAGGCGATTCTCGGATTCAGTCGAACTTCGAACCTTTGTTTTTCGCGGGCATTTCGAGGTATTTTTGTGTATAACGGTGTGAAATGTGAATTAATGCAAGGCAGTGATAAATATGGTCGGATATTTGATATTTATATGTTCTGTCATTAAACTGCAGTCAGTGTGTAAATAGTGAAATTTCCTTTGGATTATTTCGTTGGGGATGAGTACATTTCAGTTGAGACTATAGACAACAAGATGGACTAGAAATATGAGTGAAATAGAACTTTCATTTCTTCCGATTTTTTAAAACATTTTTATGACCTTTCTAATAATTTTTCAACAAAAATTCATACATCTGGATGGGAGATCAAGAAGCTCAAAGAATCTATTTATTTTTATATATGTATTCAATTTCCAAAGGTCTGTATCAGTCTAGATACTTCAGTTGAAATCAATAAGGACCTTTATTCATCCTTAATTTTTCATTAAGAATGTTCAGATTGCAGTGTTTTGAAATGGATTCTTCCTTTCGATAGATAGTCTCAACTTACTAATCTGCTTTCCCGCTATATAAATTTAATTAATGGGGATTCAGATTAAGAATTAATCAATTTGTTTTATCACCATTTTCACACAATTCAGATCAAAAAATAATTTTATGTTTATTTACTCTTCGTAGCATTGAATTGATATTCTGAATTCACAGAGACTTGTAGTTGTAGTTTACATTAATAAATCATTCTAAATTCACTTTGTTCTGTTTTCGCAAATTTACTTTTGAAAAATTTCGTAGAAAATACGAATTACAATGTTATTGTCATTGTTTGATTATCACAATTTTCATCAGCCTACCTTATCAGTCTTATAAAAATAGTTATGTTTGGGAATATATTTTTATTTTGAGAATTTCATTCGGGTTATAATTTTTTGCCAATAGTTAACCCTTCACCTTCTTGTTGTTCTTGCTGAACAATGAATTGAACAATAACTATCCAGGTTTCTATTTCAACTTGATCTCAATAATATTGTGGAGAATGAAATGTAGTTTTTCAATTTATTGAAAAAGTAGGGTCTCATATTGTCTATTCATCCAGGGATTCCAGGAAAGAAAACCTATTCAAAGAGTTCACTTAGTTCACTAGACTTTAAAATTCGAAACGAAATATAGGATATCCATTATCCGGCGCTACCGCATTGAAGTTGAAGAAGTATGCATCTACGAGACGATAGGTTGCGGCGTTGTCAGACTGTTTTCCAGGCTATCTCTTTGGTGAGCTCTGCCTGGAAGATGATAAAATGGCACTACCGCTCCAAGCTCCAAGTCGTACGCCAGGCGATTCAGTTTTAGTCGAACTTCGAACGTTTGTCATTGTATTGTGATGGACGATTACTTCTTATTCTGGAGTTTATTGTTTTTCGCGGGCATTTCGTGGTATTTTTGTGTACAGTCGCCTCTCGATAAATTGACACTCGTTAATTTGAATCTCTCGATAATTCGAATTTTTTTTCCACTCCCTTGAAAAATTCTCGATATATTGAAAAAAATTAATACTAATTGGTCCCCTCGGTAGTTTGAAGTTGAAGGAATGGTATCTTGCCCGCCAACATTCAATAATTTGAAGTCCGGGCTACCCCACACTCTATAATTTGAATTTTTATCATGCTCAGACCTGTCGTTTGTTTACATAAATGCAGTTCGCAATTCTCATTCCAGTTTACATTCAAAGTTCAAACGTTAATTTTTGATTTGTGTTATTAAAATGATTTCAAGAAAGCGTGTGATTGAAGCTGTGGAGGATGGACAAATATTTGAAATAATACATAAATCACTAATTTTGATCGAACTCTTGATTATTTGAATTTCATCAGATCACCCTCTTGATTATTTGAACCCTTATTATTTTGAACACTCGATAATTTGAAATTTTTCGCTGGTCCCTAGAGTTTCAAGTTATCGAGAGTCGACTGTATCAAATATCCGACCATATTTATCACTGCCTTGCATTAATTCACATTTCACACCGTTATACACAAAAATACCTCGAAATGCCAGCGAAAAACAATAAACTCCAGAATAAGAAGTAATCGTCCATCACAATACAATGACAAACGTTCGAAGTTCGACTGAAACTGAATCGCCTGGCGTACGACTTGGAGCTTGGAGCGGTAGTGCCATTTTATCATCTTCCAGGCAGAGCTCACCAAAGAGATAGCCTGGAAAACAGTCTGACAACGCCGCAACCTATCGTCTCGTAGATGCATACTTCTTCAACTTCAATGCGGTAGCGCTGGATAATGGATATCCTATATTTCGTTTCGAATTTTAAACTCTAGTGAACTAAGTGAACTCTTTGAATAGGTTTTCTTTCCTGGAATCCCTGGATGAATAGACAATATGAGACCCTACTTTTTCAATAAATTGAAAAACTACATTTCATTCTCCACAATATTATTGAGATCAAGTTGAAATAGAAACCTGGATAGTTATTGTTCAATTCATTGTTCAGCAAGAACAACAAGAAGGTGAAGGGTTAACTATTGGCAAAAAATTATAACCCGAATGAAATTCTCAAAATAAAAATATATTCCCAAACATAACTATTTATATAAGACTGATAAGGTAGGCTGATGAAAATTGTGATAATCAAACAATGACAATAACATTGTAATTCGTATTTTCTACGAAATTTTTCAAAAGTAAATTTGCGAAAACAGAACAAAGTGAATTTAGAATGATTTATTAATGTAAACTACAACTACAAGTCTCTGTGAATTCAGAATATCAATTCAATGCTACGAAGAGTAAATAAACATAAAATTATTTTTTGATCTGAACTGTGTGAAAATGGTGATAAAACAAATTGATTAATTCTTAATCTGAATCCCCATTAATTAAATTTATATAGCGGGAAAGCAGATTAGTAAGTTGAGACTATCTATCGAAAGGAAGAATCCATTTCAAAACACTGCAATCTGAACATTCTTAATGAAAAATTAAGGATGAATAAAGGTCCTTATTGATTTCAACTGAAGTATCTAGACTGATACAGACCTTTGGAAATTGAATACATATATAAAAATAAATAGATTCTTTGAGCTTCTTGATCTCCCATCCAGATGTATGAATTTTTGTTGAAAAATTATTAGAAAGGTCATAAAAATGTTTTAAAAAATCGGAAGAAATGAAAGTTCTATTTCACTCATATTTCTAGTCCATCTTGTTGTCTATAGTCTCAACTGAAATGTACTCATCCCCAACGAAATAATCCAAAGGAAATTTCACTATTTACACACTGACTGCAGTTTAATGACAGAACATATAAATATCAAATATCCGACCATATTTATCACTGCCTTGCATTAATTCACATTTCACACCGTTATACACAAAAATACCTCGAAATGCCCGCGAAAAACAAACGATCGAAGTTCGACTGAATCCGAGAATCGCCTGGCGTACGACTTGGAGCGGTGGTGCCATTTTATCATCTTCCAGGCAGAGCTCACCATAGTGATAGCCTGGAACACAGTCTGACAACGCCACAGTTTATCGCCTGCTCTTAGATGCATACTGCATAAATGCGGTAGCGCTGGATAATGGATATCCTATATTTCGAAATTAAAACTCTAGTGAAATAAGTGAACTTATTGAATAGGTTTTCTTGCTTGGAATCCCTGGATGAATAAACAATATGAGACCCTACTTTTTCAATAAATTGAATAACTATATTTCATTCTGCACAATAAAATTGAGATCAAGTTGAAATAGAAACCTAGATAGATATTATTCAATTCATTGTTCAGCAAGAATCACGAGAAGGTGTAGGGTTAACTATTGACAAAAAAATTGGTTCAAGCACTGACGTGAAGTCAGGAGCTTTTTAGCGTATGTTCGTTCTATTGTCCATCCTTCAGTATTGGACACTCTTAATTCGAATGTACCATGCAAAATTCGAATTAAGACTGTCCAATACAGGAGAATGGACAACATAATTTACCATGGTAAATTCGATTAAGGGTGTCTAATACAGAAGAATGGACAATAGAACGTACGCGAAAAAGCTCCTGACTTCACGTCAGTGCTAGAACCAATTTTTTTTTTGTGATTTTTTTAAAATTTTCTAGGGGTATGGTTCTTACAAAAATTGTTTTCGGCATTTTTTCAAATTTTTTAGGGCTACGGTTCTTGCAAAATTTTGAACATTTCTTTATGTTGATTTTCTACTACTAGTTACCAAGCTTCAATTCGATCGAATCTATATTTCTTGAGTTATCAAGGAAATAATATCCCAGGTGGGTATAACTCGAAAACCGTTAGACCGATTATGCCCAAAAATGAACTTAATTCTCCCATTCGGATACGCAACCTACCCTGAAAATTCCAAGTCCCTATCTCCTTTCGTTCGAAAGTTATCCAGACAACGGTCACCCATCTACTGAACTCACACAAGGCTGCTCAAATCTCCAACAATATTCAACCGATCGTGTTAAAACTTGAAACTTGGCAGTAGAGTTATGTTCTAAAGGCTCTTGCAAAATTTCAGCAATTTCAGACGAATAGTTACTGATATATAGAATTTTTTTTTCAATTTTCGATGATTTTTTAAAATTTTTCTACAAATACCATCCTCACGAAATTTTGCAAGAATTTTCGCGTTGGCATTCTACAACTAATAACCATGTTTGAATTAAATCGGTTTAGTATTTTTCGAGTTAATGAGGAACAACAAACAACCAAATTACAGATGGCTATAACTCTAATACCGTTTGGCCGATTATGCTTATAAACAAACTCAAATGTCGCATTCAGATAAACAACCACAACCTAACCTGAAATCTTCAAGCCGCTATCTCTTTCCGTTCTCAGGTTATCGTGACAACAAAAATATTTTTTAATAATTTTCTAGCAATACGATTCTCACAAAATTTCACGAACGTGCTTGAGTTTATATTCCACAACTATTCACAAAGTTTCAATTCGATGGGATTTATATTGGTTGAAAACAAAATTATTACCTACTCGGAAACCATTGGGCCGATTATGCCCATTAACGAACTTGTCCGTCGTATTGAGATGCGCCACCTACCCTGAAAATTTCGCTATCTCTTTCCGTTCTCAAGTTATCGTGACTACGGTGATGTTCCGCAGAACATACGCGCAAAAAGTGGGAAAGCTCTTTGGACTGGGGCTTTGGCCCTTTCGTCAAAGTACTAGTAATTAATTTCAAACTTTGACTCTATCATAAATATTGAAAAATCATATCTCCGAAAGTATTATTTTGTTAGAGTTTAGGATGATATCAGTGGATTCTTATGATGAAACTGTATCTTAAAAAAAAATTGAATTCGAAATTTGCAATGTTAGACAAATTTTTTTTCCGTTAATCCTAAGCCACCGATTTTACCCAATAACAAAGTTAACCGAGATATTTATATCCAAAACCAACTCTGAAAATTTCAACTGTCTAGCTCTTTCCGTTCAAGAGTTATCAGGGTAGAAAAAAGTATAATTCGCTTTCTTTACTTTCCAAAAGGGCCCCAAATTATTGTGTGCCCAAGGGCCCCAGCATAGTTTAAGACGGCCTTGGCTGCGGGTTAGATGGAAAGGAAGAATCCAATTCAAAACACTGCAGGAAATCTGAACATTCTTAATTAATAATTTAAGATGAATAAGGTCCTTATTGATTTCAACTGAAGTATCTAGACATTCTAGACTGATACAGACCTTTGGAAATTTAATACATATATAAAAATAAATAGATTCTTTGAGCTTCTTGATCTCCCATCCAGATGTATTAACTTTAAAATCTTTGTTGAAAAATTATTAGAAAGGTCATCAAAATGTTTTATAAAATCGGAAGAAATGAAAGTTCTGTTTCACTCATATTTCTAGTCCATCTTGTTGTCTATATAGTCTCAACTGAAATGTACTGATTTCCAAGGAAATGATCCAAAGGAAATTTCACTCTTTACACACGGCAGTTTAATGACAGAACATCTAAATATCAAATATCCGACCATATTTATCACTGCCTTGCATTAATTCACATTTCACACCGTTATACACAAAAATACCACGAAATGCCCGCGAAAAACACTAAACTCCAGAATAAGAAGTAATCGTCCATCACAATACAAAATAACAAATGTTCCACGTTCGACTGAAACTGAATCGCCTGGCGTACGACTTGGAGCGGTGGTGCCATTTTATCATCTTCCAGGCACAGGTCACCATAGAGATAGCATGGAAAACAGTCTGACAACGCCGCAACCTATCGTCTCGTAGATGCATACTTCTTCAACTTCAATGCGGTAGCGCTGGATAATGGATATCCTATATTTCGTTTCGAATTTTAAACTCTTGTGAACTAAGTGAACTCTTTGAATAGGTTTACTTTCCTGGAATCCCTGGATGAATAGACAATATGAGAACCTACTTGTTCAAAAAATTGAATAACTACATTTCATTCTACACAATATTATTGAGATCAAGTTGAAATAGAAACCTAGCTAGGTAGGTACCTATAGTTGTTGTACAATTAATTGTTCAGCAAGAACAACAAGAAGGTGAAAGGTTAACTATTGGCAAAAAATTATAACTCGAATGAAATTCTCAAAATAAAAATATATTCCCAAACATAACTATTATACAAGACTGATAAGGTAGGCCGATGAAAATTGTGATAATCAAACAATGACAATAACATTGTAATTCGTATTTTCTACGAAATTTTTCAAAAGTAAATTGGCGAAAACAGAACAAAGTGAATTTAGAATGATTTATTAATGTAAACTACAACTACAAGTCTCTGTGAATTCAGAATATCAATTCAATGCTACGAAGAGTAAATAAACATAAAATTATTTTTTGATCTGAACTGTGTGAAAATGGTGATAAAACAAATTGATTAATTCTTAATCTGAATCCCCATTAATTAAATTTATATAGCGGGAAAGCAGATTAGTAAGTTGAGACTATCTGCTGCGGGTTAGATCGAAAGGAAGAATCCATTTCAAAACACTGCAGGAAATCTGAACATTCTTAATGAATAATTTAAGATGAATAAGGTCCTTATTGATTTCAACTGAAGTAGGTATCTAGACTGATACAGACCTTTGGAAATTGAATACATATATGTATAAAAATTAATAGATTCTTTGAGCTTCTTGATCTCCCATCCAGATGCATCAATTTTTGTTGAAAAATTAAAAGAAAGGTCATAAAAATGTTTTAAAAAATCGGAAGAAATGAAAGTTCTATTTCACTCATATTTCTAGTCCATCTTGTTGTCTATAGTCTCAACTGAAATGTACTCATCTCCAACGAAATAATCCAAAGGAAATTTCACTATTTACACACTGACTGCAGTTTAATGACAGAACATATAAATATCAAATATCCGACCATATTTATCACTGCCTTGCATTAATTCACATTTCACACAGTTATACACAAAAATACCACGAAATGCCCGCGAAAAACAAACGTTCCAAGTTCGACTGAATCCGAGAATCGCCTGGCGTACGACTTGGAGCGGTGGTGCCATTTTATCATCTTCCAGGCAGAGCTCACCATAGTGATAGCCTGGTCAACGCCACAGTCTGACAACGCCACAGTTTGTCGCCTGCTCTTAGATGCATACTGCATACATGCGGTAGCGCTGGATAATGGATATCCTATATTTGGAAATTAAAACTCTAGTGAAATAAGTGAACTTATTGAATAGGTTTTCTTGCTTGGAATCCCTGGATGAATACACAATATGAGACCCTACTTCTTCAATAAATTGAATAACTATATTTCATTCTGCACAATATATTATTGCGATCAAGTTGAAATAGAATCCTAGAGATAGATATTATTCAATTCATTGTTCAGCAAGAATCACGAGAAGGTGTAGGGTTAACTATTGGCAAAAAAATTATAAACTTGAATGAAATTCTGAAAATAAAAAAATATATTCCCAAACATAACTATTACCTATATGTATAAGGTAGGCTAATGAAAATGTTGATAATCATCTTAGAGTTTGTCTTGGTTTGGTTTTTACTTTAATGGTGAGTTTCTGCTGTCTACAAATGTTTCGGTTTATTTTCCATTCGGTGGACAATGACATTGTAATTAGTATTTTCTACAAAATATTTCAAAAGTAAATTTGCGAAAACAGAACAATGTGAATTTAGAATGATTTACGAATGTAAACCACAACTACAAGTCTCTGTGAATTCAGAATATATATTCAATGCTACAAAGAGTAAATTCACATGATTCACAAAATGTAGATAAAACAAATTGATAAATTCCGAATCTGAATCTCCATTAATTATATTTTTGTAGCGGGAAAGCAGATAAGTAAGTTGAGACCATCTGCTCAGGGTTAGATCGAAAGGAAGAATCCATTTCAAATCACTGCAGGAAATCTGAACATTCTTAACGAATCATTTAAGATGAATAAGGTCCTTATTGATTTCAACTGAAGCATCTAGAGATGCAGACTTTTGGAAATTGAATACATATATAAAAAAATTGGTTCAAGCCCTGTGGACAGGAGCTTTCTGGCGCTCTAGTTCAAACAGACAAATTATATCTCCGAAAGTATTGGTTTCTCAGAGTTGAGAATTATATCAATGATAGAACTGCATCATAAAGGAAATTCAATTCAAATAATAGTTTATTTATCAAGATTAAATCTGCAATCTGAGAATGAGAACTGCACCATGGAAGAAATCAAATTAAAATAGCTGAAATGAATTTGACTCTCTCCTATAGAACAGGATGACTTGTACGAGTATGAATACCGATGAATACAGATCAAATAATAAATCATAGATAGAATAATTATAGCATTCTGTGAAAACATAGAAGTACGAATAGTACGATTCATTATTAAAATTTCGAAATATCATATCTTCGAAAGTATTAGCTTGTTAGAGTTGAAAATAATATCAATGGATTTTTAAGGTGAAACAGCATCTTAGAAAAAAGTTTTTCGTAACTCCGAAACCATATCTGGCCTATTTTGCCCTATAGCGAACTTAACCGAGATATTTATCTCCCTAACCTACTCTGAAAATTTCAACTGCCTAGCTCATTCCGTTCGAGAGTTATTGTAGAAACAAAATTTAAAAATTTTAAATTTTTTTTTTTTTTTTTTTACACTTTACGGTAATCCAATCAATACAAAACTCCACATGCGTCTAAAGGTCATGATTCTAAAATTTGATGCTAAATTTCAGATAGATCGATTGATCGGTTTCGGTAATATTCATAAAAAATGTTTTTACTAAAAACGGACATAACTCCGAAACCGTTTGATGGATTTCGCCCGTTAACGAACTCGTGCGAGAAATTTACGCTCCAAACATACCCTGCAAATTTCAATCCTCTAACTCCTTTCGTTCGAGAGTTATCGTGGTAAGGGACGGCCGGCCGGCCGGACAGATTCGATTTCGACCGACCACGGATTCTTGATCAGTGCGTCGAACCAAATCGTTTGATACCATTTTCAGCCAAAAATTCGAAAATTACAGACATTTGGGCAAATTGATAAGCATTCTGTTCCGAGGAACAACAGCGCCAAAAATGAATAGATTCTTTGAGCTTCTTGATCTTCCATCCAGAAAAATCAATTTTGAAATTTTTGTTGAAAAATTATTAGAAAGATCATCAAAATGTTTTAAAAAATCGGAAGAAATGAAGGTTCTATTTCACTCATATCTCTAGTCCATCTTGTTGTCTATAGTCTCAACTGAAATGTTCTGATTTCCAAGGAAATGATCCAAAGGAAATTTCACTATTTCCACACTGCAGTTTAATGACAGAACATATAAATATCAAATATCCGACCATATTTATCACTGCCTTGCATTAATTCACATTTCACACCGTTATACATACACAAAAATACCACGAAATGCCCGCGAAAAACAATAAACTCCAGAATAAGAAGTAATCGTCCATCACAATACAATGACAAACGTTCGAAGTTCGACTGAAACTGAATCGCCTGGCGTACGACTTGGAGCTTGGAGCGGTAGTGCCATTTTATCATCTTCCAGGCAGAGCTAACCAAAGAGATAGCCTGGAAAACAGTCTGACAACGCCGCAACCTATCGTCTCGTAGATGCATACTTCTTCAACTTCAATGCGGTAGCGCTGGATAATGGATATCCTATATTTCGTTTCGAATTTTAAACTCTAGTGAACTAAGTGAACTCTTTGAATAGGTTTTCTTTCCTGGAATCCATGGATGAATAGACAATATGAGACCCTACTTTTTCAATAAATTGAAAAACTACATTTCATTCTGCACAATATTATTGAGATCAAGTTGAAATAGAAACCTGGATAGTTATTTTTCAATTCATTGTTCAGCAAGAACAACAAGAAGGTGAAGGGTTAACTATTGGCAAAAAATTATAACCCGAATGAAATTCTCAAAATAAAAATATATTTCCAAACATAACTATTATATAAGACTGATAAGGTAGGCTGATGAAAATTGTGATAATCAAACAATGACAATAACATTGTAATTCGTATTTTCTACGAAATTTTTCAAAAGTAAATTTGCGAAAACAGAACAAAGTGAATTTAGAATGATTTATTAATGTAAACTAGAACTACAAGTCTCTGTGAATTCAGAATATCAATTCAATGCTACGAAGAGTAAATAAACATAAAATTATTTTTTGATCTGAACTGTGTGAAAATGGTGATAAAACAAATTGATTAATTCTTAATCTGAATCCCGATTAATTAAATTTATATAGCGGGAAAGCAGATTAGTAAGTTGAGACTATCTATCGAAAGGAAGAATCCATTTCAAAACACTGCAATCTGAACATTCTTAATGAAAAATTAAGGATGAATAAAGGTCCTTATTGATTTCAACTGAAGTATCTAGACTGATACAGACCTTTGGAAATTGAATACATATATAAAAATAAATAGATTCTTTGAGCTTCTTGATCTCCCATCCAGATGTATGAATTTTTGTTGAAAAATTATTAGAAAGGTCATAAAAATGTTTTAAAAAATCGGAAGAAATGAAAGTTCTATTTCACTCATATTTCTAGTCCATCTTGTTGTCTATAGTCTCAACTGAAATGTTCTGATTTCCAAGGAAATGATCCAAAGGATATTTCACTATTTCCACACTGCAGTTTAATGACAGAACATATTAATACAGTCGCCTCTCGATAAATTGACACTCGTTAATTTGAATCTCTCGATAATTCGAATTTTTTTTCCACTCCCTTGAAAAATACTCGATATATTGAAAAAAATTAATACTAATTGGTCCCCCCGGTAGTTTGAAGTTGAAGGAATGGTATTTTGCCCGCCAACATTCAATAATTTGAAGTCCGGGCTACCCCACACTCTATAATTTGAATTTTTATCATACTCAGACCTGTCGTTTGTTTACATAAATGCAGTTCGCAATTCTCATTCCAGTTTGCATTCAAAGTTCAAACGTTAATTTTTGATTTGTGTTATTAAAATGATTTCAAGAAAGCGTGTGATTGAAGCTGTGGAGGATGGACAAATATTTGAAATAATACATAAATCACTAATTTTGATCGAACTCTTGATTATTTGAATTTCATCAGAACACCCTCTTGATTATTTGAACCCTTATTATTTTGAACTCTCGATAATTTGAAATTTTTCGCTGGTCCCTAGAGTTTCAAGTTATCGAGAGTCGACTGTATCAGTAACTATTCGTATGAATTTTGCAGGAGCCTTTAGAACCTAACTCCACTGCCAAGTTTCAAGTTTTAACACGATCGGTTAAATATTGTTGGAGATTTCAGCAGCCTTGTGTGAGTTCAGTAGATGGGTGACCGTTGCCTCGATAACTTTCGAACGAAAGGAGACAGGGACTTGCAATTTTCAGGGTAGGTTGCGTATCCGAATGGCAGAGTTGAGTTCGTTATTGGGCATAATCGGTCTAACGGTTTCCGAGTTATACCCACCTGGAATATTATTTACTTGATAACTCAAAAAATAAATATTCGATCGAATTAAACCTTGGTAACTAGTAGTAGGAAATCAACATGAAGACGTGTTTAAAATTTCGTAAGAACCGTACCTCTAGAAAATTTGAAAAAAATGACGAAAAAAAAATGTTAAGAACCGTACCCCTAGAAAATTTCAAAAAAATCACGAAAAAAAAAATGGTTCAAGCACTGACGTGAAGTCAGAAGCTTTTGCGCGTATGTTCTATTCTCCATTCTTCTGTATTGGACACCCTTAATCGAATTTACCATGGTAAATTATGTTGTCCATTCTCCTGTATTGGACACTTAATTCGAATTTAGCATGGTTGGTGGTCTTCACCTAGACTAGAAAATTTCTTTTCTAGCCACGGGATTGAACTTAGTATCTGCGGTTTCTGAGTCAAACCCTCTATAGATATATGCAGCTACGCAGCTCTTGTGGAAATTGATTTGATCGATAATGATATGGTTTATTCCCATTAAATTTTATGTTAAATAATACGAAGAAACCTATACGGGGTGTCCCAACGAAAACTTGACCCCGCTCCCCAGAACTCTCAACAATTATTTCACCTTATCCAGATTATCTTATATTGACAATAATTGACGTGTGTTGAAATTTGATAGGATCGAATGTCAGTGCTGACTACCACAAAACGAAAAATATAACTATAAACAATGCGGGAATGAGTTCATTCCAGCACTGTTTTTAGTGCTGGAATGAACTCATTACGATACTGAAATAGAGAAAGTACTTTCTTGTCTTGCCTTCAATAATAGTCAATTTTACGGCCACAAATTATTACGTAAAATGTCACTTTTCATAGAGATCGACGAAAAAAGACTTTATTTGCAGGTGTACAGACTGTCTGGATATGAACTGAACAGGTAAGATCATGAGACATATAGTTACACCGATCTCATTCTGCTGCTTGACCGGTTCCTCCACAAAATACGGATTGTTTCATAGCATATTACTCATGAATTCTCTCTACAATTCGATGATGTTCTTCAATTTTCCTGAGTAGGCTTGCAGATGGAGTATAATTAAAATTCCATATTCAAAATTCCACCTCCAC
The DNA here is from genome assembly GCA_937662695.2 of Halyzia sedecimguttata. NCBI lineage: Eukaryota > Metazoa > Arthropoda > Insecta > Coleoptera > Coccinellidae > Halyzia > Halyzia sedecimguttata. The sequence continues at coordinate 111,226,921 of OW569413.2, forward strand.
TGGACTTTCAAACATTGTCCATTTAGGTACAAACATAAAACTTTTCAATGAAAGAACAGTTTCTGGATGATATCCGATATTTCCCGGTTTGTTGGAGTTTCGACGAGTGAGGGAGAAATACGTACTTGAAAATTCCATTATTGAAAAACTTTCATGTGTCCACTCTCAATTGGACCGAACATTCATTCGCGAACAAGGGCATCTTCAGAGAGATGATATAACTTCCCTTGCGATTGATATTCTATTTGCAGATTGTTGAAACTTTTGCAATTGAATTTTGTGGATATCATAGCTCTATATTTGATCGAACTCCAGAGTAGCAGATGGAATTCTCAAAACTATTGCTGAGTGGGCCGAAAGTTCGTACTTAAACAGAGGAAAAGCGATTTTTGGTCAAGAATTAATTTTATTGTACGACATAGTTTCTTCAAGAGCCATATAATAATACCAATGTTTATCTCATACTTATTTATAAACTTTCCGATAATTCATTATTGAAGGTTATTAAAGGTTTACCAATTAAATGTTTCATTATTACGCACATGTTCTGGGGAACATCACGTTAAAATTTTGCCTAAATGTCTGTAATTTTCGAATTTTTTTCCTCAAACGATTAGGTTTGACTCACAGATTTGAGGTCGAATTTGATACTGTCCGACCGGTCATTGCCACGCTAAATTGAGAACGGAAAGGGATAGAGACATGAAAATTTCAGGGTAGGTGGCGCGTCCAAATACGAAGGACAAGTTCGTTAATGGGCATAATTGGCCCAGTAGTTTCCGAGTGATTATTTTGTCATCAACCAATACAGATCCGATCGAATTGAAACTTGGTAGCTAGTTGTAGAATACTGACACAAAGATAACTGAAAATTATTAAAAAATACTATTTATTTCATGATAACCTGAGAATGGAAAGAGCAACTTTTATTAGGATAGGTTGAGCATCTGAATGCCATATTTGAGTTTGTTCAAAGGCAGAATCGGCCAAACGGTGTTGGAGTACCCATCTGAAATTTGGTTTTTATTTCCACAATAACTCGAAAAATACGAAATAGATCCAATTCAAACATGATTATTGGTTGAAGAACGTCAACGCGAATATTCTTGCAACATTTTGTAAGGATCGTATGACTAAAAAAATTTTAAAAAATCATTGAAAAAAATTCTATATATCAGAAACTATATTAAAAGATTTATTTCTGGGCTTTCTCTCGCAAACTCTGAATAATATCTATAAAACAAAAAAAATGTTTTATTTTGTGATTTGCTTCTGCGTAAGAAACACAAGATATTCGTCAGAAGCAATCAATCGAACAATGATGAGTATAGCTACCACAGCATTTTCTCAAAAACTATCTAAAGGGTTTTCCAGTAAGAGGTGTTATTTTGATATTCAAAGAAAAATGCCATTTTTCAATATAAATGACCAGATGTTTATTTCATTATAAAGAAGAAGCTATGCCGTTAATAGAGGAAAATAACATCAGGCAAATGACCACCACGACCACGCTTACAGGACTATATCCTTTTAATGAAATTTTCCATAACCAAATCGCAAAGTGGCTGCCCTATGACCTCGATAGCCTCACGAATTCCATCTTTGAGGTCTTGAATCGACGCTGGGCTATTGGCGTAGACCGTCTCTTTCACGTGGCCCCAAAGGAAGAAGTCGCTAGTTGTTAAATCACAAGATCTCGGTGGCCAATTGTGATCACCTCTTCGAGAGATAACACGGTCCGGAAACTTTTCCCGCAAAAGATCAATGGTTTCGTTGCTTGTGTGGCACGTAGCGCCGTCTTGTTGAAAGTAAACGTTGTCCAGATCAATACCATCCAATTCCGGCCACAAAAAATCATAAATCATCTCTCGATAGCGCAATCCATTCACCGTAACTGTTGCTCCAGCCTCATTTTCGAAAAAGTAAGTTCCAATGACTCCGCCGGACCATAAACCGCACCAAACGATGACACGTTGAGAATAGAGAGGCTTTTCAACAATAACTCTTGGGTTTTCCGAGCCCCAGATGCGACAATTTTGCTTGTTGACGATGCCACCGAGGTGGAAATGGGACTCATCACTCAAGATGATTTTTCGATGGAATTCCGGATCATTTTCATGCATTTCAACGACCCAATCAGCAGAGACTCGACGTTGTTGATGATCGGCCGGCTTGAGTTCTTGTGTTAACTGAACTTTATAAGCCTTAAGACCCAAATCTTTATGCAAAATACGGTGTAATGCCGTTTGTGGAATGCCTAATTCCAAAGAACGATGAGGAATGGACAAACCTGGGTTTTCTTAAACACTTTCGGCTTCAGCAGCAATATTTTCGGCTGTTCTTGAGCGACGTGCACGGGTTTTATTCTTCACATAACTAACTTGTCTCAACAGCTCGAATTTTTCCACCAATTTCTTTATTGCGGTCCGACAAGGTGCTTCACGACGACCCAAAAATGTTCGAGTTTTACGAACCGTCTTTGCCAAATTTTCACCATTTTTATAGTGAATTTTAATAATTTCAATGCGTTCTTGAAGCGTTTATCGTTCCATTCTTATTAATGGCGTAGTTTCTACGTGTCAAATGTCAAAAAATGACAGCTTCAAAAGTGACATCTACTGAAATAGCGGACTATTCAAAATAACACCTCTTATTGGAAAACCCTTCTGAATTCAATGACACCTTAATCATAATTTTCGGAGAATACGCAAAAATTTTGACCTAAAAAGCACTGGTTGACTATAGACTACTGCAGGAATAAGAATCAAACAAGATCTAGGTTAATATTCATCAGCTTAATATTGATTCTAAGATTTGACAGTTCGTGTATTCAGTGAAATATTGAAATGCTCGATGTAAGGAAATAATTGTGTATTACAATTATTATTAGAACTCTGACGTCTTCGCTCATAAAAGAATGTTCAGATAACGCGAATTCAGTCTGTTGCATAATAGGCATAGGTATACAAATATCAGTTCGTCAGCATTGTGTTGAGTCAACATTGTTAACTTGCCTCATTAATATTCGAACTTCTCTTCAACATTCCCAAAAATATTGCATTCTACTGGAAACGGAAAGGACTTCATATCGATTACGTGAATGTCCCTGCTTTCGAAGGGAAAATGAGGTAAACAATGGCTGTATTAATTCTATATTCTCCCAAATCAACTAACGTACCCGCAACGTGACTTTGGATCACGTGGATCGAAACGTGACGATCGGTATAATAACAAAGTATAGAAGATCTGACAATGTTTCAAATTCATACTCGGAGGGTGTCGATCTCCCGGAATTAATACTTTGTCAATTTCCAATTAATACCAAGCGTTCGTCTGGCTTCAGATTTCCAATTTTTCTCAAATAATGAGCTTTTGCTGCAGCGGAAATATTACTGGAAACTTCGCCGAAATGTTATCAAGTTCTCAAGTTTGTACAATTTAAAGACCATTCGGAATCCCTGCAAATTTGACACTAGGGTTCAATATCATCTGGTCAGACTACACCTACAATACAGGAGAATGGACAACATAATTTACCATGGTTAATTCGATTAAGGGTGTCCAATACAGAAGAATGGACAATAGAGCATACGCGCAAAAGCATCTGACTTCACATCAGTGCTTGAACCAATTTTTTTTCGTGATTTTTTTGAAATTTCCTAGGGGTACGGTTCTTACAAAATTTTAAACACGTTTTAATGTTGATTTTCTACTACTAGTTACCAAGCTTCAATTCGATCGAATATTTATTTTTTGAGTTATCAAGGAAATAATATTCCAGGTGGGTATAACTCGGAAACCATTCGACCGATTATGCCCAAAAACGAACTCAAATCTCCCATTCGGATACGCACCTACCCTAAAAATTGCAAGTCCCTATCTCCTTTCGTTCGGAAGTTATCGAGGCAACGGTCACCCTTCTACTGAACTCACACAAGGCTGCTCGAATCTCCAACAATATTTAAACGATCGTGTTAAAACTTGAAACTTGGCAGTGGAGTTAGGTTCTAAAGGCATTTCAGCAATTTCAAACGAATAGTTACTGATACATAGAATTTTTTTTTCAATTTTCAATGATTTTTTAAACATTTTCTACAAATAGGTACTATCCTCACAAAATTTTGCAAGAATTTTCGCGTTGGTATTCTACAACTAATAACCATGTTTGAATTCAATCGGTTTAGTATTTTTCGAGTTAATGAGGAACAAGAAACAACCAAATTCAGATGGCTATAACTCTGAAACCGTTCGACCGATTATATAATCATAAACAAACTGAAATGTCGAGTTCTGATGCACATCCTAACCTGAAAACTTCAAGCCGTTACCTCTTTCCGTTCTCAAGTTATCGTGACAACAAAAATATTTTTCAATAATTTTTTAATAATTTTCTAGCCAAACGATTCGTAGAAAATTTCACAAACGTGCTAAGTTTCATATTCTACAACTACTCGCCAAGTTTCAATTCAATCGGATTTATATTGGTTGAAAACAAAATTATTACTCGGAAACCACTGAGCCGATTATGCCCATTAACTAACTTGTCCGTCGTATTGGGATGCGCCACCTACCCTGAAAATTTAAATTTGCTAGCTCTCTCAAGTTATCGTGGCAACGGCCGGACAGAATCAAATTTGACCTCAAATTCTTCATTGGGGAGTCGAACTAAATCGTTTGAGACCATTTTCGTCAAAAAATTCGCAAGTTACAGACATTTGGGCAAAATGATAACGCGATGTTCCCCAGATCATACGCGCAAAAATAATAAGCCACTGGTTTTTCCAACAATAAAAATTACTCTTGAAATCGTTATTTAATTTGAAATACATTCTCGCGACATTTTGACGTACGAGACACCGTTTCTGAGTAAAAAAATTAAACACATTCTCATGCATGAGGAAATCGCTAAAATTTGATATGGTACTTAATAATAATAAGACTATCTTTGTAAACGGAACGCATAATTAACAAAAAAATATGCGTTAACAGCCACACTCAAATGCGAATTTAAAGAAGATGTTCGAAGTAAAACAAAAAAAAATATTTTTTTCTGATAATTTTAACACCCTGAATCTCTAAGAGGAAGCTTTTCTCGACATATATTTATATGACAAACTAGGGCTTATTTTTGACGTAGAATACGTTGTTAAAATTTCTTGGTCTTGGTCTGGACCACCCTATATGTATAAACATGATAGCGATAACATTTCTGAATGGAGAATGACGTGACCTTTCGAACGATGTATCACAAGCAAATACTTCCTATTTGAAAAATTGTGAGTTGTACCTGTCTTTCGAAGGGGGTTGAAGGTAGGGTTCGCATTTTTACGAAGAAGAATGACAATTTAAAATTTGAATTTGATTTGTTTCGGGATTTTCCATAAATATGTACAGTAACCAATGAATTTATTCCATTTGGCTCTTCCACACTTTATACCTATTCCTTCAGACGTATAACTCAAAATCATACATGATATTTCTTTCTATTTTCGATATATATGATTTATTCGACAGTACTATCGAATAAAACCTACTGACGTACTCGAAAGTTCAAATTTGGTACCATTCATAAAATGATGACATTAGAAAAACTTTCGAATTCACATTAAGTAGGAGTGTATAATATAATTTTTTTTATTTTATACGTTGAAATCAGAATACACGAATGGTAGAATATTCAAATACCTATCGAATATTTTTACCAACTCAAAATTCAAATTTAGAATAGTCGATTATTGGAATATTCGAATTTTTCGAAATCATTTCAGAGCCCTAGTTCAAAGTAAAGCAGGCAATTTTCGAAATACTTGTAAGTACTCGAATAGTTCTTTGGTATTTCATTATTCGAATACTCAATCAAATAATCAATTATCTCTATTTTATTCGTCGAATATTCGCATTAATCGACAAGCTCAAAAGGAAAATTTTAATTGGAGACTCCCTTATCTGACATTCTTCTTCTTCAAATAATCACTTGGCTTTCACTTCGAATCTAATCCAAAATATTGAGAATTATTCTACTCCACTATTAATTCACAAACTTCATTTTCATTCAATGTGAATTCAGCTAATTACCCAACTTCAGAAAACGGCAAACATCAATGAGCGATTTTGCATTCGGATCATGGATTCGCTGAACCCTTCAACGTGGGGTTCGCTGCGGCGTCTATCGCAGAATTCGCAGTGGTGGTTGATAGAACTTCATCATAAAAAAAATTAAATTCAAACATCATGAAAGACATTAAATTCAACAAGAGTTCCAAAAATTAATAATCCGAAGCCACCAGACCGATTTTACCCAATAACGAACTTATCAGTAGTCATACCCCTAGGTTGAATGGTTTCTTCTTCTGGTGGATACATATTCGTAGAAACCAAAAGCTTGGTGGCGATATGTTGACGATATATTTGTAATTTGGCAACATGGTAAAGAAGAGTTAGACAAATTTTTCGATTTCATAAATTCAAAGAAACCTTTGTTAAAATTCACTTTGGAAATAGAGAAAAATAATCAGCTTTTTTTTCTAGATGTTTCGATCGAAGATAATGTATATCCGAGACAATTCATAAATACATCAATCATGAATTTAGATCGAAGAGCAAATAATCAATTACAACAGAATAATCAACAAGAACAGCAACCCAATCTGTTGAATGTGATATCTTATGTTCGTGGCCTTTCTGAAAAAAATCAGAAGAATCGGTTCTAAGTTCAATATAAGAACCGTCTTCAAAACACAAAATGATCTTAGGTCTTCATTAACGAAGACAAAACCCATTAATGAAAAACAAAAATCAAAAAACTGTGTATATAATATTCCTTGTATTTGTGGTAAATCATACACAGGAGAAACATCAAGACTACTAGAAGTAGGAAAGTCAGAGCATAAGAATAACTTGAGAAATAGAGACATACAGAAATCAAAAATAGCAGAACATGTATGTACAATCCAAGGAGATCACATGATGAAGTGGAGTAATATAAAGATTCTAATGACAGAACCTGATTATATTAAAAGAAAACTTAAGGAGTCAATTTGTATTTTATTGAACACAGAATGCAATTTTGCAAATTGCTCAATTGTTATTGACCATATTTGGCTGAATTTATTGAATAAGGAGGAGGAACTGGGAAATTTCTATATAAAGTAAAACTATGTTAGCTATGATTTTCAAATACTGTCAATGTGACAATCTTGAATCTTATAATAACGATCAACAAAATAATTGTGAAGATTTTTCGTTAAGCTTCTAACAAAGGAGTCTGATATAGACTCCGAAACGTTACGATATAGTTGTTTCTTCGTTGATGCTGTTTCGTTATATTTGTTAGGCAACATTGATCGATTGATTGCTTCTGACAAATATCTTGTGTTTCTTACGCAGAAGCAAATCACAAAATAATTAATTTTTTATTTTATAGATATTTTTCAGTTTGGGAGAGAAAACCCAGAAAGAAACAATTTAATAAAGATCATATTATATATAATAATTCATAGATAGAATAATTATAGCATTCTGTGAAAACATAGAAGTACGATTTATTCTTGGAATTTTGAAAAAACATATATCCGAAAGTGTTAGCTTGTTAGAGTTAAAAATAATATCGATGGATCCTTATGGTGAAACTGCATCTTGAGAAAAAAATTTATTTGAAAATTGTAATGTAAAAAAAAACGTTACGATATAGTTGTTTCTTCGTTGATGCTGTTTCGTTGTTATTTGTTAGGCAACATTGTTCGATTGACTGCTTCTGACAAATATCTTGTGTTTCTTACGCAGAAGCAAATCACAAAATAATTATTTTTTTATTTTATAGATATTTTTCAGTTTGGGAGAGAAAACCCAGAAAGAAACAATTTAATAAAGATCATATTATATATAATAATTCATAGATAGAATAATTATAGCATTCTGTGAAAACATAGAAGTACGATTTATTCTTAAAATTTTGAAAAAACATATCTCCGAAAGTGTTAGCTTGTTAGAGTTAAAAATAATATCGACACATCCTTATGGTGAAACTGCATCTTGAAAAAAAAAATAATTTGAAATTTGTAATGTAAAAAAAAATTTTTTTTTGTTCGTCCAAAACCATCTGGCTGATTTTGCCCAGTATAGAACTTAACCGAGATATTTATCTCCCAAACCTGCTCTGAAAAAATCAACTGTTTAACTTATTCCGTTCGAGAGTTATCGTGGTTACGGCAGGACAGAATCGACTCTTGATCAGTGAGTCGAACTAAATCGTTTAAGACCATTTTCAAAAAAAAAATCGAAAATTACAGACATTTGAGCAAATTCATAAGCACTCTGTTCCTAGGAACAAGAGCTCCACAAAATCCGATAGTCGAATTCGGATGAAAATAGGCGGGAAAATAGTCGGAAAATATCTGAAGACGATCCAGCGACACGTTGAAAACGATACTGCCAACCTGGAAATCGGAAAAAAGATGCGGTGGCAACATTCCCTCCGGAAAGTCGAGATTCCCTTGTTTCGAATAAATCCACTCTTTCCGGCACTTAGGAGTCATTGAAAATCAGCCAGACATGCTTTCCTCAGACGTCGTTGAGATCGGCCAAATTGCCCTTGTGCATGCCTGCGTATTCATACTCATTGATTTTGTAATTTGCTAGCCGTCAAGTAACAGTCTAATGTTTGCAAATTGCTTGCATCGAGAAAATTCGCTTGAGAAGCTCCCCTCGGATTTCTCGAGTCTGACTTGTTGAGGAAAATTATATCTTACAGATTTTCCTCGGTAGGTCGAATTTGCGAGTACCTACTGGAGAGACGTCGTTGAATTTTTATCAACATGGACATGTCATTACCTGCCTAGTAAATATGTTTTTCTTCGATCGTGGGAAAAGTGACACTATTTTGACTTGTTTTCTATGCGCAAAGTTCAACATTCCAGAGTAGTGGGCAGTTGCTAAGCAATTAGAAAATAACAGTGCGGTAATGTTACAAATGGATTATTACAATAAAATGAAACAAAGTATGGTTTAAATTTTTATATTGATAAAGTTGTTATAAAAGAAATAAAAGAAACATGTAATTTATAAAGATATTCAAGAACACAAATTAATTGTTGTGAGTTTAAATCATGGACTGCGGTCCATATTCGGTGCTATGTTTATCAATTAACAATTGAGTAATTTAATTAATTAATTAATTTAATTAATTATTAATTAATTGTTAATTAATTAACATTACTTAAAGTCAGGGAATATGTTATCCGTCCTCACTCTTCTATAGTCAAAGTCAAATTACTTGTCGACCCCTGGTTTGAATGAACCTGCGAAGCGTTTGGGTTTGACACTTTCATGGACTAGCAATGCAAAACCACAGAAAAGAGCTATTCTGTCATTCTTTTATACAATACAAAGTAAAATATGCATCTGAAACGGAGGTTACACGGTCATTCTGGTATCAGTCTCACGTCACATCAATCATGGATTAGTATCAGATTGACGGGATACTGATGGATTGATGGTCCGGATTGATGGAATATGAATGTGCTTCGTCATTCCATCAATCCGCATCAGTCTCATCGTGATCAAGGTCACGGACTGAACTGATGCGAAATTGTTTGACCGTGAAACCTCCATCTGTGGGAGATGATAGCCCAACATTAGGGCACTGTAGTCGTCTTCGAAGATCTATAGTTCTGAATAATCATCGCTTGGATTGGCCAGATCGGGTTTTTAAAGAGACCCTCCCGGTCTTACGAGCAACATTTTCGTTTTTGCTTTCCAATATTGAAGGGATTTCTAAGAACAAGAGTGAATATCTTTGAAAACTAGCGGGGGCGATTCTTCTTCAAGAAATCCCATGCGTCTACAGAGATGCATATTCGTGAGAAGAGAATTTTGAAAGGTCATGTTTTTTTTTAATTTGTTCGTTTTACTCCTCCTGTCTTTTCATTTTTGCGCGTATGTTCTGGGGAACATCGTGTTATAGTTTTGCCCAAATGTCTGTAACTTTTGAATTTTTTGACGAAAATGATCTCAATCGATTTAGTTCGACTCCCCAATGAAGAATTCGAGGTCAAATTTGATTCTGTCCGGCCAGCCGTCCGGCCGTTGCCACGATAACTTGAGAACGAAAAGAGCTAGAAACTTGAAATTTTCAGGGTGGATGGCGCATCCCAATACAACGGACAAGTTCGTTAATGGACATAATCGGCCCAGTAGTTTCCGAGTAATAATTTTGTTTTCAACCAATATAAATCCGATCGAATTGAAACTTGGTGAGTAGTTGTAGAATATGAACCTAGGCACGTTTGTGAAATTTTTTGGGAATCGTATGGCTAGAAAATTAAAAAAAAATTATTAAAAAATATGTTTGTTGTCACGATAACTTGAGAACGGAAAGATATAGCGGCTTGAAGTTTTCAGGTTAGGATGTGCACCAGAACGTGACATTTCAGTTTGTTTATGAGCATAATCGGCCAAACGGTTTTAGAGTTATAGCCATCTGAAATTTGGTTGTTTTTTGTTCCTCATTAACTCGAAAAATACTAAACCGATTGAATTATGGTAATTAGTTGTAGAATGCGAAAGCGAAAATTCTTGAAAATTCCGTGAGAATAGTATTTGTAAAAAATTTTAGAAAAATCATTGAAAATTGAAAAAAAAATTCTATATATCAGTAACTATTCGTTTGAAATTGCTGAAATTTTGCGAGAGCCTTCATAACCTAACTCTATTGCCAAGTTGTAAGTTTTAACACGATCGGTTGAATATTGTTGGAGATTCGAGCATTCTTGTGTGAGTTCAGTAGATGGGGGATCGTTGCCTCGATAACTTTCGAACGAAAGGAGATAGGGACTTGCAATTTTCAGGGTGAGTTGCGTATCCGAAAGGGAGAGTTGAGTTCGTTTTTGGGCATAATCGGTCATACGGTTTCCGAGTTATACCCACCTGGAATATTATTTCCTTGATAACTCAAAAAATTAATATTCGATCGAATTGAAGCTTGGCAACTAGTAGTAGAAAATCCTCACAAAGACGTGTTTAAAATTTCGTCAGAACCGTACCCCTAGAAAATTTGAAAAAAATGACGAAAAAAAAAATTTTAAGAACCGCACCCCTAAAAAATTTCAAAAAAATCACGAAAAAAAAAATTGGTTCAAGCACTGACGTGAAGTCAGAAGCTTTTGTGCGTATGTTCTATTGTCCATTCTTCTTTATTGGACACCCTTAATCGAATTTACCATGGTAAATTATGTTGTCCATTCTCCTGTATTGGACACTCTTAATTCGAATTTACCATGGTAAATTCAAATTCAGTGTCCAATACAGGAGAATGGACAACATAATTTACCATGGTAAATTCGATTAAGGGTGTCCAATACAGAAGAATGGACAATAGAACATACGCGCAAAAGCTTCTGACTTCACGTCAGTGCTTGAACCAATTTTTCAAGTTGAGTTTCGGGTACCATGGAGAAACCTCTCCGTTTTTTGACGAAGGAATCCATATTGAAGAAAGAAATGCCTAGGTATCAATACTTTGAAATGTCAGCAAATTTTATAATCAATAGTTACAAATCACAACACTCACGGGGGGGACAGGTTTTTTTTTGCTGAGGGTTTTCCTGCTGTTAACGGTCGTCGTTTGAATGTAGAATTTAGGATAAGGGTCGTCGACCATATATTAAAAGAATTAGATATTTACTCTGTATTCATAGCCAAGCTTTCGAAACTTTCTGTTTCTTCTTCAGGGAAACTGTAATTACATGATAATTATATGATATGAGTAGAGACAAATATAGGTCTCGAAAGCTCGAGTTAAGAAAAGAGATTCACTATTATTTCACCTGACTGCAATCCTACGAAACCTCTCTACCCTATATTTATATATTTAATCAACTAAAAATTGCCAAATATGCTCTGTAGAGCCGTTCACTTTTCGGCTTCCGGCACTGTACAAGGTATGACAATATCTTATTCCTTAATCAAAAATTGAAGCGTTCTCTTATCCGATATGATCCATGATTAATCAACCCCGAAGTAAAATGAAATAATAACTACCCACGCGAATGCTTCGCGCTACTTTGCCAGTTAATCTAATATTCTCCTGATTCAACGAACTTAGGGAATTTCCATATTAAGATTCATTCGTGTAATTTCAGTGGGATAATTCAGATTCCTGGAATCATTGACGACGATTCCCTCCAATAGACTTCGTTCATGATTAAAGCCATTCAAACAAGACTACCGGAAAAGGCCCGTGGGGTAACGTGGAAGAATGCACTCTTCAACGACCTATTCACAATTCAGGAGATTTGCATGTATGGTAAAGTCGTTCCGCTGCAAGTTCTTCTATTCACTATACGCCTCATTTAGTATTATGGAAAAATTATGGCTTTTATATTGTTTCGCCTTCAGCCTGAAAAAGAGTAGTCATAGAATTTAGTTGTAATGCTTGTGGCTTTTACTTGATGCAAATTCATATTTACTCAATGAAAAATTATATACGATTTACACTAATTTATTTAATATTGTGACGCGTTTCGTCGACACAGCGACTTCATCATACTAAATTCTTAACAAGTAATGATCTCCCTATACCTAGATGACATTGACACAGAGACCTATTTAGAAGTAATTACATGAGAGACTTATTTAAAAAAATGAAACAAGCCCTGTTGACAGGAGCTTTCTGGTGCTCTTGTTCAAACAGACATATTATATCTCCAAAAGTATTGGTTTCTCAGAGTTGGGAATTATATCAATGTATTCATATGATAGAACTGCATCCTAAAGGAAATTCAATTCAAATAATAGTTTATTCATCAAGATTAAATGAGCAATCTGAGAATGAAAACTGCACCATGGAAGAAATCAAATTAAAATAGCTGCACTGAATTTGACTCTCTCTTATAGAACAGGATGAAATGTACGAGTATGAACACAGATCATATCATAAAGCTTAGATAGAATAATTATAGCATTCTGTGAAAACATAGGAGTACGATTCATTATTGAAATTTGGAAAATCATATCTCCGTAAGTATTAGCTTGTTGGAGTTGAAAATGATACCAATGGATTTTAATGGTGAAACTGCATCTTAAATACAAATTGAATTTGAAATTTGTTGCTTAAAAAAAAATTTTTTTTTTGTTACTCCGAAACCATCTGTCCTATTTTGCGCAATAACGAACTCAACCGAGATATTCATCTCCCTAACCTACTCTGAAAATTTCAACTGCCTAGCTCATTCCGTTCGAGAGTTATTGTAGAAATTTTTTTTTTTAATTTTGAAATTTTTTTTTTACATTTGCGGTAACCTGGTCAATACAAAACTTCACATGCGTATAAAGGTCATAATTCTACAATTTGATGCTGAATTTCATATAGATCGAGTGATCGGTTTCGGAAATATTCAAGGTGTTTTACCTAAATCGGCCATAACTCCGAAACCGCTTGATGGATTTCGCCCATTAACGAACTTATCCGAGATATTTACGCTTCAAACTCACCTTGCAAATTTCAATCTTCTAACTCCTCTCGTTCGAGAGTTATCGTGCCTACGGCCGGACGGCCGGACCGGCCGGACAGAATCGATTTCGACCTCGGATTCTTGATCAGTGAGTCAAACCAAATCGTTTGAGACCATTTTCAGCCAAAAATTTGAAAATTACAGACATTTGGGCAAATTGATAAGCACTCAGTTCCGAAGAACTAGAGCGCCAATAAGTAGGTACATAATTTTATACTGCTAGTTCTTTGTACACATTTACGATAATTCATTCCTAACGGTTTTATAAATGGATTCTATATTTGAATAGATTGAGTAGCGGAGAAAAATTTAGATCTAATTGTTCATTAACTAAATTACCCGTATGTTTTTCTGTATTTATTTCCACCATTTCCCAATAATTGAGTTGCGCACCTTTATTCAAATTGTGTAGAATTTTAAAATCCGGGTTAAGCTTTTGTCCATCTGCTAATAAATGATTCGAATAATTTGAATTAAGTTTCTGTTTTTGTAGCTGTGATGATGTTCCTTTATTCTTATGCCAAAAATTCTACCACTTTTTCCTGTATAAGATTTATCACAACTCCCGCAATTTAATTGATAAAAAACGGATTTATCTTCTTTATTCCTTTTTGATTTATCGTTCTTTATGAGTTTTGCAAGGTTATTGCCTGTCCGGAATGAGATATTCACCTATTGGTATTGTTGAAAAATTCCAATGAATTGTTCCTAGGAAGACTTAAAGGTATCAAAATGGAGGTACAAGAGAAAAGATTTTTACTCAATAATGATCTAACCCCTATTAGCAACTCAATGTTCTCACTAATCGGTACTAAGGGTATAATGTCAACCCATACTTTACTGTAGTAATTCATAGCATGTTTTAGTAGGATATAGAAACATCGTGCCAGACGACAAAATTGGTTGTAGACAAGAACAGGGAGGAAGATGACACATAAAAGTTTGGGAAACTCAGTTTCAATTATGTACTACTACTACTATGTACTAATCTTATACCTGGCACCTCCACCAATTTGCAACGAGATGTTTACCAACTTCCTAATCCAATATTGACTGGGTATAACAGCAGAGTACTAGATGGTGAATTATATTATTCATACAATCTTCCCGCGAATGCAATCATTTAATTGATAAAGTTTTATCAACTCCGGATGAACGGCAGCGCATAAAATAATTTTCTCTAAATAATACTCCCCTACATTTTTCGTCCAGCATTTTGTTTAAAAGCTCAAAAATTATTTTATAATTATTGTTTCGATCTATCATTATAGCGTGTTTCTTTACTTTTTTAAACTATTATTTTTACAGAGTTCTTTTTGAATTAATATACCAAATTTGCTTTGCTGCTTTATTACAAGTTGCAACTTAACTAAATGACGGTGTTACCGTAGTTAACAATTTTTTTAAGAAAATAACACATTTACTGTGGGAAATAATCAATAACCAAGTGTCAATTCAACCGGATCTGTATTTTTTGAGTTATTGAGTAAACAATATTTCTGAGAAGTATAGATATCAGTTCGATATTTTACCTTCACAATAATTGCTTAAATGGAAAGCCGATCAAGCTGAAACCCGATACTCGGTAATGGCGGCATGAAGATTTATGCAGAATTTCATCGGAATCTGACCGATAGTTTCTGAAATTCCTATAAATATTTTTTATAGAATTTTTTGTTATAGTGAAGCGATTCTTACGAAATTCAGCAAAAATTTACTATTTGGCATTCTACAACTAATTACGAAGTTTCAATTTAATCGGAAAAGGGAAAAACCTCAACAAAAAAACCCTGTCTCCCCGTGAGTGTTGTGATTTGTAACTATTGTTCACAAAATTTGCTGACATTTAAAAATATTGATAGGCATTTATTTCTTCAATATGGATTCTTTCGTAAAAAAACGGAGAGGTTTCTCCAAGGTACCCGAAACTCCAGAAAAATGAAAAGACCTTTCAAAAGTCTCCTCTCACAAATATACTTCTCTGTAGGCACATGGGATCTCTTGGAGAAGAATCTCCTCCGCTAGTTTTCAAAGATTCCTCCTTGTTCTTAGAAATCCCTTCAATATTTAAATTCAAAAATGGGTTCAAGCCCTGTGGACAGGAGCTTTCTGGTGCTCTAGTTCAAACAGACAAATTATATCTCCGAAAGTATTGGTTCTCAGAGTTGGGAATTATATCAATGTATTCATAGGGGAGAGCGGGGCTGAAAGTGCCGGGGGTAAGTTGTGCCGATGCGAATATCTCGGAAGCAGAAAGAGATAGATATACGATCGGATTGTGTCATTTGTGTCGCGTAATGGCTAATAGTTGGCCACAGACGGCTGCCCTTTTAGTTGCGTCAGCGACGAGTACCGAATGGTAGTGCATGTGAGATACCTCCAACGACAAGTAAGTAAATCTTTTCTTTCCGATACTTTTTGGTCCTAAGCTAGCATTTTTTGTGCTTTTGATATGACATTTTTAGTAAAATGTTTGTTATTTATCCTAGTTTGTTATGCAGTGAAATTTTAATGCTTTGAGCAGAGTTATTTTTTTATATGAGACAAAATATCACACTATAATAAACGGGGTAAAATGTGCCGTTCATGTGGGGCTGGTTGTACCGCAGCACAACCAACCCCTAAGTAACCTTTATTGTTTCAATATTGTTTATGATTACGCGAGCACTTATGAAAGAAAGAAAATACTTTTTGACATGATACTTAATACTTAATTCATTGTCTAAGACAGAATGGGGATATACAAGCGAAAAACTGAAAGAGGAACTACATCTCAGGAACTTTTTCAAAGGGCTGGTGATGCAGTCATCTAGGGAGGACATAAATTTAGCGCTGTTGCACGTGAATAAGAAATGTATCACCTCCCTGATTAATTGGACATAATAAAGGACGTAAAATAAAGACAGCTGTTCTTACTGACACGCAAAGACAAATGCTTTTGCCGAAGAACAGACTAATAAAAAAAAGACGAATGAAAGTGAAACTACAAAGAAGGTTAAGGAAAAAGGGAAGGGAAAAGCACAACAAATAAATAAACCGACTAAGAACCCCACTAGGAGAAGAGTTTTGCAAGATGACGACAGTTCTGATGACGAGCAAGAATGGTAGTGTATCATATGTTGAGATTCCCATAGGGGAAAAGGGTTTGAATGCAGATAATGTAGGAATTGGGCCCATTTACAATGTATTGAAGATATAGAAAGCCTATAGCATTTGTATTCCCTAATTGCTATTCTTATCAGACATCTGGAAAATAAATAGTTGTGATATATTTTTTTAATTTCTTAAGAAGACTCAAGAGACTGATCAATAAGATAAGAACTCTGGAAAATACTCTGTTACTTTATAACTTAAGATAAATCTTTATTCTTTTTCAAATATATTTCCTAGAAACTGATATTTTTGTTAATTGATCTCAATTTCATGAATAAGTACAAACTTTTGATTAAAAATATGCTTCTATCTTTGAAATAATTACATAATTAAACATAATTTGTTTTTTTTATGATAATACTCAGAATTATAAGCAACTAAATTTTAAAAACTGTTAATTTATAGTGAATAAATATATCATTGTAAAATTGATGTCTTTTTTCAACCTAAATTAATTTTTATTAATGTAAAACACATACAATTATCAACGGCACAACCGACCTCAGCTACGGCACAACTTGCCCCAAAGTGAGGTTGGTAGTGCCTTTCTGCCGCTGTGTAAATAAATCACTTTTTCTTAAAAACTATTGAAAACAGGCAAAATCTGTAGGTAAATTGGTATTTAGGACTAAATTTGGCTTAGAATGATTCTTTGCTTTCAGGCATAGTAGTTGTTTTATCCGAATCATAAAAGGTTTTGTCAAAATCGGCACTTTCAGCCCCGCATCATAAAGGAAATTCAATTCAAATAATAGTTTATTAGATAAGTAATAATAAATTACCTTGTAATCGATCAAAAATTTCCTGATCTACGTTCACCAAACTACAGAATTATGCTTTCAATATTTACGTAATATTTTCAAACATTTTCGGGTGAGGTCCCCGTTGCATCGCTAAAATACGAGTATTTCAACCCCAATATTTTTGAAGTTACAATATTCCCTTCTGTCAAGTTGACATTATGAGAATTCATACATAGAATAATAATTATATCAATCTGTGAAATACGATTTACATTGAAATATTAAAAAATCATATCTCCGAAAGTATTAGCTTGTTAGAGTTGAAAATGATATGAATGGATTCTTATGATAAAACTGCTCATTAAAAAAAATTTGATTTGGAATTTGTTTCGTAAAAAAAAATTTTTTTTTTGTTACTCCGAAACCATCAGTCCGATTTTGCCCAATAACGAACTTAGCCGAGATATTCATCCCCCAAACCTACTCTGAAAATTTCAACTCTCTAGCTCATTCCGTTCGAGAGTTATCGTGCTTACGGATGGCCGGCCGGCCGGCCGGACAGAATGAATTCCGACCACGGATTCTTGATCAGTGAGTCGAACCAAATCGTTTAAGACCATTTTCATCGAAATATTCCAAAATTACAGACATTTGGGCAAATTGATAAGCACTCAGTTCCGAGGAACTAGACGCCAAAAAGGAAAATGTTATTGTACTGATATTGGAAGAATCGACTGCTGTTATATAGGGTGATTTCAAATTAGACGTGAACCTTGGAGGAGGTTTTAGTATGCCTTATTAGCTCTCGTTTGAGCGATATTTATTGGTAACCAAAAATCAACAGTTTCCGAGATATTTGAGTTCTTGTGACCTATAAAATATTTCTCACCACTCATTTTTCGAGAATTATTTCTACGTGGATCAAATTTGATTTTAATTTTTATCAGAACAAAAGAAGACAAAAAGGCGGAAGGGAGATATTTGGCAACCTATTATATGAAAAAATTGGTTCAAACCCTGTGGACAGGAGCTTTGGCGCTCTTGTTCAAACTTTGACACATCATATCTCTGAGAGTATTGGTTTCTGAGAGTTGGGAATGTTATCAATGTATTCTTGTGATAGAACATAAAGGAAATTCAATTCGAATAATAGTTCATTTATCAAGCTTAAATGAGCAATCTGAGAATGAGAACTGCACCATGGAAGAAATCAAATTAAAATAGCTGAAATGAATTTGACTCTCTCTTATAGAACAGGACGACATGTATGAGTATGAACACAGATCCTATAATAAATCATAGATAGAATAATTATAGCATTCTGCGAAAACATAGAAGTACGTACATTGAAATTTAGAAAAATCATATCTCCGAAAGTATTAGCTTGTTGGAGTTGAAAATGATATCAATGAATTTTTATGGTGAAACTGCACCTTAAAAAAAATGAATTTGAAATTTGTAAGTTAAAAAAAAATTTTTTTTCGTGACTCCGATACCGTCTGGCCCATTTGGCCCAATAACGAACTCAACCGAGATATTTATCTGCCAAACCTACACTGAAAATTTCAACTGCGTGCTCATTCCGTTCGAGGGAAACAAAATTTAAAAATTTAAAAATTAAAAAAAATTGTTGTGGCACTTTACGGCAACCCTATCGCGGCAACCCTACACTCAGAAAATTTTTCTAGTAGATACAACGAAAAATGTATGTTACGATAACAATAATAAGATCCCTATTTGGTCAATCTAAGATTCTGTTAAATTTACAGAAGTACTTTTGTTAGCTATCCAATTTCAAGAACACTTGTTAAATATACTGAGATTTCTGTTACCATGATAATAAAATAGTCAATAGTGTTTCCTTAACGTTAACAAAAATATGCTTTTATACTTATCGAAAATAATTTATTATTAGTATTAAATTCAAGAGAAATAACTATCTTGACAACATTATCTTATTGTAAAATGAATAGTGTAACTGTAAAATATACAGATTTATACTATCTTGCCAATAGTATTTCTTTTGCGCGAATAAAATTGTGATATTAGATTGTGAGATAATAATTATTACTATGACAGTGTAACTGTTGAATATACAAATATATACTCTTTTCTCCATAGTATTTTCTTTACATCATTAGAAATATGTTATTATATTGTTAGAAAACAATTATTATTTTAACAGTAAAACTGTCAAACATACAAATGACCAGGAAACCAGTTGATGGAAAAATGGAATCTGATAAAATTTCCTGAATCGTTGGCATATCGAAGATATCGGCTTCCTGAACAAGTATATATGGACAAAATTCATTCATGTACATTAAAACAATGAAACCCCGAACCTATCGTTTTAAAATTACTATAATACCCCATAATCATGGTTAGTCATAAGATTGAGTTGTGCCTACGAACACTATCCTACAGAAAGTCGACATCTTTAACATGTCAAAATTTCACGAAATTATACCGGAAATCATTTTTCTATAAGCATTCTCTTTTATACACTTTTGTCACTGGTATATCTTTCACACTTTTCATTTCAATATTAGAGTGTAGGTAAGTTGAAACAAAATACTTAAAATTTAAAACAAATTTATTCGAAGAATACAAGATAAGATTCTCAACTTTGAAAAAAAAATAAATATAACGGAAACACATAACAGTATCTCATTTTCTAAGACTCCTCGGAAAAAATCAAAGTTAGCGCACAGTTTGACCAACAAAATACCAAAAAAAATATTGCAGTCATTGTACCTATCTATAAAATAAAAAATAAATACTTTTTCAATTATTATTTTTTTTCGAGTCGTTTACAACCATATTGATATTAGGTAAGAAAAAATCATGTATTGTTTTGATATTGAAAAAATAAATTTGAAAAATAGCCATACGGCTATGCATTTATTTATAGGAGAATTCAAATTAAAACTGTAGTACAGTTGAAAATATAAATTCAGAGCCGAAATTGGAGAAAAAAAAATACCTACTTAATTTGTTCACAATCAAGAATATATTGTTTGGGGTTGAACAGATTGTCATCATAAATTACTACTAGGTGGGGTTGGATGGGCATGTTTTTGATCCTTTAATAATGAAAGTTAAGTCTCTACTTCTGCTACACTGGCACCTGTTACCATAAAGGCATCCTGGGAATCATTGACTGTGTACATAATTAACACTTTCTTGGTCTCCTTATATGTTGGCACAATCGCTGCGTCTATCTAAAATAAAAATTACAATTTAATATATATATAACCACAATAAATTAATATTCTTATGCCAGACGCAGAAGGCATTTTCAGAAATGGCCTCAATAATACAATAGTTAAAGACACCACAGTGGTAGAGTTCCCTCTCTCTAATAATTATCCCAGCCGCGTGAATTATTTCTACATGTTTTTAACTAAGCAAACCAAAACGATATATAATAAATAAAAATCGAATTTGTGAAGAAAATATGTTAACGTTAAAAGCACTGACGATGCTTCTCTACTTCGAGTGAAACCGGCCTGCTATACCTACAGCTGACCGGTCCGAACGAAACTGATCAACTTTATATACACATGCGGTAAAATTTTTATGATCTAAAGCGATTTTCATTTATTATTATATTGTGCAACAATGATTGTAAGAATTTATTTTTAAATATATTGCCAGCAAACTTTCTGGAGTTTCCCTTTGGGTTTTTAAGTTTTCCAGAAACAGCAGACATTTCTTTCTTTAATTTTGCTGGGAAAACATTCTAAAGTACTGCATTGGCAAATAACTGCCACATCGAATATATAGTGCTTGCACTAGAATATAAATATTCGAAATTCATTTTGATTAGAGAACAAACATTTGGAAATTATCATTTGTAAGGAATATATCGATAATTTGTCTTGCAAAATAAAAGTATGAAATCTTACCATGGTTTACCCTAGTGGGTGTATAACATACACTTGTCGAAACTGCACCTCTCCGACATCGACATACTTGAGGCATGTTACCGATGGTAAAGAAGAATGCCCATTATTCACATTAATCTTTTGCAATAGTTTAGCAAATTGTAATTCAACATCTGGCAATTCCCACCTGTGGAAGATAAATACCAATTTCAACCATGAAATAGCTTCAGTACTTACCAAAGCACATTTTTGCAAGGTTTTCAGCTTCAAATACCCCATGCTCCTTTGAAAATATCTATTAATTTTAATTTAGAAATATTTATTTCGCTGCTAATATTCTTTAAAATAACCATACCTAACGCATTAACTTGACAACACTACTCCTACAACATACATGTGCACTAAATCGCCCGCAATGGACGCTATGTGGATGTTGGCTTGTTCTTCGCGAATATCCGCTTCATTTCGGGGCATTCGCTTAAAGAAGACTTGTTAAATTAACAATGAAGTGTGTTGGATAGACAGTTATATTGTTGACGAATGTTCTTCGACACAATATATTGTTATTAACACAACGAACATATTTTTCGTGTTACAGTATATGATTTATGTGACCCTGTTCTATTAGACCGGCCATCCGTAAGCACGATAACTCTTGAACGAAACGAGATAGTAGCTTCATATCTTCAGAGTTGGTTCGGGGTCAAAATAAGCCATTAAGTCAGTAACGGTTAAGTTAGCCGACTTAATTTTGATGTTTTCCCGAAAGAACTCATTCGATTTAAGTGAAATTCAGTACCAAGCTGTAGAATTACAAATTGCAAAGTTTTTTACTGATCGAATAACTAGGAAGAAAAAAATTAAAAAATTGGAAATTTTTGTTTTTCAATAACTCGAAAAATAGGGATCTGTAATAATTGAACCTCGGTATTGAAAATACCGACATGAGAACTCTTGCAGAATATCGTGAGGACAGTATGACTAGAAATATAAAGTTAACAAAGCACTGACGTTAGGTCAGTCAACTTTGTTGTGCATGATCATATTGACCAATTTGAATTGAATGATGTCATACACTTCGCGTCAGTGCTTTTTTGATCAACAAATGATTTTTATTTTATTTCAAGCTACGGAAAAATTGAGGGGCGTAGTCCAGACTGTAGTAATAAACAGAATCATCAAAACAATTTAAAAAAGCACTGGCCTGAGCCCAGTCTGCTTTGTCTCGTTTGTTCCTCTCTACCAATCTGAATTGAATGAATTGAAGTTAGTAAAATGACCTCACATCATTACTTTCAGTGGTGATCTTCAATGAATAATGAAAAATCATTTGTTGCATAAAAATGCACTGACGTGAGATCAATCTGCTCTTGCATGCTTGTTTACTACATCATTCAAGTCAGATTGATCAAAATGAACAAGCGCGTCGAAGAAGACTGACCTCACGTAAGTGCTTTTTCAGTTTTTTAGCCTAACCAACTTTGTTTACAAGTATGATATTGAACTATTTGACTAACATTACAATTGTAATGATAATAATATGTGTTGTACACTACACAGTTCATTAAATATTATTTATAACTAATTTGTGTTACGTTCACAATATTAAAGGTATTGAAGTAATGAAATTTCAGCATTCGTTTTATTGAATCCTACTATTGTATTAATAAACAATCAATTGATTTCCAGAATATTGTGTAGCTCTAATGAAAATCATGTGGTTATCAGAATATTTCTTGTTTTATAGTATTGACAAACGACATTTAGGGTAACATAAATGCTCTATTGTGGGAACAGTATTTTTTCGTAGTCAAAAAAGTTTTGTGTTATATTTACGAATTCGATACATTAGACCTTCAACAGTAGTACTTCTGTTAATAATACTTAGAAAATTTTCTGAGTGTATAAAGGTAATTATTCTACAATTTGGTGGTAAATTTCAGATAGATCGAGTAACCGGTTTCGGAAATATTCATAAAAAAAGTTTTTACTAAAAACGGTCATAACTCTGAAACCACTTGGTGGATTAGGCCCGTTAACGAACTGGTGTGAGATATTTACGCTCCAAACCAACCCTGCAAATTTCAATCCTCTAACTCCTTTCGTTCGAGAGTTATCGTGTTAATGGACGGATGGCCGGACGGCCGGACAGAATCGATTTCGACCACGGATTCTTGATCAGTGAGTCGAACCAAATCGTTTGAGACCATTTTTAGCCAGAAATCGAATTACAGATATTTGTGCAAATTGATAAGCACTGTGTTCCGACGAACAAGAGCGCCAAAAATGCAAGCTTTCAATTTTTCAGGGTGATAGATTCATATTGATATGGCATACTTTTGACTACAACCCTGTATATACATATTTTCTAAAAAACTCAAGAACGGTCAACAAAATTATATAATGGTGAATCAGAGAAACGTTATTCATATTTGAATTACGAAATATGGACCAGTTTCAAACAAGGATGCGTAACGCACGGGTGTCGGTCCTATATACGGTTATTTTCCGGGAGTTTCAAACAATTACGCGATATTTTTAGTGACTTTTGATGTGTTTATCCGATATGTGATCGTACTACGAACGTTTATTGGTTCGGGTTTGATAAAATCAGTGAATAGTGCGGTGCACTTCATGATAGTGAAGAATCAAGTGAAAGAAAGAAATATTCTGGTTTATACAAGTTAACCAGTGCAACAACATGAGATAATAGTGAATATCTGCATTTGCGAATCTCACCAATATCTGGAGTATATTTAGTGAACCAATAAGTGACATGGTATATTCGATGGAAGTAGAAAACAACGCCTGGTGAGTGGAATATTGAACGAAACTTGCAGATTTATAGTGAATAGGTAAATGGCAGTGATGAATTTGTAAAAGGCTCTAAATTTCATAGGAACGTTATGAATATGTCATAAACAGGTATTTTCAAGAAACGTTAACCATTAGGCGTTTCTGAAAAAGCTAATAGATTTCTAAAATTACTAAAAATTGAAATGGAGTGGTAGTGGCATTGAAACTGTCTGTTTAAAATATTTTCATTGTTGTACAACTTCCATTTATACCGGCAGTGGGTCACTTTGTAATTTCAAATGGACACCCTATATATGTATATTCATGAATCACATTGCCTAATAGATTTAACGACTATTTCACTCGTAACTTTTTCCATGTTATCGATAGTTTTTGAATTATTTGGGTTTTTCCAAAAATTGTGACAGGTGAACACATCAATATGAAGAGAATATTCTACAAAACTATCATTCGGAAAAAGTTTGATTGTATCACATTCGTATGTTAGTAGAACAGGCTATACAAGATATAGTTCTTATTTCAGATAGGTATAGTATACAGGTTTGTCAAAAATGATTCCTGAAAACGTCGATTTTTTTAAATTGTAACCATTTTTGCGCGTATTTTCTGGCGAACATCAAGTTATCAATTTGCCCAAATGTCTGTAATTTTCGATTTTTTGCCGAAAATGGTCTCAAACGATTGGGTTCGACTCCCTGATGAAGAAATCGAGGTCAAATTTGATTCTGCCCGGCCGGCCATTGCCATGATAAGTTGAGAACGGAAAGAGATAGCAATTTGAAATTTTCAAGGTAGGGGCGCATCCCAATTCAACAGACCAGTTCGTTAATGGCCATAATCGGCTCAATGGTTTCCGAGTAATAGTTTTGTTTTCAACAAATACAAATCCGATCGAATTGAAACTTGGTGAGTAGTTATAGGATACAAACCTACGTACGTTTGTGAAGATCGTGTCACTAGACAATTTAAAAAAATATATTATTG
Source organism: Halyzia sedecimguttata (assembly GCA_937662695.2). NCBI lineage: Eukaryota > Metazoa > Arthropoda > Insecta > Coleoptera > Coccinellidae > Halyzia > Halyzia sedecimguttata. The sequence goes on from OW569413.2 coordinate 111,252,016, forward strand.
ATGTCACGATAACCTGAGAATGGAAAGAGATAGCGACTTGAAATTTTCATGTTAAGTTGTGCTTCTGAACGCAACATTAAAGTTTCTTTATAGGCATAATCTTCCAAACGGTTTTGGAGTTATACCCATCTGAAATTTGGTTGTTATTTCCCCAATAACTCAAGAAATACAAAATTTATCCAATTCAAAAATGGTTAGTAGTTGTGGAATGCCAACGCCAAACTTCTTGCAAAAATTTCGTGAGGATCGTATCAATAGAAAATTTTTACAAAATCATTGAAAAAAATTCTAATATCAGAAACTATTCGTCCGAGATCACTGAAATTATGCGAGAGCCTTCAGAACCCAACTCTACTGTCAAGTTCCAAGTTTGAACACGATCGGATCTATATTGTTTGAGATCTGAGCAGCCTTGTGTGAGTTCAGTAGCTGGATAGGTGACCGTTGCCTCGATAACTTTCGAACAAAAGGAGATAGGGACTTGCAATTCTCAGGGTAGCTTGCGCTTCCGAATGGAAGAGTTAAGTTCGTGTTTGAGCATAATCGGTCCAAAGGTTTAGGAGTTATACCGACCTGGAATATTATTTCCTGGATAACTCAAAAAATATAGAGTCGATCATAGTGATTAGTGAAGCTTGGTAACTAGTGGAATATCGACATAAAGACATTATATGAGAACCGTAATTAAAAAAACATACAAAAAAAAATCGTTCAAGCACTGACATGAAGTCAGTCATAATCGAATTTACCATGGTAAATTTGATTAAGAGTGTCCAATACATGAGAATAGACAAAAGAACATACGCGCATAAGCTCCTGACTTCACGTCATAGCTTGAACCAATTTTTTTTTGAGAAATTGGGAATGTACGTAAAGAACTGAAAATAAAATCGTCACACACATGTTTAATGTTAATTGAATAGTGCTAGTATTGAAAAAAAAATGGGTTCAAGCCCTGTGGACAGGAGCTTTCTGGCGCTCTAGTTCAAACAGACAAATTATATCTCCGAAAGTATTGGTTTCTCTGAGTTGGGAATTATATCAATGTATACATATGATAGAGCTGCATCATAGAGGAAATTCAATTCAAATAATAGTTTGTTTATCAAGATTAAATGAGCAATCATGAGAATGAGAACTGCACCATGGAAGAAATCGAATTAAATCTTGCCAATTTTGCCCAATAACGAACTTAACCGAGATATTCATCTCCCTAACCTACTCTGAAAATTTCAACTACCTAGCTCATTCCGTTCGAGAGTTATTGTGGAAAAACTTTTTTTAAATTTTCAAATTTGTTTTTTTACACTTTGCGGTAATCTGGTCAATACAAAACTTCACATGCGTATAAAGGTCATGATTCTACAATTTGATGCTAAATTTCAGATAGATCGAACGAACTTGTCCGAGATATTTACGCTCCAAAACCACCTTGCAATTTTCAATCCGCTAACTCCTTTCGTTCGAGAGTTATCGTGCCTACGGCCGGTCTGCCGGCCGGACAGAATCGATTTCGCACTCGGATTCTTGATCAGTGAGTCGAACCAAATCGTTTGAGACCATTTTCAGCCAAAAATTTCAAAATTACAGACACTTGGGCAAATTGATAAGCACACTGTTCCGAGGAACTAGAGCGCCAAAAAAACAATTTTCGTATGACAATTGCCCAAAACAGGTTTAAAGTACCTACAAATAGTAGGTATTCCATAAAACAAATATGAAAGAAGATAAGTAATAATATAAAATTACCTTGTAATCGATCAAAAATTTCCTGATCTACGTTCACCAAACTACAGAATTATGCTTTCAATATTTACGTAATATTTTCAAACATTTTCGGGTGAGGTCCCCGTTGCATCGCTAAAATACGAGTATTTCAACCCCAATATTTTTGAAGTTACAATATTCCCTTCTGTCAAGTTGACATTATGAGAATTCCTACATAGAATAATAATTATATCAATCTGTGAAATACGATTTACATTGAAATTTTAAAAAATCATATCTCCGAAAGTATTAGCTTGTTAGAGTTGAAAATGATATGAATGGATTCTTATGATAAAACTGCTTATTAAAAAAAATTTGATTTGGAATTTGTTTCGTAAAAAAAAATTTTTTTTTTTGTTACTCCGAAACCATCTGTCCGATTTTGCCCAATAACGAACTTAGCCGAGATATTCATCCCCCAAACCTACTCTGAAAATTTCAACTCTCTAGCTCATTCCGTTCGAGAGTTATCGTGCTTACGGCCGGCCAGCCGGATCGGCCGGCCGGATCTGCCGGCCGGTCAGAATAAATTTCGACCACGGATTCTTGATCAGTGAGTCGAACCAAATCGTTTAAGACCATTTTCATCGAAATATTCGAAAATTACAGACATTTGGGCAAATTGATAAGCACTCAGTTCCGAGGAACTAGAGCGCCAAAAACCAAAACTATGCTATATTAGATGTTGAAAGACAATTAGTATGATTTTAAAGGGGATATAATATGAAGCAAAGAAGGAAAAATAACGAATTGAATATTTTCTCATTGCAACTAAACTCGGAATTTAATTCATAAATTATGTTCGAAATTACCTCTACCATTCTTTAAACAAGCAAGTGCCCTCTTTGTAATGTCTTCAGTTGTTACTTTCTGCCTGAAATTCACTCTCAATCGTCTTCTTTCTTCGTCTATTCTCTCCACAAGTTCTACACATTGATGTTTTCATTTATCTTTCATATACCATTTCTTTCAAATTGCCCCAAACGTGTAAATATAAAGGTGTTAGATCCGGACTTCTCGCTGGCCACGAAATAGGTCATCCCCTGCCTATCCACCAAATTGGACACAATTCGTTCAAAAACATACGAACGTTCAGCCTAAAGTGTGCGGGACACCGATCCTGTTAAAAAATGATTTCACCCCTGTCAAGGAAACCTCGTCCAAAAAACTATAAATTCTTCATAATCATTTAAGTTATCAGGTGGACGAAAATTGAGCTAAGGTGAGAAAACTTTTAAAATTCACAGGAAGAGTAACTCTGAGGAAGAACAAGGTATTGTTCGAAAGCTAGGTGTAAGATCAATAAAGATTACAACTGAAAGTAGAACTGTATGACTGCTATAATTACTGGTATAATCCCAGAACCGTTTGGACCATTACATCCATTAACCGTCTCATTCGGGTGGGCAAACATACCCTGAATATTTCAAGTCGCCATCTCTTTCCGTTCGAAAATTATCGTAGCCGGCCAGACAGAATCGAATTTGACCTCGAATTCCTCAGCGGTGAGTAGAACCTAATCGTTTGAGATCATTTTCGGCAAATATTTGAGCAAAATGATCGACATGCTGTACACCATGGAACATGCAAAAAATATCTATTAATTCGGAATATTCATTTATGCGGTATTCAGTTGCAACTATTATTTTTGGCGCTCTAGTTCCTCGGAACTGAGTGCTTATCAATTTGCCCAAATGTCTGTAATTTTCGAATTTTTCGATGAAAATGGTCTTAAACGATTTGGTTCGACTCACTGATCAAGAGTCCGTGGTCGAAAATCATTCTGTCCGGCCGGCCGGTCCGGCCGGCTGGCTGGCCGTAGGCACGATAACTCTCGAACGGAATATCAGAGAATATTATGGTATTATGGTATTATGGTAATATGTTATGGTTATGACATGGGTTTTTGTTGTGAATATGCTCGGACAGGTCGATTAGTATTTTAAATTAGGGTCTTTTTGGCGCTCTAGTTCCTCGGAACTGAGTGCTTATCAATTTGCCCAAATGTCTGTAATCTTCGAATTTTTCGATGAAAATGGTCTTAAACGATTTGGTTCGAATCACTGATCAAGAATCCGTGGTCGAAATTCATTCTGTCCGGCCGGCCGTAGGCACGATAACTCTCGAACGGAATGAGCTAGACAGTTGAAATTTTCAGAGTAGGTTTGGGAGATAAATATCTCGGCTAAGTTATTGGGCAAAATCGGACAGATGGTTTCGGAGTAACAAAAAAAAAATTTTTTTTTACTAGGCAAATTCCATATTAAATTTTTTTCAATAAGCTGTTTTACCATAAGAATCCAATGATATCATTCTTAACTCTAACGAGCGAATACTTTCGGAGATATGATTTTTCAAAATTTCAATAATAAATCGTATTTCAACGTTGTCACAGAATGATATTATTCTATGTATGAATTGTCATAATGTCAACTTATTTTCCTGAGACATGACATTATCTAATCAATCGAAGAATTGTGAGCGAAGTGAGAAAAATCTCAGTTGTTTGCTCCGAAATTAGGTTTTCTCAGAAAATTCTTACATTTCGGAACGGAACATGAAGTAAGAGATCTGAGAGTAGTGAGACTGCTTTTCATCCATAGACATAGATATAACTGTCGAACGGAATGAGGTAGGTAGTTGAAATTTTCATAGTAGTTTAAGGAGATGAATATCTCGGTTAAGTTCGTTATTGGGCAAAATTGGCCAGATTTAATTTGATTTATTCCATGGTGCAGTTCTCATTCTCATGATTGCTCATTTAATCTTGATGAATAAACTATTATTTGAATTGAATTTCCTTTAGGATGCAGTTCTATCATATGAATACATTGATATAATTCCCAACTCTGAGAAACCAATACTTTCGGAGATATAATTTGTCTGTTTGAACTAGAGCGCCAGAAAGCTCCTGTCCACAGGGCTTGAACCCATTTTTTTTCACTTTAATTAATTTTTGCGAATTTTGAAATGAGATATAATTTTCCCCCGCTGGAATGCCGACAATAATAACCTTTTTATGTCTAGAAAGTGATGCTATTCCAACTTGGCCTCAGGAATCACCTTTCATCTCTAATTAAGAGAAATACTTCTCGTTCAATATCCGTTTTAAACGTGCTCTGTGTCTAGAATTTCTTTTCAGAATTCAGAAGTGGAAGTGAAAATTATTCCAAGAACTCCTTCATCTGAGCTTCAGCTAAGGGAGATCTTGAAATATTAATTATTAGATTTTTATTAACTGCTTTGACCACCTATTCAAATTTAACATCGATAGTCGTTGGTGCAAAAACCACCGTAAATTTAATTCGGAGAAGTTCATTAATCCGTATTGAAAAACTACAACAAACATTTTTGCGCGTATGTTCTGGGGAACATAGCGATTTCATTTTGCCCAAATGTCTGTAATTTTCGAATTTTTCACCGAAAATGGTCTCAAACGATTGAGTTCGACTTCCTGATCAATAATTCGAGGTCAAATTTGATTCTGTCCGGCGGGCCGTCCGGCCGTTTCCACGATAACTTGAGAACGAAAAGAGATAGCGACTTGAAATTTTCAGGGTAGGTGGCGTATCCCAATAGGATACGCAATAGCAATGTTGTCGTTAGACAATACAAACATGATTTCTTTAGAGGTTACTCTTGAAAGAGCGACATATAATTGGCCATGTGAAAAACACTCAACGCTCAAATATAAGCCTGTTGCGTTGAAAGTTGGACCCTGCGATTTATTAATGTTCATTGCAAAATATATCTTTACCGGAAATTATAGGCGTTTAAATTGGATCAGTAAATCCGATGGTATCAGAGGAATTTGAAGAATCAATACATCTATCCTGGCTGAGGCGAGCCTCACGCTCTACAGATGATTCTCTGGCTCTCTGTATTCGATTTCTATCCCTATCCTGGATGTGCCGGCCCCCGGTCGGTACCACCGCAACCGCTATGTCCCTGCATTTTAAATCTGCGATATCTTCGAAAATATTCATTTAAATTACATGCTGTAAGGTGCCATATTGATCAATATTGAATGCACAATGCATTTAAGGTACTTAATTGGATAAGGATCAATGCTGTATTGCTTAAAATAGCTTCGTAATCAAATCATTATTTCTCGTAGAATGTAAAGGATAAAAAATGGTTATTGTGGGTTCAGGGCCGTAGCGAAGAGCTATTCCGAGGGGGGGGGAGAAACGTCTTTTGGCGCCCCTAATTTGGAAAAATAGACAAAAATCGAAAAACACACATATGGATGAAGGGTACATATATTGATAAATACTACATAGTTTCTTAATAAAGAATGAATTATAAATTAATATAACTATCAATGAAAATTATTTTACAAAGAATACCGCGTTCTGAATTTGTGTTTTTGAGTGAAAAAAATTGTTTGCATCTCTCAACAGATCCAGGGCCAATAAAGAATTATATTTGACAAAAATAAATATATATACCAAGCTTTCGAGATGATAAGAATGATCTGAAGATTTTATAGATATTAAAAAGAAAACTTTCGAAAAATGATATAACAATAATTTCACGTTACCCTGCTATCTAGAGTGGAATGTTCCAACAATTCTTCGAAAATATCTTCTATTTGGAATATTGAATGAGTTTTTTGAATTCCTGAATTTAAGCAATATTTTTGTACTCATCACCCTGAAAATTTTTGTAGTTTGCATATAGAAAATTAAATCTTCGATGTCACTCAATCGAATATTTCACCGAAATATAACGAAAAAAAAAATGTTATTTTATAGACACTGAGAATCAACCTGTTGTTAAATGAAGATTCACAAGGTGCTACTTCCCTTAAAAACTATGTGTCAGCAATGGCCAAAACTTTTCGCTCTATTCGAAAATACAGTCCTCTTTTTAGAACGCATGTTCTAGGTAACATCACACGTTATCATTTTCCCCAAATGTCTGTCCTCAATAACTCGAAAAATACAAAACCGATCCAATTCAAACGTGGTTATTAGTTGTAGAATACCAACGCGAAATCTTGCAAAATTTGGTGAGGATCGTATCACTAGTAATTTAAAAAAAAATCATTTAAAAAAGTTCTATATGTCCTAAACTATTCGTTCGATATCGCTGAAATTCAGAACTTAACTCTACTGCCAAGTTCCAAGTTTGAACACGATCAGATAGATATTGTTGGATATTCGAGCAGCCTTGTTTGAGTTCAGTAGATGGATGGGTGACTGTTAACTGACTCGATAACTTTGGAACGAAAGGAGATAAGCACTTGCAATTTTCAGGGTAGGTCACGCATCCGAATGGGAGAGTTGAGTTCGTTTTTGGGCATAATCGGCCCAACGGTTTCGGAGTTATAACCACCTGGAATATTATTTCCTCGATAACTCAAAAAATATAGACCTGATTGAATTGAAGCTTGTACTAGTTGCGGAATATCGACATAAAGACTTGTGTAAAATTTAGTGGGAACCGTAGAAATTAAAAAAAAATTGGTTCTTAATCGGTATATTCGATTAAGGAGAATGGACAATAGAACATGCGCCAAAAGCTCCTGACTTCGCGTCAGTGCTTGAACAACTCGCCATGTATTCATGACATTTGCGCCTTTTCCCGTTTCAATTTTTCTTTTCTGGGCTGTCCTTCTGAATTCCGCTCCAGACGGTTTGAACTTATTTTGGCAAGGATCCATATCCATATTCGGTTTTCGATTTTAAATTTCAATCAATATTCATATTCACTATTCCGAATAATGTATATAAGACGAAGAAGGTTAGTTTCTTTCTATTGAACGATTTTTATGTATAGCCGGGGAAGGCTGGGAATTCCCCACTCCTGCCATCTAGTCTCTAGCAGCAACAAAGCTTTCTACAATGCTGTCGGTCTTGTACAAATAAATTGAGTAAATGGTAGGGTAGGCAATCATTCGATACAGTCACTGCACTTATGTATAATAATAATCATCTTATGCAAGTAGTAGTTCAAAAAAATCTATTTTCATTATATCATTTTGCTACAGTTTTTCAAATATCCGCGGTCAATTTGGCGCCCTTTGAGATATGATCCGGGGGGGGGAGGCTCCCCTCCCTCCCCCCCCGGTAGCGACGGCCCTGTGTGGGTTATCCTTAAGAGATAGACATATACCATCGCTGACTTTTTTGCAGACCTTTTTACGGTGTACTATACTGTACTACATTATTTTGATCTATCTCGTAGGGTTCAGCCAGCGTTTGCAATGTAAGCGCAAAAAAATGTGTTTATTTACAACATCACATTAGAAACCTCTAAAATTATCAGTGTTTCTCTAATATATTATGCATGTGTTATACACATAAACCTTCCTATTGAATCACTCTATCTATTAAAAAAAACCGCATCAAAATCCTTCACTTAGTTTTAAAGATCTAACCATACATATGAATAAACAGATAGCGGGAAGCGACTTTGTTTTATACTATGTAAGGATGTAAGGATGCATGCGACATACACAGAATAAATTAGAACACCGCGAAAATACAACAAATTTTCTCAAACATACTCTCCAAATCCCAGTCTAGCTGAAGGTTCACGGATGAAAATAGAAAAGGAAAGACTTTTCCTCGATGAAGAAGTACAATTTATAAGCCACAAAGTGAGGTTCATAATACATCACAAGTGAAATAAAAGCGCTCGGTTGTACTGGGACGCTGAAGAATACGGTCCGGTTCGACTTTCCTATTCATATTTTTTTTCATGTACGCGGTCTCATTGAGACTCCGGCGCGCGCGCTTTGAGAGCGACGCGGTCGAGTTCGGAACTTGCTTCAAAAACGAATTTTCCGAGATTTGGTCCTCAGTGCGTCCGTATCCGTTTTCGATGGAGTTTAAGCCTCTTTGGGAAATTGTGCGTACGCGTGGGAAGTCGATGTGTGAATGATTATCTCGACCAACTTCAGTAAAGTATAGTACAATTTTGGTAAGTCAGTTATTTTCCATAGAGTTCATGTAGTTTTGTTTTGTTTTTGTCATAATGAGAATTTTCCAAAATGCCTTGCAGGGATGGATGGTGCAGTATGCGGAATATTATTTATTATTATTAAATAATGGAAGGGGTTGAGGCATAGGCATATGAACAATAACAAAATTCAACAAAATAAGTTTCTCAAGGCAGAACATTTAATTACAATGAAAAGAATAACAGAAAATAACCAAGTGGTAACGAAAGTTAATAAGAGTCGAAACTTAGTGATTACGGAGCCAGTTATCATATGAGTTCTTAAATGCATTCACAGAAACCGAACTCACAACACTTGTAGGCAATTCATTCCACAAATCAAACACGCGGTTTGAAAGAAAATGCTGTCTAGTCAATGTGAAAATTTCTCTTTTTGCAGCTCTTGTTCCTCGGAACAGAGTGACTATCAATTTGCCCAAATGTCTGTAATTTTCGAATTTTTGGCTGAAAATGGTCTTGAACGATTTGGTTTGACTCACTGATCAAGAATCCGTGGTCGAAATTCTAATTCTTCTCCTGTATTGGACAGCCTTAATCGAATTCACCATGGTAAATTCGATTAAGAGTGTCCAATACAGGAGAACAGACAATAGAATTCACCATGGTAAATTCAATTAAGAGTGTTCAATACAGGAGAATGGACAATAGAACATACGCGCAAAAGCTCCTGACTTCAAGTCAGTGCTTGAACCAATTTTTAATAGCAATTAATGAAGAAACCAGTTGCGCCAGCAATACAGATAGTATTTTTTCGAGTAGACATATTGGCTACTCCCATACAGAAAGAAAAATTATCTCTGGAATATTCAGAGTGATCATAATTAATTTTCAAACATCAACTACAAATAATGGCCGAAAATTGCTGAGAAACTATTAGGTTTAGGTTCAGGAAAACCTTATGAAGGTTTCGAAATTAATTTTTACGTTCTACGAGATATAGAAATAGAAATATTGAAATATGAAAGTTTTTTTTGTAGTTGATGTTTGAAAATTAAGAGTTAATTTTTTTTCTGTTTAGGAGAAGCCAATATGTATACTCGAAAATATACTGTCTGTAGTGTCTGTATCGCTGGTAAATGGTTTCTTCACTAATTGCTATTTAAAAATATCAACAAGCCCTGTGGACAGGAGCTTCTGGCGCTCTAGTTCAAACAGACAAATTATATCTCCGAAAGTATTGGTTTCTCAGAGTTGGGAATTATATCAATGGATTCATATGATATAACCGCATCATAAAGGAAATTCAATTCAAATAATAGTTCATTTATCAAGATTAAATGAGCAATCATGAGAATGAGAACTGCACCATGGAAGAAATCAAATTAAATCTGGCCAATTTTGCCCAATAACGAACTTAGCCGAGATATTCATCTCCCTAAACTACTCTGAAAATTTCAACTACCTACCTCATTCCGTTCGAGAGTTATATCTATGTCTATGGATGAAAAGCAGTCTCACTACTCTCAGATCTCTTACTTCATGTTCCGTTCCGAAATGTAAGAATTTTCTGAGAAAACCTAATTTCGGAGCAAACAACTGAGATTTTTCTCACTTCGCTCACAATTCTTCGATTGATTAGATAATGTCATGTCTCAGGAACATCATTTGACATTATGACAATTCATACATAGAATAATATCATTCTGTGACAACGTTGAAATACGATTTATTATTGAAATTTTGAAAAATCATATCTCCGAAAGTATTAGCTTGTTAGAGTTAAAAATGATATCATTGGATTCTTATGGTAAAACAGCTTATTGAAAAATTTAATTTGGAATTTGCCTTGTAAAAAAAAATTTTTTTTTTGTTACTCCGAAACCATCTGTCCGATTTTGCCCAATAACGAACTTAGCCGAGATATTTATCTCCCGAACCTACTCTGAAAATTTCAACTGTCTAGCTCATTCCGTTCGAGAGTTATCGTGCCTAAGGCCGGCCGGACGGCCGGACAGAATTAATTTCGACCACAGATTCTTGATCAGTGAGTCGAACCAAATCGTTTAAGACCATTTTCATCGAAAAATTCGAAAATTACAGACATTTGGGCAAATTGATAAGCACTCAGTTCCGAGGAACTAGAGCGCCAAAAAGACCCTTATTTAAAATACTAATCGACCTGTCCGAGCATATTCACAACAAAAACCCATGTCATAACCATAATATTCTCGGTCATCTGTGGTCATGAATTAACAATGTCAGACGTAGTTCCACGAACCAAAGACATATTATGCTAATGACTGTTCAAAATTGGATCAAAAATAGCGGACAAAATGATAGGTGTAAATCATATATAATTCATACATATTTTATTTAAATTTAGAATGTGGGCGCCCTTACTTAGAAACCTTGTACACGTATACCGCAGAAATCTTGTTCTCTGAACTATCATAAGTGAGGAATCATATTATAAACAAAATTCTTGGATATTAACATAGTTCTCAGCGAATCTCCAGCATAGCTCTTCTGTAAAGGTGTTTCTCTTCTTGATTTGTTTGCTTTAGTGAGGAAGCGCGACGTTAATGTTTTTGCTACTGAAATATTCATGATGCCAGAAGGCATATTCCTCATAAATGATTCTTTTTCTACGTAAGAACACCAGATTCACTCACCTTACCCAATAAATCAGTTCATTATTGCTGCGTTCTGAGAACATAGTCGGAGATTCTTGATACCTCATTATGTCAGTATTTTATCAGAAATGTTCGCTTCGCGTAAACAAGGGCTGAGTATATTTCAATTTCACGGAAATAGGCAAATTACCCGATTTTTCGCTGCTAATGATTCTCCTTTATCACCTTTTATACGGAATGTATTCATGAAAAATTTCGAAGAAAAATTTGTGCATAGATATTTGTTAAGACCAAAAGCACGATGTTGATATGTTCATGATATATTTGCAATTTGCCAACATGGTAGAGAACAGTTTTCGATTTCATGAATTCAAAAGAGAACCAACAATAAAATTCACTTTGGAAATAGAGAAGAATAATCAGCTTTATTTTCTAGATCTTTCGACAATTAATTATCCGAAGTATTTTGAAAAAATTGGTTCAAGCACTGAAGTGAAGTCCGGAGCTTTTGCACGCAAGTTCCATTGTCTACTCACCACTATCACACTCTCTTCAGAGAAAACCCAGAAGGGAACCATTTGATGACTTAAGTTGTGTTTTCTAACCGTGAACTTATGTGATATATTATGAAAAATCTCCTAAATATAGACCTCTTTTTGGCGCTCTAGTTCCTCGGAACAGGGTGCTCAGCAATTTGCCCAAATGTCTGTAATTTTCGAATTTTTCGATTAAAATGGTCTTAAACGATTTGGTTCGACTCACTGATGAATAATCCATGGTCAAAATCGATTTTGTCCGGCCGTCCTTCCGGCCGTGAACACGATAACTCTCGAACGGAATGAGCAAGACAATTGAAATTTTCAGAGTAGGTTCGAGGGATAAATATCTCGGTTGAGTTCGTTATTGGGCAAAAACGGCCTGATGGTTTCGGAGTAATGAAAAAAAATTATTTTTTTTTACATTACTACTTTTGAATTTAATTTTTTTGAGATGCAATTTCATCATGAGAATCCAATTATATCATTTTCAACTCTAACAAGCTAATACTTTCGAATATATGATTTTTCAAATATTCAATAATACATCGTAGTTCTATGTATTCAATGTCTGTGTTCACTGTTCATTAATGTCATCTTATCTAACTATTAGAGTCATGTCAATCAAGTATCTGATTCTTGAATTTGTAAATATATACAAGAGTGTTTTGAAACCGAAAATAATATTGACTGGTTGCATATTGAATAATTTACGTATAAATTCGGGATGATGTTTCAGAAGATTTAGAATTGGATCATTTTAATGATGTAGTTTATGAAGGCAATAGGATAGAAGAACATAATGGAATCATCAAAACAAATTACTGTTCGTTGACCACTGAGGTTAATATTACATTTTTCTTCCTTAAGTAGTAAGACATGTTCCTATATACAGTATTTTCATAATGTTGCTAGTTAATATATTTTGAACTATTAAAATAATTTGTTCGTAATCCACTACCAACTCAAATATCAGGAATAATTGGACAATCTGCTATGATTGTCTCCAGCCTTGCTCTAGACATTTCGATGATACTTTCCTTAGGTATTTCGAGTTGTGAAAACTATGCACCGAGTGTAAGTTGCAACAACCCATTCCACGAGGTTGAATCATTGCAGATTGCTCATTTAATCTTGATAAATAAATTTAATGACAATTTTTGAAGCATTGTAGATTGCTCTTTTTTTGGCGCTCTTGTTTGAATGATAATATTCGAAACATTTTTTTCAACGACACTTTTATTAAATTCAATTTCTTTCATGATGCAGTTCTATCATAAGAATCCATTGATATAATTCCTAACTCTGAGAAACCAATACTTTCGGAGATATAATTTGTCTGTGTGAACAAGAGGGCAAAAACGCTCATGTCCACAGGGCTTGAACCAACCTACGAGTACCGACACTAAAACCCCTGACACCAAGTCAGTGCTTCCATAATTTGCCTGGATTCCATTTGTTCGAATTTTTAGTCTCAAAAGATAACATTCGACCTGATAATGCACGTTGAATCCAAAATATCAATACAAAACAGTGACACATCGATTCAAATACTCTCCATAAAGTCATCGTACGCAAAAAGATTTAAATATCGAACAGTGTATGAGCAGCTTTTGGTGAGTAACACATCATATGCCTTGCAATGAATTCGCGCAAATATGAAGACATTTTTATAAGGTCAGGTGTAGCTGCAATGTAATACAAATATTCTGTTCCCAAAACTATAAACAATTTCCTACCCACGTCATATTAAGAAAATAATTATGTACATATTTCATGCCATTTGAAATGTTATATTTAGTCTTTGGTAGAGTTGGAAGTATTTGTATATATAACTTTGAGCTTTGAGTGTCAATGTCGGAATCCCGAATTTAAATAGCTCTCCCGGTATCGATGCGGGGTAGAGTTAGAATTTTTCTGTGAGTAATGCTTCTTTTCCTACATTACACCTATTTCTTTTGGATATTTAAACTAAGAGGTTTTGTTTTGATTTATAGAAAAAAAAATGCATAAATCCTCGTGCTGTATCTATTCAACTGAGTATTATATTTAAATTCCTTTTAAAATATCGGAACTCGCCCAAGTCTGCTCGGATCTCCGACAACAGTGATCCGATCGTGTTGAAACTTGCAACTTGGTTGAAGAGTTAGGGTTTGAAGGTTCTCGCAAATTTTCAGCGATGTCTGATGAATACTTCCTGATATATAGATTTTTTTTTCAAATGATTTTTACGCGCATGTCCTTGGGAATCATTTTACCCAAATGTCAGGAATTTTCGAATTTTTACTGAAAATGGTACCAAAAGATTGGGTTCGCTGCCCTGATGAAGAATTCGAGGTCAGATTTGATTCCGTCCGGCCGGCTTTTGCCACGATAACTTGAGAACGGAAAAAGACATGCGACGGACAAGTTCGTTAATGGGCATAATCGGCCCGAGGTTTTCGAGTAATAATTTTGTTTTCAACCAACATGAATCCGATCAAATTGAAACTTGGTGAGTAGAGAACGGTGTCACTAGAAAATTTCGAAAAAATTATTGAAAAATATTATTTAAGTCACGATAACTTGACAACGGAAAGAGATAGCGACTTTAAATTTTCAGGTTAGGTTGTGCATCTAAATGCGACATTTGATTTGTCTATAGGAATAATCACCCAAACGTTTTCGGAGTTATACCCATCTGAAATTTGGTTGTTATTATATATATTAGTCTTGCAAAATTTCGTAAGGTTCTACAAAATTTCGGCGATATGTGTGATATGAGTCAAAAATTGGTTCAAGCACTGACGTTTAGTTGAGAGCTTTTGCGCGTATGTTATATTGTCCATTCTCCAATATTGAACACTCTTAATCGATTTACCATATTCAATTCGAACCAATTTTTTTTCTAGAGATACTATTCTCTAGAAATTTTTTGAAAAATCATTAAAAAAAATTCTATATATCAGAAACTATTTGTCTGACAAGGGGTACAACCGTACCCCTAGAAAATTTTAAAAATATTACGAAAAAAAAAATTGGTTCGAATTAAATATGGTAAATCGATTAAGAGTGTTCAATATTGGAGAATGGACAATAGAACATACGCGCAAAAGCTCTTAACTTCACGTCAGTGCTTGAACCAATTTTTGACTCATATCACACATATCGCCGAAATTTTGCAGAACCTTATTTTACAGCCAATATCTAGATTTTACAGCCAATATCTATATCGTTGGAAGTAATATCAATTTTTCTCTTCTGAAATTTCAAGCTGCCTTTGGCGAGTTCAGTACCTGGACAGGTAACAACTCTGATGCCCATAGAATTGATCAAGTGTGCCAAAGCTCCTGACCTCAGTGCTTTTCCAACTAGTTATTAAGACGGAAGTTACACGGTCAGTCTGGTATCAGTCTCGTATCACATCAATAATAGATTGATGGGAGATTGACGAAAATTGGTTCTATATTCGTAGATTGATGGACTGATGATTCGGATTGATGGTAATACTGATGCGAGACTGATACCAGAGTGACCGTGCAATCTCCGTCTGATAGCATGGTTTTCATCTGTCAAGGAATGACAGCTCTGATTATGACAGCTGCCAAAATAGCTGGCAATTGAGAATGAAACCTCTAATCGGAACACCCTGTATTACTCTTCCTCATATGTCTTTGGGCTATCCTGTGAGATCCCCGTGTCTGGAACCTATTGTACCATATTCATTAACAATCACGGCATTGTTGAACAAATTGACAAATAGACCAATAAATATCCGGCATAACAAAAAACTCTTCCCAAAAACTGGTGATTTTTGGCGCCCTTGTTCCTCGGAACAGTGTGCTTATCAATTTGAGCAAATGTCTGTAGTTTTCGAACTTTTGGCTGAAAATGGTTTCGAATGATTTGGACTCACTGATCAAGAATCCGTGTTCGAAATCGATTCTGTTCGGCCGGTCCGGCCGTTCACACGATAAATCTCGAACGGAATGAGCTAGGCAGTTGAAATTTTTAGAGTAGGTTTGGCAGATAAATATCTCGGTTAAGTTGGTTATCGGGCAAAATCGCCCAGATGGTTTCGGAGTAACGAAAAAAAAATTTTAATTTTCTTTCATTAGAAATTTCAAGCTCAATTTTTTTTTAAGATGCTGTTTGATCATAGGAATCCACTGAAATTATTTCCAACTCTAACAAGCTAATACTTTGGGAGATATGATTTTTTTAAATTTCAACATTAAATCGTGAGTCTATGATTTCACAGAATACTGTCATCGTAAATATGAGTTTGAGGATCCGTGTTCATGCATATCACACAGAATATACCCTAGGTAAGGTAAATAAAACCTCAAATTTGATTTTTCAGTAGAGAAATGCGAAATAATATCAAAGGTTAACCCACAAATCGGATTGAAGTATGGGCCGATTAACTAAGTACAACAAGTAAATCGAGGCAATTAGCGGAAAGTTTATGGTCGTAGTCGTTGCCTGAGTTCAATGATTCAATGAATAAAATTAACCCTCCGATTAGGTGCAGGCGACGGAATAGAGGACGATTAAATTCCCGTCCACAGCAATTCAATTTGGAATTTCTGTTTTAATTTTAAGCCTGATTAGTGTCGACTAATTCATATTCACTTGTTCATGACAGTCGAGTATCGCTCGGAACATTCATCAGTCCAAAGTGAATAATTTCGAATTCAAAGTGTTTTGCAACACTTCGTAATGAGATAATGTAAAGTTCAGCACTGGATATGTCAACTGTGCGATGTTTATTACTATCATCCAAGTACAATATTCTCTAGACTATAAAAGTAACTACACTCTTGTCCACTACAGTTTTTTGTCGTCTGACATGTTTCGGAAACAAAGTTTGTTTCCGAAACATTGTCGGACGACAAAAAACTGTAGTGGACAAGAGTGTAGTAACTTTTATAGTGTTCATAATAAGTCCACAGTGAACTCAAAATAGAATATACAATATTATTGAAAGGTTTTTTTCTGGGTTTTCTCTCCCAAAATCTGAAAAATATCTATAAAATAAAAATTGATTATTTTATGATTTGCTTCTGACAAATATCTTGTGTTTCTCACGCAGAAGCAAATCATGAAATAATCAATTTTTATTTTATAGATATTTTTCAGAGTTTGGGAGAGAATACCCAGAAAAAAAACTTGATGATTACTTAGAATATACAATATTCTCTGTTTGAAAGAGTTATATAACATTATTACTATCTCAAATTTTAAATGTAACAGAGTTTTTGTAGCGAAAAATTTTCTTCGAATCTCACCTAAAACGGATAATTTCGATCAATGTATAGACCACGCAAATTAGTGCTCTAGCTCCTAAAAATTGCTCCAGAGCTGGAAATCGTTTCAACCCCTTTTGGGGGTCCTGACTAACAAGTATCTGAGTTTGCGTCGGTTTTTGGTTGTGCTTCAGATTTCAATCGGTGCAATCTATTTCGACCTAAAAGTTGAGTATTGTCAACTTTTGAGCTAAGTTTGTAAAAATTGCTCATCTTTGACGGGCGATTACGGCTGAACTGCTAAACAGATTTCGCTAACGTCATTAGACGCTAAATGTAAGGTTCTTCAAAAAGGAAACATTGAAATTTTCTGTAGTATACGTACTTCTCGAGTTATAAGCGAAATACTGAAAAAAGTGTGAAATTTTCGCTGTCTCAAATCTAAAGCATAACCTAGAAACCGTCGCAAACTCGGAAACCCATTATTCAGGAACCCCAAAAGGGGATTTCCATTAAGCAATTGACTAGACCTCAATTTAGCACTAACTTTCCTGGGCTAGTAATAGGTCATCATATGTTATTTCTGAGCCCTAGGACCAGAAAATTTGTTTACTGTTTGGTTTAATATTTTAAAACAGGACACATGGTGCAATATTCATTGATTTTAACCATCAACAACTGTATGCCATTCCGAATCGAATGACATCTTAATCATAATTTTCGGAGAATGCGCAAAAATTTTGATATAAAAAGCACTTGTTGATTAGACTATATTATCTTTCTATATTCCATCAAATTCAATTCATGAATATGTGAGGTGAAAATGTAACCTGTTCCACAACAACAAGTTTCTCATGCGAATTATTTTGCAATCGTATCGTAAACGTAAATGTTTATATTCATTTTACCTCACAATACATGATGATTGTTTTCAGTGAAGATTAAGCCAATTATATTATTTCCAATGACTAAATAAATATAGAATAAAGCTCTTTGATGTCAGTTTTGTTCTTCAATGTTTCATGAATTCCGAGAAATATATTGCACCTTGGCTTGCATATAAAATAATACCACCTATTATTTTGAATTCAAATATTGAAAGGGTTTCTAACAAGAGTGATTACCTTTGAAAGTTGACGAAAGTGATTCTTCTTCAAGAGATCCATAGGGCTACTGAGGAGACTCTTTGTGAGAAAGGATTTTTGAGAGGTTATGTATTATATTTAATCTATTTGTTTTTCTCCTCGTGTCTATTAATTTTTCAGGTTGAATTTCCGGTACCTAGGAGAAACCTCTCCGGATGAATCCATAGTGAAGAAAGAAGTGCCCATCAATATTTAATCTTTCAGCTAATTTCTTAAACAATTGCAATTTCAAAATATCGCAACACGGGGAGACAGGGTTATTTACTGAGAGTTTTTCCTGAGCTATCTAAATTCAAATGATATAACATATATTAATTTAACAGCAAAATGAGATAATGAGACAATCAATACAACTCAATTTTTTAAGCCCATCATCTAGGGAACAGCATGCATCATATTTCCCAAATGTCTGTAATTTTCTAATTTTTTGCCGAAAATGGTCCAAAACGATAAATTTTGAATCACTGATGAACAATTTGAGGTCATAATTGGACTTTTGGCCACCCGTTGCCACTTTAACTTTCTAACGAAAGGAGATAGCGATTTGCAATTTCCAGGGTAGTTTGCGCATCCGAGTGTGACGTCTAGGTTAGTTAATGGACGTAAACGGCCAAACGGTTTTGGAGTTATGCGCATCTAAAATGTTCGTTTTGTTATTTCCCATTAACTCGAAAAATACAGATACGATTGAATTGAAACTTGGCTTCTAGTCGTAGAACTATGACCAAAAAAATAAAAATATTTCTTAAAATTGGTTCAAGACCTGTGGACAGGAGCTAGTTCAAACAGACAAATTATATCTCCGAAAGTATTGGTTTCTCAGAGTTGGGAATTATAGCAATGGATTCTTATGATAGAACTGCATCATAAAGGAAATTCAATTCAAATAATAGTTTATTTGTCAAGATTAAATGAGCAATCTGAGAATGAGAACTGCACCATGGAAGAAATCAAATTAAAATAGCTAAAATGAATTTGACTCTCTCTAATAGAACAGGATGACATGTACGAGTATGAACACAGATCATATAATAAAGCTTAGATAGAATAATTATAGCATTCTGTGAAAACATAGAAGTACGATTCATTATTGAAATTTCGAAAAATCATATTTCCAAAAGTATTAGCTTGTTGGACTTAAAAATTATATCAATGGATTTTTATGGTGAGGCTGTATCAATAAAAATTGAATTTGAAATTTGTTACTTAAAGAACATTTTTTTTTCGTTACTCCGAAACCATCTGGCCTATTTTGCCCAATAACGAACTTAACCGAGATATTCATCTCCCTAACCTACTCTGAAAATTTGAACTGCCTAGCTCATTCCGTTCGAGAGTTATTGTAGAAAATAATTTTTAAAATTTTCAACATTTTTAATTTTCGGATTTACCATGGTAAATTCGAATTAAGAGTGTCCAAAACAGCAGAATGGACAACATAATTTACCATGGTAAATTCGATTAAGGATGTCCAATACAGAAGAATGGACAATAGAACATACGCGCAAAAGCTTCTGACTTCACGTCAGTGCTTGAACCAATTTTTTTAAGCTCTTGATTTTTTTAAAAGCTTAATTTCACCCAACCCATGAAATATGTGCCTAAGAGTAATTTTCGTTATTTTTATGACTGCTCATGTCTTCCATATATTTCAACCTTTATTTGAGTTGTACATATAAAAATTAATTGCGGACAAATATTTAATTTCCTGTTCGATATCGGTCCCAAAATACTCACATAAAAAAACAATGGTAAATACCAGGACTTTTATGACTCCTTAAGTTAGCAGTGTAAATTATCTACCTCCTTATTTATGATCGATGACATATGGAATCACGTGCTGCCATCTCCTCATACGGAAAAAAATATTAAAGTTCAGACGTGTCTTCCGGTACGCTAAATAACCATAATCCATTCACTTTTATAAAGTCTCCCGGTTGGCCATGAAAGTTTGACACATTCCACCGTGTATATTTTGAAAATGATAGGTTATAATCATTTTCCTGTCAGATTACTACGCAACGTTGTCCCCTCTACATAGAGGTCGTAGTAATTACGTATTTTTCACCATGTGAATTTACTTCGGAAAAATTATAGAATTTGAGAAGATATTATGTGAATTCAACAATTCAAAAGACCTGGCGACTGTTAATATCATAAAATTACGATTAATCATTGAAATTTTGCAATATTATATCTCCGAAAGTATTAGTTCGTTAGAGTTGAGAATTACAGCAATGGATTCCTATGATGAAACTGCATGTAATTTTTTTTTCGTTACTCCGAAACTACTTGTCCGATTCTGCTCAATAACGAACTTTAGCGAGATATTTATCGCCCAAACCTACTATGAAAATTTCAACTGTTAAGGTAATTCTGTTCGAGAGTTATAATAATTAAGTAATTAAGTTACTATAAACAAACTCAATTGTCGCATTCTTAAGTTATCGTGGAATAAATAATATTTCTTAATTTTTTTTTAATTTTCTAGCGCTACGATTATCACAAAATTTCACAAATGTCCTTAAGTTTGTATCCTACAACTATTCGCCAAGTTTCAATTCGATCGGATTTGTTTTGGTTGAAAACAGAATTATTACTCGGAAACCATTGGGCTGATTATGCCCATTAACGAACTTGTCCATCGTATTCGGATGCGCCACCTACCCTGAAAATTTCAAGTCGCTATATCTCTTTCCGTTATCAGTTATCGTGGCTGGCCGGACAGACAGAATCAAATTTGACCCCAAATTCTTCAACAGGGAGTCGAATCCAATCGTTTGAGACTATATTCGGCAAAAAATTCGAAAATTACAGTCCTTTGGGCAAATTGATATCGCGATGTTCCCCAGAACATACGCGAAAAAAGTTTATTAAGCATATCTTGTATTAATTACGCAGAAGCAATTTACAAAATAATAAATTTTCATTTAATAGATATTTTTCAGAGTTTGGTAGAGAAAACCCAGAAAAAAACTGTTTAATAATTAATGTACCTCCCACAGTATTTTTTGCGCGTATGTTCTGGGGAACATCGCGTTATAGTTTTGCCCAAATATCTGTAACTTTCGAATTTTTTGAAAAAAATGGTCCCAAACGATTAAGTTCGACTCCCCAATGAAGAATTCGAGGTCATATTTGATTCTGTCCGGCCGGCCGGCCGGCCGCCGTCCGTCCGGCCATTGCCACGATAACTTGAGAACGAAAAGAGCTAGCAATTTGAAATTTTCAGGGTAGGTGGAGCATCCCAATACGACGGACACGTTCGTTAATGGGCATAATCGGCCCAGCGGTTTCCGAGTAATAATTTTGTTTTCAACCAATATAAATCCGATCGAATTGAAACTTGGTGAGTAGTTGTAGAATATGAACCTAAGCACGTTTGTGAAATTTTGTGCGAATCGTATGGCTAGAAAATTATTAAAAAATATTTTTGTTGACACGATAACTTGAGAACGGAAAGAGATAGCGGCTTCAAGTTTTCAGGTTACGATGTGCACCAGAACGTGACATTTCAGTTTGATTATGAGCCTAATCGGCCAAACGGTTTTAGAGTTATAGCCATCTAAAATTTTCTGAAATTTTGTGGTTTTTTGTTCCTCATTAACTCGAAAAATACTGAACCGATTGAATTCAAACATGGATATTAGTTGTAGAATGCCAACGCGGAAATGTTTGCAAAATTTGGTGAGGATAGCATTTGTAGAAAATTTTGAATAAATCATTGAAAATAAAAAAAAATAATTCTATATATCAGTAACTGATCGTTTGAAATTGCTGAAATTTTGCAAGAGCCTTCATAACCTAACTCTACTACCAATTTTCAAGTTTTAATACGATCGGTTAAATATTGTTGGAGATTCGAGCATTCTTGTGTGAGTTCAGTAGATGGGTGACCGTTGCCTCGATAACTTTCGAACGAAAGGAGATAGGGACTTGCAATTTTCAGGGTAGGTTGCGTATCCGAAAGAGAGACTTGAGTTCGATTTTGGTCATAATCGGTCTAATGGTTTCCGAGTTATACCCACCTGGAATATTATTTCCTTGATAAATCAAAAAATAAATATTCGATCGAATTGAAGTTTGGTAACTAGTAGTAGAAAATCAACATAAAGACGTGTTTAAAATTTTGTAAGAACCGTACCCCTAGAAAATTTGAAAAAAATGACGAAAAAAAAAAATTTTAAGAACCATACCCCTAAAAAATTTCAAAAAAATCACGAAAAAAAAAATTGGTTCAAGCACTGACGTGAAGTCAGAAGCTTTTGCGCGTATGTTCTATTGTCAATTCTTCTGTATTGGACACCCTTATCGAATTTACCATGGTAAATTCGATTAAACAGAAGAATACAGAAGAATGGACAATAGAACATACGCGCAAAAGCTTCTGACTTCACGTCAGTGCTTGAACCAATTTTAATTATTATTTACTTAGCAAACTAAAATGACTTTTCCCTCACCTTGATCACATTGAAATCTGGTTGTCCTAGTATAACGATTAACGAAATGTCTACAATTGTACACATTTTTTCGAGCATTTTGCTGTTGGTATCAAAGAATAATTTTGTAATGCTTCACACAATTTTCGTTCAATACTTTGCAAACTCAACTTCATGCAGACCTTTAGGTCGAACAACGGAAATATCTGATTATTCCTGAATATTTTCATCCTATCATGAAAGAAGAAAAAAATCATGCAAGAGACCTATTGAAAGTTCTCATTACAAATTCACTTTCTCAAGTAGTTGACGATATTTCAGATCTCAGGGTAGGTAACTTCATAGCAATTAATTAAAATTTTTTAACGTAGATTGCTGAAGTTTATAAGGACCAACAAGGAGATTCTTAGTTCAGGTTCAGGAAATACGTTTTTCATCCTCTTTAATTTCCTGTATGATGAAAGCTGATCTCATTCGAGGTAAATAGAACGAGATTACTCCCAAGCATGTTTGTCGAATTTAAGGATGTTCTAGATAGGCTTGTTAAATTATGTTCGACTCTGAAATTGCATAATATCATAGCGTAGAGTGATGCGATGCGGTTGAGTCTATTTTCCCTGACAATCCTTCTGAAATGAATGAATGTATAAATGGGGTATATTCTACTTCGAGAAATGTTGTGCTAACGGAGTAAACATACATCTTTAGCTTTATTCTTCCTTTGTGTATGATAAATGTAAGGAATAACATAGTTTAAAAGAAAAAAAAAATTATCTCACTCAAATAAACAATCTCAGTTTCGTTTGATTATTTTTGCGTACATGTTTTGAGGAACAGCGTGCTATCATTTTGCTCAAATGTCTGTAATATTCGATTTTTTTGACGAACTTGGTCGAGTAGGTTTGATTCACTAATGAAGAATCTGAGGTAAAATTTGAGTCTGTCCGGTCGGTCGTCCGGCCACGATAACTTGAGCCTCGATAACTTGAGAACGGAAAAAGATAGTGATTTGAAATTTTCAGGGTAGGTGGCGGGTCCAAATATGTCAAAGTTCGCTAAAAGGCATAATCAGTAATACAATTTCCAATTAATCATTTCGTTATCAACCAATACATATCCTATCGAATTGAAACTTAACTTGGTAGCAAGTTGTAGAATATAAATACAAAGACCTTTGTGAAATTTTGTGAGAATCGTGTGATATCCTGTATACTTTGCCATTTTTTAATTCTACGACAAACTTGTGTGTTAATTTGTTTTAGTGGGGATTACAAAAACTTATTTCGTCAGGGATTCAATGTACCCGAGCTGCTAACTCAAACTGTCAAATTTCATTGCTCTATCTTAGCTATTCTCTGAAATATTTGCGATGACATTTGACGGTTTGAGTAAGCAGCTCACCTACACTAACCCCCAGTTAAACAAATGGTAGGGAGTGAGGTTACACAATTAACACAAGTTTGTCATAAAATTCAAAAATGATAAAGAATACAGGATATCACATTGAAAATTTGGATGTTGTGAGGTGAATAGCCTTTTTTGGAACACCATATATACTTCTTAATATCTTGAAAATATGGAGACTATGGTCCCTAACGACATTCGCAAGAGAAAAAATTTCAATATGGTAATGGGAAGCTGGAAAACGCCGATCTGTATGTAGTGCTCTATCCCCTTATTGAAAATGTATGTTTGTGACATTCTTTTGATAACATCTTTGAAACCGCTTGAGCCCCAAGTGTCAACGATGCACCAAAGGAATGGTGAAAGATCGCAGTGTTGGAATCTAATTTATTATTAGTACGGTGCCGTGGAAAAAATCAATTATTTAAAAAGTACCTCCATCGCCCACCATTTGTTTTAGTGGTGGTTAGAAAAACTTATTTCACCAGGGTTTCAAAGTACTCGAGCAGATTACTCAAACCGTATGGGATGGTTTCCTAAATATTGAAAATTCATTGTATAGTTTTTCCGCGTTATTGTCAAATACAAAAAAATAGCAGTATAAGATTATACGAATAGTTTTAAATAAGTCATAGGAAGAGGAAGATGGAAGAAGAAGAACAGAAAGACTCCATCACCAGGTCACCGAGGTAAAGGGAGATCATTATTTGTTAAGAATTTAGCATGATGTATTCTGATGAAGTCGCCGTTTCGATGAAACGCGTCACAATATTAAATAAATTAGTGTAAATCATATATAATATTGCATTGAGTTAATATGGATTTGCATCAAGTAAAAGCCGCAGGCATTACTTCTAACCAAGTTTCGATTCGATCGGAATTGTATTGGTTGAAAACAAAATAAATACTCGGAAACCGTTGTACTGATTACGCCCATTAACGAGCTTGTCCGTCGCATTTGGACGCGCCATCTACCCTGAATATTTCAAGTTGCTATCTTTTTCCGTTCTTAAGTTATCGGAGCCAGACGGCCGACCGGACAGAATAAAATTTGACGTTGAATTCTTCATCAACGAGTTGAACCTAATCGTTTGAGACCATTTTCGGCCGGAGATGACGAACATTTGGGCAAAATAACAACGCGATGTTGTAACTACAACGATTACAGAAATTTCTATACAATTGCTTAGATGCATTTTGCTGTAGAGATCAACGAATGATTTTGAAATGTTTCCCACAATTTTCGTTCAAAATTATGCAAACTCAACTTTATGCAGACGTTTAGGTCGAACAATGGAAATGACTGAAAATTCCTTAATATTTTCATCGTATCATAAAAGAAAGGAGATTTCATCGAAAAAATACCAATGTTGAATTCCAAACCCCTCATTTTGTTCTTTTGAAAAATGGATAGTACTGGGATGAAAGGGAATTGAACCTCCCAATTATGAAGCTGTTAATTTCCATTGTATAATTATAATTAGATTCATTTTTCATCACAAAGTATTGAATATTCAATCGATAATATTCCATCCTGTTGGGACTTTGAGTTTACTCATCCTTCACATGCATCAATTGAAAGGGTTTAAGGATAACTATAACTGAAACATCGTATCAATTATTCTATTTGATGATGAGGTAGATAGTGGTAGTAATCGAGTGAATTATTGACTAGATATTAGGAAAATATATATACACTGTCAATAAGATGATATAGTTCAACTTTTATGGTTTTAACCTCACGGAATTGTCTCGTTCTAATTGATTAGATGTGGTAAATATATTCTTATGTGTTAATATCGTTCCGATATATGAAACAACTTTAGAGGATTTCAGTATCAGATTTCCCTGAAACTTTTTGGCGCTCGGAACAGAGTGCTTGTCAATTTGCCCAAAAGTCTTTAATTTCGATTTCCTTTTTTTGCGCGTAATGTTCTGGGGAACATCGCGTTATCATTTTGCCCAAATGTCTGTAACTTTCGAATTTTTTGACGAAAATGGTCTCAAACGATTAAGTTCGACTCCCCAATGAAGAATTCGATGTCAAATTTGATTCTGTCCGTCCGGCCGTCCGGCCGGCCGTTGCCACGATAACTTGAGAACGAAAAGAGCTAGCGACTTGAAATTTTCAGGGTGGGTGGCGCATCTCAATACGACGGTTAATGGGCATAATCGGCCTAGTGGTTTCCGAGTAATAATTTTGTTTTCAACCAATATAAATCCGATCGAATTGAAACTTGGTGAGTAGTTGTAGAATATAAACCTAAGCACGTTTGTGGAATTTTGTGCGAATCGTATGGCTAGAAAATTATTAAAAAATTATTGAAAAATATTTTTGTTGTCACGATAACTTGAGAACGGAAAGAGATAGCGGCTTCAAGTTTTCAGGTTAGGATTATGAGCATTATGAGCATAATCGGTCAAACGGTTTTAGAGTTATAGCCATCTGAAATTTTCTCAAATTTGGTGGTTTTTTGTACCTCATTAACTCGAAAACATGGTAAATTAATTCGAATTTACCATGGTAAATTCTAAACTAACAAACTAAAACTTTCGGAGATATGAGTTTTCAAAATTTCAATAATTAATGGTAATTTTTATGATTTCCTAGAATGCTTTAATTATAATTTGCTGATGTATGTGAATCCAACATATGAGATGAGTCATAGACCAACGTTTTGAATTTAACTTTTTATGATAGTACTTGAGAAATACTTTCTTAACTGTTTTATTCAAAAATAACTCTACTAGTTTCTCTTGTCAGGCATCATCTGGAGTTTCAAGAATTTTTTTTCATAACATTGCATTGCATACATACGATCATACAGCGATCTGACTAACTTGTCAAAAAGTATAAAATATATCGTAACCCCCATATCGAATCTACCATGTTAAATTCGAATTAAGAGTGTCCAATACAGGAGAATGGACAACATAATTTACCATGGTAAATTCGATTAAGGGTGGCCAATACAGAAGAATGGTCAATAGAACATACGCGCAAAAGCTCCTGACTTCACGTCAGTGCTTGAACCAATTTTTTTTTTTCGTGATTTTTTTTAAATTTTCTAGGGGTATGGTTCTTAAAATTTTTTTTTCGTCATTTTTTTCAAATTTTCTAGGGGTACGGTTCTTACAAAATTTTAAACACGTCTTTATGTTGATTTTCTACTACTAGTTACCGAGCCTCAATTCTATCGAATATTTATTTTTTGAGTTATCAAGGAAATAATATTCCAGGTGGATATAACTCGGAAACCGTTAGACCGATTATGCCCAAAAACGAACTCAACTCTCCCTTTCGGATACGCAACCTACCCTGAAAATTGCATCCCTATCCTCTTTCGTTCGAAAGTTATCGAGGCAACGGTCACCCATCTACTGAACTCACACAAGAATGCTCGAATCTCCAACAATATTTAACCGATCATGTTAAAACTTGAAACTTGGCACTAGAGTTAGGTTATGAAGGCTCTTGCCAAATTTCAGCAATTTCAAACGAATAGTTACTGATATATAGAATTTTTTTTTTCAATTTTCAATGATTTAAAAATTTTCTATAAATACTATCCTCACGAAATTTTGCAAGTATTTTCGCTTTGGCATTCTACAACTAATAACCATGTTTGAATTCAATCGGTTTAGTATTTTTCGAGTTAATGAGGAACAAAAAACAACCAAATTTCAGATGGCTATAACTCTAAAACCGTTTGGCCGATTACGCTCATAAACAAACTGAAATGTCGCGTTCTGATGCAAATCCTAACCTGAAAACTTCAAGCCGCACAATTACTCACCAAGTTTCAATTTGATCGGATTTATATTGGTTGAAAGCAAAATTATTACTCGGAAACCACTGGGCCGATTATGCCCATTAACGAACTTGTCCGTCGTTTTGGGATGCGCCACCTACCCTGAAAATTTCAAGTCGCTAGCTTTTTTCGTTCTCAAATTATCGTGGCAACGGCCAGACGGCCGGCCGGACAGAATCAAATTTGACCTCGAATTCTTCATTGGGAAGTCAAACTGAATCGTTTGAGACCATTTTCGTCAAAAAATTCTAAAGTTACAGACATTCGTTCAAAATGATAACGCGATGTTCCCCAGAACATACGCGCAAAAAGCCAAGGAAACCTAATCCGGATCTGTCTGCGATCCTTCCGAACAGCTTTTTGATCCCTAAAGGTGCCATGCTTTTCAAATTTCACACTGTCAGCATGTGCTCCTTCCATTGTCGTTGGCTTTTCTGTCCTGAATGCTGAATTTATTAGTAAAAGCTGCCTGAATAGGAGTTCAAAAGAGTTCGAAAGAGTGGATTCACCAATCAATTATAAGGAGACCCATTCAAGTTTTCTCCTGGAGAGGTTTTTAATGAGGCGGGTAAGTCTGATATGGAGCTTGCTGTATCGTGCTTCTTTATGTCTCGATTTCACAGGAAAATGATATTTGGAATCGAAGCTCTATACAGAGGGAATAATGGGTATACTCCTCGTATGTCTTTTTGTCACCCTCGCATGTATCCGTTCAATTCACTGATTTAAATGTCACAGACGACGTGTTTTGGTACATGGATTTTAAACAAACTTCCAGGTAATCATTAAAGGATACCGTACCTATTTGTAATAAGTTATTTCAACTCCAGAATAGGAAATGTGTCAATTCCGGGTGTCATGTAGAGATTTAACGAAGATATTGTGAATGACAACGGACAAATGCTGATAACCATGTGTGCACAGAACGAACTCCGCATCAATAATAACGGGTCCGCCATCTTACGTTTTTTTTTCAACTAGTGCTTATTTCGTGAATGGTAACTAAGCTCATGTCTGATTCGACAGATAATTAGTTTTATCCTTTTGCTGAACGAATATGGTTGTGTATACGCTTGAACAACGCTGGGAAATATTGCGACATTACTTTGAAAATCATGGTAATGTTGCAGAATGTGTGCGAAAATTGCCTACGGATTTTGGAAGAAGAGAAGCACCGTCAGCTCCGTATGTTCGTTATCTTGTGAAATAAGTGGAAGAAACTGGCATCCTCATCGATAAACCAAAGCGTGAAAAGCCAAAAACAGCGCGTAATATTTTTTTTTGATAAGCAGTTTTACCATAAAAATCCAATGATATCATTTTTAACTCTAAGAAGTTGAGCAATGACGAAAAAAGTGGCAATTTCTGGCCCTACCTCCGGAAAATGTAAAAATTAGTCGTATTTTTCTCCATATTTCTCAAATTAATCAAGATACGGAAAAACTAATTACAGATTCGGAATCTACGCCCTCGATTTAGTGGAAGCCAAAGCCGTGGCGATCTAATCGGAAAACTTTAGATTTTCGTATGGGTTAGATACTAGA
Organism: Halyzia sedecimguttata; assembly: GCA_937662695.2. NCBI lineage: Eukaryota > Metazoa > Arthropoda > Insecta > Coleoptera > Coccinellidae > Halyzia > Halyzia sedecimguttata. Next base: position 111,281,433 of record OW569413.2, read on the forward strand.
GAAAACTTTTTGCCGTTTGACGGATTCACTCATTTCCTAATATTTTCCGAACGGATAGAGATACATAGGAAATAGATACATAAATCTAAACGTCGACCACCGACCAATAATCGTAGATCGAGATGTGAAAATCATCGATTTTGGACGGGAAAGAAGAATTTTCCTTCGATGCCGACCCAAAAAATTTTTTTCATGGTATATTGATACGGAGCTCGTGTCTAATTAAATCAAGGTCGCTGATCACGAATATGCAATTAGTTTTTCCCTAAGTGGCGTACTTTGGGAAAATTTTCACTTAGAGTGAAAAAATGGACGAAAACAGGCCAATTTTGAAAGTTTACACCGCCCAAAAAAATCGGAGTAGGGTGTTGTTGATTTTTGCCGTCATAAACGGATCCCTTATCTACTGAATAATCCAAACAGAAAATGTCCAGGCTGTACTATTCGGAAATTATGATTTTTTTCCCGAGGGTCTGGTTGTCGGAAAATTCATTTCGCGGTATTTCCGCGGAAAATTCTCTAATGAAAAATCCGATCATATATTCGTAATCTACGGCCCCGAATTAGTAAATGACGTAACTTGCATCGAAATCGGAGACCAGTCAAATTTTGGCAATTTTTTAATACATTAGCCTTAAAAAAATCCCATTTTTCGAGAAAAATTTTTTGACGCAAAACTATGAAGCGGGTACTCATTCTTATAGATTCGGGGCCGTAGATTCCGAATCTACGATCAGATATTCATTACAAAAATTTCCCGAGGAAATATCGTGGAAATAATTTTCCGAAAAATAGACCCTCGGGAAAAAAACCATAATTTCCGAAGCGTACGACCTGTACATTTACTGTTCTGATTATTCGATAGATTAAGGATCCAAATATGACGTAAAAAATCAGGAACACTTTACTCTAATTTTTTTGGGCAGTGGAAAGTTCCAAAACTGACCTATTTTCGTCAATTTTTTCACTTAATTTGAAAATTTTCCCAAAGTACGCCACTTAGGGAAAAACTAATTACATATTCGTGATCAGCGACCTCGATTTAATTATACACGAGTCCCTTATCGATATACCATGAAAAAAATATTTTGGGTCGGCACTTAGAAATATTTTTGACCCGGAATCGGAGGAAAATTCTTCTTTCCCTTCCCAAATCTATGATTTTCACATCTTAATAAACGAATTTTCCCCGATTATTGGTCGGTGGACGACGTTTAGATTTATGTATCAATATTTTCTGTATCTCTATCCGTTCGGAAAATATTAGGAAATGAGCGAATCCGTCAAACGGCAAAAAGTTTTCTCTAGTATCTAACCTATACGAAAATCTACAATTTTCCGATTAGATCGCCGCGGCTTTGGTTATTCACTAAATCGGGCACGCAGATCACGAATCTGCAATTAGATTTTCCGTATCTCGATTAGTTTCGGAGCAATGACGAAAAAAGTCGCAATTTCTGGCCCTACCTCCGGAAAATGGATTAATTAGTCGTATTTTTCGCCAAAATTAATCGAGATACGGAAAAACTAATTACAGATTCCGAATCTACGCCCTCGATTTAGTGAATAGCCAAAGCCGTGGCGATCTAATCGGAAAACTTTAGATTTTCGTATGGGTTAGATACTAGAGAAAACTTTTTGCCGTTTGACGGATTCACTCATTTCCTAATATTTTCCGAACGGATAGAGATACATAGGAAATAGATACATAAATCTAAACGTCGTCCACCGACCAATAATCGGGATGTGAAAATCATAGATTTCGGACGGGAAAGAAGAATTTTCCTTCGATTCCGGGTCAAAAATATTTCTAAGTGCCGACCCAAAAAATTTTTTTCAGGTATATCTATACGGAGCTCGTGTCTAATTAAATCAAGGTCGCTGATCACGAATATGCAATTAGTATTTCCCTAAGTGGCGTACTTTGGGAAAATGTTCACTTAGAGTGAAAAAATGGACGAAAATAGGCCAATTTTGAAATTTTACACCGCCCAAAAAGGTCGGAGTAGGGTGTTGTTGATTTTTGCCGTCATATATGGATCCTTTATCTACTGAATAATCCAAACAGAAAATGTCCAGGCCATACTATTCGGAAATTATGATTTTTTTCCCGAGGGTCTGGTTTTCGGAAAATTCATTCCGCGGTATTTCCGCGGAAAATTCTCTAATGAAAATGCGATCATATATTCGTTTCCACGGCCCCGAAATATTAGGAAATGAGCAAATCCGTCAAACAGCAAAAAGTTTTCTCTAGTATCTAACCCATACGAAAATCTACAGTTTTCCAATTAGAGTTGTGACACATGTTCCTATATACAGTAATTTCATAATGTTGCTAGCAAAAATATGCTGGAATAAGGATCTCTACATTTGTGTATCAAACATTTTTTCTTGAGTTCAGGTCCATGATACAGAAGAGAATATGTAAGTGGTATGAACTATTAAATTTTAAATTATGAAAAGAGGATAGTGTTTTATTAATATATTTTGAACTATTTAAATAATTTGTTCGTTATCAGCCTCTACCTACCAAATATCAGGAATAAATGGACAATCTGCTATGATTGTCTCCAGCCTTGCTCTAGACATTTCGATGATATTTTCCTTAGGTATTTCGAGTTGTGTAAACTATGCACCGAGTGTGAGTTGCAACAACCCATTCCACGAGGTTGAATCATTGCAGATTGCTCATTTAATCTTGATAAATAAATTTAATGACAATTTTTGAAGCATCAAAGCATTGAAGCTTTGTAGATTGCTCTTTTTGGCGCTCTAGTTCCTCGGAACTGAGTGCTTATCAATTTGCCCAAATGTCTGTAATTTTCGAATATTTCGATGAAAATGGTCTTAAACGATTTGGTTCGGCTCACTGATCAAGAATCCGTGGTAGAAATTCATTCTGTCCGGCCGTCCGGCCGGCCGGTCCGGCCGGCCGGTCCGGCCGGCCGGTCCGGCCGTAGGCACGATAACTCTCGAACGGAATGAGCTAGAGAGTTGAAATTTTCAGAGTAGGTTTGGGGGATAAATATCTCGGCTAAGTTCGTTATTGGGCAAAATCGGACAGATGGTTTCGGAGTAACAAAAAAAAAATTTTTTTTTTTACGAAACAAATTCCAAATTAAATTTTTTTTGATAAGAAGTTTTATCATAAGAATCCACTCATATTATTTTTAACTCTAATAAGCTAATACTTTCGGGGATATGATTTTTCAAAATTTCAATAATAAATCGTATTTCAACGTTGTCACAGAATGATATTATTCTATGTATGAATATGAATTGTCATAATGTCAAATGATGTTCCTACATTATCGAAGAATTGTGAGCGAAGTGAGAAAAATCTCAGTTGTTTGCTCCGAAATTAGTTTTTCTCAGAAAATTCTTACATTTCGGAACTGAACATGAAGTAAGAGATCTGAGAGTAGTGAGACTGCTTTTCATCCATAGACATAGATATAACTCTCGAACGGAATGAGGTAGGTAGTTGAAATTTTCAGAGTAGTTTAGGGAGATGAATATCTCGGTTAAGTTCGTTATTGGGCAAAATAAGCCAGATTTAATTTGATTTCTTCCATGGTGCTTTTCTCATTCTCATGATTGCTCATTTAATCTTGATAAATAAACTATTATTTGAATTGAATTTCATTTAGGATGCATTTCTATTATATGAATACATTGATATAATTCCCAACTCTGAGAAACCAATACTTTCGGAGATATAATTTGTCTGTTTGAACTAGAGCGCCAGAAAGCTCCTGTCCACAGGGCTTGTTTTATGCTAATTTCTGAAGCATTTTTTTGTAAACGACATTTTTTTAAAATTTAAGTTCTTTCATGAGTTCTATCATAAGAATCCATGGCTATAATTCCCAACTCTGGGAAACCAATACTTTCGGACATATATGTAATTTGTCTGTTTGAACAAGAGCGCCAAAGAGCTCCTGTCCAGAGGGCTTGAACCAATTTTTCAATTTCGCTTATGTACGTCAATTCTCAAGAATTTTTGTAATTAAATTCAAAATGTAGGTCTATGACTCATCTCATGTTGGATTTATATACTTCAGCAAATTATAATCAAAGTATTCTATGAAATCATAATATAAAATGGAGAATAATTATAATACATAGTTCAGAATCTGACTTGCGAGTTCGTATTTAATATTATCTGCATTTCGCGCCTCCGCGGGCTCATTGTCTTGTTATTCAATTTTTTGTTTATGTTTAGATTTGGCATCGTTGGAGGCACTCGCAAGTGTGAAGAATATACCAGAATATACACTGAGGGCCTCGCATTATTGTTTGATATATAACGGGTCTCGGAACTTCTTTGGATATTTCTTTTTCAACAGTTTTTTGAAAAAGCTTCCCCTCTTACGATATGCGCAATAAGCACCATTATAACCTTGTAATAATGAAAAAAATATTTCAAAAAAGTTATAATCTGATATGGGTCTCAGGTTGTCTGTTGGCTACCGCGGGTCTCACATGTGTTGATATTTAAGTATATATATATATATATACTAGCTGACCCATTCAACTTCACCTGCGCCAAATCGGTTATTGCGGTTGCAATTTTATTTCCAAATGTGAAAAATCTCAAAAAAAAAATCTAGAACCCGATTGCAGCGCCTCCTACCGGGACAACTGAATTTCCAAGTTATCCAGGGACCCACTCAAACACGTAATTCTAAAAAATACCTAGAACCCGATTGCGGCGCCACCTACCGGGTTCAATTGCGAATACGAACTAACCACTCAAACGTATCTGGTTAAGAAAAGTGAGAAAAGATTAGAAAGACAGGAGACCGGCTTCGTTCTCATCCCTACTCCGTGCTGTTTACTGGCATGTGACACCGGTATAGTCTGGCAAATGAGTGTTGACCCAGAAAGACGCAGAAATATTAAAAAATCTAGCACTAAGTATAGCAGGAATAAACTGCCTTGATACTTAAATAAAAATAAATATTTTATTGTACAAAAATTTTAGCTTTGCCATAAGCTCAGGAAAATTTTTAACGTAACAGAGTGAAAAACATTCACAAAAAATACGGCGACTTGGTTTTAATTAGCTCTTTCTCTGGGATAACTTACCAAGTGATAATTGATCAGTTATCAAGCGGGATGAAAAATGATTAATTACTAATGACTATTAAAAAATAGGGGTTAGTGATAGAAGGGTGAAAATTTAGGGTTGTATGTATTTTGTAATGTCACATTATAAAAAAATAAAAACAAAAAATTTCGTCCAAAAATTAAAAAAAAAAATTTAAGGGTGCACAACCCTTCTCACCTAGGGGTATGAAAAATAGATAGTAGCCGATTCTCAGACCTACTGAATACGCATATAAAATTTGGTGAAAATCGGTAAAGCCGTTTCGGAGGAGTACGGTAACTAACATTGTGACAAGGAAATTTTATATATTAGAAGATTATATATATTATATACTATTATGCCCATTAACGAACTTGTTCGTCGTATTGGAATGCGCCACCTACCCTGAAAAGTCGCAAACGGCACAACCAATTTTCCTTTCATTCGCACCGTTGAGTAGGTAATCGAATTACCTTTCATTTGATGCATCACCATCCATATGTTCCCATTTGAAAAAAATAAAGTAGAGGGGTGCGGGGCGTAGGGGGTGAGAAATATCAAATTCAAAAAAATTGCTTTCGATATTAAAAATCGTCGGTTCTTCGTACAAGAATTATTGACGAGTTAGGTTACGTTTGTGGCAGGCTGCATGTATTCGCATCGAATTAAAGCCAACATTATTCAATTTTAGACAATGAATCAACTATTTTCCGTTCCGAATGTAGGCCATTTCCAATTTATATTTTGCTGTCGGGAATGAAAATCCAGAACCAATTCTTCGGGGAATGTACTCGTTTTATACATTCACTCGCTAGTATAGAATGTTCCGAGCTCCATTTTCCGGGCACAATGGAACAATTTCCACCCTAGTTTTTTCATGTCTTGACACACTTGGGTTTCCCACAGCAAACTGACAAAATTGGAAATATTCGCCAGTGAACTGGAAACGTTAAAACTGAAGTCTTGTCTGATGGAGCCTCTGGAACGGGGCGAAGGGAAGTTTCTTGTCATTTCTCAGACTCAAAGGATTAGGGGTAGAACTCTCCCCGTTTAAATGGAAATTCAATCAGAATCGGTCTTCCCTATTAATATCCGAATTTTTGGAGTTTCTCGAGATTTCGGTGCTCTAGAAAATTGGGTGATTGCCCAATATACGAAGCTTCAAGACTGAGTATTTGATTATAGGAGGCCCCAATTCCCTTCAGAAATTCAAATGATGAAAAATTTGCGACCCGATGGGCCCCTCGGTCGAATTTAATTCGATTGAAATTTCACTTGACTGACGTTCGCTATTTTCCTAAATGTTTCGCCCAAATATCTAGAGGCGTTTGATGGAATCACATGATGGGGTGTCGTCCGATCAAATGCGTTGAAGCGAACCAGTTTTTGCTGCAAATGACAAACGTTGATTTTCAGGTCAGTTGAAACAACAAAACTGAAGGGTGAAACCCCATGTCCAGTATTATCATAAGGAATGAAAAACAAATTTAAAAATTGGTTCAAGCACTGACGTGAAGTCAGGAGCTTTTGCACGTATGTTCTACTGTCCATTCTCCTGTATTGGACACTCTTAATCGAATTTACCATGGTGAATTCGATTAAGAGTACAATACAGGAGATCAGACGATAGAATTCACCATGGTAAATTCGATTAAGACTGTCCAATACAGGAGAATGGACAATAGAACATACGCGCAAAAGCTCCTGACTTCACGTCAGTGCTTGAACCAATTTTGTTTTCGTGAAGTCAGGATAGAATGCAATGATGACAAAATTAGCACATTGTCTACCTTCAATTCTTCTTTGGGAGAAGAATACAAAATTATTCTAGAAAAATATTACTGGAATTAATGTCTTATTTAAATAATCAAAGTAAAGAAAATTATAAGTTTAGTTACTAACATATTGAATGAAATTAAATTGAATTCCAGTAATATTCAATTATTTATTCTTAACCAATAAATGCCCATTGATAGATGTAAAGGTGTTGAGGTGAAACATAAAGATATATTCTCATTAGTGATAGAAAAACTGGCCTGAAATGCCTCTCTACCCATCATGAGATTTAATATTGTCAAATGAGCCTCTCACCTCAGAAGCTCAGAAAGTGCGGTTAATTTAAAGTTAAGTTTGAAGCAATATTTCAGCGATATCATATTAAAAATGATACATAATCTTTTAAAAATCCTCTCTCACAAATATACTCCTCTACAGGCGCATGGATCTCTTGAAGAAGAATCGCCTTCGCTATTTTTCAAAGATATTCACCCTTGTTCATAGAAATCCCTTCAATATTAAGTTGCCTCCTCCTAAGCAGGATCTCTTTCAAAACCAGGTCTGACCGCTATAGAACCCTAATGTAGGGCTATCATCACCCATAGATTTGTGATGAAAAAATATGTCGTCATCACATTCATGGTTTTGAAGGTTCTCGCGTAATTTGAGCGATTGCCATCCAGCTACCGAACTCACAAAAGGCTGCTCGGGTCTCCAACAATATGGATCTGATCGTGTTCAAACTTGGAACAATAATGAATCGTACTTCTATGTTTCCACAGAATGCTGTACCTACTTAATTATTTTATCTATGAATTATTATATGATCTGTGTTCTTACATGTCATCTTATTTTCCTATGAGAGATAAATGCTAAAATTATTTATCGTTCGTTATTATTGATATAAAATACACCTCGTGCTCTAGAAAACAAAGTATGATTGAATGCAAAATGACCAATGAAATAACCTCACCTATCGTAGAATTATGAGGATGATATAATGCCCTTGGATAATCCATAAGATGATGAAAATATAATTATTATTTGTTAAGATACATAATCAAATTGGGTTCAGAATATCTCCATTAAAAACAAAACTGCAATATTGTCTAAGTTTTAATTGATATAATATAATTTTCAGAGTAGATTTGAGGAATGAATATCTCGGATAAGTTCGTTATTGGGGAGAATCGGTTTGTTTGAATTTAATATCTTTCAGGATATAGTTCTATTGTAAGAATCCATTTATATAATTCTCGTGGACCACTAATTTCCTAGATATTATTTGTCAAAGTTTCAACAAGAGCGCCAAAGCTCTTGTCCACAGGGCTTGACCAATTTTTTTTATTTCTCCTATTATAAGGAATGTTAGTTTTATTTAATTTTTGTCGCTCTGGTTCCTGGCAACAGAGTGCTTATCAATTTGTCCAAATTAATGTTATCTTCGAATTTTTGGCTGAAAATGGTCTCAAACCTTTTTGGTTCGACTCACCTACTCACCAATCAAGTATCCGTGGTCAAAATCTATTCTGTCCGGCCGTCCGTTAACACGATAACTCTCGAACGTAATGAACTAGACAGTTCGGGAGATTAATATCTCGGTTAAGTTTGTTATTCTGCAAAATCAGTGGTTTCGGAGTAACGAAAAAAAAAATTTTTATATTACAAATTTCAAATTAATTTTTTTTTAGATGCAGTTTTATCATAAGAATACATTGATATCATTCTCAACTCTAACAAACTAATACTTTCAGAGATACGATTTATCAAAATGTGAATAATTACATAATGATAATTTTATGATTTCATAGAATGCTTTAATTATAATTTGCTGGTGTATGTAAATCCAACATATGAGGTGTGTCATAGACCTACGTTTTGAATTAAATTTTTTTATTTTGAATAAATTTCATTACGGTTAGAAATTTATTTTCGTCCCCTGGTCTACAAAAAATTCTTCTATTTTCCCCTTAGCAGAAAAAGGTTGCTCATGCTCATGACACAGATGAAAAATGCAGCTTACCAAACAAAAGTTCCACGTAACGGATATGAAATCACCAATTAATTACTCAAGAGTTGAGAAAAATTCGTTCGTATGAGAATATGCGTTTACAGTTCATTTGCTAATGGCCTTAACATATTGTAGAACTCATCCACATACACCATACGGTTCGTTAATGAGCTCGCTCTTTTCTTTATTTCTCTCATCCTGCAAACAAGAAAATCCCATCAGAGTTCAGCACAGGCACGGGCTTAAGGGGAGGATGATCTCCCCCCCCCCCCCCAATGTTGAACCGAGTTGGCAAATTTTCAACAAAGTTGGAAAAATTTCAAAAGAGTCAGCGAATTGTCAATACAGTTGGAAAATTTTCGAAGCAGTTGGAAAAATTTCATTGGAGTTGGAATATTTCCGAAAAAATTGTTATATATTGTGAAGGAATTTGACCGCCTGACTGGAAAAATGCAAAACAGGCAGATAATAGAATAACACCAACTGCTTCGAAATTATTCCAACTCCGGTCAACATTAGGACCCTTAGGCTCGTTCCTGAACATTCTCTCTCTTGGATAACGTAAATTTTTGTAAATAATATTTTTTACCGGCTACACACATTGTGCCGAAAACTATTGAATATTGAATTTACGGCAAAAGGAATGTGTACATGGGGTTATTCCATGTTATCTCGTTCCTATTATCTACCTGCTTTCAATACCGTCTTTACCATAAGGGCACACGGGGCCCACATAGTCAGAGGCGCTCCAAAAGACAGACCATTTCTCTCACATTTAACACTTTTGTCGGGCACAGTAACAGTGAGCCACCAAGGTAGAAAATTAAACTCACTTTGGTATTAAAATTTAAGTCAAAATGATGTATATTTTATTCAACCAAATTGAGTCAAAATCAAGTCAAACTTAGCTATTTTGGCGCTTTTGCCCAAATGTCTGTATTTCCGAATTTTTGGTTGAAAATGGTCTCGAACGTTTTGGTTCGACTTACTCATGAAGAATCCGTGGTCAAAATCTATTCTGTCATACCGTCCGTCTGGCCGGCCGTTAACACGATAACTCTCTAATAGAATTTGAGCTAGTCAGTTGAAATTTTCAGAGTAGGTTTGGGAGGTAAATATCTCGGTTAAGTTCGTTATTGGGCGAAATCAGCATGGTGGTTTCGGTGTAACGAAAAAATTATTTTTTTTTACATTAAAAATTTCAAAGTCATTTTTTTAAGATGCAGTTTCATCATCAGAATCCATTGATATCATTCTCAACTCTAACAAACTAATACTTTCGGAGATATGATTTTTCAAAATTTCAATAATTAACAGTAATTCTATGATTCCATAGAACGCTCTATTTATAATTTGCTGATGTATGTAAATCCAACATATGAGGTGAGTCATAGACCTACGTTTTTAATCCAATGCTAAACGGAGTTGGCAAATATTCAAAGTAGTTGGAAAATGTGTAAAGTAGTTGAAGCCTCCCCCTCCTCAACCGTTAACAAGAAATCCTTCATCCACAGTTGAAAAATTTTCAATACTTTCTCCCCCCCCCCCAACAAATTTGGCTTCGGCCCGTCCCTGATTCAGCATCAATTTCTGTAACCCCCCTCAAAGTTTTCCACACATGGTGTCATTATATCATCGGGACGATGTTATTGCATAAAATATGCATGTACGTCAGCGAGACAAGAAATAGGCTACAGCATACTTGCATAATTAATCAATAATAATATGCAGATCACGATGGACGTAACTTTCTTCAGTCATGATTAGGGATTGCAATCCGGCTTGATTTTCAATCCTCCAGATTTTACCGGATTTCCAAGAATCCGGCCGGATTGATCAAATCAAGACTATTTTCTCTTTTCTGTCCAGAATTAATTAATTAGGAGTAGAGAACATCTAGTTGATAGAATCATCGAAGAATTCAATATTTTGAGACAAAACCCAAATATCATTCGAAAATCAAATGGAAGTTCGTTAAAAAGGGCACGACTGTGTATTCGAACCGGAGGGAATCATTCTCAAAATTTAATAAAAATAGGTAATTTTTAATATTCAATTTGCTTCTCTTAATTCGTCTTTATTTAATTACAAAAACATACTAATCCAGTCATGTTGCGATGTCGAATGCAGGGAAAAATTCGTTGATTTAAATTAATGTTTCTTCGCTGCATTTACTAGGTATGAAACTAGCACCATTTTGAAGTTAGTTTGTTGATAAGTAGTTAAATATTTGAGATATTTCGGAGAATCATTTTTGTTTTCAGTTTTTAAGAAAATATTCTTATTTAAAAGTATAAAGTTTGTTTAAACATGAAAGTCTATTTGAAGAAAGCAATAAATTATTCTCTAAATAAAATGCAATCGTTCTTTCGTTTAGTACAATTACCTATTTTGAGAATATTTCAAATACAATCCTGGATTTTGATCGGGATATTTAACTTATGAATTTGAATTTGTTACTCCGAAACCACCAGGCCGATTTTGTCCAATAACAAATTTAACTGAGATATTTATCTCCCAAACCTATTCTGAAAATTTCAACTATCTAGCTCATTCTGTTCGAGAGTTATCGTGGTTACGGCCGGCCGGACAGAATCGATTTTGACCACGGATTCGTGATCAGTGAATTGAACCAAAACATTTGAGATAATTTTCTGCCAAAAATTCGTAAATTATAGACATTTGGGCAAATTGATTTAAGCACTCTGTTCCGAGGAATAAGAGAGCCAAAAGGGTATAGTTGTAATCTGTCAAACAATGACAGCGGCCAAACTAGCGCGCTATTCGAACTGAAACCTAGACATATTGTTAAAACCTGTAAATTCTAGATAAAGCACGAGAGCTTTCTGAAATAATTCTCTGTTTTTTTCGCGGTAGAAATGAGTTTTCGTTCGTAATCCGAGCAGGTGGAAAAATGTCACCACCATACCGGTCTGGATTTGATTTCTCTTATCATCAATACGGGATTCACTCTTCCACGAACGTGACTTTCTCCAGAACAAAGAGAACGACTAATTCGAACCACCGTGAGCCTATCGCGAATGCGCTGCTTTTTCAGATATTCCGTGAATCGGCCCACATTGAAACTAATTTTTATTACCGAAGTAGAGTAATATTCTTTTCAATTCTCCCGCGATCTCCCCGCAAATTCCAGACTCCCATTGTGCGCGGATGTTCTAAGGAGAACAGCGTGCAAAAATCCGTCTGATTGAACGGATATTCATTATAGATTTCGTAACTTAACGAAAAGATCCAAATCCCTAGATACGTTTACTGGAGTAACGCTCTTCTAAGTTTTTCATTAGGTAAAAATGAAAAGAATTTAAGAGAAAGCTATTTCGGACGCTCCGAGATTCGATCCTGCCGCCCCGTGAGGCTCGGAAGGCTCAGGAGCTATAAATTCCCAGACCAACGCCTCAGCTCACTCGGCCACGTTGCCTACGCGAATCAACTCCGATTATGTACCAAATAAAGATCGAAATCGGTTACTCGTTAATATTTCTTGCAGTTTTTCTAGACGATTCCAAGATTTTCGAGTATTTTCGTTCGAAATTTAAATTCGATTTGACGACATTTGTCGTTGACCTTGAAAGCGCTGCGTTTAAATTCGCCACATAAATCCCTGAAACGTCAGAATTCTGTCGATTTTCGCGAAAAGTCGTATTTTCCTATCGTTCTTCCGGGAAAACGAAACAGAGGATAGAAAAAAGGGCTCCTTCACGGACTAATTTCAAATCTCGTCTTCCCGTTCCCGCAAATACCGTCGTTCCGAACGCCACGGTTCCTACGAATTCCATTCCACAATTTTGCTTCTTTTGCCAAAATCGGCGTTTTTTCGTCTTTTCGCGATTTCTTTTTAAATACACCCCCATCTTTTCGCTCCGAAATCGCGAAACTCTACGAAACTTCCGTATTTTTCCTCGATAAACCCCTTCGAAATTTCCCCCAAATCCCCCTCCTAACATCCAAAAAAACATCACGTTTATAGTAACATTGTCAATAAGTTTCTTTTGATAAATGAAGAACCGCTCGACTGATTTTGTGCAAACTTCACATAAACCATCTACTAAATAGTCGGAACAAAGCCTAAAAATTTGGTTTGGATAGGTGAGCCTGTTCTTGAGTTATAAAATTACAACGAAAAGTGGCATTGGTTTTTATCATTAACAATATCCAAAAGTTCATTGTCATATTCATTTGAATCAAAATTGACTGTAGCGTTCCCTTTGTATATTAATATGTCGGAAAATTAGTGTTTAAGTCAACTATTTGATTTGTTTGGCTAGGTGACACATGATATGTTTGTTGCCTGACGTGGCCGTGGAAATATACGCTTCGGCTTGAGTGCCTCTTCAGCAAGATTCATTTATGAAGTATAGGATTAGCGATTATTGAAATGAGGAAAGAAAAGAGGGCAGTTAGTTTCGGGAGACGAAAGAAGCGTGATCCTCGGATACGTCGGCCAACGTATCGAATCATTAGTTGATGAAAGTAATTCTTTAAGATTTCCTAATTAATAATCATGAATAAAGACGAACAATTCGACATCAGAAGTGGGATATGTGTTTAATTAGTTGTCTAATGAAATAACTTATTCGTATGCTCATGAAAGTTTGTGGAAAATGCCTGAGGGCTTTATTCCTGTTGAATGTAATGAAAATCGTTGAAAGAGACGTTGTAGATATAGATCTGAAAATCGTTGAAAGAGACGTTGTAGATTTAGATCAGGAAAACGTTGAAAGAGACGTTGAAGATTTATATCAGGAAAATGTTGAAAGAGACGTTGGTGATCTATATGAGGAAAATGTTGAAAGAGACATTAGAGATGGAAGAAGGTTTAACTATTACGTTTGCTGTAGTTGCAAGTGTGAAACTGATCGGAATAGATAGTTTTGTCATGGCGTAATAAGCAGCAGCCATAATAGTTGAATCAATGATTCAGATCATTAGGAAGGTTGATCTTTCAAGTTGTGCTGTGTTTACAGATGTGAAAATGATCTGACAAGATTTTGTCATGGCGCAACGAGCAGCAGGCCTAATATAGTCATGGAGTAATGAGCCCCAAGCATGATAGTCAAACTAATAAATGAGATAGCAACGATTTTAAGGTATAAGGATGCGTGTTTCTTGAGTATTGTAGAAGCTGCAAGTTTTGCTTTGTTTTGTTTTAGAAACAGCCGCGGACGACTGTCATATTGTGTCGGAGAAAAATCAGTGTTTAAGCGTGATCCACGGATACGTCGGTCAATGTAAAGAATCATTAGTTAATGAAAGTCATTGTTTAAGTTTTCCTAATAAATAATCATGAATAAAGATGAACGATTCGACAAATATATATTAAACAGTCTCGTAATCAGTTAACTGTCGCTGGGATCGTTAAACCAAACTACGCGGCCTAGAAATTATCATAATTACTATGGGGATACGATCATCTGGGGTTAGGATTGCCGCAATTTGCAGTCATCACATTGCAGGCTTTAATTGAGGAACATCCCTGCATTTCCCGCTGCTTTGTGTCAGTTTTAATCTCATACAATTATTTGGGAGTGGTTGATATCATTTCTTAAGGCTGGTATTTTCTTCATCCGCTATAGTTTCAAGTTGGACCTATTACATATCAGTTTGTGTTCATAATACTCGATACATTAGAAGTGTTATATTCAGAAGAAATATTTTTTTGGCAATGTAATAGTCCTAAATCAATAATGAAACGATAATATTCGCAATAAATCTCATTCACATGTAATCCGGAACAAAGTACCTGCCCGAAGTCAGGTGCTTTTGCGAGCTTGTTTTTTTGTCTATTCGGGCCTCACACACATTCACGAAATGCTGCATGAAACTTCAAGCCATCTTTTTTCAACCGAATACTAGATAGAAAAACGGAAAGAGATAGCGGCTTGAAGATTTCAGGTTAGGATGTGCATCTGAATGCGACATTTGAGTTTGTTTATGAGCATAATCGGCCAAACAGTTTTAGAGTTATAGTCATCTGAAATTTGGTTGTTTTTTGTTCCTCATTAATTCGAAAAGTACTAAACCGATTGAATTCAAACATGGTTATTAGTTGTAGAATGCCAGCGCGAAAATTTTTGCAAAATTTTGTGAGGATAGTATTTGTAGAATATTTTTAAAAAATCATTGAAAATTGAAAAAAAAAATTCTATATAACAGAAACTATTCGTCTGAAATTGCTGAAATTTTGCAAGAGCCTTTAGAACCTAACTCCACTGCCAAGTTTCAAGTTTTAACACGATCGGTTAAATATTGTTGGAGATTTGAGCAGCCTTGTGTGAGTTCAGTAGATGGGTGATCGTTGCCTCGATAACTTTCGAACGAAAGGAGATAGGTACTTGCCATTTTCAGGGTAGGTTGCGTAACCGAATGGGAGAGTTGAGTTCTTTTTTGGTCATAATCGGTCTAACGGTTTCCGAGTTATAACCACCTGGAATATTATTTCCTTGATAACTCAAAAAATAAATATTCGATCGAATTGAAGCTTGGTAAGTAGTAGTAGAAAATCAACATAAAGACGTGTTTAAAATTTTGTAAGAACCGTACACCTAGAAAATTTTAAGAAATGACGAAAAAAAAATTTTTAGAACCGTACCCCTAGATAATTTCAAAAAAATCACGAAAAAAAAAGTGATTCAAGCACTGACGTGAAGTCAGATGCTTTTGCGCGTATGTTCTATTGTCCATTCTTCTGTATTGGACACTCTTAATTCGAATTTACCATGGTAAATTCGAAAAACAAAATATCTGTTGAATAAATTTTATTATTTTGTGAACTGCTTCTGCGTAATAAACACAAGATATTTGTCAGAAGCAATAAATCAGACGATGTTGCCTAACAATAACGACACAAAATCAACGATGAAACAACTAAATTTCGTAACGTTTCGGAGTCTAAATCAGACTCCTTCGTCAGACACTTAACGAAAATCTTCATAATTATTTTTTGTTTATTTACCTATTCTCGATGATGTAGCTATTCTCGTTAAGTGTCTGAAGAAGGAGTCTGATTTAGACTCCGAAACGTTACGAAATTTCGTTTTTTCATCGTTGATGTTGTGTCGTTATTGTTTGTTAGGCAACATTGTTCAATTGATTGCTTCTGACATATTGCGCAGAATCAATTCACAAAATAATAAATTTTTATTTAACAGATATTTTTCAGAGTTTGTGAGAGAAAACCCAGAAAGAAACCATTTAATAATGAATGTACCTCCCACAGTATCATTTAATGATTATTTCAGAATATCCAATATAAAATTCCCACTTCTTCATTCTTTGACTTTACATATTATGCAATTATTCCAGTAAAGAATTCCTCCTACAAAGGAAGGGAGTGAATTGGATATTTTCAGTTTCGCTAGTAACATCATTTTACATATCTCACCCTCTCAAAGACGATTGCAGATTCAGGAATCCATACATTCAGGAGTTTGCCATGCCGAGATGAATTCGAGCCTTATCAAAGGCGACGTCATGTCACGTAAAAAAGTTTTTATATGAGCGGTGGTAAGGCTGTGATTAAGAGTAGCAGACTCGCGAACGAATGACTGTCTGAATCAAGGCTTGTAATTCATTTTGGGGAAAAAAATGTTTGGGCCATAATGCGTAGCTTGTGGAAAATACACCCTGCTTATTAACAAACTTAACTCAATTGAAGAAAGAGAGGGGCACTCATGGAGACGAAAGCAAGAATACATATACTGCAGGATAAACAGAATGGAATGAAAAAAAATTGTTTCAAGCACTGACCTATTTTTTCTTGAGTTAAGATTCATAATACAGAATGACTGAGTTAAGCTAGTTTTACACGGTGAAGGAATTCATCAATTTCTTCGCGAAGTTCTTCATGGAGTTACTTCATGAAGAAATTATCCGTGTAAAACACAAACTGGATGTGAAGTTTCTTCACCTAAAACTTCATGAGGAACTTCACGAAATTGGAAATTGTTCCATTTTATCAACAACTTTCGCTTGAAGTCAGGGGTACCAACGTCTGTTTCATTCCATAAATTATCGAAAAAGCTGTAAAACATGAACCGGTGGTCGTTGAGGTTATTGTTTGGAAGTTCTAGTTGTGTTTTGTGGTAGAAAACGAGTGAAGTTCGGAATAGAGCCACAGTTGCGTTTTTTGTCTTCTGGATATATCAGGAATAAATGGACAATCTGCTATGTTTGTCTCCAGCCTTGCTCTAGACATTTCGATGATACTTTCGAGTTGTGAAAATTATGCACCGAGTTTAAATTGCAACAACCCATTCCATGAGGTTGAATCATTGCAGATTGCTCATTTAATCTTGATAAATAAATTTAATGACAATTTTTGAAGCATTTAGCATTGAAGCATTGTAGATTGCTCTTTTTTACAAGATAAATTTTGAAGCATTTTAATTAAACGACACTTTTTCTAAATCTAATTTCTTTCATGGTGCATTTCTATCATAGGAATCCATTGATATAATTCCCAACTCTGAGAAACCAATACTTCCAGAGATATAATTTGTAAGTTTGAACAAGAGCGTCAAAAATCTCCTGTCCACAGGGCTTGAACCATTTTTTCACATAATCTCAATATGTACCTATGTGAAAAATTACAATTACCAAGTTTTTAGTTTTATATTTTTATCTTATACAAAAAAAAATCTCCAAATTTCGTGAAAACTTACCTTTTCATGTCCCAAATACACTGCAATTTGTTTGATTTGAAATGTCCATTTTTTCACCTTATTTTGACTAAATATTGAAAAAGCACCCTTATTTTCGATAATTATCACATCAAAATATCTGCATTTTTAAATAGGCGTTGTGCTTTTTGTTCGTTGAAATCTCTACTTTCTGATGGCGAAAAAAAATTTTTCCGAAGGTCACTCAGTTAAATAGGTTATTTTAAAGTAGCAATAAATAGGCATCTACGCATATAATTTAAAGAAGGTTCTACCACTTTCTCAAAATATTGAAGATGTCTTATTAAATATTAACTTAGCTTTTTCTGGGAAAATTTACTATAGTAATGTATATTTTTTTTACACCATCAGAAAGTAGAGTTTTCAACTAACAAAAAGCACACCGACTTTTTTTAAAAAGCAGATATTTTGACTTGAGAATTTTCGATTGAATGTTAGTCTGCTTTCTCGATATTAAGACAAAATAAGGTGAAAAAATCAATATTTTAAATCAAAAAAATTACAGTGCGTTTAGGACTTGAAAAGATAAGTTTTCACCAAGTTCCGTTGATTGAATTTTTCACATACATTTCGAGGATATGTGAAAAAAATGTTGATACGAAAGTTGTTGATCTTTATATTGCCTACAACCTTGCCATTTAACTTATTTCCATAGGACTTGTAGTTTGGCCGGAAATCAAGATAAACCGTTTTTTTCCCTTAAAAACTCACCCCCTACCACTTCCTAACCTCAGATCACCCGTAAATTATTTTTTGCTTCATTTTTGTGTTTCATCCTATTATTATTTTTTTTTGTTCAAAAAATTATCGACCCTGGTATAAATATACCCTTCGGCTCCTCTTCAAGTCATGCAAATAACCGACCCTGATCGAATTGATAAAGCGAATTTGGAATCATAGGATAACGAGTAATTACGGAATACGAAATTTAAAGCGGATGCTCGTTAGGAATTCGACGAACGGGGTAGTTAAATTATAGGTTACAGGGTACATGTTTACCTAGGAAACATTATCATATTTATTATGTTGACACATTCTGCTCGAATTGAAGTCGGTTCGGAATGCATCTCGAATCCTCAAGTTTCCAATAAGATTACATGGGTTGGGGTGAAATTGAGGGGATGCACCAACTTAGAGTAGTTCCAACATAGCTTCGATATTCAATTGACGAGAAAATTCGACCTGAAATTACATAAATTTGGATTCAAAGTTCTATTGTGTGCATACCAAATAATAATTAGCTTTGTATTATAAGTTAAAGCCGCCATCTTTTTGCCATATGTGAGATGATTAGAACGGCGGTAATTTTGATTGAAAGCAAACTTTCTTGTGCATTGTATTTATTCACAGCTCTATTTCCTAGATCCTGATCCACTCAGTATGATCCATGAATAATAATTGTAAAAAAATTACATTTATGGCAAATAAAGTGAATACTGGAATTAGAGGTGAAAAAAATTGGTTCAAGTCCTGTGGACGGGAGCGCTCTTGTTCACACTTCGACAAATCATATTTCCGAAAGATTTGGTTTCTCAGAGTTGGGAATTATATCAATGAATTCTTATAATAGAACTGCACCATAAATGAAATTAAATTCAAATAATAGTTTATTCATCAAAATTACATGAGCAATCTGCAATGATTTAACCTCGCGGAATGGGTTGTTGAGACTCACACTCGGTGCATAGTTTTCACAACTCGAAATACCTAAGGAAAGTATCATCGAAATGTCTAGAGCAAGGCTGGAGACAATCATAGCAGATTGTCCATTTATTCCTGATATTTGAGTAGGTAGTGGATTACGAACAAATTATTTTAATTGTTCAAAATATATTAATAAAATATAATCCTCTTTTCATAATTTGATAGTACTTACAATTAACACATCCATTCTGTATTATGAACCTTAACTCAAGAAAGAATATTTGATACACAAATGTAGATCAATTTCCATAAATGGACAATCTGCTATGATTGTCTCCAGCCTTGCTCTAGACATTTCGATGATACTTTCCTTAGGTATTTCGAGTTGTGAAAACTATGCACCGAGTGTAAGTTGCAACAACCCATTTCCACGAGGTTGAATCATTGCAGATTGCTCATTTAATCTTGATAAATAAATTTAATGACAATTTTTTGAAGCATTTGGCATTGAAGCATTGTAGATTGCTCTTTTTCTCACAAAATAATTTTGGAAGCATTTTTTTTAAACAACACTTTTTCTAAATTTAATTTCTTTCATGATGCATTTCTATCATAGGAATCCATTGATATAATTCCCAACTCTGAGAAACCAATACTTTCGGAGATATAATTTGTCTGTTTGAACAAGAACGCCAAAAAGCTCCTGTCCACAGGGCAGAACCAATTTTTTAATCCTACTTTGAAGTGGAAATTGTATAAACATTTAGGAATGAGCTTTCGTTGCTCGATTGCAAAGGTCTATTATTTGGAAATGCCCAACCAATGAAGTCTCATTACACTTCCAGTCCATAATGGAATGCCAGATAATATCGGCCGTTTCACTGATTTTTCCTGAATAGCAGGGACTTTTCATGAATTAACCCAAATTGTGGAACACATTAACGGTCAAAAAAGCATTCAAATAAAAATGCGCTGCATCCCGATAATCACGAATATAATGCCAGTCATTGTTTTCCATGATTCAATTAGTGGAAAATTTGATATTAATTATAGTCTAAATATTAAGGTACGTTTATAAATATTAATTGATTATTATTATTGATTAAAGGGTGAATTTTCTTATTATTTCGTTCTCGATGAATCTGTTGCATATACAGTTTCATCAAATTATTATTTTTGATGTTTTATCCTTCACTCAAAAACGGTGAACCATACAGAAAAATCAAGAAAGATATTTTCTAACAAATATATATACAAGGTGTTCCTTAAAGACATGCTTATATTTGAGGGGATGATTTTTTGATCCATTTTAAGAAAAAAACTTCCTATGAACGTATGTCCTGAAAGTCTTAGCTTTTGTGGACATCTTTATAAAATTTGAAACATGTCTTCTATGCGTCAAGGTGTATTTCGTGATGTGCAAAAATTATAATTTTCTCTACCAGTGGCGTACATTTGGGTTTTGCATTGCATATTTTTGGAGAAAAAAATACTACCCCACTGCTTTTATTAATAATTTGTACCAGCAAGAAGCGGCTTTCGCCGATGAGCTCACTGTATAACCTTCAGTATTCACAGCCTTAGCAAAAATTAAATATCAAAATACAGTCAATGAAATCCAACCAAAAAAACACGAAAATAACAGTTCAATAGTACTCAAGGTTCAAGCACTGACGTGAAGTCAGAAGCTTAAGCGCGTATGAATATCCGTTTGATCGGACGGATTTTTGCATTAAATTACTCAAAATATTCAAACATTAATATACCCCGGTAGGTGGCGCTGCTATCGGTCTGTAGAAACTCAGAAATGCCTCGACCGATTAGGTCCCATTAGATGGCATTGAACTACCGGTTCAATTGATCTACCGATTCAATTGATCTACCGATTCAATTTATCTACCTATTATATTGATCTACCAAAAAAATGTAGATCTACTGGAAAAATGCAGATCTACCGGAAAAATGTATGTCTACCGGCTAGGTAGATCTGCTGGCCACTAGTTATGACTAACGGTATAATGTCAACCCATACTTGAGTGTAGAAATTGATAGCATGCTTTAGTAACGCTTCGTCTTTGATGATGGAAACTTTGACAAGAGTGTAGTTACTTTTGTAGTGAAAATAAATTAACTCAACCTCATAGGATCAAACGGTCACACGCACTCACCCATTTCCAAATTATAATGGGAAAAGTTTGCTATCATTTCTCCCCATAAGATACTGGATATCTAACGTCCGCAATAATTCAGATGTCAATTACGGCGATGTCGTGAAGCTTATGAAAAATTTAGGGAATCTAGAGCATCGGATCGTTTTTAATGACGGGAAAACTCAGACACTCTTTTAGATGGAGTTTCCAAACACGGTGAACGTGGGGGAAAATCAGATGGAAATGAAGAATTCTTTTTTGTTTCAGATTTCAACATGAATGAGAGTACTTGTCTGGAGTTGCATCCGCACCGTAACAAAGGTGAGTATTATTCCGCACAATATACTTGTCTTCTAGATATTTTTATACGCTGTTAACTTGATTGGAGACGACTGTGTACGTAATAAAACGTACACAGCATCTTAAATTTGGAAGAAACTGTTGAGCGTCTTCCATTTCGTAAAATGAGTAGGAGTATATTGTTGATTTAATATAATGAACAGCAAATTCTGTAATATCCTTCGCAATAATATTTATTCGATAGACAGCGTGTGAGTCTATAAGTTGATCATTAATTTTAACCATAAATTTATCTCATCAAATAAAACACTTTTTGCGCGTATGTTCCGGGACACATCGGTTTATCATTTTGTCCAAGTGTCTGTAATTTTCAATTTTTTTGCCGAAAATGGTCTCAAACGATTTGGTTTGACACTCTAATGAGTTTTCAACCAATACAAATCCGATTAAATTGAAACTTGGTGAGTAGTAGAATACAAACCTAAGGATGGTTTTGGAATTTCGTGAGATTCGTATATCTAGAAAATTTTAAAAAAATTATTAAAAAATATTATGTATTTCACGATAACCTGACCTAACATTGGAGTTTTTTATAGGCATAATTGGAAAAACGGTTTTGGAGTAATATCTATCTGGAATTTGGTTGTTATTTGCTCAATAACTTAAAAAATAAAAAACCGATCCAATTCAAACATGGTTCTTAGTTGTAGAATGCCAAAGTGAAAATTCTTGCAAAATTTCGTGAGGATCGTATCACTAGAAAATTTTTAAAAAATCATTGAAAATATTTCTATATGTATAGAATTTTTTTCAATGATATTCAATGATTTTTTAAAAATTTTCTAGTTATACGATCCTCACGAAATTTAGCAAGAAGTTTCGCGTTGGCATTCTACAACTAATAATCATGTTTGAATTGGATCGGTTCTATATTTTTTGAGGTACTGAGGAAATAACAATCAATTTTCAGGTGGGTATAACTCCAAAACCGTTTGGCTGATTGTTTTTATGAACAAACTCAAATGTCACATTCAGAAGCACAACTCAACCTGAAAATTTCAAATCGCTATCCCTTTCCGTTCTCAGGTTATCGTGACATAGAAAATATATTTCAATAATTTTTAAAATTTTCTAGCGACACGATTCTCTTAAAATTTCACGAACGTGCTTAGGTTTATATTCTACTATTATTTACTAAGTTTCAATTTGATCGGATTCATATTGGTTGAAAACAAAATTATTACTCGGAAACCATTGGGCCGATTATGCCCATTAACGAACTTGTCCGTCGTATTGGGATGCCCCACCTACCCTGAAAATTTCAAGTCGCTAGCTGTTTCCGTTCTCAAGTTATCGTGGCAACGGCCGGACAGCCGGCCGGACAGAATCAAATTTGACCTTCAATTCTCCATCGGGGACTCGAACCAAATCGTTTGAGACCATTTTCGTCAAAAAATTCGAAAGTTACAGACATTTGGGCAAAATGATAACGCGATGTTCCTCGAAAACACTACGAAGTAAGCGGTCTATTAAAAACCAGAAATCACTTGTGAGTATAAAGTAGACAGAAGTGACACCTGGAATTCAATCAACCAAGATCCTCGCTGTGGCTACCCAAAACTATAGATCTCTACGTATATTATTTTCCCCTTTGTGGTAATTAGCAAGTACTCCTGTTGAAGTCTCATGCAGTTCACCACTAGGGAGCGAAAACGCCTAGGTTAATACGTTAATACTACACTGAAAATTTCAACTGTCTAGCTCATTCCGTTCGAGAATTATCGTGTTAACAGGACAGAATCGATTTTGACCACGGATTCTTGATCAGTGAGTCGAACCAAATCGTTTAAGACTATTTTCATCCAAAAAGTCGAAAATTACAGACATTTGTGCAAATTGATAAGCACTGTTACCCGAGGAACAAGAACGCCAATAAAATGACCGCACTTTGAAATTTCATATCGTTCGGAGATACTTGTTATGAAGTATACACACCTATAAACACTCGTAATATGATTAACATATTTATCACTTCGCATACCATTAAGTGACACTCAGACCATACTTCCTCATCACACATGAAGTCAATTAAGCTCCTAGAAGCTGAGATTTGGTAAAATACCTAAACAAATATACTTTGCATGTTGATTTGAAGATAACACAAATTGCTGGTTAGAGATAATCGGGTGTTAACAGATGTTAATAGTGAAGTGTTAGATGAGATGCGAACTGCCCGTCAATTGAAATATCTGCGTTGAATAAAATTTTCATCAGTTTGTCAAATTTTTATTGGGCGCATGTTCTAGGGGAACATCGTCCTATCATTTCGTCCAAATGTCTGTAATTTTTTTTTCGTGAACTATTCATCAGATTGCAACAAAAACTTGTACTAACGTCAATTGTAGTATTTTGCAACATTGTGCAAAATTTTGGCTCTATACGATTTCAATTTCTGGAGATATAAGACAAAATGTGTCAAATTTCCTGGGTCTCTCTCATTATTTTCATCGATTATTATATAATAATCAATAATATTAAGGTATTCAACATGATACTGCTTTTTTTCTTTTTTTTTTGTACATACATTAGGATAGAAAGATCCCAACACTAAACTTGTTGATGAATTGATTTCACTAACAGATCTCTGGCTATCAGGAAATGTTACACATTTTCCTTCGTCTTCTGCTACAATGATTTAGTTCATTATTTCCTCAAATAGGACTCCTTAACACTTTGCAGCATGTCATTGATTATTATTTCCTCAAATAGCAGGCCTCAGCATTTTGCAGCATGTATTTAAAGATTGAATATAATCCGTTCCAAAATGTCATTGAAGGATACCTTGGGAATAATATTGAACTAGTTGGAAAAGAAAGGTGGCCAGAAGCCTTGGCGTGCTTGTTCAAATTTAGAGGTAGAGCGGTTATCCATCTAGGTAGTGAACTAGCCCAAGGCTACTTAACTCCAAGGAAACAAAATATATTTTCCCAATATTTCAAAGAATATAAATCCGACCTAGTTCAAATCTAGAACTTCGCTGCACAATATGGGTTTGAAGGCTCTTGCAAATTGTCAGCGATATATGACGAATAGTTTATGAGATATAGAATTTTTGGCGCTCTAGTTCCTCGGAACTGGGTGCTTATCAATTTGCCCAAATGTCTGTAATTTTCGAATTTTTGGCTGAAAATGGTCTCAAACGATTTGGTTCGACTCACTGATCAAGAATCCGAGGTCGAAATCGATTCTGTCCGGCCGGCCGTAGGCACGATAACTCTCGAACGGAATGAGCTAGGCAGTTGAAATTTTCAGAGTAGGTTAGGGAGATGAATAGTTCGGTTAAGTTCGTTATTGGGCAAAATAGGCCTGATGGTTTCGGAGTAACGTTCACGTTTGTGAAATTTCGTGAGAATCTTATTACTAGAAAATTTAAAACAAATTATTAAGAAGTATTTTTTAAGTCACGATAACCTGAGAATGGAAAGAGATCGGCCAAACGATTTTGGAGTTATACCCATCTGAAATTTGTTTGTTATTTCCTCAATAACTCGAAAAATAAAGAACCGATTAAATTCAAACATGGTTATTAAATGTACAATGGAAACGCAAAAATTGTTGCAAAATTTCATGAGGATCCTATCACTAGAAAATTTTTAAGAAATCATTAAAAATTATTGAAAAAAATTCTATATATCAGTAACTACTCGTCCGACATCGCAGGAATTTTGCGAGAGCCTTCAGAACCTAACTCTACTGCCAAGTTTGAACACGATCGGATATATATTGTTGGAGATTCGAACAGCCTTATGTGAGTTCAATATAGATGGATGGATGACCGTTGCCTCGATAACTTTCGAACGAGAGGAGATAGGGACTTGCAATTTTCAGGGTATGTTGCGTATCTGAATGGGAGAGTTAAGTTCGTTTACGGGCATGATCGGTCCTACTGTTTCGGAGTTATATC
Organism: Halyzia sedecimguttata; assembly: GCA_937662695.2. NCBI lineage: Eukaryota > Metazoa > Arthropoda > Insecta > Coleoptera > Coccinellidae > Halyzia > Halyzia sedecimguttata. Next base: position 111,307,069 of record OW569413.2, read on the forward strand.
CACCTCGAACTAGTTGTAGAATACCTGTATTATACAATACAGGAGAATGGACAATAGAAAATACGCGCAAGAGCTCCTGACTTAACGTCAGTGCTTGAACCAATTATTAGCATGTTTAATAGTTTGAGTACAAAGAGTATATATTGTTAAGAATACCGCATTTTTGCGGATCCGTGGAATTGATAACTTTAATACCGCTCGTTTGCGGGATTGAGGTTTTGGTGCGGGATTGGATTCCTTAGCTTAGACTTCTAGACCGCAGGATCGTTCCTAGCTGACTGTAAGTTGCCCCTTTCCACACACGCCATCAGCCAGTTTATTTCATGAAAGTCCAGGGATTCAGGACAAAGGACGTGAATTTCTATTGTGCAAATTCCCGAGACATGCATCCAGGATCCTGAAAACAATGAGTGAGAAAACGGATCATTAGAATTTCTATTAAATGGGCTCTTAGTCCAAGTATCTATATAAGTTAAGAGATACTTCATTTTCTCCTCTTATTGGTATAGGAAGTAATCAATTTCCTCGCCATCGGTGCATAAATGGCGGTCCACTGTTCAATTTCGGAGAAAATAATGCCAATAGTCTAGTCAACAAGTTATTTTTAAGTCAAAATTTTTGCGTATTCTCCGACAATTATCTTTGAGGTTTCATTCGATTCGGAATGGCATGTAGATAGTTTTTGAGAAAATGCTAACTCCGCTCGCAAAAATTGCAATAGTTATAAGCAATTAAGTGAAAACAAGCACTGACGTGAAGTCAGAAGCTTTTGCGCGTATGTTCTATTGTCCATTCTCCTGTATTGGACACTCTTAATCGAATTTACCATGGTAAATTCGGAGTGTGGGATTGGCAGAAGCTCTGGGAGCTTGATTGGGAGGTTCTAATGCGTCCACCTTATAGTCCAGACCCGGCACCAAGTGATTACCATCTGTTCCTGTCCATGGTGAATAATTTTGCTGGTGAAAAATTCGCTTCAACAGAGGCTTGTGAAAATCAACTGTCTCAATTTTTTGACAATAGGGACGAGAGCTCCTATGAGACAGGCTCAAAGAGATTACCTCCGAAATGGCAACAAGTTATAACTATTGTAAATTTGATTAAGAGTGTCGTTTTGTTCTATATATAGAACAAAACGGCGTACCTTTATTTGATCTAAATCGGATCATTCTGACTATGGTAATTAAGGCCTTCAATTTCATGCAAAATAATGGATTTCTTTTTACTACACCTTATTCAGGGTGAGTCTTTGACCACTGCATTAATTTTAACCAAAGATTCCTCTCATCAAATGAAACACTTCTTTCATTTACCATTTTTCCAGATTCGCCTCAGGTAAAAAGTTACAAGCGTTTAAAGATTTCACAATGTGCTAATACACTCCCGCATATAAATTATCTATGACATTGTTGGCGGACGAGAATAAGGCATGGTAACGTGGTTTACAGCTTGATTCGGGATTCCAACGCTCAGGGACGGATCCATAAAATTAGTGAAATTTCTGGAGTTTTCCATTATAAACATTCAATGAAGAATATCTCGAAAACGGTGTGTTTAAGGAGAAATGATGATGAATAATATAATGTTCTAAAACGATGGAATATTCTTGAAATGACTCAAGCAAAACTTTATATGCTTTCTTTATGCTAATTTCGTTTAGTTTTATGAATCCACGAGTCCATAACTAGAAAACCAGTAGAAGTAGAAAATAACCAATATTTGGAAGATATGTATCATAGTTATAGGAAACTTTACGCCAACATTCATTTTATTCGATAAAAGGATGTCAAAGCTACAAAATAAAAACTGATTTTTTTTCAAAATTTCAACAGCCTGTATCTTTTTACCTGAGCTGAATTTGGAAAAATGTTAAATGAAATAAGTGTTTCATTTGATGAGAGGAATCTTTGGTTAAAATTAATGCAGTGGTCAAAGACTCACCCTGTATAATTGAAAACAAAATTCACAAATCCAAATCTAACACGGATATCTTAAAATCGCTGAAGGACTCTCCTACCCCGACAACGAAACGTATCCATCAACAAATTCCAACTCCCCAAACTCTCGAAGGTAACGAGAATTTTGTATATCATCCCTATTATCCCCGCCTTTATTTTGCTCATTTTTCGCCCTTCTGAACAGGATGCTTCGGAGTGAACTAATACGAAGAATTCGGTATTACATAACGTTGGATCGAGGAGTATGGGGAGTTAGTTTCTCTCCCCATAGGTTCTAGGGTTGGTGAGGATCTCGTGGAGCCACCAGATTAAAGTCAAACTGGAGAGTTTTAGTCACGTTTGGCTGACTTGATCCCTGTTGAATCACAGACTCCACTTTCCAGGTATGAAAGATCATAACGTGGTGCATTGAGATATTCTGTTCGCACGGGAATAATCCTCAAGAAGGATATTAATGAAATTAAGGAATGGGGTACCAGATATTCACTTATTAATTATCTACAGCACATTTATTCAGGTGAGGTAATTCAAGGCATTGTCAAAGTTAATGCTTAAAATATTCGAATAAGAGTGTCCAATACAGGAGAAAGGACAATAGAACATGCGCGCAAAAGCTCTTGACTTCACGTCAGTGCTTGAACCATTTTTGGCGCTCTAGTTCCTCAGAACAGAGTGCTTATCAATTTGCCCAAATGTCTGTAATTTTCGAATTTTCGGATGAAAATGGTCTTAAAAGATTTGGTTCGACTCACCGATCAAGAATCCGAGGTCGAAATCGATTCTGTCCGGCCGGCCCGGCCGGCCGGCCGTAGGCACGATAACTCTCGGACGAAAGGAGTTAGAGGATTGAAATTTGCAAGGTGGGTTTGGAGCGTAAATATCTCGGACAAGTTCGTTAATGGTCGAAATCCATCAAGCGGTTTCAGAGTTATGGCCGATTTTAGTAAAACACATTTTTTATGAATATTTCCGAAACCGATCACTCGATCTATCTGAAATTTAGCATCTAATTGTAGAATCATGACCTTCATACGCATGTGATGTTTTGTATTGACCAGGTTACCGCAAAAAGTAAAAAAAAAATTTGAAAATTAAAAAAAAAAAATTCTACAATAACTCTCGAACGGGATGAGCTAGGCAGTTGAAATTTTCAGAGTAGGTTAGGGAGATGAATATCTCGGTAAAGTTAGTGATTGGGCAAAATAGGCCAGATGGTTTCAGAGTAACGAAAAAAAAATTTTTTTTTAAGTAACAAATTTCAAATCCAATTTTTATTTAAGATGCAGTTTCACCATAAAAATCCACTGATATCATTTTCAACTCCAACACGCTAATACTTTCGGAGATATGATTTTTCGAAATTTCAATAATGAATCGTACTTCTATGTTTTCACAGAATGTTATCATTATTCTATCTAAGCTTTATTATATGATCTGTGTTCATACTCGTACATTTCATCCTGTTCTATAAGAGAGAGTCAAATTCATTTCAGCAATTTTAATTTGGTTTCTTCCATGGTGCAGTTCTCATTCTCAGATTGCTCATTTAATCTTGATAAATAAACTATTATTTGAATTGAATTTCCTTTATGATGCAGTTCTATCATAAGAATCCATTGATATAATTCCCAACTCTGAGAAACCAATACTTTCGGAGATATAATTTGTCTGTTTGAACGAGAGCGCCAGAAAGCTCCTGTTCACAGGGCTTGAACCCATTTTTTTTATCACAATTTTCGACACAAAATTTGAAACACCCTGTGATGATATTTCTGAAATTGCAAAGATGTATGACCTTTCCCCATTCTTCCTCTTCGATGCTGTAAAAACGGTTCCCGCTCAGGATACTTAATATAAGAATAATGAACATAACACTGACTAAACATATTTGACTTTTTTTTCGGTTTATCTTCGATATTTTGAAAACTGTTCGAATTAATACAATTTTTTTGAAAGAAATGTATTCAGCATTGAATACTTGATCATACTAGGTATGCAAAACTTGAAAAAATAATTTTTCATCAAATTTATTTTCATTCCCTGTATAACCGGAAGTGCTTGGGCTTCGAAAATATTTTAGCTCTGTAGAAAATTTCAAGCCATATCATAATCCCAATTTTCAGATTTCAAATATGTCCAGTTCTCCGGAAACGTCTAATAGGCACTCGAACTTGGGACACCCTGTACAGAAGGGATGATCTGTGGTGGATCTTTCGGCTCTAAAACCTGCAATTACTATGTTATTTTGAATTATGAAATGTGAAATGTGAAATGTCGAAATTTTGCAGCAGAAAAACTATCATGTTGGTTTTCTCAAGGTTCTTGTTTTAGCGCTGCAAAATGATCGCTATGGAAACATTTCATCTAAATATCGAACGGGTGGAATAATCAGAATTAAATTGGCGTGCTAACAAATGTATTCCGCTTGCTATAATAGGAGGGAATATAACTAAACTATATGTATAAATGTAATCGAATCTTACTTAAGTCAATATTCACCCATTTCTGAACTTTCGAACAATTTGAATTTTCGCACACGTATCCAAATTGAATCGAAATATGGAAATATAAGGAAGGAAATTAATTTCCACTCCATTTACCTTTTAAATATCTCAACATTGGATAATGAAATGACATATGCGCATTCGCCATTCTGTTATTGAAGGAATTTCGTTGATTTTAGTTGAAACAGAGCTGTAAGAAAATTTTAAATTCGAGAAAAGCACTGACGTGAAGTCGCGCGGATGTTTCATTGTCATTGTTCAAACATGGATATTAGTTGTTCAAGGTCAACGCAAAAATTCTTGCAAAATTTCGAGAGTATCGTATCACTAGAACATTTTTTAAGAAATCATTGAAAATTATTGAAAAAAATTCTATATATCAGTAACTATTCGTCCGACATCGCTGGAATTTTGTGAGAGCCTCTACTGACAAGTTCCAAGTTGGATATATATTTTTGGAGATTCGTGCAGCCTTGTGTGAGTTCAGTAGATGGATGGGTGACCGTTGCCTCCATAACTTTCGAAGGAAAGGAGTTTAAATTGGATCAGTAAATCCGATGGTATCAGAGGAGTTTGGGGTATCAATACATCTATCCTGGCTGAGGCGAGCCTCACGCTCTACAGATGATTCTCTGGCTCTCTGTATTCGATTTCTATCCCTATCCTGGCAGTGCCTGCCCCCCGGTCGGTACGACCGCAACCGCTATGTCCCTGCATTTTGAATCTGCAATATCTTCGAAAATATTCATTTAAATTACATGCTGTAAATGGCCATATTGATCAATATTAAATGCACAATGCATTTAAGGTACTCAATTGGATAAGGATCAATGCTGTATCGCTTAAAATAGCTTCGTAATCAAGCCATTATTTCTCGTAGAATGTAAAGGATAAAAAATGGTTATTGTGGGTTATCCTTAAGAGATAGACATATACCATCGCGGACTTTTTTGTACACCTTTGTAAGGTGTACCATACTGTACTACATTATTTTGATCTATCTCGTAGGGTTTAGCCAGCGTTTGCAATGTACCTAAGCGCAAAAAAATGTGTTTATTTACGACATCACATTAGAAACCTCTGAAATTATCAGTGTTTCTCTAATATATTATGCAAGTATTATACATGTAAACCTCCTTATTGAATCACTCTATCTATTAAAAAAAACTGCAAAAAGATCTAAGCATACAAAGGAACAAACAGACAGCAGGAAGCGACTTTTTTATACTATGTAAGGATTCTCACCAAAATCATTCGAAGATGTTTTCCGTGCCTTATCTAGGAGGCCGTCTCGACCGGAATTCCCTCTAATGTTTGATGAGCCATTAGAGGAAATCGATTATCGGTCTTCTCAAAATAAATTGACCGCAGACAGGTTACCCGATACGAGAAATTAAATGGGTTGTGTAGACGGTCTTTAGAGCGATTATCTCCGGTAACCTCATGTCTGGATCTTAACTCGGAGTGGAAGCAATTAATGAAGATATTAATACATTAATGTAAATATGAAAGGTCCCCAATGACGAAACACCGTGCTGTATGACCTCCTCCAAAATATATACATGACTTTTATGGCCGGATAGGTGCGAATAAAATGTTCCGAAAACACTGAAGTGAGGCCAGTCTGCTTTGGCAAGCTTGTACCAGGCGGCTTGTTTTCTTGGAAAATAAAGGTTTTTCCAATAAGAGGTGTTATTTTGATATTCAAAGAAAAATGCCATTTTTCAATATAAATGATCGGATTTTTATTTCATTATAAAGAAGAAGCTATGCCGTTAATAGTGGAAAATAACATCAGGCAAAAGACCACCACGAACACGCTTACAGGACTATATCCTTTTAATGAAATTTTCCATAACCAAATCGCAAAGTGGCTGCCCTATGTCCTCGATAGCCTCACGAATTCCATCTTTGAGGTCTTGAATCGACGCTGGGCTATTGGCGTAGACCTTCTCTTTCACGTGGCCCCAAAGGAAGAAGTCGCAAGGTGATAAATCACAAGATCTCGGTGGCCAATTGTGATCACCTCTTCGAGAGATAACACGGTCCGGAAACTTTTCCCGCAAAAGATCAATGGTTTCGTTACTTGTGTAGCACGTAGCGCCGTCTTGTTGAAAGAAAACGTTGTCCAGATCAATACCATCTAATTCCGGCCATAAAAAATCATTAATCATCTCTCGATAGCGCAATCAATTCACCGTAACTGTTGTTCCAGCCTCATTTTCGAAAAAGTAAGGTCCAATGTCTCCGCCGGACCATAAACCGCACCAAACAGTCACACGTTGAGGATAGAGAGGCTTTTCAACAATCACTCTTGGGTTTTCCGAGCCCCAGATGCGACAATTTTGCTTGTTGATGAAGCCACCGAGGTGGAAATGGGCCTCATCACTCAAGATGATTTTTCTATGGAATTCCGGATCATTTTCATGCATTTCAACGACCCAATCAGCAAAGACACGACGTTTGTGATGATCGGCTGGCTTGAGTTCTTGTGTTAACTGAACTTTATAAGCCTTAAGACCCAAATCTTTATGCAAAATACGGTGTAATGACGTTTGTGGAATGCCTAATTCCAAAGAACGACGAGGAATGGACAAACCTGGGTTTTCTTCAACACTTTCGGCTACAGCAGCAATATTCTCGGCTGTTCTTGAGCGACGTGCACGGGTTTTATTCTTCACATAACTAACTTGTCCCAACAGCTCGAATTTTTCCACCAATTTCTTTATTGCGGTCCGACAAGGTGCTTCACGACGACCCAAAAATGTTCGAGTTTTACGAACCGTCTCTGCCAAATTTTCACCATTTGTATAGTGAATTTTAATAATTTCAATGCGTTCTTGAAGCGTGTATCGTTCCATTTTTATTAATGGCGTAGTTTCTATTTGTCAAATGTCAAAAAATGACAGCTTCAAAAGTGACATCTACCGAAATAGCGGGCTATTCAAAATAACACCTCTTATTGGAAATTCCTTTAGATCATATGGAGCTTAAATCTAGAACTTGGCTGTTGAATAAGGTTTTGAAATATCTTGCAAAAAGGTGTTTTTTTGGCGCGCTAGTTCATCTGAACAGAGTACCTATCAACTTGCCCAAAATGCCGGATGTCTATGTACCTATGAGATCTCTTCGGATCCTGTACTATACGTTGGAACTTATTATTTTAGCGAACGTACCTATGCTAGTATTGGTAACACGATTCCGAATTGTTCTGATATGATTATTTTTTACAGGTCATTGTCCTACAGTTTTCGATGAATGGTTATGCTGGCCTCCAACTCCTCCTGGAAAAATGAGTTTTCAAACTTGCCCTCAAAAACCGGGACTCATCACTAGTGGTGAGTTATTACGATGAATTATATTTGTATGCCCTCTAATTTGACATCAACAAGTACAGAGTGTTCTGCCAATAGAGTCTCGAAATGGGTTCGTATGATTATTATACTTATGCATACAGTTCACAAACCAATGTTTAAACGATCGAAATGTCAACACGGGGGAAGGCTAACTTCCTTGTTTTGTCTCATATGTGATCAGTGCGTTTATATACAGGGCAAGTTCCTCTCATCAAATAAAAGGCCTTCTTAATTTACCATTTTTTCAAATTCTGCTCAGGTAAAAAGCTAAATTAAAATAAAAACAGTTTTTTTAGCTTTGAAATGAATTTTAGTGTGACATTTTCTATAACTATGGTATATATTCTCGAATTTACAGTTTTTTGTGCGTATGTTCTGGGGAACATCGCCTTATCATTTTGCCCAAATATCTGTAATTTTATTGTCTTTAGGTTTGTATTCTACACTTACTCAACAAGTTTCAATTCAATCACATTTGTATTGGTTGAAAACAAATTCATTACTCGGAAACCATTGGGTTGATTATGCCCATTAACGAACTTGTCCGTCGTATTGGGACGCGCCACACCCTGAAAATTTCAAGTCGCTATCTCTTTCCGTTCTCAAGTTATCGTGGCAACGGACGGACGGCTGGCCGGCTAGAAATAATCAAATTTGTGCTCGATTTCTTCAACAGGTAGTCAAACTCATTCGTTTGAGATCATTTTCGGCAAAAAATTCGTAAATTACAGACATAATTACAGAATATACGCGCAAAAATTAATTATTTTGACATATCAAACCGATTTTCGATATTTCTGGGTGGAGATAAAATAATTCCATTAGGTATTCCATACTTTTGACGCTTACTGTATACCCGATTTTAGCATGTCCGTTTTATGGAATGTATTTCCTAAAAGTTGTGGAAGTTTTGAAAGCCACTTTTATATTAACCTTTTTACAAATATTCTGGAGTTTGTTGTTTGTTCTCGGATGGAACGTGAAAGCTTGGAAACATTTTTCCATTTTTATTTCTTTCGTCAGGGTTATGTTACTGACGAGTTTTTTATCTTCACATCGGTTGATAATTTTCTGAACAAGTTGATGACTAGATGGTTGAAATCTGTGAAGTGCTGGAGTATCCCTGGTTTCCGCTGGTCACTCGTACAAATTTTTCCAGAAATGTTTGACTTCTTCCGGTGATCGTGGGTTTTTGTCTCTACTTGTTTGGGTAGAAATAAAATTGAAGGTTCTGGTGTTAAGGTGTTGGTATCTTCTATGCACTTTTGCCTCGTGGTCAGCTTCTTAATTGTCGCCGCAAGTGATCTTATTTTATCGATAGCTTTCTGGTTCAATAGATTTATGCAACGCACGCAGCTCACCCATCATGAGCTCTATTTTCTTGCTCGGCTTCAGTTGTCCTTTCATAACATCTATGATGCATTGGTACCAAGATGCTTGCTAACTTACGGTCCTTATCTTCTTGTCTAGCTTATTCAATCTTGACGTATGGTCGTCCTCATTTATTGTTGTTCTTCCCGGTGGGCACAGAAGTGAAGTAGCTGCTCTCACTACAGCCACGACATCTACTAGTGAACAGACCTCCTTTAGATGATCGTCGATTATATTATTCATCATGGCTAGATCTTCAACCTCTTCAATCTCTCGATTTCTGCCTTGTGGTCTTTATGTTAGGGTTCCACACTGCAGCCTGAAATGCTTCCCTTCTATTGACGACAATATCTGGAAAATCTTTCACCTGTTCCGTTCTTAGCCCGTTGCAGTATGCAGCATTTTCCGCTTGGAGTGGCGCAGTTCTTACCTGCGCCATGTCTGGACCTGTGACTTCTTCATATCGCAATCCAGGTATCTCACGTGCCTTTGATCCGGTTCTTATCTCCTTTGATTCGTCAAGTGTTGCTGTTGGTTTGGAGCATCTCTCACCTGCTCTTCAGCATATTCTTCTATCCCCTCTGAATCTTGAAGCTGCTGCAAGATTCCTCTCTTCTTGAGATGGCTCGCCTGGTCTCGTAGGTTTCACTGCATCATGAAGTGGATATCTGGTTGATTCTCACTCCACAGATCATGCAGCATACCCATGTATCGCCTTCTTTCTGTTCTCGATCTTCGCTATAACACAGACAGTTGTTCATGTTGCTCGGGTATCCAATTGTGGCGTCCTATTTGTGTAGCCTTATTCCCGTTGCTAGGGCCGACTACGGGTTGCTCTTGCGAGCGCTGAGTCCATATGCGACCGACAACTGGTTCTCTCTCCTCCTCTATATCCTCGTCGGAAGCTGTAATTTCTTGTACGACAGGTGCCTGTCTCCTCAGCATCCTTCCGTTGGTGGTCCACATGCTGTCACGTCCAGGACCAACTCCAGACGTGCTCTAGTGCTCCCCAGGCAGCAGCTGTTCTCCCAGGCTTCGTAGATTGTGATGCATCATCGGTTGAAAGTGACTGGGATCCACGGGCTTGTCAACCCCTTATGCTACTAAGTAGTGCCCCCGTGCTGTTTTTCATTTGATGTCTACTACCAAGGCATAAAGTTAGGATGGTCGAACTTGTCATAGGATGTCTAGACGTAATGAGAGCGATCTACGTGACCGAATTGAAGTTTATTTCGGCCTGTAAATCCCTTGCCGAGGATTTGGCGCACAGAATGCAGAAAGCGGTGTTGCTCGGATCATTTCGTGTCGTCAGGTTCCATCAACTGTGAAGGCTGCTTGCAGCTCATCTCTTTTGTTAAGAGACGCTGTAAGGGCAGGACGAAGAACTACTCCAAGGAACGTGCAAGAGGTTTTTTAGTGAGTAACCAATCAACAACTGGGGTTTCACACTCCTGAGAGAAGTGGACCCTCTCAGGCTAAGCATATAAAAGGTTTTTCCTCTAGAGCGGAGAAGAAAAATATATTATATAACTGGTTGACCAAGAAATTTTAACTGAGAAGCTCCTGACTTGACCAGTGCTAATTCAAAAATGTTGTACCAAGTTTCATGAAATTCTCTCTCATTTTGTATTCGGTTTCAGTTCATCATTTCCTCTATAAATCATTGGGTTCGGACGAGTGAAAAAAATAGTTTGTATTTTTTTCAAATTGCAGCATTTTTTAAAATTGTGTGTTAGTTCCAATCTAACACGTTCTCCTCTTCAAAAAAAATTGAAATATTCCTTTCATCTGAAAAATTAAGTTAGTATTTTTATGTTCATTAGTATGGCTTTTTATGAAAGAAGATCATTTTGTCGAAATGAGTCAATACTGTTGTAAATCTTGAAAATTTTCGAAAATATGAAAAAATTACACATTTACAAAAATAAATTCAAGTATTATTCTCTATGTTACAGAAGACGCCTACAGATACTGTCAGTTGAATGGAACCTGGGAACCCAATCCAAAAATCAACAATTCCACAGTGGGATATACGAATTATACTAAATGTTTTTTTCCTGGAACGCTCTACCTATTCCAGATGTGCGACAAGATAGGACGTGATAAATGTAAGAGTGTAAGTTCATTTTCCAATCACAACTTCTAAATTGAGGAAGTGAGAGGTAGAAATCACGCAAAATTCCATATCTAAAAGAATTAATACACTGACATGAAATGTTAATTGATTTTTTCGGTATACTTACGAATACTTACACGATGTTCCTCAGAACATGCGCGTAAAAAAATAAAAATTGCACAAAAGCCGGTATGATTTATCCTATTATAATACAGATGGTATATTGAATAGCTTCATTTTTCATTTCTTCACCAGTTTTATAATACGTACGTCCACAGATGTATACCTACCATAATTGTTCACATCTTCACTACAAGAAGCACAATCAAAAGCAATAAATTTCTCCAGATTTTCAAACAGAGACGAAATTTTGAAAGCATTGGGATTTAGGGACAATAAAAGTTGTCCTTTAAGTGTTGAATTCATAATGAGATCAGTTTTTATCATACGTAAAAGCACAAGAGCTTTTTTTTTATCGGATAAACTTTTATTTTTTACGAAAACTAGATTGCTTAGAAATTTAACGAGAACAAACGAACTGATAAAAACTCGACAGCGAAGCTGGAGAGTTTTTATAAGTTTCGTTTGTTCGAGTTTAAATTGCTTGAAAGCAATCTAGTTTGAGTTTACAAAATAGAAGTTTATCCGATCTTAAAATACTGCTCGAGTGATTTTTAGCTAGATAAATTCACGAATTTAATTTTATGGTAGCCATATTGTTATGTTGCTAGGAAACGAGCCAGTACGGCTTGATTTCGAGCTGGAGAGTGTTTTATCGCTGTAAAAAACGATGCAGCTTTTTTATCGATGTCAAAGTGATATAAATGCAATGCTCAAATAGACATTTTATTGTAGGAGTGAATTTATCGTTGAAAATTCTAATTTTTTCCTGAGAAATAATCTCAATTATGGCAAGGTCTTTAAAAAATCGTGTATTTCTAGAATAATTCTTTTCAACAATAATTCTTGGGTTTTCCAAGCCCCAGATGCGACAATTTTGCTTGTTGACGAAGCCACCGAGGTGGAAATGGGCCTCATCACTCAAGATGATTTTTCGTTGGAATTCCGGATCATTTTCATGCATTTCAACGACCCAATCAGCAAAGACACGACGTTGTTGATGATCAGCCGGCTTGAGTTCTTGTGTTAACTGAACTTTATAAGCCTTAAGACCCAAATCTTTATGCAAAATACGGTGTAATGACGTTTGTGGAATGCCTAATTCCAAAGAACGACGAGGACTGGACAAACCTGGGTTTTCTTCAACACTTTCGGCTACAGCAGCAATATTCTCGGCTGTTCTTGAGCGACGTGCACGGGTTTTATTCTTCACATAATTAACTTATCCTAACAGCTCGAATTTTTCCACCAATTTCTTTATTGCGGTCCGACAAGGTGCTTCACGACGACCCAAAAATGTTGGAGTTTTACGAACCGTCTCTGCCAAATTTTCACCATTTTTATAGTGAATTTTAATAATTTCAATGCGTTCTTGAAGCGTGTATCATTCCATTTTTATTAATGGCGTAGTTTCTACTTGTCAAATGTCAAAAAATGACAGCTTCAAAAGTGACATCTACCGAAATAGCGGGCTATTCAAAATAACACCTCTTATTGGAAAACCCTTTAGCATTAATCAAGGAAAGCACTTCGAGAAAATTAGTTTCATCGGCCTTAGCGACGTTTCTATCAAGTTCGTTCCAGATTCGTTCCTTTATTGTTGTTGCCTTATATAAGATCGAGGCAACAGGTAATCTTTCACGGAACCAATTACATAGTATAAGTTCCACTTCAGTCTATCAGTTCCATTTTGATACTGCAATATCCTGGATATTTGGTTACTTGTGTGCGTAATCTGAGAGCATACTAGTCCGCTAAATTAGTCAATATGATTGCCTCATCTCAGGAGAGGAAATACCGTGAATTATATTCTCTCCATCGTCTATAATAGGATTTCAGCGTGTCCTCTATTTCTGTCTCAGATATGTGCAGTTCATCAGGATTCACCTTGGTAATAGTCTAGTAAACAAGTGCTTTTTAGGTCAAAATTTTTGCGTATTCTCCGAAAATTATTATTGAGGTTTCATTCGATTCGGAATGGCATGGAGATAGTTTTTTAGGAAATTTCAAGGCCACCCGCAAAAGTTGCAATAGTTATAAACAATTAAGTGAAAAAAAAGAACAGGGTTTGGTGTTTTGCCAATATCTCTGAAACTGTCTGAGATAATTCAAATTTGAAAAAAGATTTAAGAAGAGGAGGAAATTTCTAAAAAAATTCTGAGCTCCCGAAAACGGGTACTCCGGCTTGCGTAAGCCTCGGCCCCTTTGGACCTTTCATGAATAAATATTCTTTAAACTTATTAAATATGAATATAAAAATTGAAAAAATTCGACCGTCTGCAGGATAGATCAATGAACAATAATCCGTTGTCCAAAAATATTTGTCGCGACTTTTCAATTAGTTATCTATTAGTTAATTAACAATGTTTTGTATCACGATCTTTAACATTGCAAGTGCGATAATTGTTAAACTATTAATCTTATAATTTTTTCCTTTCGTGGAGCTATTTTTCAAAGGTCTTGAAATAGATACCCGCTGGAAAATTTGAAAAATTTTTAATTTTCGTTTTGTTTAACAATTTACCTGAGTGAAAAATTATAAAGCTTCAATTATGTTTTCAAAAGAAAATTTTAAATTGGAGATAAATTAGTAAAAATCATTTTTAAGTAGTTTATGATCATAAGAAAGCGGATCAATAGTAATATTATAAATTGAAGCTTTATAATTTATCACTCAAGTAAATTGTTCATTCATTGTACTTGTTAATGTTCGTGCTACAAAAAATGTTTAATTAAATAATGGATAACTAATTGAAAGATCGCATTAAACATGTTTGGACCACGGATTATTGTTCATTGATCTATCCTGCTGGCCTCTGAATTTTTAATAATTTCATTTTCATATTTAATAAGTTTAAATTATATTTATTCATCAAAGGTACGAAGGGAGCGAGGCTTGCGCAAGCCGGAGTACACGTTTTCGGTCGTATTTTCAACACTCTAGGAAAATTATAAATATTGGTCCTACCGTTCCGGCTGTTGGAATTTTTGTTACGAAATTTTCTCCTCTATTTGAATCTTTCTTCTAATTTGAATTATCTCAAATAGTTTTTGAGATATTGGCAAAAACCTAAACCTCTTTCTTTTGTTTTCACTTAATTGTTTATAACTATTGCAATTTTTGCAAGCGGCCTTAGAATTTTCTCAAAAACTATCTACATGCCATTCCGAATCGAATGACACCTCAATCATATTTTTCGGAGAATACGCAAAAATTTTGACCTAAAAAGCACTTGTTACCTAGACTATAAAGGGTATTAAAATAATTTGGACAGTCGTTGAATTCGAACGGAGCTTTAACGCCAAAAATTCAGTTTTTGTGCGCACGTTCTTGGAAAAGCGTGCTATCATTTTGTCCGAATATCTCGTTCCTCGGAATAAAGTGCTTCTCAATTTGCCCCTCCTGTTCTAGAACTTCTAGAAAACAAAGCATGATTGAATGCAAAATGGCCAATTAAATAACCTCAGCTATCTTAGAATTATGTGGATGATATGATGTTTTGCTTTTAAGGTGATAATAAAATGCCTGTGGATAATATGATGATGGAAATATATTCTTTGATGAGATACATAATCAAATTGGGTTCAGAATATCTCCAGTAAAACAAAACTGCAATATTGTTAAAAAATCTAGCACTAAGTATAGCAGGAATTAACTGCCTTGATACTTTAATAAAAATAAATATTTTTTTTGTACAAAAATTTTAGCTTTGCCATAAGCTCACGGATGTTTAATCGAAATAGAGTGAAAAACATTCACAAAAAATACGGCGACTTGGTTTTAATTAGCTCTTTCTCTGGGATAACTTACCAAGTGATAATTGATTAGTTATCGAGCGGGATGAAAATGATTAATTACTAAAATGACTATTAAAAAATAGGGGTTAGTGATAGAAGGGTGAAAATTTAGGGTACTATGTATTTTGTAATGCCACATTATAAAAAATAAAAACAAAAAATTTCGTCCAAAAAAAAAAAAACTTTAAGGGTGAACAACCCTTATCACTTAGGGGTATGAAAAATAGATAGTAGCCGATTCTCAGACCTACTGAATACGCATATAGGACGAGGACCCGTCGATTCGAGAAAATTAATTTCATCGGCCTGAACGCCGCTTCTATCCAGATTCTTTACTTTATTGTTGTCGGATTAAGATCGAGATAATCTTTCACCCTACCAATTACATGGGATGAGTTCCACTTTAGTCAATCAGGTTCCACTTCGATCCAGAACTGGAATAACCTGGATATTTTCTTACTTGTGTGCATAATCTGATAACATACAAGACTGCTAAATTACTTTATGTGATTGCCTCATCTCAGGAGAGGAAATAGCGCAAATTCCATCTTCTCGAGCATCTATAATAGGTTTTCAACATGGGCAATAACGACCCTTGGCGAACGTTGGGGAATTTCAAGGGAACAATAGGCTGAGAGAAAATTAGATGCTGAGGGGCATAGACAAATTAAAAAATTCTTATAAAGCACTGATGTGAAGTCGGGAGCTTTTACGCGCATGTTCTTTTGACTATTCACGCTATTCTATTTTGAGTTCACTGTGGACTTATTATGAACACTACAAAAGTAACTACACTCTTCTCCACTACAGTTTTTGTCGTCTGACATATGTTTCGGAAACAAAGTTTTCATCTTCAAAGACGAAGCGTTACTAAAGCATGCAATCAATTTCTATATTCCAGTGGGTTCACAATATACCCTTAGTCATAAACTATTAAATCAACAAGTCCAGAGCATTCCTGCCAATCGGGTCCTTCATTATATATCTTCATGAAATGCCTTCATTAAATATCGAGCGAATGGTGGCATATGATTTCACGCTTCAAATATTCACTGGTGGGGAAAGGCTGATTTCCGTGTTTTGTCTCATAGTTGGCGTGGGCGATTAAGTATGATCGACCGAGCCGCCTATGAGAGGCTTAGCCCGGGTCAGTTTAGTTGAATTTGTTGAGAAGCTTAAGAGTACTGATGAAGGCCAAGAAGCCAGAAACGCGTCTGCTCTTGCTTTCTCGGCAAATCAATGAACCCCCTGGGGTCTATTTGACTTGTGAAATATATGCATAAGTATATTAATTATACGAAGTCATTTATGAAGGACCCTATTGGCAGGAACGCTCTGGACTTGTTGATTTATTGACAACGGTATCGCCAGTTTTCATTATCATATAGTATATAACGTTACTAGCAAGGTAAGAGGGTTTTTACTGGCAATGGAGGATATAACTGACGAGCCGCAGGCAAGTCAGTTACCTCCTTGAGCCTGTAAAACCCGTTTCCTTGCGTGTATTTTTTTATATTTTATTTGTTTCTCATTTGTAAAAAGGTTAGATAAATTCCAAAAAAATCTCAATAATTTTTCGCAAATGTCGTAAGCTATGGATGCGTTGCCATGAACATGTCTGTTTATTTTTCTTTACATTTGTTTTGGCGAAAGCGAAAATGAATGTACCAAAAGAAATTATTGAGGCAGCCAGCAGTGTAGCTTCAAGTTTATTACCTGCAAAATCAGCTTCAAGGTACGAGCGAGAATACGACGACTTCAAAAAGTGGCAAAACAAAAATAGTGTGATTGAGGTAACTGAAGATGTTTTGTTGTTCTACTTGAATCAACTATCAGCTAGATTCTGCCCTAATACTTTATGGGCAAAATGGTCTATGCTGAAAAGCTGCTTGGAAATGAAAGAAAATGCCCCTGTTCGCAGGTTTGTTTTCCTTAAAAAATTTATTGAAAAATATGACGTTTAGTTGTCATTTGCAGATTTCAAAAGGTAATAGCGTTTCTGAAACGAAAAAATGAGCGTTATACGCCAAAAACGGCCAAGGTATTAAGTAAAGAAGAGGCTATACAATTTCTTTTAAATGCTCCTGATGACCAGTGGTTGCTGGCGAAAATTGTAACAATATTTGGGATTTTTGGATGTTGTCGATGTGACGAAATTCTCTCCTTAAACATGAATGATGTAGAAGATATGGGAAAATACGTTATTGTGACATTGCGGCAAACAAAAAATTTAACAACAAGAAGATACACCATAACCGATGATGGCTGCAGCTTCAAGCCCTGCATGATATACAGAAAATATGTAAATCTTCGGCCTCCTGGAACAGAAAGCCCTAGATTTTTTTTGACCTACCGACATGGAAAGTGCATTTCCCTTAATGCTGGTCAGCACACTATTGGTGGTGTCCCAAAGCAAATAGCGAAATATTTAGGTTTAAAAGACCCAGAGTTATACACCGGCCACTCTTTTCGCAGAACTGGAGCCACTATGGTTGCGGATTCGGGTGGAGATATTTTAGCACTAAAGCGTGCAGGAGGGTGGAAGAGTACCAAAATTGCGATGAGTTATGTCGAAGATTCGGTCAACAAAAAAATCGAAATGTCTAGCAAATTATTTGGTAGTAAGGAGAGTACAAATGTTCTGCAGTCCTCGAGTGCAGCAGTTTCTGAGTCAACAGATGGTTCATCATCCTCAGTATCAACTCTTTCATCATCAAAAATCTGTGTTACTGGAAATAACAATTGTACCATGATTTTCAACATATATGACAATAAAACACAATTTTCTAATGTAAATAATACTACTAACTTGTAAAAATTTTGCAAGTTAACTGTCAGTTTTCAAGTTAGTGACTTGATAAAATAAACTTTCTTGATTGATATTGTGTTTTTGGAAACTGACGTTTATAAATGAGAAACAAATAAAACTATTAGTGAGAATAATGGGTTGTTAATAGGGCTTAGATCATCATTTAGTAAAATATCCTTTCTCTTATTCATTTTGATACCTTTAAGTGTTTTTTCAACAATTTGACGAAATTTTCAGAAATTGAGTGGCCAGTTGTTAAAACTTGATTTGCAAAAGCAGATTTATCGATGTTGTTGTTCCGAATGTGTTCGGTATGCTCTGAGAACCGATACAGAAGCGGTGGATACCGATTATACGATGTTAAAAATTTGCAAATATAGAGACGAACTAAATATCATAAATTTACCTGTGTTTACTAACATCTATCAATCTTTTCAGATTACCCAAGTCACCAGATATCTCGAAATGGTCGGCCTAACTGTATCACTCACATCTTTAATCATATCGTTAACCATTTTCTATCAATTTAGGTAAGCAAACACATCTATATATAATTTAACAGCAATTTAAAAAATATGGGAGTTTTCTTTTAGCTACATGAGATTAATATTGAATGACGTTTTCTAAAGTAAGATTGAGAACAATTTTGAGCGAGCCATGTTTTACCAATTGCCCTAAGAGCAATCATGAGGGTTTTTTCTCGCTTGGCAACTGTTGCTGAGAGTTCCAGGCTAGCTTGGTATCAAGCATAACGCCCAAGTAGCGCACCTGATCAGCCAGGTTTAGTTGCACACCCATAACTTTGTGGGCTTCAATTCCCTCCAAATTCCTTTTGAGTGTGAACGGTATAATAACTGTTTTTGAGGGGTTAACACTGAGTCTGACCCTCTAGCGCCCGCTTTCAGAATGGCCTTACGTAACCATCGACTCATTGAAAACTAGATTTCTGGAAATTGAAATTAAAGCAAATCTATGAGTATATTCTTTATTATTTTTCATGAATCAACTATTCCCGTCTCTTCATATTTCAGGATACTAAGGAACAATAGAACCAAAATTCACAAAAATCTATTCATCTCTACATTACTCCATATCATGACAAGATTAGTTTTATATGTAGACCAAATGGTTGGCGACAATATTCAGAAAACAGTAAGTATTTACAGTATATTAAAGTAAGCCTTCTTTGATGTTTCCCATACATAAAACCTCATAAAATTACGAAACACGATTAATACCACACTTTTATTATTTCAATCTTAGACAGACAATTTTGACTTCGGATTCTTGATCAGCGAATCGAAACTAAACGTTTAAGACCATTCTCGGCCAACTATTTGAAAATTATAGACATTTGGACGAATCGAAAGGCACTCTGTTCAGGTAAACAACGCGCCAAAAAATTTAATTTTTGAAATTTGTAATGTAAACAAAATTTTTTTTTCGGTTACTCCTCGTCGATTTTGCCAAATAACGATCTTAACCGAGATATTTATCTCCCAAATGTACTCTGAAAATTTCAACTGTCCAGCTCATTCCGTTCGAGAGTTATCGTGTTAAGGGATGTACGGACGGTCGGACAGAATCGATTTTGACCATGGATTCTTGATCAGTGAGTCGAACCAGAACATTTATGACCATTTTCAGTCAAAAATTCTAAAATTACAGACATTTGGGCGAATTGATAAGCGCCAAAAAGATATCGAAATGTTAGAGAAGCGCTAAAATAATTGTATCGCTCTTGAAGCAGGCTATGTTGATGAATAAAACCGAATTTGTCCGAGAAAGTTGTGTGTCTGTAAGCCGATGTGTCATAACTATCAAATATTTATTCCTCGTATAATAATAATTATGCATCTAAACCGAAAATATCATCATACTATTTTTATCCGACTTTATCCGACATCGTTATAAAGAAGAAGGACATCAAAAGCGTTCTATCGCATTCGAGAAGAAAACAGCAGTGAATACAGTACATATTATGAAATATATAAATCATCTGGAATTATAAACAGATGGAGATTTTCTAGGAAAATTTTTCCAAGTTCTATGTTCCATTGAAAAGCAAATCACCGTGAGGTGAAACTATTTATGTAATATAATAAGTCCGTGACGCTTTGCATGTGCGTTCAATCAAAACAACCATGATCCGGATATTGGGAGTTTTGTCTGAAACTTTGAAACAAACATCAATATACAAGTTTCATATCATAACAGATTTATTAGAATGTTCAAGCAAGATAAAGTTGACAAAGAACAGTTTCGCATTTCCATTATTCCAGTGTCAAGATCAGTTTTCTCTGTTCCAGCCTTGAATATTTTTGCGAGTATGTTCTAGGGAACATCGCGTTATCATTTTGCCCAAATGTCTGTAATTTTCGAATTTTATGTCGAAAATGGTCTGTAACGATTTGGTTCGACTATCTGATGAATAATGCTAGGTCAAATTTAATTCTGATGTCCAGCCGGCCGTTGTCACGATAACTTGAGAACGGAAAGAGATAACGAATTGAAATCTTCAGGGTAGATGGTGCGTCCCAATACCCCAATTCCCAAGTTTTATAATGGGCATAATCGGCTCAATGGTTTCCAAGTAATAATTTTGTTTTCAACCAATACAAATCCGATCAAATTGAAACTTGGTGAGTGGTTGTACAATACAAACATAAAGACTTTTATGAAATTTTGTGAGAATCGCATCGCTAGAAAATGCTAAAAAAATTATTAAAAAATATTATTTATGTCACGATAACCTGAAAACGGATAGAGATAGCGACTTGCAATTAGGGTAGGTTGTGCATCTGAATGGGACACTTTGGAGTTATACCAATCTGAAATTTGGCTATTATTTCCTCAATAACTCGAAAAATACTAAACCTATCCAATATAAACATGGTTATTACTTGTAGAATGCCAACCCATAAATTCTTGCAAAATTTCGTGAGGATCAAATCGTTAGAAAAAAATTGGTTCAAGCCCTGTGGACAGGAGCTTTTTGGCGCTCTTGTTCAAACAGACAAATTATATCTCCGAAACTATTGGTTTCTCAGAGTTGGGAATGATATCAATGGATTCCTATGATAGAAATGCATCATGAGAGAATTTAAATTTGAAAAAAATGTTGTTTAGAATAATGCTTCAAAAATTATCTTATAAAAAAAGAGCAATCTACAATGCCTTAATGCTTCAAAAATTGTCATCGAATTTATTTATCAAGATTAAATGAGCAATCTGCAATGATTCAACCTCGTGGAAATGGGTTGTTGCAACTTACACTCGGTGCATAGTTTTCACAACTCGAAATACCTAAGGAAAGTATCATCGAAATGTCTAGAGCAAGGCTGGAGACAATCATAGCAGATTGTCCATTTATTCCTGATATTTGAGTAGGTAGTGGATTACGAACAAATTATTTCAATAGTTCAAAATATATTAATAAAATACTATCCTCTTTTCATAATTTAAAATTTAATCGTTCATACAACTAACACATTCTTTTTTGTTTTATTAACCTTATCTCAAGAAAAATGATTGATACACAAATGTAGATCCATCTTTCAGTATTTTTTTTGCTACCAACATTATCAAAATACTGTATATAGGAACATGTCCCACTACTTAAGGAAGTAAAAGGTGATATTAACCTCAGTGGTCAACGAACAGTAATTTCTTTTGATGATTCTATTATGTTCTTCTTTCCTATTGCCTTCATAAACTACATCACAACAGTCTTGTATATATTCACAAATTCAAGAATCGAATACTTGCTTTACAAGAAAAAATCACAACTATGAATTGACAATCTCTAATAGCTAGAAAAGATGACATTTATGAATAGTGATCACAGACAGATTCTGTGTTCACATTCTGTGAATACATAGAACTTACGATGTATTATTAAAACTTTGAAACATCATATCTCCGGAAGTCTTACCTTGTTAAAGTTGAAAATGATAACAATGGATTTTTATGATGAAATTGCATCTTAAGAAAAATTGAATTAAAAAGTTGTCATGTAAAAAAAAATATTTTTTTTCGTTACTGCGAAACTATTAGACCGATTTTGCCCAATAATGAACTCAACCGATATATTTATCCCTCAAACCTACTCTGAAAATTTCAACTCTCTAGCTGATTCCGTTCGAGAGTTATCGTGTTAATGGCCAGACGGACGGCCGGCTGGACAGAATCGATTTCGACCACGGATCCTTGATCAGTGAGTCGAACCAAATCGTTCAAGACCATTTTCAGCCAAAGATTCGAAAATTACAGACATTTGGGCCAATTGATAAGCACCCTGTTCCGAGGAGCAAGAGCCAAAAAATAAGGATAATCAGAGAAAAACATTGTATACATATCAGAAACTATTCGTCCGAGTCCGCTTTACAACCCAACTATACTGCCAAGTTCCAAGTTTGAACACGATCGGATCTATATTGTTGGAGATCCGAGCAGCCCTAACAACAACAATTTTGATTTTGATTTTGTTGCAGTCTATCCTTCACGAGGCGTGGGCGACCAGCCTGGAATACACGCGGACCACCATGTTCATGTGGATGTTCATAGAAGGCCTCTATCTCCATAACATGATCACCGTGACAGTATTTCAAGAGTATTCATACATCAAATTATACATCTACCTCGGCTATGGCTTATCAGCTTTCATGTCAATGACATGGATGTTAACAATGATACTTCTAAGAAGGTGAGAGGTATAATTCACTAATTTCATTTGATATATATACAATAGAAAGTAAAACATATGTCTACGGGAGGTGATAGCCCTACATAAGGATCCTGTAGCGGTCTTAGAAGATCTGAAGTTCGGAATAATCATCGCTTGGATTGGCCAGACCTGGTTTTGAAAGAGACCCTCCTGGCCTTACGAGCAACATTTTCATATTTGAATTCAAATATTGAAGGGATTTCTATGGATATCTTTGAAAACTAGCAGAGGCGATTCTTCTTCAAGAGATTCATGCGGCTACAGAGGAGTAATTTGTGAGAGGGGACTTTTGAAAGGTTTTGTATTAAAGGGTTTTCCAATAAGAGGTGTTATTTTGAATAGCCCGCTATTTCGGTAGATGTCACTTTTGAAGCTGTCATTTTTTGACATTTGACAATTAGAAACTACGCCATTAATAAAAAAATTGGTTCAAGCCCTGTGGACAGGAGCTTTCTGGCGCTCTAGTTCAAACAGACAAATTATATCTCCGAAAGTATTGGTTTCTCAGAGTTGGGAATTATATCAATGTATTCATATAATAGAACTGCATCCTAAAGGAAATTCAATTCAAATAATAGTTTATTTATCAAGATTAAATGAGCAATCATGAGAATGAGAAAAGCACCATGGAAGAAATCAAATTAAATCTGGCCAATTTTGCCCAATAACGAACTTAACCGAGATATTCATCTCCCTAATCTACTCTGAAAATTTCAACTACCTATCTCATTCCGTTCGAGAGTTATATCTATGTCTATGGTGAAAAGCAGTCTCACTACTCTCAGATCTCTTGCTAACTTCATGTTCCGTTCCGAAATGTAGGACTTTTCTGAGAAAAACTAATTTCGGAGCAAACAACTGAGATTTTTCTCACTTCGCTCACAATTCTTCGATTGATTAGATAATGTCATGTCTCAGGAAAATAAGTTGACATTATGACAATTCATACACAGAATAATTATATCATTCTGTGACAACGTTGAAATACGATTTATTATTGGAATTTTGAAAAATCATATCTCCGAAAATATTAGGTAGATTGATTTGGAATTTGTTTCGTAAAAAAAAATTTTTTTTTTGTTACTCCGAAACCATCTGTCCGATTTTGCCCAATAACGAACTTAGCCGAGATATTCATCCCCCAAACCTACTCTGAAAATTTCAACTCTCTAGCTCATTTCGTTCGAGAGTTATCGTGCTTACGGCCGGCCGGCCGGACCGGCCGGACAGAATGAATTCCGACCACGGATTCTTGATCAGTGAGTCGAACCAAATCGTTTAAGACCATTTTCATCGAAATATTCCAAAATTACAGACATTTGGGCAAATTGATAAGCACTCAGTTCCGAGGAACTAGAGCGCCAAAAATGGAACGATACACGCTTCAAGAACGCATTGAAATTATTAAAATTCACTATAAAAATGGTGAAAATTTGGCAGAGACGGTTCGTAAAACTCGAAAATTTTTGGGTCGTCGTGAAGCACCTTGTCGGACCGCAATAAAGAAATTGGTGAGAAAATTCGAGCTGTTGGGACAAGTTAGTTATGTGAAGAATAAAACCCGTGCACGTCGCTCAAGAACAGCCGAGAATATTGCTGCTGTAGCTGAACTTGTTGAAGAAAACCCAGGTTTGTCCATTCCTTGTCGTTCTTTGGAATTAGGCATTCCACAAACGTCATTACACCGTATTTTGCATAAAGATTTGGGTCTTAAGGCTTATAAAGTTCAGTTAACACAAGAACTCAAGCCGGCCGATCATCAACAACGTCGTGTCTTTGCTGATTGGGTCGTTGAAAAGCATTAAAATGATCCGGAATTCCATCAAAAAATCATCTTGAGTGATGAGGCCCATTTCCACCTCGGTGGCTTCGTCAACAAGCAAAATTGTCGCATCTGGGGCTCGGAAAACCCAAGAGTTATTGTTGAAAAGCCTCTCTATCCCCAACGTGTGACTGTTTGGTGCGTTTTATGGTCCGGCAGAGTCATTGGACCTTACTTTTTCGAAAATGAGGTGGAGCAACAGTTACGGTGAATGGATTGCGCTATCGAGATATGATTAATGATTTTTTATGGCCGGAATTGGATGGTATTGATCTTGACAACGTTTACTTTCAACAAAACGGCGCTACGTGCCACACAAGCAACGAAACCATTGATCTTTTGCGGGAAAAGTTTCCGGACCATGTTATCTCTCGAAGAGGTGATTACAATTGGCCACCGAGGTCTTGTGATTTAACACCTTGCGACTTCTTCCTTTGGGGCTACGTGAAAGAGAAGGTCTACGCCAATAGCCCAGCGTCGATTCAAGACCTCAAAGATGGAATTCGTGAGGCTATCGAGGACATAGGGCAGCCACTTTGCGATTTGGTTATGGAAAATTTCATTAAAAGGATATGGTCCTGTAAGCGTGTTCGTGGTGGTCATTTGCCTGATGTTATTTTCCACTACTAACGGCATAGCTTCTTCTTTATAATGAAATAAACATCTGATCATTTATATTGAAAAATGGCATTTTTCTTTGAATATCAAAATAACACCTCTTATTGGAAAACCCTTTACGACTTGAAAACATATACAATCCCCATTTCTTGTTCAAATGAATTTTGCTACACAGTCGCATCAAGTTTTTCAACTGGATTTTTTTTCTTACTTTCAGTGATTGGTATTATTATTACCTTCTACCATATTACTGGATTCTCGAAGGTCCTCGATCGACAATAGTTGTGGTGAGTTTTCTTTAGAAAAATTTAGTTATCCCATATATTTTTTATTATATTGATGGAGAAGTTTAGTATATTTGTAAACTGCATTTCCCGCCATATTTTCAATTAAAAAATGGGTTCAAGCCCTGTGGACAGGAGCTTTCTGGCGCTCTAGTTCAAACAGACAAATTATATCTCCGAAAGTATTGGTTTCTCAGAGTTGGGAATTATATCAATGTATTCATATAATAGAACTGCATCCTAAAGGAAATTCAATTCAGATAATAGTTTATTTATCAAGATTAAATGAGCAATCATGAGAATGAGAAAAGCACCATGGAAGAAATCAAATTAAATCTGGCCAATTTTGCCCAATAACGAACATAACCGAGATATTCATCTCCCTAAACTACTCTGAAAATTTCAAGTACCTACCTCATTCCGTTCGAGAGTTATATCTATGTCTATGGATGAAAAGCAGTCTCACTACTCTCAGATCTCTTACTTCATGTTCAGTTCCGAAATGTAAGAATTTTCTGAGAAAAACTAATATCGGAGCAAACAACTGAGATTTAACTCACTTCGCTCACAATTCTTCGATTGATTACTTCAGGAACATCATTTGACATTATGACAATTCATATTCATACATAGAATAATATCATTCTGTGACAACCATAGATTAAAGGTCTTTAATCTATGGTGACAACGTTGAAATACGATTTATTATTGAAATTTTGAAAAATCATATCTGAGATTTTTCTCACTTCGCTCACAATTCTTCGATTGATTAGTCTCAGGAACATCATTTGACATTATGACAATTCATATTCATACATAGAATAATATTATTCTGTGACAACGTTGAAATACGATTTATTATTGAAATTTTGAAAAATCATATCTCCGAAAGTATTAGCTTGTTAGAGTTAAAAATGATATGATTGGATTCTCATGATAAAACTTCTTATTAAAAAAAATTTAATTTGGAATTTGTTTCGTAAAAAAAAAATTTTTTTTTTGTTACTCCGAAACCGTTTGTCCGATTTTGCCCAATAACGAACTTAGCCGAGATATTTATCCCCCAAACCTACTCTGAAAATTTCAACTCTCTAGCTCATTCCGTTCGAGAGTTATCGTGCCTACGGCCGGCCGGACCGGCCGGACAGAATGAATTTCGACCACGTATTCTTGATCAGTGAGTCGAACCAAATCGTTTAAGACCATTTTCATCGAAATATTCGAAAATTACAGACATTTGGGCAAATTGATAAGCACTCAGTTCCGAGGAACTAGAGCGCCAAAAACGGAAATTTTACAAGTTTCAAGTTTTCCGTATTGGGAAAGGCTATAGGTAATATGTGTAAAATAACGATCAGATACTTATACGTCTTATAAGTTTAATGAAATTTGGCCTTAGAAGGGTTCTCGACAACGGTTCC
The DNA here is from genome assembly GCA_937662695.2 of Halyzia sedecimguttata. Classification (NCBI taxonomy): domain Eukaryota; kingdom Metazoa; phylum Arthropoda; class Insecta; order Coleoptera; family Coccinellidae; genus Halyzia; species Halyzia sedecimguttata. The sequence goes on from OW569413.2 coordinate 111,333,972, forward strand.
CGAAGAACTAACTTTAACAGGGTAATATCGACTTATTGAAAACTCTGGTATATACATCTAATTTTCAGAGTAGATTCGAGGAATTAATATCTCGGATAAGTTCGTAATTTAATTTTAATTTAGTTTCTTTTATGATGCAGTTCTATTATTAGAATCCATTGATATCATTCCCAACTCTGAGAAACCAATACTTTCGGTGATATGATTTGTCAAAGTTTGAACAAGAGCGCAAAAGCTCCTGTCCACAGGGCTTTCCCACTTTTTGGCGCTCTAGTTCCTCGGAACTGAGTGCTTATCAATTTGCCCAAATGTCTGTAATTTTCGAATATTTCGATGAAAATGGTCTTAAACGATTTGGTTCGACTCACTGATCAAGAATCCGTGGTCGAAATTCATTCTGTCCGGCCGGTCCGGCCGGCCGGTCCGGCCGGTCCGGCCGGCCGTAGGCACGATAACTCTCGAACGGAATGAGCTAGAGAGTTGAAATTTTCAGAGTAGGTTTGGGGGATAAATATCTCGGCTAAGTTCGTTATTGGGCAAAATCGGACAGATGGTTTCGGAGTAACAAAAAAAAAATTTTTTTTTTACGAAACAAATTCCAAATTAAATTTTTTTTAATAAGAGGTTTTATCATAAGAATCCATTCATATCATTTTTAACTCTAACAAGCTAATACTTTCGGAGATATGATTTTTCAAAATTTCAATAATAAATCGTATTTCAACGTTCACAGAATGATATTATTCTATGTATGAATATGAATTGTCATAATGTCAAATGATGTTCCTGACAGATTATCTAATCAATCGAAGAATTGTGAGCGAAGTGAGAAAAATCTCAGTTGTTTGCTCCGAAATTAGTTTTTCTCAGAAAATTCTTACATTTCGGAACTGAACATGAAGTAAGAGATCTGAGAGTAGTGAGACTGCTTTTCATCCATAGACATAGATATAACTCTCGAACGGAATGAGGTAGGTAGTTGAAATTTTCAGAGTAGTTTAGGGAGATGAATATCTCGGTTAAGTTCGTTATTGGGCAAAATTGGCCAGATTTAATTTGATTTCTTCCATGGTGCTTTTCTCATTCTCATGATTGCTCATTTAATCTTGATAAATAAACTATTATTTGAATTGAATTTCCTTTAGGATGCAGTTCTATCATATGAATACATTGATATAATTCCCAACTCTGAGAAACCGATACTTTCGGAGATATAATTTGTCTGTTTGAACTAGAGCGCCAGAAAGCTCCTGTCCACAGGGCTTGAACCCATTTTTTGGTACAGCATTCAATTAATTTGTGTGGGATATTTGATTACTTTTATCCCAGCACTCTGAGCTATTTAACTCTCAAACTATCATTGAATTCCACCCATATCGCATCTCAATTAGAAGCCATGACGCTCTTCAATGTAATAATGATCGGAATTCTCTCAGGTTTCATAATAGCGTATCATATTCATCCGCTGTATGAGGACAATGCGAAAATAAATATTGTATTCCCACTCGTAAACCCTTCCTATACCAGAGGCACATACAGAAAATCTATTATGCAATAAGCACCTTAGCACCCTCGGCATTTGGCCTTGTCGTTAGTCGTGTAGATCAATATAGCTTCTAAGGATAGTATTCGTGTACAGTATGAATGACTCATTCAAGTACTAGAGGCAATAGGTCTCTTGCATGAACTTTTTTATCCATGAGAATACTGAAAATGTTGACAGTGAATGAAATTCTCAAGCTCTCGAGCGAAAAAAAACAATTACATTGTCTTAATTTTGTCAATGTAGTACCTACTGCCTTTCGTTTTAACTGTGTTTTTCCCGTCAAAAAACAATTTTTTATGATTACACGATTGGTTTCCACAAGTTGTTTCACTAAAATCAATGTAACTTTTTAGACAAACTTTAGATCGTCATAAAAATTTGCCAACTACCTTTTGGAGGATTGTACTCATACTGAGTGCATCAAACCCGGGCTAATAATCTAGCTTCGTTATTTTGCACAGGATTCCTGCATCCTGTTGAAGGAATCTCACCGTTAAAAACATCCTATAGGTATTATTAGTTTTCATTTCATGCGACTGATGGATTGACTAAAGCAGAATTGTATTGTTATTTGTTGCAGCTGTAGTTCGAAATGATTTTTTGATTTATTGATATGTTGGCTACGGATATTTAATAATTTTCACTCTCTTACAGATCAATCTTCTTTTCCTCTTGAACATAGTGAGGGTCTTGGTGGTAAAACTGAGAGAAAGTCATACCAGTGAGATCGAACAAGTAAGGTGAGATATTATAATTTTTTAGGGATATAGGTACTCATTGGTGAGATACTTTCATCCTGTCCCAATGCAAACTTTCATTAATAACCTATGTACAGGGTTTTTTCAAAGGTTAGTTTTTTTTAACAGAAGGTAGAACTCATCAAAATAAATCATTTCACCAAAAATCCCATACTATAAAATATGGATGACGTGGCATGCGATTCCACGAATTTCCGAGTACGGCTCTATCTCCCCACGCTTTCAACCATTGTAAACGCATAATCCCAAGGTCACATACAAATTAGCTGTGCTTATATGTGCAAAAACCTAACGTTGTATGTCCATTTAGTTTTTTGTAAAGAACCTACAGAGATCATGGATTTACAACATTAGGTTTTGTTCAGATAAGCATTGCTAATTTCTATGGGACCTTAAGATTACGCGTTTACAATGGTTGAAAACGTGCGAGGCAGAACCGTACTCGAAAATCAGTGGAATCGCATGCGACTTCGAGGGTGAATATCAGAATATTTTATATATGCCGTTTTTTGGTAAAATGATTTATTTTGTTCCGTTATACCTTATTTAAAAAAAAAACTCACCTTTGGTAACACCCTGTATATATATACTGTCAATGAAGTACCTGGAATTAATCATTCAACTAGTTGTGGAAGCACTGAGGTAATGACATTACAGATACGATCGAGTTTAAATCTAGAACTTGCAGTAAAATAAGGTTTCAAAGGCTCTTGCAAAATTTGAGTGATATCTGATCTGTGGTATAAGTCAAAAAATCAAGAAGATTCTATGAAATTGTTGACATCGTTAATCTTCTATGAGTGGTACAGGTTATTATTAAATTCAACCTTAGAACATAAAAATGTGCAAGGAATTCATTATTATATTCCATATATACTGAATTCCGAGAATATTATTTCCAGTTCAATTCTAGTTTGAGTTCACCGTGGACTTATTATGTTATGAACACTACAAAAGTTCACATCTCAATAACCAAATTTTCCTCGATTATTGGTCGATGGACGACGTTTAGATTTATGTATCTATTTCCTCTGTATCTCTATCCGTTTGGAAAATATTAGGAAATGAGCGAATCCGTCAAACGCCAAAAAGTTTTCTCTAGTATCCAACACATACATAAATCTACAATTTTCCGATTAGATCGACGCGGCTTTGGTTATTCACTAAATCGGGGACGCAGATCACGAATCTATAATTAGATTTTCCGTATCTCGATTAGTTTCGGAGTAATGACGAAAAAAGTCGCAATTTTGGCGTTTGACGGATTCACTCATTTCCTAATATTTTCCGAACGGATAGTGATACAGAGGAAATAGATACATAAATCTAAACATCCTCCACCGACCAATAATCGGGGAAAATGTTATTTGTTATTGAGATGTGAAAATCATAGATTTGGGACGGGAAAGAAGAATTTTCCTTCGATTCCGGGTCAAAAATATTTATAAGTGCCGAACCAAAAATTTTTTTTCAAGGTATATCGATACGGAGCTCGTGTCTAGCTAAATCGACGTCGCTGATCACGAATATGTAATTAGTTTTTCCCTACGTGGCGTACTTTGGGAAAATTTTCACTTCGAGTGAAAAAATTGACGAAAATAGGTCAATTTTGGAAGTTTACACCGCCCAAAAAAATTGGAATAGGGTGTTGTTGATTTTTTTCGTCATATATGGATCCTTTATCTACTGAATAATCCAAACAGAAAATGTCCAGGCCGTACTATTCGGAAATTATGATTTTCGGAAAATTCATTTCGCGATATTTCCTCGGAAAATTATTTTAATAAATATCTGATTCTAGATTCGGAATCTACGGCCCCGAATCTATAAGAATCAGTATCCGGATCATAGATATGCGTCAAAAAATTTTTCTCGAAAAATGGGATTTTTTTAATACCCTTAGAAAAAATCCCATTTTTCGAGAAAAATTTTTTGACGCAAAACGATCAAACGGGTACTTATTCTTATAGATTCGGGGCCATAGATTCCGAATCAGCGATCAGATATTTATTAAAAAAATTTTCCGAGGTAATATCGCGGAAGGAATTTTCCGAAATATAGACCCTTGGGAAAAAAATCATAATTTCCGAAGCGTACGACCTAGACTTTTATTGTTCGGATTATTCTGTAGATAAAGGATCCATATATGACGAAAAAAATCAGCAACACCCTACTCCGATTTTTTTTGGGCGGTGTAAAGTTCCAAAATTGACCTATTTTCGTCCATATTTTCACTCTAAGTGAAAATTTTCCCAAAGTACGCCACTTAGGGAAAAACTAATTACATATTCGTGATCAGCGACCTCGATTTAATTAGACACGAGCTCCGTATCGATATACCATGAAAAAGATTTTTTCGGTCGGCACTTAGAAATATTTTTGACCCGGAATCGAAGGAAAATTCTTCTTTCCCGTCCGAAATCTATGATTTTCACATTTAGATAACCAAATTTTCCCCGATTATTGGTCGGTGGACGACGTTCAGATTTATGTATCTATTTCCTCTGTATCTCTACCCGTTCGGAAATGAGCGAATCCGTCAAACGCCAAAAAGTTTTCTCTAGTATCCAAAATATACAAAAATCTAAAATTTTCCGATAAGATCGACACGGCTTTGGTTATTGACTAAATCGGGGACGCAGATCACGAATCTGTAATTAGATTTTCCGTATCTCGATTAGTTTCGGAGTAATGACGAAAAAATACGCAATTTCTGGCCCTACCTCCGGAAAATGGACTAATCAGTCGGATTTTTCGCCATATTACCAATTACAAATTATCAATTTGCCCAAATGTCTGCAATTTTCGAATTTTTGGCTGAAAATGGTATCAAACGGTTTGGTTCGACTCACTGATCAAGAATCCGTAGTCGAAATCGATTCTGTCCGGCCGTCCGTTATCACGATAACTCTCGAACGAAAGGAGTTAGAGTATTAAAATTTGCAGGGTAGGTTTGGAGCATAAATATCGCCAAGAGCGCCAGAAAGCTCCTGTCCACAGGGCTTGAACCAATTTATATTTGAAGTTCTAATTTGCTGAGGAACAAATTAGCTAAACAGAGTAAAAGAGAGCTATCCATGGTCGAACCGAAAGTTTATTAATAATATTTACCGTTAAAAGAAAAGATATTTTGCGGCATACAAAGCGAGGTTAACATCAAGTACTATTCCAGGAATATCTAAACTAGAAAGCCAGTCTTCAAAATTTCAAAATGATTTTCAATCCATCAATGGTCTAGATTTCTTTTCACATAGAATAGCTGATATCTGACATTTCATATAAATCATTTAATCGTCTTTTATGCATCAATCCACAAATTTCAGCGAATTCTGGCTATTGCTATTCTGACTTTCCATAAATTTTTCTAGTGATCCTAGGAGTTACTATTCTGCACGTAAATACCAAATTTTATCTTGATCGTTAAATAAATTTCAAGGAGGTGGGTTTAATCCATTCAATTGTTTAGCAGTGTATTTCTTAACAGAGAAGGGTCCGACTGTTTCAATCACGAATGCGAGAACACAAATTTCATTAAAAACAACTCCGAAGTTGATAGAAACCAGCGGAAGGTCATCAATCGAAGAAAGAACGTAATAGAAATTTCGATCAGAGCAACGTTCAATCAACGCCCCATCGCCATCGCTTAACTTCAATAATTGCTCCCTCAGGACTTGTGGTCCCGACAAAGTTCGTCTGATCTACGAGTAGGTATATCTTACCATCGACACAGGGGCGGATCTACACATGGGCAGCAACCCAGGGCCCCGTGGATACAAAGGCCCCCAGCCCGAATTGAAAACAATAGACGATATTGTAAAAAAAATTGGTTCAAGCACTGACGTGTAGTCAGAAGCTTTTGCGCGTATGCTCCATTGTCCATTCTTCTGTATTGGACACCCTTAATCGAATTTACCATGGTAAACGAACACGAAGAGTTCTGCATTTCGTGAGGATCGTAGCAGAATTTAATATAAATATTCTCTATCTCAGAAACTCCCGTCAGATATTGCTGCAATTTCGCAAGATCCTTCGAAAACTCGAAATTTTATAGCCAAGTAGATTTAACCTCGATCGAATCGATTATTGGAAATCTTCGATATCTATTATTGGGAATAATGGGAAAATATATCGAAGACGATCTTGGAGGTACGATAATTCGTTCATGTACAGCCATCCCACTACCCTTACTTCAATTCCGTGGCGCTTTGGTTAAGCAGTATGCTTCACGCTCAGGCTGTAGTGACGGTACCAGATCGATTTCCACAGCATAAATGATTTTTCTTTAATTGTTTTTCACTTTGGCCGACGGGGCTCCCTAAAAAATTGGTTAAAGCCCTGTGGACAGGAGCTTTCTGGCGCTCTAGTTCAAACAGACAAATTATATATCCGAAAGTATTGGTTTCTCAGAGTTGGGAATTATATCAATGTATTCTTATGATAGAACTGCATCATAAAGGAAATTCAATTCAAATAATAGTTTATTTATCAAGATTAAATGAGCAATCTGAGAATGAGAACTGCACCATGGAAGAAATCAAATTAAAATAGCTGAACTGAATTTGACTCTCTCTTATAGAACAGGATGACATGTACGAGTATGAACACAGAGCATATAATAAAGCTTAGATAGAATAATTATAGCATTCTGTGAAAACATAGTACGATTCATTATTGAAATTTCGAAAAATCATATCTCCGAAAGTATTAGCTTGTTGGAGTTGAAAATGATATCAATGGATTTTTATGATGAAACTGCATCTTAAATAAAAATTGACTTTGAAATTTTATACTTAAGAAAAAAACTTTTTTTCATTTCTCCGAAACCATCTGGCCTATTTTGCCCAATAACGAACTTAACCGAGATATTCATCTCCTTCACCTACTCTGAAAATTTCAACTGCCTATCTCATTCCGTTCGAGAATTATTGTAGAATTTTTTTTTTTTTCCAAATTTTTTTTTACACTTTGTGGTAACCTGGTCAATACAAAACTTCACATGCGTATAAAGGTCATGATTCTACAATTTGATGCTGAAATTCAGATAGATGGAATTATCGGTTTCGGAAATATTCATAAAAAATGTTTTTACTAAAATCGGCCATAACTCCGAAACCGCTTGATGGATTTCTCCCATTGACGAACTCGTCCGAGATACTTACGCTCCAAACCCACCTTAAAAATTTCAATCCTCTAACTCCTTTCGTTCGAGAGTTATCGTGCCTACGGCCGGCCGGACAGAATCGATTTCGACCAAATCGTTTGAGACCATTTCAGCCAAAAATTCGAAAATCACAGACATTTGGGCAAATTGATAAGCACTCTGTTCCGAGGAACTAGAACGCCAAAAATGTTAGCCCGGGGCCCCACAAATGCACGATCCGCCCCTGCATCGACTCACCATTAAAGGGTCATTCATATTGCCGGTGGACATCGAAAGAAAACTATTCCTATCGGAAGATGTCACAAGCAGGAAGAGAAACATCCGCAGGAATATGACAACTATAAAATAGCTCTAGCACTTCCTATCGTACATTGAAAATTCTTCGCTGTCAATTGAGTTACATGAGTTTTCGATACAGTTGCTTTTGTCATTTTAACTCGTTTATTCCGGAATTCTATTTCGATGTCACTATGGCACATTCGAGTTAGGTGTTTCTGTAACCAGTTTACTCCTAATATGCTGATTACCGTTTTTGGCGCTCTTGTTCCTCGGAACTGAGTGCTTATCAATTTGCCCAAATGTACTTAATTTACGAATTTCTGGCTGAAAATGGTCTTAAACGATTTGGTTTGACTCACTGATCAAGAATACGTGGTCGAAATCGATTCTGTCCGGCCGTCCGTCCACACGATAACTTTCGAACGAAAGGAGTTAGAAGATTTAAATTTGCAGGGTAGGTTTGGAGCGTAAATATCTTGGACAAGTTTGTTAACGGGCGAAATCCACCAAGCGGTTTCGGAGTTATGGACATTTTTAGTAAAAACAATTTTTATGAATATTTCTGAAACTAATCACTCGATCTATCTGAAATTTAGCTTCAAATTATAGAATAATGACCTTTATACGTATGCGAAGTTTTGTTTTGACCGGGTTGCCGTAAAGTGTAAAAAAAATGTTTTTAATTTTTAAATTTTGTTTCCACAATAACTCTCGAACAGAATAAGCTGGGCAGTTGAAATTTCCAGAGTAGGTTTGGGAGATAAATATCTCGGTTAAGTTTGTTATTTGGCAAAGTAGGCCGGATGGTTTCGGAGTAACGAAAACAAAAAAATCTTTTAACTTACAAGTTTCAAATATATTTTTTTTTAAGATGCAGTTTCACCATAAAACTCTATTGATATAATTTTCAACTCTAACAAGCTAATACTTTCGGAGATATGATTTTCCGAAATTTCAATAACGAATCGTACTTCTATGTTTTTTTTTAATTATAATTTTTAAAGCTTTTTTTTAACGACGCTTTGTTTAAATTTAATTTCTTTCATGATGCAGTTCTATCGTAAGAATCCATTTATATAATTCTCAGAGACCAATAATTTGTGAGATATGATTTGTCGAAGTTTGTACAAGAGCGTCAAAGCTCCTGGCCACAGGGCTTTTCTACTACATGATTTGATATTGAGGCTAATGTTCAAACATTTGCGTTAATTAATTGAATATAATGAAATGTGTGGAAATTCGTGAGGTATAACCGAAGGCAATTAGTTCATAAATGCTTTCTATTCATGTGTGTGTCGAGATTCCTTTATCTTTCGAAGTTCTTTGGCATCTCATCAGTACCTATATAATTGACGTTGATCAGTCTGAATTACATTCAGAAGGTGATACTATTCGCGATATTATTATTATAGCTTTCACCGTGGCGTAGCCCTCTTGTTTATCATCAACATAGTAGCCAAGTAACGCTTCCTCTTACGACTTAATTTAAAAATAGTAGGCAAGTTCAGTACCTGGTTGGGTGACTGCTAGGTATAGCTATAAATTTGAACACAGGGGGTTTCAACTTGTTTAGATTTTATTTTGATAGAATTTTGTCAATATTACTTCTGAATATAATTTCCGTATTCTTGCAAACGTATCGGCATATTTTAAACTTGCCCAAATATAACAAATAGTACCCAAATATATCCATTTATACTTATTTCACTTAACCCAACGAATTTTACATTCGCAGGAAAGCAGTGCGAGCTGCCATATTTCTACTGCCGTTGTTGGGAATAGCGAATGTCATATTCCTGTTCTTTCACCAATTCGATGAAGCCTGGAAATACGCTTTATGGTCCTATACAGCCCATTTCTTCGCCAGTTTTCAGGGCTTCTTCGTTGCAGTCCTTTACTGCTTTCTCAACGGAGAGGTAAGTGGGTACGATATCGTATTCAGTATCTATACAGTGTGGAAAAGTCAAATGGAATACATTCATTAACTTGGTTACTGTACATATTAATGAAAAATCCGGAAATATGTCAAATTGAAATTTTAAATTGCGATTCCTATCTTCAACCCCCTTCGAAAGACAAGCAGAACCCCTAATTTTGCAAATATGGGCTTGTGATACATCGTTTGGCCTTTCAAACGATGTATCACAAGCCCATACTTCATATTTGCAAAATTAGGGGTTGTACCTGTCTTTCGTCATTATCTGTTCAGAAATATTATAACTTTTTCATGTTTAATACAAAACTCAAAATGAAAAAATAAAATCATTTGATTACCGAAATTCATTACAATATTCTCTCGAATATTCCCAAATCATGTCACAATAAACCTATATATATATATATATACTATAGAAAGAAAATGAAAAAAAACCATAACATCATGTTTTCCAGATGGTATCATGAAAACTACGTAATAGTATATTCTAAAACAAGTTGCAGAATAGGCTGATATTTAAACACGAATGCGAAATTCGAAAACGAGCGACGAATAAGAAGCAAGTTTTCGTACGCATGAGTGTTGGAATTGCCTTCTGCAACGAGTATTAGACGATATTTTCTCTATTTCAGGCAAGTTTTGTAAAATACTGTTGAAATTTAATGAAAAATTAGGATTATACATCCTAGTGACTTTTGTATTGTATCTTGGCAGTTGGTGTGACTGTTACGAAAGTTGACAGATCATGGAATTTGAATTGTACGTAGAGCATGGAGATCAGATTGAACAGTTTCCTAATATCATGAATGATTCAAAATTAGCAAGAAGGAAATCTCTAGTACCTTATTTTTTATGAAAATAAAAGCTTTCCTCTCAACAATTATTTCACCTTAGCCAGATTATCTTATATTGACAATAATTGACGTGTGTTGAATTTTGATAGTATCGAATGTCAGTGCTGACTACCACAAAACGAAAAATATAACTAGAAACAATATGCGGGAATGAGTTCATTCCAGCACTGTTTTTAGTGCTGGAATGAACTCATTACGATACTGAAAAAGAGAAAACACTTTCTGTGGCAGTGTTAGTTTCTTCAGAACTCCTTCGCGTAGTTTATATTTTTTTTAATTTGGGTTTCAATTTGAATAGCTATAATTATTTAGCACTGTTTCAAAATGATGTCGTTCTAACTTTGGTAAATTTATACCCTGAACAAGAAAATCCTCAAGTTCCATGGATTACGATATGGTTCCAACAGGATGAAGCAACACCACATTATCAACGCAATGTCCGGCAGTACCTCGACGCAATATTTCCAAATTGGTGGAGAGGAAGATAGGCGAGGAACGATCGAATGGCCATCGCGATCCCCTGATCTTAACCCATTAGATTTCTTTTTACGGAAATATGAGCGTCGTGTACAAAACCGAAACCCTTGAATTAAATGACCTAAAACATCGAGAAACGCTTGCGATTAGAGGTCGATCACTCCTGAGATGTTGAATAATGTTGGAAGAAATTTTTATTTGAGGTTAGGTTCTTGCCAAGGCGTTTGCTGTGAACACTTTGAATATCTACTTCATTAACATTCATAATTTTATTGTTACATTTTGTATTACATTTTAGTTTTGAGATATTTTACCAAATTTCGCTAATCTCTTCATTTAATATTTTTCTAATTTGATTTTTGCAATAAACAAGAGAGTAATAACATTTCTGAATAAAGAATGACGAGACCTTTCAAACGATGTATAGCAAGCAGCCCATACTTCCTATTTGTAAAATTGGGGGAAGTAACTGTCTTTCGAAGGGGATTGAAGGTAGGGTTCGCATTTTTACGAAGAAGAATGACAATTTAAAATTTGAATTTGACATGTTTCGGAATTTTCCATAAATATATACAGAAAGCAAGATAATGAATTTATTTAGCGCTTCCACACTGTATAGATAGCAGTTAATTATAGCTGATGACGAATTTAGGGAAGGTATTTTAGGCAGATTGAAATAATAAAAAATTGGTTCAAGCACTGACGTGAAGTCAGAAGCTTTTGTGCGTATATTCTATTGTCCATTCTTCTGTATTGGACACCCTTAATCGAATTTACCATGGTAAATTATGTTGTCCATTCTCCTGTATTGGCAATTAATTCGAATTTACCATGGTAAATTCGAATTGAGAGTGTCCAATACAGGAGAATGACTGACTTCATATGTCCATTAACATAACCGAAAATTACAGACATTTGCTGGCGGTGACAAACGAAGATAACGAAATATACGACAAACCTTAACGCCAGTTGCCCCGCCTGCAAAATTCTGAAGCGTTTTAATTCATTTTTAGATCTTGTTTCGCCCCTTTCAGTGAATAATTTTTACATCAGTCGGATTTTTTGTAATTATTGTTATAATTTTATCTATCATTATTCCAACTTGCCTGAAATACCTTCCTTTTTCGTCAACAGCTCTTGTATTATTAATATAGGTATTAGTTATTGCTTTGGTTTGAGTTGTATGTGGATACAAACAACCATATATGGAGAAACTACACTCTTGTCCACTACAACACTACAAAAAACTTTTTAAAAGGTAAATATGAAACTGCCCAGTCCACAGAGGCACGTCTAAATCACGTCATAATCTGGAGATTACTGGTCAATAGACGTCAGTCGACTAATAACTGCCGACATTTTCACGTCAGTTAGTTGACGACTTGCTATCGTCATTTTATCACGTCATATTGCCGACTTTATTTGGTGATAAAATATTTACAGTATTTATACCCAAAATAACTTTATTAGCAGATTGATGTACATAAATCCCCAGTCAGACTACAAAAATTCGTAGTGGACAAGAGTTTGGTTAATCGCTTTATACTTAGTTGATTAGTTAGTATGTTATTAACGTTTTCCAAAAAAGCTCACTCATTTTTCTCTAGGTACAAAACGCTTTAAAAAGTAGTTTCTACTCCAGAGTATCTCTGAGAAGTGATTACACTCCTTGCAGAAATGTTACAGTTGTTTCAACTGCCCCAGACATAAAAGAACAAAGGTAAGTTTGAAACCCAGAAATTTCGACGAAGTGATCATACTTTTTTATGTGTTTAAAAACCTAATGCATGAAAAGCTTTAAAGCACAAAGGTGATGCTGAATCTTTTGCGCCTCATTCATTTAATAATAATCAATGTATTCAACTGCAGCCCTGCAAACTGCAACTGCAACCCCAAAGCCCCTCCCCTGGCTGCGCCAATGCTCTGTTCTAAGGAACGAGAGCTTCTTCTCCAAAATATCTTTGACAGCTCTGTTTGTAACAAGGATACATGATACTTTTTAAATATATGAGATTTTATAATGCCAAAATTCAGAAGATTATTCGGTAAAACAATGGATTATATTTCCGTGAAAAGCAAAATAAAATCATAAAATTTTGCATCTGATATATACCATCATGTCTGTTGTAATATATAATATATAAAGGATTAAATAAATTTTTTTTTTAGATTTCCTAACGATGAAAATTCCCTGAAAACTGCAAAGTTTAATTCGGAATCATTAAATACAGATATCAAGCAACCTGAGTAAGTCTCCGGATTTTTAAAACTTTTCCTTAAAAACTATAAGAAAGATTTTTATTGTTAGCGAACTAAGGGTTCAGTAAAATTGTGTAAGGGTTCAGTGTAAAACATTTGCCCGACTTTGATATATCCGGAGTTTTTTTTACCAAATGTTTGAATGTTATAAATTATGCAATTAATTGTTTAGATTTCAACAATTAAAATTTGAATTTTCTTTCAGAACAACGCTTTGAGAATGTCAGGAAGAAAGAAGATGGATGGAGCAGTGGAACAAATCTTTCTACATAAAATGGAGAATTGAATCTATTTAAATTTAGTAGAGAATCATTTATTTGCATATCGAATTATAACAAAATTCTTATTATTAGTTTCAAATTCAAAGATAATAAATACTTATGTAGTTTTCTATTCTCATATTTTTATATTACTCGTTCAAACCTCGTGGAGTGTTCTCTAAAATAAGATATATGGAATAATTAATGTTTTGAGGCTGAAGGAGATTGAGAATTCAGTAAAAAGGAAATATTCATCTTCCTTTTATCAAAATTTTATGGACCATCAGTATTGATTTTCGGTTTTTCACCTTGGCAACATTGTTAGCTGTTTGTAATGCGCAAGTCCGTCTATGAAATATTTTAAATACATATTACCACAGAATACGAATATTTGTTTATTACTCATAACCACAGATATCGGTTGAACTTTAATGTATGAAGCATTTAACAGTTTTATCCAGACAATACACTTGGCAAAGCTCTACATTATTATATAATTATCAATTCTTAAACACCCCACAATGACCTTATCTCCTAAAGCCTCAGGAGAATATATTGCCTCTCGAGCTAAAAATATCAAAATCAAACCTCATGGTATTGAAAAATTGGGGGATTTAGTAAGTATATAGAAGTTATGTAAATTTGGGGTGATTCCACGTCATTTATTTCTTGAACAGAGCCTATATTACAAAATTGTGATATCCGTTTTGCATCGTTAACCGTATTCCTACATGTTTAGGGAATATATTCAGAACTTCATCTGATATATGATAGGTTGAATTCTTCCTTGAGTATAGTTATATACAGGTAATGAACTGAAGCAGTCACAGTGAGCCAAAATAGTTGTTTTAAATTGTTGTTCTTTTAAGATACTCAAACATTCCATATCAGCATGCCTCGTCTATGTTCAAATTTGTACCAGGGGTTGGGGAATTGTTCTTTATGTACGGAAAGTATATCTGTCTTTGAAAATACAGATTTTTCTGTTATAATTTGTCATATCTGTGAATATGTATAATTGTAGCTCTGCGATGAAATCAAAAGTGGAAAGCTTCGTCCCTCTAACTTTAGTCAGACTGAACTGCATCCCAATCCAGATGATCCATGGGCTTTAGATTGGATACTTGTAGTTGATACGTTGAACTTTTGTTTTTGGCACATTGAGAATGAAATAGGGTGGAAGGTAGATGGTTATACAGGCTATTTTGCGCTGTGTGCTGCAGTTAATAGAGCTATGAAAGTATGTAGTGGACATAATCATATATCTATTTCTTAGATTAAAGCTGTTATTGAATTCTTTAAGAAAATTAGCATCATGCATCAATGCTGATTATTTTGAAAAAATACAAATCCAACCAATGGAATACACGAAGATTTAATCATTTTCTTTACATGCACATTTATATTTTTTGAGACATGATATTCCAGTACTTTTTCTTTTTAAATATTAATGCATATTCAAAAATGCAATGAATCTATTGTTGGATCTTGTATTTCTGGTTAGAATTTTCTCCTGTTGATTCTTAAAACCATCAATTTCAGAACAACCCAAAGTTCCTGGATCCAAAATATTATTCTACCATAACCAGCAAAGAACTTTCGGAAATACTCAAAAGTGATACCGATGTAAATATACCACTCCTCTCAGATAGAGTTAAATGTCTGCAGGAAGTAGGCAATGTGTTACTCGAAAAATACGACGGTAGTTTCAAGAAAATGGTGGAAGAAGCCAATGAAAGTGCAGAAAAATTATTGCAATCAATTGTGAACAATTTCAAATGTTTTCGGGATGAAGCCGAGTATGAAGGTCAGAAAGTGTCCATCTATAAGCGGGCCCAAATCTTAGTGGGAGATATTTGGGCCTGTTTCCAGAACAAAAGTTTGGGTCACTTCAAAGATATCAACAGTATAACTATGTTCGCAGATTATAGGGTGCCCCAGACCCTTATTTATTTTGATTGTTTGGAATATTCCGATTTTTTAACTAGGAAACTGTCCGAAAATAAACTCCTGCAAAATGGGGAACCGGAGGAAGTTGAAATACGAGGATGTTCGATTCATGCTGTTGAATTGCTGACAGAGTATATTATGAAAAAGATGCCAGAACTTGAGGTGAATTCCATTTTGATCGACCATTTCCTGTGGGACTTCAGGAGGAAGCATGCAGAAGATATAGTGAAGAAGAACATTCCGTTCCATAAAACGTTCTGTATTTATTATTGAAGGAATAGATTTTCGATTCCTTTCTCATGTTTTATGTTTCCTATTCGAGGGTCGAACTAACGCCTATTTCGTTTTACATGTAATAAAACTGCAACCGCATTGACTGCCATCAATAAAAAATGCAATATCTGTGCAATGCAATGTGAAATGTTCCAATGGCACATGCATGGTGGCAATTTTTTTCTCAGCCTATACAATTTTCAAAATTAGAACTGGGGCTATTTTTCAAGGAATGATTTGGCAATTGTGGTTTCTATTGTAGTGACTTGAGTGAAAGATAATAGGAAATGATGAAATTCGCTAGTTTTTTGACCTATCGTTCCAAAAAAAAGGACAGTCTGTTTTCATCAATTTTATATGGTTTTAATATTTTTTACTACTGCATAAATTTGAGCAAGATGGTAGCGGTTTCCAAATAAGTTCATTGTATATAAATTGAGATCTTTTTTCTTGATTTCAACTAGCTATAGGGCTCTTCGCTTTCTGGATAACTCATTTTTACTAGTCAAAAACTTGTATGTAGTACTAGTAAACATACTCTATTCCTGTCCTGAAAAGATCCACAGCCAACCACAATAAGTGTAAGAGGCATTTTTCTTCATGTATTATTAATTATTATTCAAACTTAAAAATACAACCCAAATACACACAGGAAATCAGAAAAGAAACAATATTCAACTATAACTAAGGTCATCTATCAGACACAGTAAACAATACAATGTGTGCCAACAGCCGCCATATTGGTTTCATAGACAAGGTGATTGCTCTAGTTTTGACAGGTGCACCTAACCTTACACTTTACGTTTCGAGCATAGACAAATTACGAGTTGCAAAATAAAACGGGAAGAAAGGAAGAGCAGCCTGGAAATCCTGGAATACGTAAGAAGCGAATAGAGAAAATAGATATGGGTGAGCCATTTATAGAAGGAAGTGAAGCAATGAACACTGTTAAAAGTGAAAAAGAAGCTTTCACAACTCGGATTATCAAAAACGAGTTTGATGGATTACCCTTGGACGGAAAGAATCAACAAGGATTTGGAACATTGAGTCATTACCAGAGCACTACTAAACAAGAAGAAAATCAAGGTGAATTGTTGGATTCAGCTAGAGCCGAAGGTCTGGCTGAAAACACTGCTTTCACAAAATTGTACATAAAAAATGAGTATGATGAGTTGGCTTTGGAAGGAACAGAACAACAAGAGTTTGGAACGTTTAGCCATTTTCAGATCAGCACAAAAGAAGTACACAAAAAAGATGAATCATTGGGTTCTGCCGAAGCAGATGAACTGGTTGAGAATGCTGCATTTACAAATTTGATCATGCAAAATGAGTATGACGAATTGTCATTAGCGGGACCAGGACAACAAGAATCTAAGAAACTTAGTCAGTTTCAGGCAAGCATAAAAGAAGAAGACGAAGATGAACCATTGGATTTAGCTGGAGCAGAGGTGCCCTCTTTCAACAATGGTGCAACACCCAAATGTCCATATTGTGATTTCATGGCAATTCGAGAGTATTACATCAAGTACCATGTTGATAAGGTCCATCCGGAGTTCAGTTCAACAGCCCATAAGTGTCATTTATGTGAATTCACTGCAACTCAAAAGAGTGTCCTAAAAAGGCATATAGATGCGTTTCATTTGAATATAAAATATAAGTGTAATATTTGCGAATACACTTCACCTCGTAAGGATATTTTAAAAAATCATATAGATGCAGTACATTTAAAATTGAAGCAACATAAGTGTCACATATGTGAATACACTGCAAATTTAAAAAAATTACTCAAAAGGCATATAGATAAAGTTCATTTGAATGTGAATCACAAATATGAGTGTGAATCCTGCGACTATAAATCAAATGATAAGGACCTTCTTAAATTACATGTAAGAAGAGTTCACTTGAAATTGAAGGAATATAAATGTCACATCTGTGATCACACCGCAAGTCGACAAGATAGACTCAAAAGGCATATAGATAAAGCACATTTGAACGTGAGTCACAATTGTGACTCCTGTGAGTATAATACGAACGATAAGAGTCTTCTCCAATCACACGTAAATAGAGTTCACTTGAAATTGAAGAAACATACATGTCACTTCTGCGATTTTGCCGCATTTGAAAAGAAGAAACTCAAATTTCACGTAGAAGCTGTGCATCTCCAATTGAGAAGATATAAATGTGATTTGTGTCAATTCTGTGCAACTGAAAAATCATCTCTTAAAAAACATGTGGATAAAGTACACTTGAAGATAAGAAATCATAAATGCAATCTGTGTGATTTCCGTACAAGTGCAAAATGTCAGCTGAGAAATCATATAAATAGAATTCATTTGAATATACGGAATCATAAATGTAACTTATGCGATTATTGTACATATGAACGGTATAAGCTGGAAAAACACATAAATAGAGTTCATCCATAAATGCACATGTTGTATTTTCAGGACTGAAGTTGATATTGAAATTTTGTGAGAATTATTTTTACCTTTTCTTTCTGTACTGTCCTCATGAATGGCAAAATTAATATGCACTCAGTTTTTCGAGACTTTTTAACTGAAAATGGTCTCGATCAATCACTTTCCAGGTCCATAAACCTCCTAAATGATAAGGCCGCTTTTCTAAACAGTCTCCTTTAAACTGTATAACTGCCAAAGTGGCTAGGGTTCCATAAACACAAACCCACTATCTGTTAGTTAAAGATACCTTTTGCGCGCGTGTTCCGCAAGGACCGGCGTACTATCATTTTGCTCAATGTCTGTATTTTTCGATCTTTTTGCCGAAAATGGTCTCAAACGATTGAGTTCAACTCACTGATTAATAATCCCAGATCAAAATCAATTCTGTATGGCCAGCCGATAACTCTCGAACGAAAGGAGTTAGAGGATTGAAAATTGCAGGGTAGTTTTGGATCATAAATATCTCGGACAAGTTCGTTAACGGGCGAAATCCACCAAGCGGTTTCGGGGATATGGCCATTTTTACCTAACACAGTTTTTATGAATATTTCCTGAACCGATTACTCGATCTATCTGAAATTTAGCATAAACTTGTAGAACCATGGCCTACTCTACTACTATTTTGTGGAATATTTTGCTTGAAATTCCGAAATCTATTTTTTTGAAGTTCATGCTGCCGCTTCCGGGCATTTTTCGTTATGCGCATGTACAGATGAGAAGTGATTTAACTGGAGTTTTCGTCTGAGAGGATTGAGGTTTAGGGGTGGAGGATGCTTTTCCTATCTCCTTGAAACCTAATGTTGAAAGAGGGCGCAACCTACCCTCGAATCACCAATAAGATGTTAACGTGGTCAAGGTCCTTAGAAACTTTTTAAGGACCTTGAGAATTCAGGTATTCTATTCTGTGAACCTAACCAAACAATTTCCATCAAATTTTCTAACCTCTATCTGTCACCCTGTGATGTGATCGGTAAACATTACTATTTTTTGATCGTATACATCAAAAGGAAAAGGTATTCTGGCGGTTTACCTGTCTACGGGATGGAGAATTATTCTTAATTAATGAAGATCTGCGTTGAGTGCATTAGATCCAGAGATAATATGGAGGTCCATATCTCTGATTAGATCACAGTGGAGAAAATAGATATGGGAGAACCATTTATAGAGGAAAGCGAAGCAATGCTTTTAGACAATGTGGTGAACTCTATTAAAAGTGAAAAAGAACCTTTCACAACTCCGATTATCAAAAATGAGTTTGACGAATTACTCTTGGACGGAACGAATCAACAAGGATTTGGAACGTTGAGTAATTTCAAGATCACTATTAAACAAGAATTAAATCAAGAGGAATTGTTGGATTCAGCTAGAGCGGAAGATGTGGCTGAAAACACTGCTTTCACAAAATTGCTCATAAAAAATGAGTATGATGAGTTGTCTTCGGAAGGAACAGAACAACAAGAGTTTGGAACGTTTAGCCTTTGTTGCATCAGCCCAAAAGAAGTATATAAAAAAGATGAATCATTGGATTCAGCTGAAGCAGCAGAACCGGTTGAGAATGCTGCATTTACAAATTTGATCATACAAAATGAGTATGATGAATTGTCATTAGAAGGACCAGGAGAACAAGAATTTAAGAACATTAGTCAGTTCCAGACAAGTGTAAAAGAAGAAGACAAAGATAGATCATTGGATTTAGCTGGAGTGGGGGAGCCGTCTTTCAACATTGGTGCGACACTCAAGTGTTTATATTGTGATTTCACTGCAGTTCGAGAGTATTACATCAAGTACCATGTGGATGAGGTCCACCCCGAGATCAATTCAACAACCCATAGGTGTAATTTATGTGATTTTACGGCAACTCAAAAGAGTCTCTTAAAAAGGCATGTGGATATGTTTCATTTGAATATTAAAAGTCATAAATGTAATATTTGCCAATACACATCACCCCATAAGGGTAATATCAAAAATCACATAGACGCAGTCCATTTAAATTTGAAGGAACATAAGTGTAACTTATGTGCTTATACTGCAAATCGAAAAGATCTACTACAAAAACATAAAAATAAAGTTCATTTGAATGTGAGTCACAGTTGTGACACCTGTGAGTATAATACAAATGATAAGAATCTTCTTAAATTACACGTAAATAGAGTTCACTTGAAATTGAAAGAACATAAATGTCACTCCTGTGAGTTTGCTGCTTTTGGAAAGGATAAACTCAAAATTCACATAGAAGCTGTACATCTCAAATTCAGAAAACATAAGTGCGATTTATGTGAATTCTGTACAAATCAAAAATGTAAACTTAAAGCACATGTAGATAGAGTACACTTGAAAATAAGAAATCATAAATGTAATTTGTGCGATTTCTGTACAAGTGAAAAATGTAAACTCAAATTACATGTGGATAGAGTACACTTGAAGATAAGAAATCATAAATGTAATTTTTGCGATTTCTGTACAATTGAAAAATCTCAGCTGAGAAAACATATTAATAGAGTTCATTTGAATATACGGAATCTTAAATGTAACTTATGTGATTTTCGTGAATGCGAGCAAAATAAACTGATAAAACACATAAATAGTGTTCATCGATAAACGTGATTTTCAGGATTGTATTCATTTAATATTGTATAATTGTAATTTTGTTACCATATTTTTGACTTTTTTTTCTGTACTCTCCCCATAAATAACAAAACTAATATGCAATTTTGCGAATTTTTAACTGAAAATGGTCTCGACCAATTACTTTTCAGGTCCGTAATCAACTTGAAAATTCTCCTTTATTATAAGCACAGATTACCAGATAGTGCAATCGACAGTTGGCGGGAAGCACGTAGGTTTGACCTTCAGATTTACTACCCATGAAGACGTAGTAAAATGACAGAGAGAAATGAACTACGTTCTCGCTCTTTAAACAAACTCTAACCTCAACTTCACAAATCACTAATAATCATATTCCTTTTATTTCTTCCACATACGCCACAAACTGCATCTTGAACGTCTTCATTACACTTTATAAAATTCATTAAATTAATCCCACTTGAGTTACAAATTTTCGTACATAAGCTGAGTATTTTAGCTAACCTTTCCGTTTGTTGTTATAAATTTATGAATGAACGTCGTTCTGCCTCTACCATAGTTGCGATTGGCCGAGAGGTCACGTGATCATATATCTGCGATTTTATTGGCACCCCCAAATAGTTAGGAGCTAGGAACTATTTGGGGGTGCCGAGAATTCCATGGTCAACATTACGCGTCAGCAGAGTTCATTCATAAATACTGGGAGTGGCGTATCTGGTTAATCTGTGTTATAAGGTCGCTTTTTGAAAAAGTCTCCTTTAAAGTTTAGCGTATAAATACGGCCCTTAATAGGTTTGTTCCTACAGCGGCCAAAACCGTACAGTGTACGGTCCACGGACTGCGCGGTGGTGTAAAAGGAAGGCTTTTACACAATCGCGCAGTCCGTGGACCGTTCACTGTACGGTTTCGGCCGCTGTAGGAACAAAGCTAATAATCGCACAAAAACGCTTTCTAAAATTGTTTACTTGCCCCTCTACCAGCTGATTAGTTCCCTGGCCTTATCTGTGTTCTCTGCTGTCAAGTGGTATGTTCTGTGGATTTCGCTTTTCGCTAATTATTTTATGTTCTGTGACTTCGATGCCCGATCACTTAGTTACTTAGTTATCTGTGTGCCCGATTTTGGATGTCATAACTGATGAACCTTGTAAAAAAATTTAAATTATTTATTAAAATTATTATTCAAAATTAAAATTGGATAACGAAAAACGTTAGACAGATGGGACAGTATGATAAGTTATTTAATCTTCAAATTTGTTAGTATTGTTTATTGAAATCAGTAATTCCATATACATGAAGTGGATGACGAAATTGAAGGAATAACATTCAGTCTTGCTGCTGGAAAATAAAATATTAGCTTCTGTTTATACTTATAACTGAATGAAGGAGTGGTAGAATCATCTGGAAATTATTGAAGCCTCAGTTTTGAAAATGGCAAGCGAAGACGAAATACGACATAAACACAAACAGGAAAAGAAAGACCTTTTTTCAAAGATTCAGTCAATGAAGAAAGGTGTACCCAAAGGTGATAAAAAAAAGAAAAAAGAAATAACTGAACAAATTGCTCAACTGGAGAAAGAATTAGAAGATAGGCATCATGAAGAACTCTTGCCATTTAAAGGAGAAATTGAATCAGAAGAGAATAAAAGTGACGATGTTCCCAGTAGCAAGCTTGAAAATGATGAGGTTCCAATTGAGGAAGACGTGAAATCTGAGGTCCAGGTGTCACGAGTATCAAGAGCTCAGAAAAGGCGAGATAAAAAAGCCTTAGAAGAGACAGAACGAGAAAAGCGAATTCTAGAGGAAAAAGAGAAAAGCAAAAATGGTCCGAAAGCTATAGAATTAAATATGATCAAAGAAGTTCTGAAAGAATTGGGCTTAGCCTTATATGACGTTGCAGCTGATGGAAACTGTCTATATTGCGCTGTTAATCATCAACTTGACTCAAAAAAGCAGGAGTCATACTCTATCACCAAACTTAGGAAGCTCACAGCTAATTTCATGAAAGATAACAAAGATGATTTTATACCATTTATGTACAAAGATTCGGGAGAACCAGTTAGTGAAACTTATTTCGAAGAGTACTGTAAGGAAGTTGCTTCTACAAAGTTGTGGGGTGGTCAGCTGGAATTGAAAGCTTTATCAAATATTCTCAAGTGTCCTATTAAAGTTATTCAAGCTAATGGTCCGCCCACTGTGTTAGGAGAAGATTTTAGTGGCCCTGAATTAATTTTAACTTACCATAGGCACTTGTACAGCCTGGGTGAACATTATAATTCAACTGTTCAACAGAGTAATGATGATTGAAACGTTACTGTAAGGCGTGGCACAGATTTATGATTAGCTCCCTTTTTTCCCTTGGTACTATTTACTATACATACCGCCGTATTCACAAAGTATTCAATCTCCGTTAAGTCCTAACTGAGGTCCTCTGTTAAGCATAAATAAGAATCGCAATCTCACTTAACGGTAAAATTAGCGTGAAACAGGCCTGTTTCACCACCGTTACATACGTTAACTGAAGTTGCGATTCTTATTTATCCTTAACTAAGGACCTCAGTTAGGGCTTAACGGAGATTGAATGCTTTGTGAATACGTCGGTATGTCTCTGAAATTTCATCTCAAGGAACATACAAAAACCATGTAACATATAGGGTGATTCAGGCACCTCTAAGGATGGTCCAGACTTCTGTTCAACATATTTGTAGGACATCCTACATCCTATGATTTCTTTGACAGTTCATTATTGCTAATATTCCGTTTTTAAAAATGCAATTTTAATATTTCAAACTGGATACCTTGAAATACCTCAAAAATATTCTTAATATTTGAACCCCTTATTCATTAATGCAAATAGGATTGAAAGACTTAATATTTTGAAAAATATGCAGGGAGAATTCAATCAAAAGGTTTTCAATTGAATCTAAATGTTTTTAAATGGGGATAGAGGGTGTTTTCTAAGTAATCTAAGATATTAAAATGAGACTTTCCAAGAAATTTTGGGAAAGAACTGCTTTGTACATGTTAGTTTTTAAATAGACCCTTTCATTTTATAGAAAAAACTTTAATGAGGTAAGTTGCAGGGATTTTCTGCATTTATTCCATTTAAACCTCATTAAAATATCTATTTAATATATATTAATATGAATGTTTCAGACCTAATTTTAAATGACTACTGAACATGTCTTTAGATATTAATTTCTTTCAAATTAATTTATTTTCTAAAGGGTGAAGCAGAATAATTCATACATATTTGAAACATATAGCAGTTTACCATATTATATCAGAGATTACTCTGCAAGTACTCCCAAGAACACCAATGGTCCTCATTAGGTAGTATGCTGTTCCAAGCTTCATAAACTTCGACAGCGTTATTTATATTTATTATCAAAATCATTTTCCGCATAAACTGAAATGCTCTCAAGAAGAAAAGTTATTGGGACAAACATTCATGTATTGTTGATGAAATCGCATGAAAAATTCTCTTTTTGAATAATTTAAATCATTACATATTTGTAATTAACGGGAATGAAAAACATAGTTAATTCCGACTGGAGATTTGTTGACAATGATGTACTAGAATTGTTTCAGAATTTTATTCAATTGATTTATTGTTTATTGAAGATTCCATTCTTGATTATAGTTATATAGTTACTAATTGCAATAAATTGTTTTTTGGATGTATGTTGAATGGTTCTTGTCAACCAATTTTTATTTTCTCTCCTTTAACTGTTGATCGGAATGAAATGTTTGTATAATCAACACCAGGCAACATACTCACGGTACACTTTTAGTACCTTTGTAATCGTAGCAGTTATTCTTGGCAGCTCGAAAGAATAATTCAAAGCTAATCGCCCAATCTTTGACTGTTATAAGTGTAGGAGCAAACTACCCCGTAGAAAAATATAGCTTCTTTTTGTTATTGGTCAGACGGAGGACTTTCAAGTGAAAGTGTTATCATGAAACGGTTACCAATTTTTGGCGCTCTAGTTCCTCGGAACTGAGTGCTTATCAATTTGCCCAAATGTCTGTAATTTTCGAATTTTTGGCTGAAAATGGTCTCAAACGATTTGGTTCGACTCACTGATCAAGAATCCGTGGTCGAAATTCATTCTGTCCGGCCGGCCGTAAGCACGATAACTCTCGAACGAAATGAGTTAGAGGATTGAAATTTGCAAGGTGGCTTTGGAGCGTAAATATCTCGGACAAGTTCGTTAATGGGCGAAATCCATAAAGCGGTTTCGGAGTTATGGCCAATTTTAGTAAAAACATTTTTTATGAATATTTCCGAAACCGATCACTCTATCTATCTGAAATTTAGCATCAAATTGTAGAATCATCATTTTTATTCGCATGTGAAGTTTTGTAATGACCAGGTTACCGCAAAGTGTCAAAAAAAAAATTTCTACAATAACTCTCGAACGGAATGAGCTAGGTAGTTGAAATTTTCAGAGTAGGTTAGGGAGACGAAAAAAAAAAATTCTTTTTAAGTAACAAATTTCAAATTCAATCTTTATTTAAGATGCAGTTTCACCATAAAAATCCATTGATATCATTTTCAACTCCAACAAGCTAATTCTTTCGGAGATATGATTTTTCTAAATTTCAATAATGAATCGTACTTCTATGTTTTCACCGAATGCTATAATTATTCTATCTATGATTTATTATATGATCTGTGTTCATACTCGTACATTTCATCCTGTTCTATAAGAGAGAGTCAAATTCATTTCAGCTATTTTAATTGGATTTCTTCCATGGTGCAGTTCTCATTCTCAGATTGCTCATTTAATCTTGATAAATAAACTATTATTTGAATTGAATTTCCTTTATGATGCAGTTCTATCATAAGAATACATTTATATAATTCCCAACTCTGAGAAACCAATACTTTCGGAGATATAATTTGTCTGTTTGAACTAGAGCGCCAGAAAGCTCCTGTCCACAGGGCTTGAACCCATTTTTTCATTTCCACATTTTTCTGAATACTGAACAAGTAGCGTTATGTAAATTACGGTGTATTGGCTTACACTTCATACCACAGTAATCAAAAATTAATGCAGGCGGGGAACCCCGAAAATCGAAATAAAATTTGTCTATTTTATATCATTTTTGGCGCGCTTGTTCTGCCCGTCTTCCGTAAGCACGATCACTCTTGAACGGAACGAGATAGGAACTTCAAATTTTCAGGCATGGTTCGGGGTAAAACTGCGCAAGTTGAGTTCTTTAATGAGAAAAATCGGCCGAACGGTGTCGGAGTTATGGCCTTCTTAAGTTTATGTTTTTTTCCGAACCATCCCATTGGATCTAACTGAAATTCAGCACCAATTTGTACAATTACGACCTGAATATGGGAGATTTTTACTGATCGGATGACAAAGAACGGAAAAAAAAATTAAAAGATTAGAATTTTGTTTTTCCCATTACCTCGGAAAATACTGATCTGATCAAGTTGAATCTCGATAGTTAGTAGGAGAATACCGACTTATAAAAAGTTTCTTGAGGTTCGTATGAGTAGAAAACTTTAAAAAATCTCGGAAATTTTGCAAGTGCCTTCAGAACATTATTTTACAGCCAATTTTTTAACTCGATCGGATATATTTTGTTGGAAATATTGGAAAAATATATTTTTTTCCTGAAAGCCCAGTAGCCTTGGGCGATTTCAGTACCTACCTGGCATTCTGGCTATGAATTTGAATGAGCGCACCAAAAGAGACTGATCTCACGTCAGTGCTTTTCCAATTTTTTTAATAAAAGTCAAAAAGAAAGCAAAATGATTTTCCAAATTGCCGAAAGAAACGGTTATTGTCATCAACTAGTTCAGAAAATTATCAACAAACCTAAAGATGACAATCTCTTCAATAACATAAGCCTAACGAAAGAAATAAATACGGGAAAAGGTTTCCAAGTTTTCATGGCTGCACTCTAACAACGATCCCAAAAATTCTTATTTTTATATTCGTAAAATGAGATTAAGAAATTTAAAATAAAATGAAATTAATAATTCGCAAGAAGAATTAAATATTTATTTACATTACATTCTCGAAACCATTCTAACAACATTATTTTTTGCTTAGAAAAATATAATTTGCAAGACACTTATGGTTTATGCAGTCTTGTCGAGAGAATATTCGAAAATTATTGCTGTATATGTGGCTGTGTTTGTTGCAAATACAAAGAATTGAACACAAAATAATTTTAACGACAAGGAATGAATGAGTAAGACAAAAAACACTAAAATAAAAAAATTGAACACTCTCGACTAATATACATAATATTCATTTTAACATAAATGTGATATAATTCATTGGGAATAAAATTTTTTAGTCTTATCTTTTGCCATATCCAGCAATGTTTGGGAAGCCTGGAAAGGTGTTCCGTAATCCGCAGCAAACTCATCCATTTTCTTCACGATCCTATCTGCACCGTAATAGTCGACCCATCTGAAAGGCCCGCCTGTGAATGGGGGAAAACCAAGACCGAAAACAGCGCCAACATCTCCTTCCAAAGGACTCGCCAGAATGTTCTCCTCTAAACATAAAACTGCTTCGTTGACAAATCTCAGAACCATCCTCAACTGTCTATCCTCGTCCGAAGTGGAACCTTTTGGTTGAATACTATATCTTTTGACTATTTCCAGAGCATCTGGGTTAATTTCTCTTCGTTTGCTGCCAGCTTCGTAAACAAAGATGCCTTTTCCTGATTTTCTGCCTAGGAACCCGGCTTTCACAAAATCTTTCATTATTCCCAAATCTCCGCCTCCAAATCTTTCACCGAATGCCTGTAAATATATGATAATATTTGTAGGATTTCAATTAGGATTGGAATTCTACTTGTATATAGTTAGAATAAGGATTACATTTTAAGGGTGCAACAACGTATTATCGACACATCAGAGTTTCTCTGCGCCCCCAGGCACCCCAAATCCATTAGCATACCGTTAGCGATCCTATACAGATTCTAAAAAGGATATACCACTGACAGGAGATGAAGAATTTAAGACCGAACCCCGATTGTCTGGCGTTTCCAAGGAGGTCCAAGAGCTCTCGAAGTGAACGTTAACAACTACTATATTCCTGGAATTGCCTCAAGACCGTGGGATCGTTCCCCGGGGAATCCTATTGGTATAAGGCGGGGTAGTTCAGCCAGAGAATCACCAATCATTGCACTACACAGAGTAGGTACCTAAACTAGTTAGAATTAAGACGGTTCGCGAATACGAGTTCTTATCCCTGAGACGATTTTATTGAATTCTGACTTAGACGATTTTAGAGTATTTTCGGTAGTTGGCGAACTTCATGTTAATAATTCTTAGAGTTGCATTGTAAATAAAGTGTGTAAATAGCAGAACAAGTGATTCTTGAAAACCAAAGACGTTAAAGATTAAATGTTAGGGGCGTAATTCAAATAACACCTAGGAGATTGATATAAAAATCCTACATATTTATTATCAATGAATGATGTAGAAGAAAATGTAGGATCAAGTATTGTAACAGTAATCTACAATCCGTTTCATGTTTATTTTATTTATTTTTCGTTAACTTCTATGAAAAGTGACATTTTATTAACTAATTTGCTGCCGTAAAATCGACTATTATTGAAGGCAAGTACTTTGCGGACGACAAAGTACTTTCTCGTCCGCAAAATGACTTTCACGTCCGCTGTGTTCACTATGAATACGGCATGATACGGTTCAATGAAAATAAAGTATCTGTAAGAATAACTGTCAGTGCTGTGGTCACTATGGATACGGTTCAAAACAAACATAAGTGTATCTTTCATTTGCTATTGTGAATTTATTGAAGATGTCCGAAATTCATAAAAATATGTGGAGGTCGACGAAAAAATATAATATGCACCTCAGCGAAAAACTGTCTATTGTCTCGCATGCTTGCTATCCTCGGCACCGCCTCGGATAGCAATCTGCAGACTAATAGACAGTTTCTCGTCCCTGGTACGTAAATAACTATAAAAAAATATCAAGTATCCCCGAATTTGGTAATACTTTGTCAACTAATATGCTTACCTTGAATAGATCAGGTCCAATGTGTGACGCTACATCCAGTCCTACTT
This sequence comes from Halyzia sedecimguttata, assembly GCA_937662695.2. NCBI lineage: Eukaryota > Metazoa > Arthropoda > Insecta > Coleoptera > Coccinellidae > Halyzia > Halyzia sedecimguttata. The sequence goes on from OW569413.2 coordinate 111,362,837, forward strand.
CATCAGCGAGAGTGGCGCCGCCTACAGGAAAACCGAAAGTCTTGGTTAGTTTGTCTAGATCTTTAGGATCCACCCCTTCCTGCAACAGTCTTACGGATTCCGCCATCATTGCCGATAAGATTCTTGTCGTGTAAAATCCGGGACCGTCACCTACAGTTATTACGACTTTTCCCTGTTTCAAACCAACATCCACCGCTGTAGCTGTTGTGTCCTTACTTGTTTTGTCAGTAGTTATGATTTCGAGCAGCTGCATTTTCTCCACTGGGGAGAAGTAGTGCATACCTGAAAAGGACATTGAAGTACGTTCATTGAGTAGAAAAGTAATTTGGGTTGCATATACAAAATAGACTAAATTCACTAGAAGAATTAACAATATATATGCTGCAGTCGCTGTTACCGTGTATTTGACATTCGAATTGCCCAATTTCTATGAGTGAACTCCAGGGTTGTGTTCGAATATTAACTCCGTAGAGTAATATTTACTCCATTGCGTTCGAAAACTGAAAGGTTGAGTAAATTTTACTCTGTGACTGTCGTCCGAAAAGTAGGAGTATTCGACTCCGAGTTCATTTTACTCCTGTCAAAATTGACATAACTCATGGGACCGAAAATCTAGTATCTTTGTCTCGCTGTTTTATGAATGTTCTGTGAGGTAATTTAATAGTTTTAATACTGCTCACAATATATATTTATGATTAGAGTTACATGTGAAGAAAACAATAATAATAGGATCTTTCTTAAACCAACATAACCTATTTTCCGATATTGGCACCTTCTGTCACTGTCAGTGACAGAGTCAGAAATCGAATTTAAGCGAGTAACCGGAGCAGAGCGGTTAAGACCAATCTCTTGCTAAACATAACCGATCGGTTATAATAGCAAGAGATTGGTCTTAACCGCACTGCTCCGGTTATTCGCTTAAATTCCACTAGAGTTAACTCCAGAGTAAATCTGTCAAATCTTCAAAAACTCTACTCTACTCCGTGGAGTTAATTTTCGAACACAACTATCTAAAATGTTTTTCAAATGCGTACCTGCACATTCCTTTCGAAATGAAGGCGATTATCATTATTATGAGTATCTCTATTTACGCAAATTCCGCGATGCTATCGGATTCATGCGGATTTTCAAGGACGTGAACAAAACTAATGTAGGATTTTTATCCTTGTCCAGGGAATAATGATTCTACATTCACACTTTGGAATAAATACAACACTGTATGCTAATATATACAGGTTTATTTACACAAGTCTACAAACTTCAACTTCGGTTCCTAGCAGTCGACTCGAACGTCTCATCAATTTCTTCGTCTAAACAGGAATTCAACTTCTTCTATTCTACGGATCACCCCAAACTTCGTCACACGTCAATCGAGGTCGCTGATCACGAATATGTAATTAGCTTTTCCCTAAGTGGCGTACTTTGGGAAAATTTCCACTTAGAGTGAAAAAATGGACGAAAATAGGTCAATTTTGGAAGTTCACACTGCCCAAAAAAATCGGAGTAGGGTGTTGTTGATTTTTTACGTCATATATGGATCCTTTATCTACTGAATAATCCAAACAGAAAATGTCCAGGTCGTACGCTTCGGAAATTATGATTTTTTTTCCAAGGGTCTATTTTTCGGAAAATTCTTTCCGCGATATTTCCTCGGAAAATTTTTTTAATAAATATCTGATCGTAGATTCGGAATCTACGGCCCCGAATCTATAAGAATAAGTACCCGTTTTATAGTTGTGCGTCAAAAAATTTTTCTCGAAAAATGGGATTTTTTTAATTAATGTATTGAAAAATTGCCAAAAATCGACCGGTCTCCGATTTCGATGCAAATTACGTCATTTACTAATTCGGGGCCGTAGATTACGAATATATGATCGGATTTTTCATTAGAGAATTTTCCGCGGAAATATCGCCAAATGAATTTTCCGAAAAACAGACCCTTGGGAAAAAAAACATAATTTCCGAATAGTACGGGCTGGACATTTTCTGTTTGGATTATTCAGTAGATAAAGGATCCATATATGACGAAAAAAATCAACAACACCCTACTCTGGTTTTTTTGGGCGGTGTAAACTTCCAAAATTTACCTATTTTCGTCCATTTTTTCACTCTAAGTGAAAATTTTCCCAAAGTACGCCACTTAGGGAAAAACTAATTACATATTCGTGATCAGCGACCTCGATTTAATTAGACACGAGCTCCGTATCGATATACCAAGAAAAATTTTTGGGTCGGCACTTAGAAATATTTTTGACCCGGAATCGAAGGAAAATTCTTCTTTCCCGTCCCAAATCTATGATTTTCACATCTCAATAACCAAATTTTCCCCGATTATTGGTCGGTGGACGACGTTTAGATTTATGTATCTATTTCCTCTGTATCTCTATCCGTTCGGAAAATATTAGGAAATGAGTAAATCCGTCAAACGCCAAATAGTTTTCTCTAGTATCTAACCCATACAAAAATCTAGAATTTTCCGATTAGATCGCCACGGCTTTGGCTATTCACTAAATCGAGGGCGTAGATTCCGAATCTGTAATTAGTTTTCCGTATCTCGATTAATTTTGGTAATATGGCGAAAAATCCGACTGATTAGTCCATTTTCCGGAGGTAGGTCCAAAAATTGCGACTATTTTCGTCATTACTCCGAAACTAATCGAGATACGGAAAATCTATTTACAGATTCGTGATCTGCGTCCCCGATTTAGTGAATAATCAAAGCCGCGTCGATCTAATCGGAAAATTGTAGATTTTTGTATGTGTTGGATACTAGAGAAAACTTTTTGGTTTTTGACGGATTCGCTCATTTCCTATTATTTTCCGAACGGATAGAGATACAGAGGAAATAGATACATAAATCTAAACGTCGTCCACCGAACTATTCAGAATTACAACAAATCCCTCGTTATTTATAGAAAGCGCTACCTACAGGAAAGAAAATGAACTGATGTCGATGTTCCGGAAAATAGAAAAGCAAAATTGAATCACAACATAGGTACACCAGTTTATAGACATCAATGCAAAACCATAAATTTTTAATCCAATGATCACTACATAATAGATGGAAAATACTTTTCGGTATATTGAGTTTTTCTCACCAATAACTTTATCTGGTCTGGATGATGCAGCTGCTATTTTAGTTATGGGAATGGCACTGGTGTTAGTTGCGAATATGCAATGGGGAGGTACAACAGCTTCGACTTCCTTCAGTACTTTGTGCTTTATGTTCAGATCTTCAAATACAGCTTCGATTACGATGTCAGCGTTTTTGAAACTCTTGTAGTCCAATGTTGCATCTAAATTAGCTAAGAATCTGTCTTTCTGTAATCTGAAAGCAAAAAGAATCATTCGTTTAATAGAATGTTCTGGACAGCGAGTAATAGAAGGGTAACTGGAGATCGCGCTTATCGAAACTAAGAACGGGATATGGGACCCGACAAGCGATGCGGCAACATTGCATTGTTATACGTATGATAAATATAAGGTGTAGTAAGAAGAAATCCATCATTGTTACAATAGATGGCTTTAGTTATATGCCTCTGGCGTTGTATAAGTCCGATCGGGATCCACTGGATGACGTTAGAAAGATGAGATTTTGTACTACAAAAACTTTTCTGACAGTTTTATGATGCGTTGGCTCAGTTTAGTTTGAGCATGCGTCAGAGATGGACACAAGCAAAGAGAAAATATGCAATATTTTACAGCTTTTGTTCGATAAAGGCGAAAATGCAAACCAGGTGGCTGAAAATGTAAATAGTGTTTATGGTACAGATACTGTAACGGCCAATTACGCGCAATTTTGGTTTCGTCGATTCCGTTCCGGTAATTTCTATTGCAAAGATGCATCACGCACTGGAAGGCCAATGTCGAAAATGTCGATAAAATCATGGACATTGTCGAGTCTGACCGTCATGTAAGCACTGTTTCGATTGCCCAAGAGCTTAAGTATGCACAAAAAGCAGTTGGGAACCATTTGAATAAGGCTGAACTCGAGAAGAAGCTCGATGTAAGGGTGCCGCCCAAGTTATCGCAAAAAACCTTATTGACTGAATTTCCATCTGCGAAACGCTGCTGAATCGCAACAAAATTGACCCATTTCTGAAGCGCTTGGAGACTGGTGATGAAAAGTGGACCACTTACGACAACGTCAAGCGAAAACGGTCGTGGTAGAGACGCGGTGAACCGGCGGAAACGGTGCCCAAGCTAGGATTGACGACCAGGAAGGCTGTGTGTTTGGTGGGATTGGCAGGGAATTATCTACTATGAGCTGCTCCCATACGGCACAACTGTTAACTCGGAACTGTACTGTCAACAATTGGACCGTCTGAAGGAATCAATCGCCCAGAAGCTGAACGCTTTGGCCAATAGGAGAGGAATTGTGTTCCATCAGGGCAACGCCAGGCCACATACATCGATAGTGACTCGCCAGAAGCTCTAGGAGCTTGGTTGGGAGGTTCTTATGCGTCCACCTTATAGTCCAGACCTAGCACCAAGTTATTACCATCTATTCCTGTCCATGGTGAACAATTTTGCTGATGAATAATTCGCTTCAACAGAGTCTTGTGAAAATCGAATGTCTCAATTTTTTGCCAATAGGGACGAGTGCTTCTATGAGAGAGGCACAATGATATTACTTCCAAATTGGCAACAAGTTATAGAACAAAACGCCCCATATTTGTTCTAAATCGGATAATTCTAAATATGGTAATAAGGCGTTCAATTTTATGCAAAAATAATGGATTTCTTTTTACTACATCTTATATGTAGACGGACGTAATTTAAAAATCGAGATTAAATTGAAAACAGCCTCAGCGTCACATCGAATATTCAATTCAATCAAGTCACACTCACCCCAAATACTTCTTGCGTTTGACGGCAGTGTTGAGGGTGCCTTGAATCTGCTCTACACCTCTGTCTAAGCCGGCCTGTTGACTATCTTTCAAGATGACGCGATATCCCTTATCTATAGAAACATTTGCAATGCCGGCGCCCATCAGACCAGCCCCAAGTACGGCCAAGTTCTTGATCTCCTTGGATCCTTTGCCAAACCTATTTTTCTTGCATGCGGTTTGGCCTAAAAAGAGGTTAACCAGTCCCCTACTCTGCGATGTCATTGCCAATTGGCCGAACGCTTCAGATTCCGCCCTGAAACCTGCGTCTTTGCCTTTGTCCAGTCCGGTTCGGATAACTTCCAGTATCTTGAGTTTTTTTCATGATAATTATAATTGAGCAAAAAGGATTTAAGCAATGCAGGGTGTTTCCAAAGTTGACGCTTAGCTTTTAACTACATATAGAACTCATTGAAATGGGCAATATTTTCAACATGATGTGGATATGTTTTCAACTGGCAACGTCGGAATGTCCTTTGATATTTAGCCGGTTCTAAAAACTTAAACACATTCGCTAATTCAAGTATTGGGGGACAATAATGGGGGATGATGAACCCCCAATGTTGAACGGAATTGGCAAATTTTGAACAGTTAGAGAAATTTCGAAGGAATTGGAAAAAATTTCAATGCTTGCGTAAGCCTCGCCCCTCCGTTAAATATGAAAATAAAAAATTGAAAAAATTCAGGCGTCTGCAGGATTTTTCAATGAATAATAATCAGTTGTCCAAAAATGTTTATCGCAACTTTTCAATTAGTTATCCATTAGTTAATTAAAAACTTTTTTTAGAACGAACATTAACATTGCAAGTACGATAATTGTTAAACTATTTATCTGAGAATTTTGTCCTTTGATGGAGCTATTTTTCAGAGGTCTTGGAATAGATTCTCGTTGGAAAATTTGAAAAATTGTTAATTTTCGTTTTGTTATCAACAATTTATTTAAGTGAAAAATTATAAAGCGTTAATTATGTTTTCAAAAGAAAATTTTAAATTATCTCATAAACATTGCATTGGTTTATAACAATTTTTAAATAATAATATTAAAAATCATTTTTAAGTAATTTCTGATCATAAGAAAACGGATCAACAGTAATATTATAAATTGAAGCTTTATAATTTTTCACTTAAGTAAATTGTTCGTAACAAAACGAAAATGAACAATTTTTAAAATTTTCCAATAGGAATCCATTCTAAGACCGTTGAAAAATAGCTCCACGAAAGGAAAAAATTCTCAGATTAATAGTTTAACAATTATCATACATGCAATGTTAATGCTCGTGCTACAAAAAATTGTTGATTAACCAATGGATAACTAAGTGAAAAATCGCGATAAATATTTCTGGACCACGGATTATTTTTTCAATTCTTTATTTTCATATTTAATAAGCTTAAATAATATTTATTCATCAAAGGAAGGAAGGGGGCGAGGCTTGCGCAAGCGGGAGTATCAGTTTTCGGGCGTATTTTCAACCCTCTAGGAAAATTATAAATATTGGTCCTAAGTTCCGGCATTCCTGACATTTTCTTAGGAAATTTCCTCCTCTATTTGAATTTTTTTTCAATTTTGAATTATCTCAAATAGTTTTTGAGATATTGGCGAAAACCTTAACCTCCTTCTTTTTTTTCACTTAATTGTTTATAACTATTGCAATTTTTGCGAATACGCAAAAATTTTGACCTAAAATGCACTTGTTGACTAGACTAAAAGCAGTTGGTCGATATCTCCTGAACCATGTGTGTTACAGGATCCTGTTTTCGCGATATCGATAGATGCAATTCTCAGTGGAAAACCCTGAGTATACCAGAGTGATAAGATCAACTTTTAAAACCTTGAACAGGTTAATTTCGGAGAAATTATTTGTTTTGGTGAGTTCTGAATCCTCAAGCAAGCTTCACCTTTAAAAACATCCTCAGTATAATTTTCTTCCTACCTTCAATGGCGCAGGATATAACCCTCCCGTGAGTTTCATAACAGAAGCCTTAGCTTTGTTGAAGATCTGATCCTTCACCCAGTTATATTGCAAGGCGTAGTTGAGAGCCTTGTCAGTAAGTCCCTTTTTAGTCCTATCTACTTTGAGTTGGCCACTCGCCAGTTGTTTGGCAACCGCAATAGCGACCTTTTCCAGTTCTTTTTGTGTCGTTGTATCGGGATCTCCAAGACCAGGTCCCAAAGGATCTACTAGGAGATCGACAAGTCCCATCTTCTTCGCTCTGTCTGCTTTCAATGTTTTTCCTGTGAGGGTCATGTCTAGAGCGGTTGGCACAGATACGAGTGGATGGAGACGTTGGGTACCACCAGCACCTTGAAGACAAGAAATATACAAATTAATATATTGATGCTCCTGGCGTAGAATTACTGTAAGAGTAATCAAGAAATAGAGGCGACTAGAGTGGGATCAGTACAGATAAATCAGAGCCATATAAAAATTGGTTCAAGCACTGACGTGAAGTCAGAAGCTTTTGCGCGTATGATCTATTGTCCATTCTTCTGTATTGGACACCCTTAATCGAATTTACCATGGTAAATTATGTTGTCCATTCTCCTGTATTGGACACTCAGTGTCCAATAGATAGAACATACGCGCAAAAGCTTCTGACTTCACGTACGTGCTTGAACCAATTTTTTTTTCGTGATTTTTTTGAAATTTTCTAGGGGTACGGTTCTTAAAAATTTTTTTTTCGTCATTTTTTTCGAATTTCCTAGGGGTACGGTTCTTACAAAATTTTAAACACGTCTTTATGTTGATTTTCTACTACTAGTTACCAAGCTTCAATTCGATCGAATATTTATTTCTTGAGTTATCAAGGAAATAATATTCCAGGTGGGTATTACTCGGAAACCGTTAGACCGATTATGCCCAAAATCGAACTGAACTCTCCCATTCGGATACACAACCTTCCCTGAAAATTGCAAGTCCCTATCTCCTTTCGTTCGAAAGTTATCGAGGCAACGGTCACCCATCTACTGAACTCACACAAGGCTGCTCGAATCTCCAACAATATTAAACCGATCGTGTTAAAACTTGAAACTTGGCAGTAGAGTTAGGTTCTAAAGGCTCTTGCAAAATTTCAGCAATTTCAGACGAATAGTTACTGATATATAGAATTTTTTTTTCAATTTTCAATGATTTTTTAAAAATTTTCTACAAATACTATCCTCACGAACTTTTGCAAGAATTTTCGCGTTGGCATTCTACAACTAATAACCATGTTTCCACCATTTCAGATGGCTATAACTCTAAAACCGTTTGGCCGATTATGCTTATAAATATACTCAAATGTCGCATTCCGATGCACAACCTAACTTGAAATCTTCAAGCCGCTATCTCTTTCCGTTCTCAGGTTATCGTGACAACAAAAATATTTTTTAATAATTTTCTAGCGATTCGATTCTCACAAAATTTCACAAACGTGCTTAGGTTCATATTCTACAACTATTCACCAAGTTTCAATTCGATCGGATCTATATTGGTTGAAAACAAAATTATTACTCGGAAACCATTGGGCCAATTATGCCCATTAACGAACTTGTCCGTCGTATTGAGATGCGCCACCTACCCTGAAAATTTCAAGTCGCTAGCTCTTTCCGTTCTCAAGTTATCGTGGCAACGGCCGGACAGAATCAAATTTGACCTCGAATTCTTCATTGGCGAGTCGAGCCAAATCGTTTGAGACCATTTTCGTAAAAAAATTCGAAAGTTACAGACATTTGGGCAAAATGATAAAGCGATGTTCCCCAGAACATACGCGCAATAAATTATATTTACAAGAATATTATGGATTTTTTTTTAAATATGCCTTTGAATAATAATAATGAAATACTTTACTGACCACATATACAATGCAACGACATTGCACGTCCATGGAGAAATGAAGGGAACGATACGCCTCTGGTTCTTCTTGCGTTCCGGAAGATTTCAATATAGCATTTTGATGTTAAGATTTGCGAGTTGAATTATCGGCGAGAATTGTGCTGAAATTCTCGGTAAGTGATTAATTTGATATTATAATAATTCAGAATCCTCACCAGGGAAGAAAAGTTAATTTTAAAATCATAGTTTTTGTGGAAGCAATCTCAGTTTTGGTAAATTCCGTAGAAGTTGTTTGATATTCTGAGCAGGGCTCCTTCTCAGGTGTAATTTGTGATATATTATGTGAATAATTATTTGTACATTTATGTTCAGAAAACCTTGAAGGATTTTTTCGTATTATAATTTCTTTGTTCGTTTTTTTCAATAGCAATGGCTGGGATTGAATTTGTACCGAGAAATCACCCGGAAATATCTACTTCCCTTGGAATTGGGAAATCAACGTGGTACTTCTTTTGGATGAGGAAAATAACCAGAAGATACTTTTCTTGGAATTAGAAAACCATCTGGATGTAGTTCCCTTGGAATCGGAAAATCATCGAGAGATACTTTCATTGGATTCAGAACATCGAATTGGAAATTGAACTACCTAAGTTCCCACTGGGACAGTTCTACATTCATCTACAGGGTGATCATAATATATTACTCCGAGGAAGCCACGACATTGCTTGTTTTATTTTAAGTTAAGTAGTAAGAGACTGTGTAGAGTGAAAAGGATCGACTTTTGTAATTTCTCAATTTTGATATACATATTGTGAAAACCTGGGAGGAAGATTGTTGCTGAATTGAGCCAGCTTAGCCTACCACTCCTAGAAAATTAGAAGTAGTTTCTCATGCTCGACAATTACATAATTGGACAACAAATATAATACAAGCAAAGGGCCATCGACCTAAGGTCCTTCAGCCCACTAATAATTACACAATCCAATGCATGACAAAAACAAATCTTAAAACGCACTAACGTGAAGCTTTTGCGCGCACGGTTTTTTTGTCTATTCACGCCTCACGAATTGTTTCAGAAATATAAAATTTTCGAAGAAAAATAAAAAAATAAGTTTAAATTGGATCGGATTTGTATTCATTGAAAAAATTCACTAAAACAAATATGATGTAACATTTTCTTCTAAACAAACCTTGCAAGAACAGCTATATGCAGGTATTATGGCTGATCCTTCATCAATTAGAATTTAATTTGAGTACGAATTCTTCATGAGTCAGATGGAGTTGTTTGGACCAAACTTCGAAAATTACATACATTAGGACAAAAAGATACGAGAAATTTGGGGAATGGTCAAAAATATCTTAATGTCGTGTAAAGTACTACAATGCCCTTTATGTTGTTGGAGTAGTCTTAGTTGCTCCATAAGAAACTTAATATGACTGATGAAAATGAACAACAAATAAAATAAACTGCTGAGTGATAAGAAGGATTTAGACCAAGTTTGACGGTTTTTTTCCCATTCTATTCATTTATTTATTGAACCAACAAGCCAATTATACAACTACGAAGAAAAAAGTATTGTCAGACGATTTAAAAATACATGCGTACACATGACTGTACTCAAGGTAGAAAAAACAAAAACAATTATTACAAACTTTTTACAGTCATTGTAAAGGATGTTAAAGATGAACCGAACGGCGCAAGTCTGTTTCAGGGTAGGTTGCGTATCCGAATGGGAGAGATAATTTCGTTTTTGGGCATAATCGGTTTAACGGTTTCCGAGTTATCCCAGCTGGAATAATATTTCCTCGATGACTCAAAAAATAAAGATTCGATCGAATTGAAGCTTGGTAACTAGTAGTAGAAAATCAACATAAAGGCGTGTTTAAAGTTTTGTAAGAACCGTACCCCTAGAAATTTGAAATAAATGACGAAAAAAGAAATTTTAAGAACCGTACCCCTAGAAAATTTCAAAAAAATCACGAAAAAAAAATTGGTTCAAGCACTGACGTGAAGTCAGGAGCTTTTGCGCGTATGTTCTATTGTCCAATCTCCTGTATTGGAAACCCAATACAATCCAATACAGGAGAATGGACAATAGAACATACGCGCAAAAGCTCCTGACTTCACGTCAGTGCTTGAACCAATTTTTTTTGTATTCTTGAATACGCGCTCCCCTGAACAAAATGATCACCAACCTCCACTGCGTACAAGAATTCCTTCAACTCCAAAAGACTCAAGCAGTGCAATAAATAAATATTCTAATTTTACCTGGCAATAATCCTAGCATTACTTCTGGCAATCCCAAACCAGTCTTCTTATCCTTGACAGCAATCCTGTAATGACAGGCCATAGCAACCTCCAAGCCGCCTCCAAGACAAGAGCCCCTTATGGCAGCAACGACGGGTTTCGTGGATTTCTCAATTTCGTCCAATATTCTTTTACCATCGTGGGACAGATGAGTCGCATCTTCTTGACTCTTACACTTGGCCAACTGCGTTATATCTGCTCCGGCGATGAAACAACCTGGTTTTGCGGATATCAACACGGTTGCCTGGATCCCGGAATTGTTTTGTACTTCCTTCAGAAGTGCATCGAGTTCGGACACTGTTTCCTCGCTCATAGAGTTTACCTACAGATGATGAAATTAAAAAGTGACGAACACACGACGAACATTAATTTTTTCCTACTCGTAATAGAACAATTTTTGCGCGTATGTTCTGGGGAACATCGCGTTATAGTTTTGCCCAAATGTCTGTAACTTTCGAATTTTTTGACGAAAATGGTCTCAAACGATTAAGTTCGACTCCCCAATGAAGAATTCGAGGTCAAATTTGATTCTGTCCGTCCGTCCGGCCGTTGCCACGATAACTTGAGAACGAAAAGAGCTAGCGACTTGAAATTTTCAGGGTAGGTGGCGCATCCCAATACGACGGACAAGTTCGTTAATGGGCATAATCGGCCCAGTGGTTTCCGAGTAATAATTTTGTTTTCAACCAATATAAATCGTTCGTCCGTAGGAGTGCTTATCAATTTGCCCAAATGTCTGTAATTTTAGAATTTTTGGCTGAAAATGGTCTTAAACGAATTGATTCGACTCACTGATCAAGAATCCATGGTCAAAATCGAATCTGTGCGTCCGCCCGCGTTAACACGATAACTCTCGAACGGAATGAGCTAGACAGTTGAAATTCTCAGAGTAGGTTCGGGAGATGAATATCTCGGTTAAGTTCGTTATTGGACAAAATTGACCTGGTGGTTTCGGAGTAACAAAAAAATTTTTTTTTTACATTACAAATTTTAAATTCAATTTTTTTTAAGATGTAGTTTCAACATAAGAATCCATTGATATCATTCTCAATTCTAATAAATTAATACTTTCGGAGATATGATTTTTCAAAATTTCAATAATTATTCTCAATTTTATATGATTTCATAGAATACTCTAATTATAATTTGCTGATGTATGTAAAAACAACATGAGATGAGTAATAGGCCTACGTTTTGAATTTAATTACGAAAATTCCTTGAAAATTGACGCACAGAAGCTCTTGTTCAATATTTGACAAATCATAACTCCGAAAGTATTGGTTTCTCAGAGTTGGGAATTATATCAATGGATTCTTATTTAATTTATTTGATGATACAGTTCTATCATAAGAATCCATTGACATAATTTCCAACTCTGAGAAACCAATACTTTCGAAGAAATGATTTGTTAAAGTTTGAACAAGAGCGCCAAAGCTCCTGTCCACATGGCTTTCCCACTTATCCAAAATTATCGAATTGAATCTGTAGGAACAGATTGAAATTGAAAAAATCTGATATCTTTTACAATAACTGTATTTTATTCAACAATTTATTAGGAAAATGATACACCTTTTCAAAAAGTACCAAAAATAATTAATTTTATGCTCCCTTCATTTTCTGGAGTTTTGCATTTGAAACTTTATTCAGTCTATTGTATGTCGATTAAAATAACATTTCAAAGCATAAAAAATTCAAATTTATTTCAAACATAAAAATATTTAGTTTATTAAAACAGGAATTTTCGACTAAAAACACAGAACATAAGAACAACATATTAGAAAAAGAGAATCAGACTATTAAATAATATTACATAATAAAAATGTTATAATACAATGGAACAATTTAGCAATGACCTAGTTTAGATTGGAAATCATCTATATGTTCTTTGGTTTCCAACAACTGTGATATCGTATCATCTATCAACTCTTGAAATTTATTGACGTAAGAAGTCTTATCGAAAGAGTAGCCATTGGTCATTTTCAATAAATTTTGGGCCTGTTTTGCCGTCTCGGACAGCTTAACAGAGATTTTTCGATGATTTTCAACCAACTTATTTTCGGAATCTTGGAGATCGTTGGTATATCTGAACTCTACATCCTCACAATCATCGTCCTCGATGCAGGGTAGATTTGTCGGAATATCTACTTTGCTGTTGGTGGCCGTTGTTTCATTACTCTGATCACCTGATCCTAATTCTTTCACACGATCAGCATAACGTAAGGTATTCAGGGTATTTTCGCATGATCCGACACCAGGGGAGACCATGGCTATCATGCAAGTTCTAGAATTGTTCCCGACAAACGAATCTCTCAAAACATGGGTCAATTTGCTCACTCTAAATGGAAGATGGGCTCCTCTTCTACCTAGAGCCCTTATGCATTCCTTTAGGGCTAACAGGGACTTATTTATCTCTCCGCCTTCTAATCTTGTCTGTCGATCTGATGAAAAAGTATCAGCTCCCCTTTCATTCCCTGCTAAATCTATGAGAGACAATTTTCCATACACTGCTCCACTTTTTCTTACATAAATTTGAAAAACAGCATGGGAACGAGACGAATTTGCATTGGCTGAGGTTTGGCCAGATGTACGCAAGATGTCGCCCTTACTGATTAAATTCATTACTTCGTTTGTGCTCGTTACATGTTTTTCTGTAAGCCCCACCACTTGCACTTGTTGCTTTCCATCTTCAAGAATTTTCAATGTAGACTTTGCGTTTAATAAGTCCAGCACCTTTCCTCCGTAAATCTCAAAGAAACTACAAGAAACGATTAAACTTAAATGCTTGTATTTGGGCGAATTTATCAATTTGAAGACGTCGGCAATTGCCAAGGCGTAAATTCCATTATGTGCACCCCCCGAGACATCTCCACTCATCGTGTATGTCTTTCCTGAACCAGTTTGTCCATATGCGAAACAAGTAGCGAAGCCACCTTCAAACATGGTTTTGACTAAAGGCTGCGCTGTATATTTGTATACAACTGAGTTATTGCAATTATCGTCAAAGGCATAATCAAACTTGAAGTTATGGTTATCGATATATCTGGTTAGATCAACTTTGGTCTTTGGCTCATGAACTATTAAACTATTTTTTTTTGGAATCGAAATGATATCCACCTCATTTTTGTTTATTTCGAATTTATTCAAGGGACGTTTTCTAACACAGACTGTAATTAAATGATCTCCTGCGACTTCGTCAGTTGCTAAAGGACTAAACACTAATTTTGTTCTTTCTTTGGAAACCATAGCTGCTAATTTTTTATTTTGGTTGTTCTGCGTTCTCCTTATTCCTGTATCTTTGGGGGCTAAAGATTTCTTGTTGCGTTTGTCAGTTTTGGAATTGTCAATTTTACTACTTAGGTCCTGGGTGAAGGAGTTTTGATATTGGGGGTCTTTCATTTGGGATCTCGTCATAGGTAATTTTGGGATTATCTCGGCTTCAAGCTCCTTAATTACTGGGGTTACTCGTCTTCCTGCTACATTAGTCCTTCTGTCGTTCACTGGGATATTTTTTCGTGGAATTTTGTTCGTGTTTGGCACGGTCTGTTTGACGGATTCTGGAGATTCTGGGTTCTTCAATTTCAGGTTGGGATTGAGCAAAGATGCGACGCGAAAATCCAAGTCCTTTCCTTTAGTTTCGCCATTTTCAAACCATTCCACTCTGACGAAGTTGCCTTCTTGATTAATCGCAACGACTACAGCTGGATGTACCCTGCCATCGCTTCTATTGATATTGATAGTTGAACCGGTCTGAATAGTCTCCATTTTAGCTTTATGTATAATATCGATTCAACAGCTATTCTTCACGATTATGATTATTGAGTATTAAATTTGGGAAGAATTGGAAACTTTAACTGTCATCACATGAAACTTTTTTAGCAATTTGACCTTCACTTCGAATTCGAAAAGGAACACAGAATACGAAAACCGTTAAACACGTCACTATTGTCAATTGTCATCTGTTGGGTTGACATTTCTTCTTTTTCAAAAACCGGTATACCGTATAAGACAATCATGAATAATTAATAATTAAACTGAAAGGATTTATCCGAAATCTAATAATTTGTTATTTGACCCCTTCTTATAATACGCGAGGAACATAATGAAATTGTAATAAATATAATAATAGTAGTTTATTAGCAGCCAATAATATTTATTTTCTGTATTGAATTTTTCTTCAACGAATTTCAATTCCCTTTAGACTATTTTGTTCTTTGAACAAAAAGCAAGTATTTTCAGTTTCCTAATGAGAATTCAATTCATTGATTGAGGGAAGTGAAATGTAGTGGAATTCAGAATTTTGAATGATAAACATAAAAATGGACTGATCTTAAGAAAATTCAGGTATCATTTCGAAAAAGAGATCAAACGCTCAGACATTTTGATTGAAATTAGAAATATCAAGATTGATACAAGTAAAAGCACACAAGCAATTGTAATGATAGCAGAATGAGGAAAAAATTACATACCCAATATCCATTCACGATAAATAAATTGAATATTATTTTAATATCAATTTGGTTTTCATATATTATTCTGGTGATATATTAAAGTCTATTGTTCAAATCTTGTATACCAATAAATTCAAAATCATACCTTTGAACCTTGTTGGTCTAGGATAATTACTCCTATATTATCAACTACTTTCAGCCTAGAATTTTTATATTCTTTGGTAGACATTCTCCGAACTGAAATACAGTAGAGTAATAGTATTAATAAATCTCATTGCCCTTAACATATCGCAACCCCATCAAAGTTTATCATTACCTGCATTGAAACAACTGATATTCCGTAGCGGTAACTTCCTCAGCGTGCCAAATAATCTGAGGGAAGACATATTTTATAAGAACGTTTCCACAGCCGTTTAAATTCACTGAGAAAATTTAACGAAAATATATGTGTAATTCCACTAAGGAATTATCTACAGAACGGACTATGGTTATGAATTTGGACTTTGTTCTTTTCGCCTCTGATCTGTCTAATCTAATAAGAAATTAGAAAAGTCAAAAGTTGACATTTCACCCAACCTCAAAGCTACGTCAAAGAACACAGAGTAATATACTAAACGACAAAAGTCAATGTGGAAATTTGTAAATGTGCATTATTTAATGCTTTACAAATCATATTCACCACTAGGTGTAGCTACTAATTAGATTACGTAGGCTATACTCTGGATCCATAATATGTAATAATTATATTGAGTAAATGTGGGATTTTCAATGTTTTCGATATCAGGTAGCTCCATAGAGATATATCTATGGGTAGGTCATAGATAACATAGGTATACATGGAGTAGGTCTATTGTCAGAAGAACGAAAACGTCAAATTTGACGTTGTGTCATGTGTGACATTTCTGTGTGACTGACAGTAAAATGATTCACCGTCATTAATCCAATTGTAGATTAATTAATAACAAAAGCTAATTTACTACTATAAGATATGATCAGAGACAAGTCTCTGATAGGATATGAGTGTTTCTCGAACAACTCAGAGTAACTAATGGAAAAGCAGATATAAAATTGATTTTGCAGGACTATTATCATCAGTAACTATTATTTACTTATATCGAAAGTAATTATTTATATCAATAGTTTTCCTGGATTTAAACTACATACGTGTTCTTGCACTTCTGATTAAATTCCGTACTATTTGATGTTGTAACGAGAGTTAAACCAACAAATATGGAGGCAGTACCACGTCTTCCTATGATTAGTTTTCGACTGAAGGTGTCTACCGAAAAGACTTCATTTGGTGAACCATTAAAGCAGGTTGGTATATTCGAGGGATTAATCATGTAACAGTAAATGTAACATGATATTTTTTTCAATATTATTTAAATGTGTTCGTGTTTTTGCCAGTACATTGCCCAATTCTATGGGGAAGATCCAGAGTCTTACAATAATGAGATACATAATTTGGAAAGTTTGAGAGGGGGAGCAGTTCGTCCAACTATCGATGTGGAAGGAATACAACTGCTCAAGAAGTATTATTGTCAATTGCACTTTCTTAAATCTCGTTTCCCCATGGAAGAGCGTCAGACAGCTGCGGTCTATTTCTCATGGCAAGTTTTTCAAAAGAGAACTAGTGAACATTTATATCGATAAATAATTATTGTTAATCTTGATTGTAGGCAGGATAATTATTCAACCATGGCCTGTACCATACCGGATATCAGGTTTGAATTGATGTGCATCCTATACAACATAGGGTCATTGCATTCTCAACTTGGAGCTGCTGATCAGAGAGTAACGCCAGATGGAATGAAAATAGCATGTACCCATTTTCAGTGTGCTGCTTGGGCATTTCAGGTTTGTTTATGTTTATACTGTTTATTAAAACACATCATACAAATGGTATCATCCCACCCCATCCCCCCCCTTAGGCCCGTGCCTCAAAAATCTTACTAAGAATTCTCGTTTTGACTGCAGATGTTAAGGGAGAACTACTATCAAATGGTCACCTACATATCTGCCGTGGAAGTTGTGCACTTCATGGAACTAGTTTGCTTAGCTCAAGCCCAAGAATGTATTTTGGAAAAGAGCATGATGGATAACCGAAAGGCATCGATTATAGGTAAATTATTCCTTACTGAATTTTATATAGTTAGTTCCTTATTGATCGGGATTTACCCCCCTAATTGCGTACATGTTCTATGGAACAGTGTGTTATTATTTTGCCCAAATGTCTGTAATTTTCGAATGTTTTGCTAGAATGTTCTTCAATAATAATTCTTCAATAAAAAATAAAAAAAAAATTCGAAAATCTTAAATTTCAGAAACCGTTTTTCAGATTTCTCTGAAATTCCGCTCGAAACTTCTAGCTGAATTTTTCTATCCCAATATTTTCAAAAATATAGATCCGATCGAATTGAAATTTAGTACTCGGTTGAAAAAAGACGGTTCATGCAGTATGTGACACAGGAATCAACCGAAAAACATGCATGCAAAAGTTCCTGATTTCACGTCAATGCTTTTAAGAAGATTTGTTAGTAATATTAGTACACAAATTGTTTTTTCTTCTTATTGAAAGGTTTTTTTTCTGGGTTTTCTCTCCCAAACTCTGAGAAATATCTATAAAATAAAACATTTATTAATTTGTGATTTGCTTCTGCGTAAGAAAGACAAGAAATTTGTCAGAAGCAATCAATTGAACAATGTTGCCTAACAAACAACAACGAAACAACATCAACGAAGAAACAACTATATCGTAACGTTTCGGAGTCTATATCAGACTCCTTCGTCAGACGCTTAATGAAAATCTTTAGAATTATTTTATTGATAGTTATTGTGAAATTCAAGAATTGTCACATGTGACAATTCTTCTCTGGTTGGAAATCTATTATTTACCCATCAAAATCTAGATACGTTACACATGAAAATTTCAGGGAGTGTGAAATTATTTAAAGAATCTACTGTACTCTCTATCTGTACTAAACAAAATCATACTTTTCTCAACAGCAAAAGTGGCGGTGCAAGTAGTGGAATATTATAAGAAGGCCCAAATACTGCTTCAGGGAGGTGTCGATGAAAATAACTATAGCGACTTCGTGCAAGTTGGTATCTTCAAGGAGTGGGTGAAATATTTGAATTTCAAAGTGGCGTATCACAAATGTATCACCCTACTTTATCAAGGTCAACAGGCAGAAGAACAACAAAAGATGGGCGAACGAGTGGCGTTCTACCAGGCTGCCGCAGAACAGCTGGAAGCGGCAAGAAAACTTTCGAATGGTTTAGAAAAGAAACAAGTAAGAATTTCAACCGATTGAGAAAAAAGAATCTCTATGTATAAAAATGTTTCCCTTGATCACGCCATAACTTAAGAACGGTTGGGCCAATTCAGCGAATTTTATATACATATTTATACAGGGTGAGTCTTTGACCACTGCATTAATTCTAACCGAAGAATCCTCTCATCAAATGAAACACTTTTTTCATTTACCATTTTTCCAGATTCGGCTCAGGTAAAAAGTTACAAGATTTCACAATGTGCTAATACACTCCAACATATAAATTATCTTTGACATTGTTGGCGGACGAGAATAAGGCATGGTAACGTGGTTTACAGCTTGATTCGGGATTCCAACGCTCAGGGACGGATCCATGAAAGTAGTGAAATTTCTGGAGTTTTCCATTTTAAAACATTCAATGAAGAATATCTCGAAAACGGTGCGTTTAAGGAGAAATGATGAAGAATAATATAATGTTCTAAAACGATGGAATATTCTTGAAATGACTCAAGAAAAACTTTATATGCTTTCTTTATGCTAATTTCGTTTAGTTTTATGAATCCACGAGTCCATAACTAGAAAACCAGTAGAAGTAGAAAATAACTAATATTTGGAAAATATGTATCATAGTTATAGGAAACTTTACGGCAACATTCATTTTATTCGAAAAAAGGATGTCAAAGCTGCAAAATAAAAACTGATTTTTTTTCAAAATTTCAACAGTCTGTATCTTTTTACCTGAGCAGAATTTGGAAAAATGTTCAATGAAAAAAGTGTTTCATTTGATGAGAGGAATCTTTGGTTAAAATTAATGCAGTGGTCAAAGACTCACCCTGTATATACCGGGTGGCCCAATATTTTCGATAGAGCTTGAAACATCCATTTCGAAAATATATAACGCTTGATATTTTTCTAAAGAAATCGAATTTCAGCCTTTAGATGAGTTGGCTATGGAGGATGCTATGATTAATTAAATAATGCAATAATTATAGTCAAACGTTTTTCATTCCGTAAAAGCTCTATTTACTTCTTAACTTCGGTTCAACTTTTGTTTGATTTTGCAATGAAATTCGAAAATTATGGAAAATATCAAGTATGCTATATTTTTGTAATTTTAATTTCAAGCCCTATCGAAATATGCAAAAATATACGGGGTGTCCCATTTGAAAAAAAAATGTTCATGTCGAGTTCATCAGATAAAATATCAGTTTCCAGAAAATTTGATTAACCTCATTGAATTCTACGTAAAAGGTAGCTACAATAATGTTGTTACAGAAATGGAAATATTTCGAAAATACACATTTTCGAAAAACATCCTGTAACTATGTAACGGTGATAGACAATAACATGCGGTTTTCACCTATGGGTTTCTCATGAAAATTGGATACTGATATCAGTTTTCGTCTATCTGGTACAGAAATAGGACATTCCCTTCAAAAGTGTTCAATTTGGCCCACCCTATATATTTTAAAAATAGTTAATGGCTGGTATGAAATACTTGCCGTCTTTCAGAATTTGTACGCTGTTGGTTCCTCCTAGATAAGTTCCGAAATTTCTCCTCAAAAAAAAACTGTCTTAAGAACTGGAATCCCATAGAAGATCAGTAGTTTGAAGAAAGATACTTAAATGGATTTATCGTCATTTCAGGATATCACAGAAGCATTGGCGTTCACATCAGATTTCGTTGAGGGTAAGAAAAAGGCCGCTAAAAATGAAAATGATTTCATATATCATGAAGAAATTCCAAACAAAGACACGTTTCCTGAAGTTAAAGGTGCTTCATTAGTTAAGGGAATTCCTTTCAGTATAACGGATGTAGAGGTAAGTAACATTGGACTTTTCGTTCTCATGTTCTTTTACTATCTAACATACATTGAATTTACTTTGTTTACCCGTTTAATTAAATTGTATGAGAAAACTCAATTCTTATAATGCAGCATTTGTTTAACAAAAATATTCCACTATGAATTCCTCACTTTTAATACACTGAACTTCAACTTAATTTACATTCAATGTCCATCAATTGTTTCCACTATAAGATTATGCAAATTGAAGCTGGAGAAACTGGCTATCAGGTACATATGGTGTTTTAGTTGGGAAAAATTTTCCCAACCCCACGAATCGAAAAACAATTTTAAATTTTCGAATTTATTTTTCGCAATATTTCCTTGGATTTCGTGAAATCCGCAGCTTCAAAAAATTGTTAGCCTGAAGATTTGAAATCTAGAATCTTCAAGCTTCGAAATGGTTTATTCCAATCCCTGGTACGATTATGTTTCACTGAACTGCGGTCAAAAATCACCGAAATTTACGAATTTCTTCTGCACCCTTAATATTTGCGAGGAGGATAGATAGTTCAAACTTTGGAGCGCTTGTAGGTGATAAATCAAGTTGTTAAATATGAAATCACTGAAATTCGAAATGTATCCTTCAATAGACCACATTAGTTAGGTTAGAATCATTCTCTAGGCGGGAGATCCATAATCAAATTTTTTAACAAGGAATTTCAACTTTGAGATGAAACCACCCTATTCAAAAGAGAATGTTAGTACAGAGACATCAAGTATTGGGTACCTTCATCATTAGTGCATGTTTTCATGTTATTTCCACATTAAAATCTACTTCAATTTATTCTTAAATCAAAATTGAAGCCAGTGTAGTTCGAAAGATTACTGTATGTCGTAGATGACTTCTGTTGTGCGTTGTGCGTCATTACAAGGCCGATTTAGGGTTATGTTATTCTTTTTGACTGATTTCGAGTAAGCTAATACATACGTCAATCGAATTTGGTGAACACTTTTATATTTATTGATTATTTTGTAAATATACTATTTGGTTATGAAAAGTTGATTCTAGATGGTTGAGAAAGGTTCACAGAATCTATTTCAACCGCAATAAACCTTAAGAAATTAGCCAAAGTATCTAAAAACAGGCGAGAAATTCGCGTAAATTTTAGGTCCATAAGAAATGCATGGGGAATTCAGTGCTCGGATCCACGGATGGATCGTAATTCAAATTTCCCGCCTAACCTAACTAATGTGGTATATAGTAATAACTTTTCTAGGTTTCTGGGCTCGACTTGTTCGGAAGGCTGATACCGATGGAAGCGCATGAGGCATCGTCCCTATACAGCGAAAGAAAGGCCAACGTTTTGAGACAATACGGCGAACTCATCGAAAATAAAGATCAGAAATTAGCTGAATTTATGTCGTCTTTGCAGATCGAGTTTTTAAATGATGTGAGTTGGAAGAAATATGTTGTTGAAAAGAAATGTGTTTTATCCGAATTTTTGTAATAATTCCGGTTTTGATTCCAGATGAGACAGGCCACTGGAATACCACAAGAAATCGTGGACCGAGCTGCGGCTCTATCGGCAAAACCTAACGCGATTCAAGACTTGATAAGTTCGATGACTAAATTATCCAACAGTTTTCACGAAGTTGAATCGTTGTTGAATGAGATTGAAGAACTATTGAAGGTAAGTGGCTGCAAGCAAACGGTACTATGAACTCAACAACCCTTTTTGGCGCTCTAGTTCCTCGGAACTGAGTGCTTATCAATTTGCCCGAATGTCTGTAATTTTCGAATTTTTCGATGAAAATGGTCTTAAACGATTCGGTTCGACTCACTGATCAAGAATCCGTGCTCGAAATTCATTCTGTCCGGCCGGCCGTAGGCACAATTACTCTCGAACGGAATGAGCTAGACAGTTGAAATTTTCAGAGTAGGTTTGGGAGATAAATATCTCGGCTAAGTTCGATATTGGGCGGAATTGGACATATGGTTTAGGAGTAACAAAAAAAAATTTTTTTTTACATAACAAATTCCAAATTAAATTTTTTTCAATATGCAGTTTTACCATAAGAATCCATTGATATCATTTTTAACTCTAACAAGCTAATACTTTCGGAGATATGATTTTTCAAAATTTCAATTTAAATCGTATTTCTATGTTTTCACAGAATAATATAATTATTCTGTGGGTATTCTATGAATTGTTATAATGTCAACTTATTTTCCTGAGACATGACGTTATCTAATTCATTCATTCCAGCAATCGTAGAAATATGAGAATTATAATATAATATCATACTTTTTGTTGGTTGATATTTTCATGCCGATGGTCAATCCATATGATGATGGGAATGGTAATGGTAAGCTAATAATATTGAGTTCAGAATATCTCCACTAAAAACAAAACGGGAATATTGGTGTATTGGAGTGGATTTGAGGAAAGATATATATTATCGTTCATCATAGAATTGAGGAATGAATATCTCGAATGAGTTCGTTGTTGGGTAGAATTCGTCTATTTGTTTTGGATTGATAATTTTTGGCACTCTAGTTGAATTTAAATTTTTCTATGATGTTTGAATTCAATTTCTGCTAAGATGAAGTTCTTTCATAAGAATCCATTGATATAATTCCCAACTCTGAGAAACCAATTTAGTCGGAGATATAATTTGTCTGTTTTTAACTCCAACAAGCTTATACTTTCGGAGATATGATTTTTCGAAATTTCAAGAATGAATCGTACTTCTATGTTTTCACAGAATGCTATAATTATTCTATCTATGCTTTATTATATGATCTGTGTTCATACTCGTAAATCTCATCCTGTTCTATAGGAGAGAGTCAGATTCATTTCAGCTATTTTAATTTGATTTCTTCCATGGTGCAGTTCTCATTCTCAGATTGCTCATTTAATCTTGATAAATAAACTATTATTTTAATTTGATTCCTTTCATGATGCAGTTCTATCATATGAATACATTGATATAATTCCCAACTCTGAGAAACCAATACTTTCGGAGATATAATTTGTCTGTTTGAACAAGAGCGCCAGAAAGCTACTGTCCACAGGGCTTGAACCAATTTTTCAATAATTATGTTTATGAAGTTCATAACAACTTATTAGGCATACCAAATAAAAATATTGACATTGCTGTTCGTCCAAAGACTCTTCTACAAAGTCAAAAATATTCACAAATAAAATTTTTCATTTTCCTTACCTAATTTAATGAATTTGTATAGCACAAACTAGCCTTCCATCAACTCACACTGGTAAATCAGGATGATTTATATAACACCAGCTATGTAACCCAGCGAATATTTGGTTCTAACATTAATAGCTAGATGTCAGTACATTTTAACATAACATGGCATGTGAATTTATCAAGTTGCTCCGGGATTTCAAGTGTATTTCAGATCATTTTAATCCTTTGAGACTATTTTTGGTAAAAAAATCGAAAAATTGTGTCATTGCCATGATAACTTGAGAACAGAAAGAGATTGTGACTTGCGAATTTCAGGATAGGTTGCGCATCCCAGTGCGACGGTTAAGTTCTTTAAGGGGCGTAATCAACCTATATACAAGAAATGTACCTAAAAAGAAATCTGAAAATTAAAATATTACAGATCCATAGAAGGTATCATCGCTTATGCAACTTTTAAATTGCGTTTTCAGGAAGAAGGCCAGTCAGAAAGAGAATACCAAAAGTCTGTTGGAGAAAGACCCC
The DNA here is from genome assembly GCA_937662695.2 of Halyzia sedecimguttata. Taxonomy (NCBI): domain Eukaryota; kingdom Metazoa; phylum Arthropoda; class Insecta; order Coleoptera; family Coccinellidae; genus Halyzia; species Halyzia sedecimguttata. Next base: position 111,387,088 of record OW569413.2, read on the forward strand.
CTGGTATAATTGCCACCGATTTATCCAGGGAGGCGGCTAAATATAGGGAGGCCCATAACAAAGCCAATGAGTCCAATCAAAATCTACACAGGGCTATGGTTACCCATGTTGGTAATTTGAAAACTTTATCACAGCCCTTGACCCAGTTGCTACAGAATATGCCATCAGTGAAGATGCCAGACTGTAAGTACCTTCCTTTAGATTGACAATTGCATCATTGTTTCTAAAAAAAAAACTTATTTTGACTTTGAATAACTCTTAGGAGTTGTTTGACATTTCTCTTATGGAACTTGGTAACTTAATAAACACCTGGTCTTAGCAGTTTCATTTATTTGTCTGGTGAATGAAAGGAATCTTTGTTGTGTGTGAAACCCAAATTACTTCAATACCCAATGAACGAGGGATCGGTTGGAAAGAACCCCGAACGAAAACATATGAGAAATAGGCTCTCGGTCGAATTTTACTATGTTTAGTGGAATGAATCCTTGGAAAAATATGTGAATTTGAATGGTTTGTATACTCCATTCACTTTTATAAAGTTTCCGGGTTGGCCATGAAAGTTTGACACATTTCACTATGTATATTTTGAAATTGTTAGGTTATAGTCATTTTCCTGTCAGATAACTATGCAACGTTGTCCTCTCTACATAGAGGTCGTAGTGAATACGTATTTTTCACAATGTGAATTTACTTTGGAAAAATAATGATTTTGATATTATGTGAATTCAACAATTCTATAGACCTGGCGACTGTTGAAGAAAATTTTTCCTCTGTTGTTACTGGAAATAGTTCACGTGTATAAACTGGTGGGAATATCAGTTATGCTATTTTCTTGTATGGAAATCAAGAATCAAGAGTCGAAATTTTAATGAAAAATAATGGATAGAGTAGTCTGTTACTTTATGATAGTTCATTTTATTGAAAAACTGTCCCGTTAATTCGGATCTTATTTTACTCACACTATTTTGAAAGTATTGTCCATCATATACTGATGTTTTTGAAGGTATTATGTACGGACTTGTTAATATTGATATGACTTCAAAAATGCATATCTTAGAAACGCAACATACAAAGTTGACAAAAATTATGTATGTGGTTTTCAATTTTTTAAATTCTCTAATTAATCGAAACTGAATGATTTTTTTCAATTGATTGGTATTTCGGGTGAATCTATTGTTTGATGTGGCCATCTTTCAGCCAACATTGATGAACCTGCTCTGAAAGAGGTGGAGATGTTGCTGGGAAAAGTGGAAGAAATGAGGACCCAACGCAGCATACTGTGGGCTCAGTTGAGAGATGCGCTTCACACTGATGATATAACACGGGTTTTGGTCACAAGGGAACCAAATCAGAATGTGGACGATATTTTCACGAAAGAATTGGAGAAACATCAGCATTTGGTAAGATTAATGTCAAAGGAGAATTTTTGTTATAATAATCTTCTGTTAGTAAGGTATAACTCTTGTTAACAGTGAATAAACATTTCATAAAGCCCATATCGGTTGGATAATTTTCAACATTATTGACATATTTTTTTAATTTCTATATTTCTCATGATTACTTCATGGATTGAAGATGAAGAGTTGAAGGTCTATCAGAGAAAAATTTTTGCTAGGAATATAATCTATGAAGGATTTCAATTATGATTGGAATTCTACTTGTATATAGTTAGAGTCAGTATTATATTCTCAGGGTGCCAGCAATCCATCAGCATACCGTCAGAGATACTAAGTAGATCCTGAAAACTATGTAACACTAATAGGATATAAAGAATTTAATAACAAAACCCCGATTCTCTGGCGTCTCCAAGGAGGTCTGGCTTGTATAATTGTCGAAGAGCGCTTGACGTGAAAGATCAACAACGGCTATAGATTCCAGGAATTGCCTCAAAACCGTGGGATTATTCCCAGGGAATCCTATCGGTCTTAGACCGGGTGGTTCAGCCAGAGAATCACCAATCATGGCACTACCCTTTAAAATCGAGGGCAAGCCAAGTGCGGGGGGGTTAAACACGGACGAGGTACCTAGAGTACGAGCAATCAAAAGGGGGGTGTGTTCTGAGCAGGGGAAGACGTTGAACTCGGTTCGGAAGTACGAGTTTTGATCCCTGATACTTAAGACGGTTTAATTGAATTCTGACGAATTTAGAGTATATTGCGGTAGTTGACGAACTTCAGTAATTGCGGAAGTAAATACTGCCAGAGTTGTAAATATTTCTTCAAGTAGAATTGTAAATAAAGTGTGTAAATAGCAAAATAAGTGTTTTGTTGAAAACCAGAGATGTTAAAGACGAATGTTAGGAAAGTAACTCAATCAACCCCTAGGCGATTGATATTTTAATCCTTCATATATTTTTCAATATGGATTCTTTCAAGAACAATACGGTAATCTGCTTGCAATGCGATTTCATTTAATATGCACTCAAAAATATCTTACCTGTAGAAACATCATGTATACAGCTCATGCCGAATTTCCATATATTTCAGACCACCTTGATTGAGCAAAATACGGCAGCTCAGGAAAATATCATCAAGGCGTTTATCGATGCATATGCTAGATTTTCTGGTACCCGACGATATTTGCAAGGCATCATAACGAAGAGACAATCCACACTCAACTCCCTGATTTCCTCATACGACAGTTACGAAGATTTATTTTCCAAAGCCAACAAAGGGATCGAATTCTACACCAAATTAGAAACCAACGTTACCAAACTCCTTCAGAGGATAAGGAGTGCCTGTAAGGTTCAGCAGGAAGAACGTGAACAGATGCTGTCCAAAATAGCGCCACCTATTGTCAAGTCCGAGACGAACCCACCGACGGAATCCAACGCTCCGAAACTGAAGGATTATCTAGATTCGATGAAAAAGAGGTCCACCCCTAAACCGGCGACCGGACAAGTATATCCCGGCTCTGATTTCGTAGGAAACGTGGCGAATACTAACGAGGCCCAAGTGTGGCCACCGGGCATTCGACCTACGCCTCTCGGGTCTGAAATTAATGACGTGGCTACGGCCGCGTACGATTCTAACGTTCGATCGACCATTAATTATTATATGCAGGATAAAAATTCTCAATTTGCCACCGGGAAACTTGATCAACAGCAATTTGCCGCTTCTGTGGGTGTTGCCAATCAATTTGTGGGCGGTGCTTACCAAGTACAACCCACGCCGAGTTTTCCTACCGGTAACGATGTAGATCAGATGCTCGAAAAAAGACTGAAAGCCTTGACGGTCAACAATAAGGAAGCAAGTTCTCCTCTGACTCAACAGCAGTATAACAACCAAGGTTATGGGTATTACAATGCATTGAATAAGACAGAGATGCAGCCTCAAGCGGGATACACTCAAGTTGATCACGGATCTTTCAGTCAAATCAATCCGACAAACACTAACTATACGGGTGGTGCATTGAATCCTGAGAACGCACCTTCAGCACTGGGCGGTTTCAATCAAATGAGTTTTGAGAACGCTAAACTGATGCAATATCCTACAGGACTTCCCAGCCAAGTGAGCTTGTCCGATTCTAACCTAAATCAATCGAATTTCAATCCGGCTAATTACGGGCAGCAAGGCCAGATGAACTTATCCAACACACATATGACGCAACAAGCTAACAGTCATTTTAACCAGTCCGGTTCGGTTTTACCACAGTCCTACATGAACCAGTACAGTTCTTACATTCCGACGCATTATCAAGCAGTATCCGAATCGCCATATTCGCAATACGAGCAAGGTCCTTCGAATCATATTTACGCCAGCGGATACGCAACGGCTCAGAATTTTCAATCGTCCGGTTTGGCAACGGTGCAAAGCAACGGGTATTACGGCGCCGAGGCTACCTCGCAGTCTGACAACACCGGAACCTACAGCGCCGCATACGGGACTACGCAGTCTTATCCGACGGGGTTGCAGCCCGGTTCTTACTACGCCTACGACCCTCAACAGAACTTAACGCATCCGACAAACTATCCAGCTGGTCGAAATATCCTTTCGACTTCAGATGAAGACGCTTCTGCCTTTAATCAGTCCCAGTACAGCGAGGGTTACGTAGGGGCAGGTTCACTCATCACCCCGAACCAGTACAACCCGAGTTACATGTATACTCAAGCCGGCATGAACTACTCCTACAACCCCAATAACACTTCGTCAAGTAATGGGGGTTTAACCACACCGCAACGTCTGCAGAATCCAGATCCAGGCAAATATTCCCAAATTTCTAATTCGCCCAAATCCAACGCTCCAGAGACGAAGAATGAGTCTTCAACTTTCGATTTGCTATCAGGCCTCGATTTTTCCATCTCGCAGGTACCCTTGGAACCGGAACAGAAAAAAATCGAGCCTGTGGAAAAGAGAGAGGACATCGTAGTTTCCGAGGTTCGGAACGTGCCTGTGAAGTATTCAACCGATAGTGCACCAGATGCCAAAGTAGAAAATGTTGAGAGTTCTCAATCTGTTGATTCTACAGTCAACGTTGTTCCAAGCAAAGATCTGGACAATGAGAGTGTTAAAAGGTTATTCTTGAGTGAAGTGGATAAATATGAGAAGTTTGTGGACGTTTTGAATAATAAAACGTTGAACGGTCCCACCAATCTGGACCTGAAATGGAAGGAGATACAGGACAGTCAAGATGGGGACGGTTTAAGGAAGAATATATCTGTCGCTAGATGTTATCCTATGAAAAATAGATTTCCGGATATTCTGCCCTACGATCATTCTAGGATTGCGTTGAGATCTACAACAGATGATTACATTAATGCCTCATATATCAAGGTAGTGTAACTTTATATACTTATCATTAATTATTTATTTATTCATTCACTCTACAAAAATCTTATTGGTAATTACATACTAACGATGAAACTATCATAAAATTGTAAAAGTATATATTATATCGTTGAAGTTTCCTTTGGATATTTTCACTTTGAAATATACTCCATTCACTTTTATAAAGTCTCCCGGTTGGCCATGAAAATTTGACACATTTCATCGTGCATATTTTGAAAATGTTAGGTTATGCCCATTTTCCTGTTAGATAACTACGCAACGTTGTCCTGTCTACATAGAGGTTGTAGGAACTACGTATTTTTCACAATGTGAATTTTGTTCGGAAATATAATGAATTTGAGAAGATATCATATGAATTCAACTATTCCAAAGACCTGGCGACTATTGAAGAAAATTTTTCCTCTTGTCCAAGATGGAACATTATGTTGATTATTGAGAGTAGAAATGACATTGACGATATTTCAGGAGTACCAATGCTGCCTTACTTTTAGTTGCAAAAACGTAATAGACCTAAATCATGGCCAACCGGGAAACTTTATAAAAGTGAATGAAGTATACGTATTTCTTCTTTCGCATGGAAAAAATGTTTTGGATATTTAACCATGTTCCAATCTTTTTGTGTAACTTGCTAAACTGATTCCTAATCCTATTACCAAGTTTTATTATTTATTTCTCATCATTTTCAAACAGTTGTGTCTGGCAACATGTCCCTGTCATTTCAAAGAATGACATGAACTCGAACATAGGACGCTATGAAATATGACATCACAGAACTCTAAGAATAATCATCTATGCAAACACGTCATGATTAGTTATATTCTTTCAAATATCAAAAACGGTTGATAATTTGTTTGGTTGATTGGAAAACCAGTGGACCAGTTCACCCCGATCCTTGGAATATATCGAAATTTTGGCAATATCTTCACCAATATAGATCCGATCGAGCTCAAATCTAGAACTTTACTGTATAATAAGGTTTTGAAGGCTCCCGTAGAATTTCAACGATATTTGATGGATAGTTTCTGAGATACAGAATTTTTCTTTATATATTTTTTTTAATTTTGCAGCCATACGATCCTCACAAAATTTTGCCTAAATCTGCGAGTCGGTATTTTTCAACTAATGACCGTGCTTTGATTCGATCATATTAGTATTTTTCGAGTTATTTGGATAACAAAATTTCAAATGGCCATAATTCTGAAACCACTCAGTGGATTTTGCCCATTAACGAACATAGCCGGCGCATTTGGACTACAGAGCTAACCTGAAATTTTCAACTCTCAATTTCATTGCGTTCGAGCGTAATCGTGCTGACGGCCGGCAGGATAGTATCAATTCTGACCTCGGATTATTGATCAGTGAGTCGAAACTAATCGTTTAAGACCATTCTCGGCCAAATATTCGAAAAAAGTGTAATGCTAAGAGTTCAAAAGAATAAAATACAGGTGTTGCAAGATCTATGTGCAACCAATTGAAGTATGTTAGAAGTTGTTGGAGGTATAAATTTGAAAGGAAGAATAAATTATAAAATTATATACCTTTTTAGGATATTTCCGTATTTGTGCCACCTGTTATAATTACCCAGACTCCACTTCAGTCCACCATGATTGAATTTTGGACTATGATACTGGAAAAGCATGTCGAGTTTGTTATGTGTCTTCTGAATGATAATGAGGTATATATTATTTTAAAGATAAATTATACTTCTTTAACTGTTTGAGCTATATTTATTTTTTAGATTCAAGGGGAAATTTATTGGCCGCAAGAGAAGGGAAAAGACATATATATTGCCAATATGGTTATATCTCTGCAAAGTGTTACCGTAAAATCTCATTGTGTCAAAAGGATAATTTCCGTTAATATTCCTGAAAAAAAGCAATTTACCACGATAGTACATTTACAATTTACTGAGTGGCCTGAAAGGTGAGTAGTATCATTTATTCACACCACGATTTCAAGTTAGGTCTTGATATAGAAGAGGAGTATAGAAGAAGGGCGGTCCCAAGTGAGAATCCTGTGGGACCCCCGATGGAGAAGTGTGGTTAGGGAGCTGTAATTAATCACGTGAGAATTATGAGCCGCTATTTTCGTTGTAACTTCATTCTAACCGATCGTATCACTAGAGACAAACTCTTTTTTCTTCAAGAATAATATAACTATTTGTCAGATCGGTCGAAAATTCTTGAAAATTGACGCACAGAATCACCCATCCAAGTACTAACCGCGCTTGACGCTGCTTGGTTTTAGTGTTTGGACGGTATCTTGCATATTCAGTGTGGTATAGCAGCAAACAATATTTCTTCCTCTAACTCTGCAATTATATTTTTTGAATTTAATTTCTTTTATGATGCAGTTCTATGATAAGAATCCATTGATATCAATCCGAACTCTGAGAAACCCGTACTTTCGGAGATATGATTTGTCAAAGTTTGAACAAGAGCGCTAAAGCTCCTGTCCACAGTGCTTTCCCACATTTTTAGTTAATAATTGAATTCAAAGATCGAGATTGTAACTTAAAGATACATCAAAATGCACGTAACCTCTTTATGAAATTGTTTGTTTGCCTACCCAACAGTTGATTCCCATAGACATAGAATAAATATAATAAATTTCATGCCTGTGCTAATTCCTCGATAGACCATAGAGTACTGACAGTGTTCTATTAGTGATCTCCTTATGCATAACAATCGATGACCTGGGCATAGAGTTCTTCTTTTCTTCCTCTTTTTTCCGACCTATTTAGAACTAGTTACACAATCTTACACTCCTAGTACGTTGTAAAAATAATTTAAAAAAATTCATTACTACTCACGTGATTAATAACCGCCTCCTTATGCTTATTAGAAAATTATGCAAAAACCTGCGTATTTATCACTTGAAATTTAGACAACATTGACTAATAAATCTTACTTTCCACAGCCTCATTCCAGCATCTCCAGCCTTATTGATCAGCTTCGTCAAGGAATTCATAGACCTTTATCGACAGCAGGAGCTTCGTTCGAACCCTATCGTGATTCATTGTTTGTCTGGAATCGGTAGGAGCGGCATAGCGTGTTTATTGCTGTTTGCCATCTTGGAGGCCACCAACGGTTCAACCCTACCCGACTTGATTTCACTGGCAAATAAAATATCGTCGTTCCGCAAGAACATTTTGAGAGACAGGGAACACCTGAAATTTGCCTATGTTACATACCTGACCTACATGAAGCAGATTATTTCTAATAATGGTAATGTGGACTACAATTTTACATTGTATGTATGCCGGCCTGTGCTTTTTTCGATAACGGTTCAACGGATTTTCATGATTTTTTTTTATTTCAAGTTGTGCAACAAAGTATTTAAATGTCGTCTGTAGGCTTATTTCTCGAGAATCTCGAAAAGTGGAGAATTTCCATAGGTACGTCTGTTCTTTTAGAAGTTTTCCTGTCAGGTTATTCAAGTACTTTTATAATTTTTTCAAATCAACAATCACAAAGTAACGGACTACTCCATTATTTTTCATTAAAATTTCAACACTTTTGATTCTTGATTTCCGTACAAGAAAATATCATAACTGAATCTTCCAACCAGTTTATATACGTGAAATATTTCCAGTAACAACAGAGGAAAAATTATCTTCAACAGTCTTTGGAATTGCTGAATTCACATAATATCTTCTCGAATTCACATTGTGAAAAATACGTATTTACTACGACCTCTATGTAGAGAGGACAACGTTGCATAGTTATCTGACAATGACTATAACCTAACATTTTCAAAATATACATGGTGAAATGTGTCAAACGTTCATGGCCAACCGGGAGACTTTATAAAAGTGAATGGAGTATAAATATTGATTTTTCTGTAACCATTATGGATTTTGTTAAATGTTCATCATTCCAGTATGGATTCAGGAACTTGTTCTTGCCTCATTCTTTTCTAACCTTACTTTGGCTAACTCTAACTACTCTTTCTATGGACCTAGTAATTGTTGCCCCCTCCCTCACTACATATTTACGGTCCTTTCCGCATGTATTCCTTGGTTTTCATAATCATTTTTAATTTGCATTCTCAACTTTGTTTAATGATTTAGAAGAAAACCCAATTAAAATCCAAAACAGATGAGAGTAAATGAGAGTAGAGTCGTGAAACCCTTCATGACTTTACAAAGCATTTTACTACATGGTTATTGATCATATGGAAACAAATATCTTTGTCTAGCCAGATCTGTGATATCAAATGATGATAACTTGAAGTGTTCATTTGGTATTTTTATATAGGTGATTTTTGGTAGAAAGGTTCACTTGGAGGAGTCTTACATCTTTTTGAAAAATGCCTCATCTTAGAAAAATCCCGTATGCCATTTGGAAAATTAAATCAGAATAGAATTTCAGTGTTGTTTATAAATGAGTACAGTGATACTTTACCATAAAGCATGTTAATGTATATTATTTAACCTAAGAATTTTTTTACAGCTATCGTGTCTAATTCAAATTTAAATGAAGGAGAGAAATCTATAGACAGCTCTACAAAAAATGACCCTCTGAGTAGTTTAGATCCCTTCTGGGCCAGTAGAAAGGAGAGAAAGTAATTTAATTTGTGCACTGAAAAACTTCATTTTATTTATAACTTCAATTAATTCTTGTATAATGTATATATAAATTCAAATAAATTCTGATGATTCCATAACCTTTGCATTAATTTGTCTTCTGTAGGCTTATATCTTGACAATTTCGAAAAGTGGGGATTTCCATAGGTACGTCCGTTTGTTTAGAAGTTTGCTTGTCCGGTTATTCAGATACTTTTATTCTTTTTCAAATGAACTATCACGAAGTGACGGACTACTGCATCCATTATTTAACATTAAAATTTCAACACTTGATTCTTGATTTCCGTACAAGAAAATAGCATAACTGAATCTTTCAACCAGTTTATATATGAACGTGAAATATTTTCAAGGTAACAACAGATGAAACATTTTCATCAACAGTATTTTTCACAATGTGAAAAGAAAATTTCACATTGTGAAAAATACGTAAATACTACGACTTTTATGTAGAGAGGACAACGCTGCGTAGCTATCTGACAGGAAAATGAGCATAACCAAACATTCTCAAAATATACACTGTGAAATGTGTCAAAATTTCATGGCCAACCGGTAGACTTTATAAATGTGAATGGAATATTTATTCATTTGTATGCTTGAATCAACACCCCCAGAACAACATTATCACCAGCCGCCACTGTCCAAACCACTCCTCTCAGACGGAAACTTCAGTGGCGTTTTCAGGGGGGGGTAATCAGGGGGATACATCCCCCATTGTACAAAAGGTCCAAAAGCGAATTCTCCAATTAACGGTAAAATACAAGGGAGTTGGAAAGTTCCTGACATTGAAAACATATTATTATTTGTTTCTAATCGCCCCCCAAGAAAAATGTCTGGGTACGCCACTGGGAAACTTCCACAGTTATATCTTTCCATCTGCTTTTACAATCAAGAGCGAAAACTGCCCCAAAGGGTTCGCGTTCATCTTAAATTTGATCCCTTATAGAGCCGCGGTGTGGTCAGGCTACCTCCAAAGGCGAATTTTGGCGCTGTAACCACAGCTTACCATAGTTACATGTAACTATGACGTCATAGTTACTTATAGTTACTGATGACACGAAACAGCTGATCGAATCAAAACAAAAACAAATCTTCCAATGAATTGAAATGGACGAGTTCATTAATAGATTACGTCCATCATAAATGTGAGTTATATATCAAAATATCTTGAGTATGACTTCTTCCTACTGTTTCAATTGGAGAAGAAGACCTTCTACTCCTTTATGAGAGTTTTCTGTTATATGTGCTCTCATTTATTGTTTTGCTGCCCTGTGCCAGAGACTGTCTCTTCTGCCTGTGCCCAGTCCCAGTCGTGTCTCGTTTCTGATTTGTTTTTTGTATACGGTATTGCATTACATTTTGATATAACAGGTAATTATTCAGATTCAGATAAATTCGGTGAAAACCGTTAACACGTTCTATGATCCTAAATTCATTCCATTTCACTCATTCGAAATGAGATAGATATACATACCACGCGAGTAACCTTGCTCCTGAGGAAGGTAACGTGGTATGGTATGCTTGACGTCATTGATACGTCATAGTTACATGGTTAACTCCGCAAAAACGTAGTAACCATGTAACTACGAGCTGTAGTTACCTGTGGTTACAGCGCCAAAATTCGCCTAAAGACACACCAAAACAACTGACGCATACTCAGAATTGCCATGACGTGGCAATATTGGCCTTCCGGTTTCCATTCAGTCCGAATAAACGCTTGACCATAATCCGAACTACGCTGGATGGAACCACTTTTATTCGTAACGCTTATTTCGTTACGTACGATTTCTTTCTGTTGCATAGGTGCAATAAGCCGCGTAAAGGAATTTTGAGAACAATATCTGATATCTCAGGACTGGTAAAAATATTGTCAATGCTCATCTGAGTATACTGTGTTCCAAACCAAGGACAGCTTTGAAATAAATAAAACACAAAATATTTATTTATATACATATATATTTCTTCATCCAAATTCATTTAAACTTTTTTGATGAATTACTTGATATTGGCTGGTTAACTATAACCGCTACTCTAGTTAACCAGTGACATTATTACCAGTAAGGTACAAATCCGTTTAAAATAAATTCCAGCATCAATATGGTGCTTAAGATTTTATTCAGTCTACAAAAAGTTGAGTCGAAGTCGTAATTAATATTTGCTATCAGTCTTACGTAGAATAAATATGAAAAGCAAGTAATCCACATGCAAAAATTGTGAGAAATAGAGTTACACCAATGAAAATCCATTTTACAATGTTGACCAGAGTAAGCGTATCATATAGTAAAGAATTCAGGAGATTTATACCGACATCTGGCAAATCCAATCCCTGAAAATAGAAGAAACCTTTAATTTAGAACATGTTAATTTTTGGCGCGCTCTTTCCGCGAACGAGATCGCCTGTAATTTTCGAATTTTTGGCCGAAAATGACTATACGATTAACCTCGACACTCTAATGAATAATCCAACATCAAACTTAATTCTGTCCGGCCGTAGGCACGATTATTCTCGAATGAAATGTGTTAGAGAGTTGAAATTTTCAGGGTAGGTGTGGCAGTGGCGACTCCAGCTGGTAGACCTAGGCCTACCCAACTTTTCACTGGAGCGCCCCAGAGGTTTAGACAGGGCCGTAGCTAAGAGCTTTTCCGAGAGGAGGGGGGGGGAGAAACGGCGTTTGGCGCCCCTAATTTGAAAAAATATACAAAAATCGAAAAACGCAAAAATATGGATAAAGTGTACATATATTGATAAATAATACATAGTTTCTTAATAAAGAATAAATTATAAATTAATAAATATTACTATGAATGAAAATTATTTTACAAACAAGAATGCGTTCTGAATTTGTGTTTTTGAGTGAAAAAAATTGTTTGCATCTGTCAAAAGATCCAGATCCAAAAAAGAATTGTATTTGACAAAAATAAATATGAACATCAAGCTTTCGAGCTGATAACAAAATATTCTGAAGAATTCACAAATATTAAAAAGAAAACTTTCGAAAAATGATGTATCAGCAATAATGTCATGTTACCCTGCTATCTAGAGTGGAATGTTCCAACAATTCTACAATACTTTTGAACTCATCGCCCTGAAAATTTTTGTAGTATGTATATAGAAGATAAAATCGTCGATGTCACCCAATCGAAAATTTCACCGAAATATCACGAAAAAAAAAGTCATGTCAAGTTTTATAGACACTGGAGTTCAACCTGTGTTTGGTTGTTATTTCCTCTATAACTCGAAAAAGTTATAACATTTCTGAATAGAGAATATAACGCGACCTTTCAAACGATATAATAGGTTGTCAAATATCTCCCTTCCGCTTTTTTGCTCTTTATTCAATGCTTTATAAAAAGTGTTACAGTGATCGGATTTAGTTCAAATATGCGCCGTTTTGTTCGATAATCTGTTTTTATCTAGACGGCAACTTCATAATACCGCCCTCGTAGAAGCCCCCCTCCTTATTTGCAAAGAACTCGGACAGCTACTTTTCACAATCCTCTTTTGAGTTCAACTTTACACCACCAAGGGCGTTCGCCATGGACAGGAACAGGTGGTAATCACTTGGCGCTATGTCCGGGCTATATGGTGGATGTGATAAAACCTCCCATCCGAGCTCCCGTAGCTTCTGACGAGTCATCAACGAAGTGTGTGGTCTGGCGTTGTCCTGGTGGAACACTACACCCTTCCTGTTGGCCAATTCTGGACTCTTCTGGTCGATCGCCTGCTTCAAGCGGTCCAGTTGTTCGCAGTAGATGGTAGAATTAAGCGTCTGGCCATATGGGAGCAGCTCATAGTGGATGATTCCCTTCCAATCCCACCAAACACACAGCAAAACCTTCCTGGCAGTCAATCCCGGCTTGGCCACTGTTTGGGACGATTCACCTGCCTTCGACCACAACCGTTTTGCTTGATATTGTCGTATGTGATCCATTTTTCGTCGCCAGTCACCTTCCGCTTCAAGAATGGGTCGAGTTCGTTCCGTTTCAGCAGCATATCGCAGGCGTTGATTCGGTCCAGAAGGTTTTTTTGCGTCAAATCATGCGGCACCCAAACATCAAGCTTTGTTTTGTATCCAGCCTTCTACAGATGGTTTAAAATGGTTTGGTGACTAACTCCCATCTCCTGGGCGATGTCACGAGATGCCACATGCCGGTCTAACTCGATGTATTCCATGATTTGATCGGTATTTGTCGTCTCAGGTCTTCCGCCGGCTGGCTTATCCATGGTGTCGTTTTCACCGGCTCTGAATCGTCGAAACCATTCCTCCGCGGTTCGAACTGATAGAGTACCATCCCCCAAAACACCATTAATCTCACGGAACGTTTCTCTAGCAGATTTGCCTTTAACGAAGGAAAATTTTAAAATAGCGCGAATTTCGGCGTTAGTGATCTCCATGTTTACACGTCTATAACTGTTGAACGCAATATCCAAACTAATCATGCTTAGCGTCGTTTTGTAGGTTATGTCAAGACCTTTCAAATTATGTATAGTATTGCCAGTTACGAGCTCTGTAGCGCTTTGTACATAGCCGCGAAATTCAAAAGACAAAAAGGCGGAAGGGAGATATTTGACAACCTATTATCACAAGCCCATACTTATTCCCATTGGAAAAATTGGAGGTTGTCCTACTTGTCTTTCGAGGGGGGTTAAAGTGATGATTCGCATTTTTACGAAGAAGAATGACAATTTAAAATTTGAATAGGTTTCCGCAATGTATGTACAGCATCCAAGAGCTGAAGATCAATTCTGACTACATATTGGTATTATGTCAATGGATGAACCATATAGGTGCTCTATGTTCGCTATTATAAAAATGTTGCGCAATTCGGACATATTTAGTTTGGGGAAATTAGCAAGTGTTCATTTTACAATAGGCACTGATAAAGATAAAATAGGGTTACGACTGAAGAATATGAAGTTTTAATAGTAGCTATTTCCCAATAGGAACTACCTCCTACAAATGGAGTTCTATGGCACTTTGGGACATGTTGGGCTGGAAGTCGTTGACAATTCGCATTATTTTAAGTCACGCATCCTGATCATCCTATAAATTATATGACAATTTTGAAGATGTAGCACATCATGAAGTAGGTATGCCCGTATAAACATTTTAAATTTATGTCCTTATACTCGTTCTCACGTTCTCCATATATTCTTGTGATAGGCGATCACCGTGAAACCTGTATATTATACTTGAATACTCACTTCATCGATCCAACACAAAGGTAAAATTGTCCGGGCAACATTGTCGGACAAATGGAACCCTTTCATTGGTCTGAGTATTAAGCTCATTTGCATTCTCTTATGAGCTCGTAGAGGTATGGCAGTGTACTGGAAACAAAAATTGCATAAAATATATTATTCAAATAAAGGATATAGATCAGGCATGGGCAACCTTTTTTGGGAGAGGTCCAAATAGAAGAATTTTCTGTAGACCACGGGCCAAAAATAAATTTTCTAACCGTAATAAAATGTATTCAAAATAAAAAATGTAATTCAAAACGTAGGTCTATGACTCACCTCATTTGTTCCGAGGAACAAGAGAACCCAAAATAAAATAAACCTAACATTCCTTATAAAAAACTCAAACTGGCATAATTCAACAAAAAACAACTCAATAACTGTAGTAGTAGTAGTGGGACTGATGTTGTTGCTACGCGTAAGGTATTTTCCGAATTCGAATCGAAAATCCGTCATCAGTTCTTCGATTTCATAGATAATATTCATTTTTGACAAAAAAACAGACGAAAAATTAGAAACTTTAATATGATTTTTGCGAGCAAATTTAGGGTGTCATTGCTTGTCAAAAAATAGAGTGGGTATTTGATATAAGCTTTCTTTTTTGACCCCCCTTAGTTATAGCCCTCTAAAAATAGCGCCCGAAAAGCAGTTTTTGATTTTTTCTTAAAAACCAAAAAACTGACCTGAATGAAATTCACCAGACATTTTATGCGAGGTACAAGGCACTCAAAAAAATGTTTGGTGGTGTTCCTCGTGATTGCAAGGGATAGAAAAAACCACCCCTAAAGCTTGTTTCGCAAGAAACTTTTTTCCATATTCATATTTCACAATACAGAAATTAATTTTGGATAATTTATCAACAGACAATACGTAGAGGCTGGAATTATTTTCGACCTTAAATTTATCCATTAAGCGGATGTCAAGTTGACATTTTTATTGAGAACTGGTACAAATATTAAATACGTCACAAATAGCAATAAAGAAATATTCATCTAATGTAAACAACAAATTTGTTGATAACCCTACATCAATGAACAATGCGGTTTCTTAAGTCTTCCATATCTTGGACAGGAGTCTCGTAAATATATATTTTTAAATGGCCCTAAAAAGTAAAATCCAGAGGATTTGAATCTGGTGATCGGGCAGGCCAGAACAGAGGCCCACCTCGCGCCTATCGATATGATTTAAATGCTGTATGATTCCAATACTGAAATATGCGGGGGCCCCATCATGCATTAACCACATTGTCCTTCGAGCCCGCAAAGGAATATAATTTTGGACAAATTAACTGATCCCCATCATCAACATATCCAAGCCAGACATTGAGAGAAAATTGTTCTTGGTGGTGAGCTATAGTGATAGTTTGAGGGTTCTCTTCTGCCCATATGTGGTTATTATGAAAATCATCCAAGTGGAGAATTGGAGACGATTCGAAAAATCCCGTGGTAAGAGAGCCTGTATACGTTGAATGGGATATGGATATAAAAGTTGTACCTTTGAGATAAATAGATAAATAGATTGTGATGTGGAGACACTTGTTCAGGGAACATTTCTGTATATCTTCTGGTTGCTTTCGGAGAATTACCACCAGAAAGACCGTAAACATGAATTCGTCCAACGCCAAAGAGTTTTCTCTAGTTTCTAACCCATACAAAAATCTACAATCTTCCGTCTGATATAACGCGGGCTTCGCTATTTACTAAATCGGGGACGCAGATCACGAATCTGTAATTAGATTGACGAATCAGTCGGATTTTCCGCCATATTACCAAAACTAATCGAGATACGGAAAAACTAATTACAGATTCAGAATCTACGCCCTCGTGTAGAATTGTAGAATTTTGTATGGGTTAGAAACTAGAGAAAACTCTTTTGCGTTGGACGAATTCACTCATTTCCTAATATTTTGCAAACGGATAGAGATACAGAGGAAATAGATACATAAATCTAAACAACGTCCACCGACTAGTAATCGGGGAAGAGTTGGTTATTGAGATATGAAAATAATAGATTTGGCCCGGGAAAGAAGAATTTTCCTTCGATTCCGGGTCAAAAATGTCGATCCAAAAATTTTTTTTTACGGTATATCGATGCGGAGCTCGTTTATAACTAAATCGATGTCGCTGATCACGAATATGTAATTAGTTTTTCCCTACGTGGCGTACTTTAGGAAAATTTTCACTTAGAGTGAAAAAATCGACAAAAATAGGTCAACTTTGGAAATTCACACGGTCCAAAAAAAACGGAGTAGGAAGATACTGATTTTTTTCGTCATATATGGATCTTTTATCTACTGAATAATCCAAACAAAATATCCAGGTCGTACTATTCGGAAATTATGATTTTTTTCCCAAGGGTTTGTTTTTGGGAAAATTCATTTCGCGATATTTCCGCGGATAATTTTATTTAAAAATATCCGATCATATATTCGTAATCTACGGCCCCGAATTAGTAAATGATGTGAATTGGATCGAAATCGGAGACCGGTCCAATTTTGGCAAATTTTTAATACATTACCCTTAAAAAATTCCCATTTTTCGAGAAAAATTTTTTGACGCAAAACGATCATCCGGGTACCGATTCTTATAGAATCGAGGCCATAGATTCCGAATCTAAGGTCAAATATTAATTAAAAAATTTATCCGCGGAAAAATCGCGAAAAGAATTTTCCGAAAAACAGACCTTTGGGAAAAAAATCATAATTTCCGGAGGGTATGACCTGGACATTTTTTGTTCTGATTATTCAGTAGATAAAGGATCCATATATGACGGAAAAAATCAGCATCACCCTACTCCGTTTTTTTTGGGCCGTGTGAATTTCCAAAATTGACCTATTTTTGTCGATTTTTTCACTGTAAGTAAAAAGTACGCCACGTAAGGAAAACATAATTACATATTCGTGATCGGTGACATCGATTTAGTTATAAGGGAGCTCCGCATCGATATACCGTAAAAAATTTTTGGATCGACACTTAGAAAAATTTTTGACCCGGAATCGAAGGAAAATTCTTCTTTCCCGGCCAAATATATGATTTTTACATCTCAATAACCAACTCTTTCCCGATTATTAGTCGGTGGACGTTGTTTTAGATGTATGTATCTATTTCCTCTGTATCTCTATCCGTTTGGAAAATATTAGAAAATGAGTGAATTCGTCCAACGCCAAAGAGTTTTCTCTAGTTTCTAACCCATACAAAAATCTACAATCTTCCATATCGGTCATTTCTGCGTTTGTGTACACCGTCATCTTAATGAGTATGTGACAAAAATCTCAAAATGATAAGTTAAATCAAAAGTGACAATAGTTACTGAATCAAAGTCAGTTCTCATAACAAATTGACATCCGCTAACTAGATACATTCTAGTTCGGAAATAATTCTAGCCTCTACGACTCACGCTATCATGATGATAATTTTTTTTTTAAAACCGTGAATTTTAGCAAGAAATTACTGGAGACTTTATTTGTTAAGAATGGATCAAGCTATCCAAAATTAATTTTTTTATTGAAAAATATGAATATTGAAAATGTTTGTTGCGAAACAAGGTTTAGGGTTGGCTTTTTCTACCCCTTTCAATCATAGAGGAACACCACCTGAATTTTTTTGAATACACTCTCGCCTGAGTAAAATATCAGCTTGATTTCATTCTCATCAGTTCTTTTAATTTTAAGAAAAAAATTAAAAACTGCTTTTCAGGTGCCATCTTTAGGAGGCTGTAACTAAGCAGGGGGGGGGGAGGCTCAAAAAAGAAAAGTTTATATGAAAACCCACCCCATTTGTTGACAAGGAATCACCCCTAAAAATTTTTCGCAACTATTCATATACAGGGTGAGTCTTTGACCACTGAATTAAGTTTAACCAAAGATTCCTCTCATCAAATGAAACACTTTTTTCATTTAACATTTTTCCAAATTCAGCTCAGGTAAAAAGATACAAGCTGTTGAAATTTGGAAAAAAAATCAGTTTTTATTTTGTAGCTTTGACATCCTTTTTTCGAATAAAATGAATGTTGGCGTGAAGTTTCCTATAACTATGATACATATTTTCCAAATATTAGTTATTTTCTACTTCTACTGGTTTTCTAGTTATGGACTCGTGGATTCATAAAACTGAACGAAATTAGCATAAAGAAAGCATATAAAGTTTTTCTTGAGTCCTTTCAAGAATATTCCATCGTTTTAGAACATTATATTATTCTTCATCATTTCTCCTTAAACGCACCGTTTTCGAGATATTCTCCATTGAATGTTTTAAAATGGAAAACTCCAGATATTCCACAACTTTTATGGATCCGTCCCTGAGCGTTGGAATCCCGAATCAAGCTGTATACCACGTTACCATGCCTTATTCTCGTCCGCCAACAATGTCATAGATGCTTTATATGCGGGAGTGTATTAGCACATTGTGAAATCTTTAAACGCTTGTAACTTTTTACCTGAGCCGAATCTGGAAAAATGGTAAAAGAAAAAAGTGTTTCATTTGATGAGAGGAATCTTTGGTTAAAATTAATGCAGTGGTCAAAGACTCACCCTGTATACTCTGTATATACCCTATGGTCTCTTTCGATTATTTTTCCAGGAATTCCGAAAAAGATAACTACATAATTCAATGAATTTGTTAGTGTTTTAAATTCAAAATATACGAAAGCTCACACTACCGCATTGACAGAATGTGTTCCAGGCTATCACTTCAGAGGACTGTGGCTAGAGTGGAATATATTTATCATTCAAAGCACGAGCGCGTTCAAACTCCTGGCAGTCAGTGCTTTCATAATTCTCTTATGTTTTCGCCGAATAATTTTTACCTTATCAAGATGAACGAACAACTCATGTTTTTCCACATTTGGCTGGATGTCACCTGTTAAATTTTCTAGATATCTTTTGTCGGCATTGAGGAAATGTGGTTGAGATATTATTACAGGCAGACCTGAAATGAAATACATAATATATAAATTCTGTTAAGAAAGTATCAAGAAATTATCAGTTAAAGAGTACACTCGAAGAGAATGTCGAAGATATTTTTGTCGTTAAGTTGGCACAACTATCCTCTATACTCATGCGGAGGTTGAGCGTCATGTGTCATTTAGTTTGTTTACAGTGTTCCATTTTGTCAGTTTATCTCAATTCTCATATTTGTATTATGCGATCTCAAGTGTTTTGCGATTTTTGCAATCTATAAGAATATCTAAGAGAGAACCTGTGTATAACACTGCAAATGGAATTTCATGTGCGGAAACGCTGAAAATGTTACATAAGGCTTGTCAATCGACTTCTTCAGGAATATGTTCGAAAAGGACCAGATTTGTGGATTTTTTTTTTATTTTGGCCAAGTTATCACATCATCTCACAAGGCTCATATTATGAACGAATTTCCTCTCTTTCCAAAACTCAAAATGACCACTCCAAAGCACTCATTTTCAGTCGATAGAAGACTAGCACGCACGGGCATAGCCAGAGGGAGGTTTTTGGGGTTCAATCCGACGATTTTCAATTCGTTCAAGGAACCTTCAACTGAGAAAAGGAAAAATTGAAAGTCACATTCGGTTTTACCGGAAGTGACTCTGACTTTTGAAACTGAGGTAGATCTACTCTAGACGAGTCCAAAAAACCTATTTATGATAGGTCTAAAGAGCTCCATAGCCGAGATACAGGGTGATTTATGTATTCGCCAATATTTTCGATTGCTTATAACTGTTGAACCACCCAGTAGAATCAGTTGATATTTGGATCGTAATATACATTTCCATGGGTCGATCGATTAATATTTAATCTGATTAAAAAGTCCAGCGCCGTATTGGAACAATTTAGAACTTTTCGCAAGCTGAGATTCAACCCTGTATAAAGGAATATTGGAATTTGATTAGGATTTTCGGAAAAAGCAGAAAATGGGGATCAGTAAATTTCAGTATCCCGCATGACAGTTGACTACTCAAAATTCTTGTCGAATGATTTAATTCGATAGTGAAATTCTCAAAAATGTGGTAGGTACATTAACATTGAATTCGAAAAATTGTCAATTGCATAAATCGAAAATTTGTATTTTTTGATATTTTAACAAATTATTTCTAGCATTCCTCAAAAAAATATGGATTTTGAATAATTTATTCAAAATGATCAACGATGAAAAAATAAATGAACAAGTAAAACAGTTAAAAAAATCATAAAAGTTTGTCAAAAGTGCCACCGTTTTTTCGATGCACCTTCTTGTTCTTTTCAAATTATGACTTTAGCCTTTTTTATCACTTTTGGATCATTTCGGATATTATTGCAGGCAACTTCAATACGTTGCATGAAAATGTCCTGATAGACTAAGGATTTCAAATATCCCCAAACGAAATAATCGACAGGATTGAAATCTGGAGATCTAGGGGCCACACATGCGGGTCCACCTCTGCCTATCCACATATTTGGTATAAGTTCCTGAGGCATTATTATAAAAAATCGATTTTCAAATAATAAGAGGTCAGACCAAAATACTGTCAATGCCAGGTGTCAAAATTTATGTCATAGATATTGTTGTAGCCTACTTGAATGAACACTAGTGGGATACAACACAAATGAATATGCTGATATGTTGTTCATGTGTTTTTTACTGTTGACCATTTTGAAAAAAATATTCAAAATCCATATTTTTTTGAAAAATAATGTTTAAGAAAGAAACATTTTTCGAATTAAATTTTAATGTACAACATTTTTGAGAATTAAGTGGAATTTCACTAACGAATTAAATCTTTCTTATATTATTTTGATGAGTCAAATATCGTGCGGGACACTGAGATCTACTGATTCCCATCGAAAAGGCTCTGCTTTTTCCAAAAATTCTAATCAAATTCCAATATTCCTTCATACATGAAATCTCAGCTTGCGAAAATTTTTCTAATAATGACCTGGATTTTTTAATCAGTTTAAAGAACAATCGATCGACCCATGGAAGTGTATTTTACGTTTCATATGTCAACTGATGCTACTAGGTGGTTCAAAAATTTTAAGCAATTGAAAATATTGGCGAATGCATAAATCACCCTGTATCTCGGATGTGGACCTAGGCAGGATTCTAACCTGCAACAACCTGAGTTGTAGTTAGCATCATCACTCATTACACCACAGTGGCTGGCTAAAAAATACGCACCTAGACAGGAATAAATATCTATTACTCCATCAAGGAAACATGTATTTGTACCATCAACATCTAAAACTCTCTTCTGTTTAGCTGTAGGACAGTAACAATCTTCGGAAGGATCCTCAACCGACGAATAGAATACTGATGGTTTTGTTTTATATATGTATCCCTCGATGTCTCTATAAGTGTCTGATCCATTAACAAATATTGGAACGACCCTATAAAAAATTAATTCATCTATCATAATTATAAAAATAATCTCACCTTATGAGATGAATGGACTTTCAATTGAGTGTAATCTAAACACTCAAGAGAATATTCTCCTGAAATGTTTCTTTCGTACACCATGAGGATTTTCTATGGAGCAAAAATGGCGTTTATTAAAATTATCGCTCGGATCTATATTGTTTGAGATCCGATCGGCATTGGGTGAGTTCAGTAGAACAGAAAGATATAGCGACTTGCACTTTTCAGGGTAGGTTGCGGATCCGCAACAGTTAAGTTTGTTAATGGGCATAATCGGCCAAATGGTTTCGGATTTATAAAAATCTTAATTATGTTGCTCCCTCAATAACTCAAAATATATAAATCTAATCCAATTGGCAATTACTTGTAGAATGAACATCGAATCAATATATCAAATATAATTTTTTTTAAGTTTTATATTTCAAAAACTATCCGTCAGGATCCACTCCAATCTTGCACATTCCTTCGAGCCACCATTTTACAATAGAGTACTGAATTTCAGGTTGAACGACTTTAAATGAGGCGAGAATAGACATGGAACATGTGCGCAAAAGCTCCCGATTTTACGTCAGTGCTTTCTAAGAATTTATATTCTAAATTATTGTATGAAAAATAAGAATATTATTTCATACTATCGCCTGTATAACCCCTGTATAAATCATGTCAAAACTATAAGATTTGTTGAAAATAATTACTCAAATCGACGTGTTTGTTACGAAAATCAACACGTATAATACACGTCTACAATCGACGGATTTATTAAGGAAAATTACTAAAAACCAACGTGAATATTACGTAAAATACACATCATAATTACTACGTCGTATTGACGTCATATCCGGATAAGAAGACGTCAGATCACGAACTATTACCGATATTTGATGTAGTATTATACAGCGTGGAAAAGCTAAATGGAATAAATTAATTATGTTGGTTACTGTACATATTTATGGAATGAACATGAACATGAACGAGGGCTCTGAAACTCCTGACACCCTTCAGTATGTGGGTACAAACCTGCAAATATCTGTCGAAAATATATCAATACGGGGAGCTTCTTTCAAATGTGGAGGATATATTGTGCCATCAGTTCCTTTGATAATGTTACATGTATTATTTTGCAGTTTTTCATTCCACAATTTCGTGGTGTTCGAGAAGTTCCATTGTTCAATTTGACCTACTTTGGAAATGTCCTGTGTTCCTGTGTTCACTTCATACACACCATCCGGAAGAACTTGTTTCTGAAAAAAGTGCAAAATAACCACCTCGATATTGTATTCAATTGCAAATGGTATACAGTACCAATATTGGTGTTGTTTTGATTTTGAGATTTTAGACCAGAGTCGATGATTTTTGAAACAAAAAAAATAATAGTAGGATGAAATGAATAGGAAAAGGAAGAAAATAAGTATAACAAAAATGAAAGGAATAATAATTTACGGGCGATCTGAGGTCGGGAAGTAGAAGGGGTTGACTTTTTGAGGGTGAAAAACAGTTTATCACGACTTCCGGCATAACTATGAAAAATAATTAATTGGCAAAGTGGTAGGTAATAAGAAGATCTATAACTTTTGTATTTGCACTTTTTCCACTTAACCTCAAAATCAATGTGAAAAATTCATATAACTAAGTTTTTGGTTTTTTATTTTTATCTTTTACAAAAAATTTGGTTTTTTTCAAGAAATTTGTTGAAAACTTACCTTTTCATGAACAAACACACTGTATTTTTTTTAAATTTGAAATATTATTTTTTTTACCTTATTTTGACTTAATATCGAAAAAGCACCCTAATTTTCAATCGATAATTCTCACCTCAAAATATCTGCTTTTTCAAAAAAGTCATCAAAAAGTAGAACAAACAACGAACAAAAAGCCCCAAAATATGAAAATTTCAAATAAAAAAACTTACAGTGTATTTGGGTCATAAAAAGGTAAGTTTTTACCAAATTCCGTGAAAAAATTTTTTTCGTGAAAGATATCAATAAAAGTAATCATTAAAGGATACTGTGGGAGGTATACTCATTATTGAAAGGTTTTTTTCTGGATTTTCTCTCCCAAACTCTGAAAAATATCTATAAAATAAAAAATAAATAAAAATTAATTATTTTGTGATTTGCTTCTGCGTAAGAAACACAAGATATTTGTCAGAAGCAATCAATCGAACAATGTTGACTAACAAACAACAACGAAACAACATCAACGAAGAAACAACTATATCGTAACGTTTCGGAGTCTATATCAGACTCCGAAAAAAAAATGTATTATTATTATTTATTTTATAGATATTTCTCAGAGTTTGGGAGAGAAAACCCAGAAAAAAACCTTTCAATATAAATAAAAAACCAATATTTGGTTTTTTGAATTTTCAGTTTTCACATACATTTTGGGGTTAATAGTAAAAAGTATAGAAGAAAGAGTTATAGATCTTCTTATTACCTACAACATTGCCATTTAACTTCCAGACCTAAGATCAGTCGTAAATTATTTTTCCTTTAATTTTTGTTATATTCTCTTCCTTTTCCAATCGGTTTCATCCTACTATTATTTTTTTTTCCATTTTTACCATTTTCAAAGGAGGCTAGTATAATTCTTTTCGATCATTTCGCACGAGGTAACACGTAACCATAAAATAATTTTTTTGGAAGAAAACTCCAATATCTCGGCATATAAGATGAATTACGGGAAATACCAGACTTATAGCTAGTCTAGGTGAAATGCAATGGAAGATTTCCTGATGCAATATTTCAAATTTATTTTAAATTAAAATTGGCATATTATTACAGATATCTGTAGTTAGAGTGAAATATACAGGATCGGCCACGATTTTATTGAAAATTTGGTTCCTTGGTTAGGAACCACTGCTCCTTCGATCTAGAATATTTTCAGCACTGCGGTGTTGCCACTTATATCAATAAGTACTAACAACTTTGATATTTTAATTGGAACATCCTATTTATTATTGCATTTTTCAAAGTGCCGCAGCCTTCTGATTAATTCAGTATCAACTTCATCATCCTTATCTCTAGTGGTTTTCGAGTAATTAATTGATTTTCTTCCTTTTTTGCGCAAAACATAGCTTCACTCCAGCATTCATTACTTGCAATCCTAGAAAGCCAAAATTTCGGATCTTACCCCTTATCCTACAGGGCTGTTCTAAATCCGAGTCTTTTCCGAGACATACTTAAACGATAAAAAAAAATTCAAATGGAATGACCTGTATATCATCAGATGTATTGGAAGAGAATTAAATTTCCTTTCAAACGATATAACATGTTCCTATATCTAAATTGTAAGGTTTTCAAATTAAAAGCAAGTTTTCAGCCAATGATAATGAATATATTGAGCTGAGCTACCTTCATTTTTTATTAGCTATCCATGAAATGTCGTAGAACATGTAAATTATGTTAATTCAACAATTGGCATCGATTGTAAAGTATTGTTGAATTTATTAACTGAGATTCTATTAAAAAATCATTCAAATGGAAGGCAATAATTATACAAGTGAAGTTTTGATGAAATTGTTCATTCTTCACGATCAATGCGATCAAATTGTAGCAAGATCATGCAGAATGTTTTGGTTGGGCCTAAATCTTAGTCTGCATTTCTGGTGAAAGCATGAGGATTTGCGCTAAAATATGTTAATCCATTTAAAATGTTATATTCGCTTCGGCACTGTTCGTTTTAGTATTTCTCGGAAAAGTCTCGGATTTTGAACAACCCTGTATGATTAGAGACGTATTTCATTAAACGTAAATGATACACGG
This sequence comes from Halyzia sedecimguttata, assembly GCA_937662695.2. Lineage (NCBI taxonomy): Eukaryota > Metazoa > Arthropoda > Insecta > Coleoptera > Coccinellidae > Halyzia > Halyzia sedecimguttata. The sequence goes on from OW569413.2 coordinate 111,412,830, forward strand.
GATATTTGTAATCCATACCAAAAATTTCAGCTTTCTACGATTCCAAGAACCGAAGTAATGAATGTTTAATTGGAACTATATTTTGCACAAAAAAAGAAGTAAAACAATTAATTAGTCGAAAAACGCTAGAGATAGGGATGAGGAAGTCGATACTGAATTAATGAAGAGGCTACGGCGGATCGGAAAAAGCAATAATACCTATATAGGGTGTTCCAATTGAAATATCAAAGTTGTTAGTACTTTTTGATATAAGCGACAACACCGCATCGCTGAAAATATTCTAAATCGATGGAGCAGTGGTTCCTAGCCAAGGGACCAAATTTTCAATAAAATCGTACATACCGTTCTCCGCAAAAGTCCAAGGTACCACCGACCGTGGCCCACGCTGTATACACTTTGTTTTCATAAGTTTTAGATAGTTATGTTATGTTGCATCTTTGGAAGTATCTGTGTCGTATTTAATTCTATACATCGCATCAATTCTTCACTCCCTTAGTCATTGGTAACATATATTTCAATTAAAACTTAATTTTGACAATATTTTGAGGTCAATAAAAACAAAACAAATTCAAAACACTCTGTGGCCCGTAATATGAGAGACCAGAGTATTAAAAATTAAAAATTAAAATATGTCTAATGTCCATGTCCAGACTTACGTAATTGAAGAAAGAAAATTTCAGATAGTGTTCTCCTCCTTCCTTAACTTCCTCAATGGTTTTCGAAACCTGAAATAAGAAACAACCAAAACATGTTTTGAAATCGCAAATTTTCATTCCATCCATTATTATATTTCTTATAGGGTAATCTTTCAATATGAAAGGAGTGTTGTTAAACATCCGATTCATACACTCATCCACCTTCCCTCGGCCTATAAAGTTATTAGTAATGGGATTGTCATTCGCAAGTTGCATCGTAGTCTGAAACAAAAAATGTAATAATATTTCGAATATAGTTGTATATTATTATCAGGAATACAAATAAGTTTCCACCCTGCTAAGAAAGATGATGCTGCATAAGGTATAGTTTAACATTGTCAGATGAAAGATGGCTTATAGGGTACATGCGATTTCTTTCACCAAGAAAGCAATTTGAAAATGTTTCATGCTCGCACTTTTGGCAAATTAATCGAAACTACATTCAGTAAAAGTGGGAAAGCCCTGTGGCAGGAGCTTTGGAGCTCTTGTTCAATCTTTGACAAACAAAATTGAATTAAAACCAGTAAAGAAAAAAAGCAGTATCATGTTGAATACCTTAATATTATTCTGGAACACAAATTTTCCATTACAATAATCTTCATCTAGCTTCTATTTAGTATCAATTCCTGTAGAACGTGATCATAATAAGTGTTTTCCATATAATAAAATGTGTTTGAACTTGGTATGTAGGAAATCTGACATCAATTATTGGAATTAATTGATTTGACAAACAGCCGTCAAATGAGGTAAATATATTTTTGTGACGATTTTCTGTGACCATAGAACGTCAAAACACTCTGGAATGTGAATTTTAAGCAATATCTTCTGGAATTGAGATCGTATCGAACTGAAATTTTGCACACTCGTGTAGAATGCTTGATTTAACGTCGGTACAAATTTTTTTATTAAAAAATTTTCCAACTGCCCGATCCCAACAATACTTAGATAATATTATATCCATAAATTAAGCATTTCATTATTGCATTTCTTGAAATAGGTACCTTTTCAAGTCGATCAACATCGTCCTTCTTTCGACGTCTAAACTATGACTTGATTCTTTATGTTTATGTCTTTGAATTTGTTTTCGGTGGAATTCAAAGAATTCATAGAATAATCGATGAAAATACTGAGAGAGACCCAGGAAATTTGACACCTTTTGTCTTATATCTCCAGAAATTGAAATCGTATAGAGCCAAAATTTTGCACAATGTTGCAAAATACTACAATTGACGTTAGTACAAGTTTTTGTTGCAATCTGATGAATAGTTCACGAAAAAAAAATTTTTTTTTCGAAAAAATTAAAAGAAATATTTTTTTAAAAATTACCAACATTTCGATCATAACAGAATTTTGCCAAAAGTTGCGCGTTTATATCCTCGAACTGACTACCAAGTTTCGATTCAACATCTTCTTTAGTTCCTGAAATAACAGGGAAATAACCTCAAAATTTTAAATGTCTATAACTCCTAAACCGTCCGGCCGATTTTGCCCGTTAACGAACTTAACCGTCGCATTTTGATCAGAAACCTACCCTGAAAGTTTGAAGTCGATAGAACCTTCGGTGCTCCTGTTATCGTGCCTACGGCCAGAAGTACGGCCGGCCGTACGGCACCCAAAAATCTGGCACCGGATTCGTGATCAGGGAGTCCGAATTAGTCTATTAGCCAATTTTCAGCTCGAAATTCGAAAATTACAGACATTTGGACGAAATGATAGGACGATGTTCCCCTAGAACATGCGCCCAAAAAGTGTAATTAAAAAAAAACAAAAATTATTAATCCGAAACCACGAACTTATCCGAGATATTTATTCCTCAAATCCACTCTGAAAATTATATTATATCAATTGAAACCTGGCCAATATTCTAGTTTTGTTTCTATACTGGAGATATTCTGAACCCACTGTGATTAACTTACCAAAGTACCCGTAACCGTAATTTCAATCGTATTTTTTACGTTATTTCAATAATGCATCTTAAGTTCTATGTATTCACAGACTGTTCATAAACGTCATTTATTAGAGATTGTCAATTCGTAGTTTGAAAATATTTTCTCTTGGAAAACAAGTATCCGATTCCTGAATTTGTATATATATGTATACAAGACTATTTTGAAACCGAAAATAATATTGACTGATTACACATTGAATAATTTATGTATAAATATTGGGGATGATGTTTCAGAAGATTTAGAATTCGTTCATTTGAATTATGTAGTTTATGAAGGCAATAAAGAAGAAGAACATAATGGAATCATCAAAAGAAATTACTGTTTGTTGACCACTGAGGTTAATATTACCTTTTACTTCCTTAAGTAGTGAGACATATTCCTATACAGTATTTTCATAATGTTGCTAGCAAAAAAATACTGTAATATGAATATGGATCTACATTTGTGTATCAACCATTTTTTTTGAGTAAGGGTTCATTATACAGAAAATAATTTGTTAGTGGTATGAACTATTAACTTTTAAATTATTAAACGAGGATAGTAATTTAGTGGTACATATATTTTGAACTATTAAAATAATTTGTTCGTAATCCACTACCTACTCAAATATCAGGAATAAATGGACCATCTGCTATGATTGTCTCCAGCCTTGCTCTAGAAATTTCGATGATACTTTCCTTAGGTATTTCGAGTTGAGAAAACTATGCACCGAGTCTAAATTGCAACAACCCATTCCACGAAGTTGAATCATTGCAGATTGCTAATTTAATCTTGATAAATAAATTTAATGACAATTAGAGAAGCACTAAAGCATTGAAGCTTGTAGATTGCTCTTTTTTTAAAAACATAATTTTTGAAGCATTTTTTTTCAAACGACACTTTTTTCAAATTTAATTTCTCTCATGATGCAGTTCATAGGAATCCATTGATATAATTCCCAACTCTGAGAAACCAATACTTTCGGAGATATATAATTTGTCTGTTTGAACAAGAGCGCCAAAAAGCTCCTGTCCACAGGACTTGAACCAATTTTTCTGTTATACAGTAGAAACCGGTTATAACGACATCATTGATATCGACCAATCCGTTATAACGACTAAATGCAGTCCCTTAGATATCGCTTTAACCGTTTTCTACTGTATTTACATTCCATCACATTAGTTTATTTATTACATGATATTGGAATGAATTACACTCACCACATAAACTGGATTGATCATCGTGATTGTATCATCAATGCTAAGACCAGGGCTTCTTGTCTGATTGAAAACTAACTCGATCTTCCGATCGTAGGTTACTGAATCATTGTTGTCATTGTAGACTATGTTCTTCTTCACTAAATACTGACTGAAAAAAAAATTGAAGCCGGTATTATATATTATTACAATTCAACAGTTAATGAAATTTAAAGACCAAAATGTCCTATAATATAGTTTCGCAAACTTTTCATAACCAAGCTACAGGGTGTTCAAGTCTCCAATTTTGTTTCGTTTTTGGCGCGCTTTTTCTCCTGAACAGTGTGCCTATCAATTTGCCCAAATCTCTATATTTTTAGGATTTTTGGCCGAGAAAGGTCTCGAACGAATAGTTTCGACTCACTGATGAATCCTAGGTAAACCTCAATATTGTCCGGCGGTCATGTAGTGTCGGTATATTTGCGATCTTTCATGGCCAAAATCTGCCGAGTTTTGGGAGTTATAGCCATCTGATTTTTGTTCTCTAAATAACTCGAAAAATACTGATGCCTAAATAAAAGTTGAAAAATGTGCGAAAGCCGTGTGTTTAAGGACTTTGGCGCGCTTGTCAAACTACTAGCTAGTAAATATTCAAACTTTGACAAATCATATCTCCGATAGTATTGGTTTCTCAGAGTTGGGAATGATATCAATGGATTCTTATGATAGAACTGCATCATAAAATATTAAATTCAAAACGTAGGTCTATGACCCACCTCATATTTTGGATTTAAATACATCAGGAAATTATAATTAGAGCATTCTATGAAATCATAAAATTACGAATAATTATTGCAGTTTTGAAAATTAATATCTCCGAAATTATTAGTTTGCTAGAGTTGAGAATGGTATCAATGATCAACGATATCTTATGATGAAACTGCACCACGTATTCTTGATCAATGAGTCGAACCAAAACGTTTGTGAACATTTTCATCCAAAAATTCGAAAATTGCAGAGATTTGGGCAAACTGAAAAGCACTCTGTTTTCGGGTGTTATTGCGGTAACCAATTATTTGTAAAATTGTTATTTTATGCATTTCCGTTATTACAGGAGAAGTATGTAGATTAGATACCATTTCCGTTATCATTATTCAAAAGTGATGTTAATGAAAATCAAGCACAAATTAGACAATTTATAAACTACAACTTATCAGAACAAAACAATTTGGGAAGGCGTTCTAAGGAAACTAACATTGCCACAGAAAGTGTTTTACGTAGTTTTCATGTTACCATCTGGAAACCACAATGTTATGTTTTTTTTTTCATTTTCTTTCACATCATATCTTGAAGGCAAATAAGTTTAGTCTTTTTGTAATAAGCTTTGGGAATAAATGAGGGAATATTATAATGAATTTCGGTAATCACATAATTTTTTTTTTGAGTTTTGCCTTAAACATGGAAGTGATATGATTTCTGAATTGAAAATGACTTGACTTTTCAAACGGTGTATCACAAGGCAATACTTCCTATTTGAAAAATTGGGGGTTGTACCTGTCTTTCGAAGGGGCTTGAAGGTAGGGTTCGAATTTTTACGAGAAAGAATGACATATTAAAATTTGAATTTGATGTGTTTTGGGAATTGCCATTAATATGTACAGTAACCAAGTTAATGACTTTATTCCATTCGGCTTTTCCACTCTGTATATTCCATAGTACCTGCGATTTCATTTTCAGTTTCTTCTAAAAACTTTTTTGTATTTTGCGTTCGTACGACAATCTAAAATTTTTCCTGATCTAAGCGTTTGAAATGATTGGAACTAAACTTACTCGAAAACATATGGACCCTGTTCTACAAGGTTAGGTTTCGCTCCTTTCTGCACAACATCGTCAGCATTGTCCACTGCGAATAGAGTGACATTGAAAGTGATGTTGAAAGGCAACTCTTTGAATCTGTGCCATTGCTCTGATCCTCTTTCTAATCTAACATTCTGGAAATAATAGAAATGAATTACTATTAACAGTATAAATCACTCGCTGCATACAGAGTGTTAATAAATAATTTATCTATATAATATTTTTTGAGCAGCCCCTTGCTTAACTACAGCTCTCTAAATATGGTGACAGAAAAGCAAATTTTATTTTTTTTTAATCCAAAAAACTGACAAGAATGAAATCAAGCAGACATTATATGTGAGCGAGAAGGCACCCAAAAAAATTTTTGACAGTGTTCCTCTATGCTTGCAAGGGGTAGCAAAAATTACTTAATAATTAATTTTCAAATGGTATGACATGAATAAAGAAGAAAGATTATGCGAAACAAATTTTAGGGGTGGTTTAGTTTTCTACCCCTTGAAAATATAGGGGAGTACCACTAAGAAATCTTTTGAGAGCCCCCTCGCTCCAACATATTGTCTGCTTGACTTCATTCTTGTAAGTTCTGTTGTTTTTAAGATAAAAGGTGCTTCTCTGGCGCCATCTTAGGGCAACTAAAAAAAATATTGAAAGGTTTTTTTTTTTTTCTGGGTTTTCTCTCCCAAACTCTGAAAAATATCTATAAAATAAAAATTAATTATTTTGTGATTTGCTTCTGCGTAAGAAACATAAGAAATTTGTCAGAAGCAATCAATTGAACAATGTTACCTAACAAACAACAACGAAACAACATCAACGAAAAAACAACTATATCGTAACGTTTCGTCTATATCATACTCCTTCGTCAGACGCTTAATTCTAAAGATTTTCATTAAGCGTCTGACGAAGGAGTCTGGGAGAGAAAACCCAGAAAAAAACCTTTCAATAATGAGTATACCTCCCACAGTATCCTTTAATGATTACTTAGAAAAAATATATCAGTATGCTAATTTTATAACATACTAGGTATGCTAAAATTAATGGTCGATAATTCCTTTTGAAAATTGGGACCAATTCATAAAGCAGTAATTAAAATTAGTAAAATAATTTGTAGACTGAACTGGATAACTGGGAATATATTCTTCATAATAATGTCGCGTTACTGTATAGTGAATTTAGAATATCAGCCAATTCCCGCTTAGCCACACGCCACTGATTCTATGCGCGTATTTAGTCAAATTGAATGCAGCAACTTTTAAGAAGAATGCATTTTCTGGGAAAATATTAATAAAAAAGTTTTCCAGATGGTTCCAAGATTTGGGCACACACTGTATAGTCTTTTTGGAGCATTACATTAGTGTACGGTATTGCAATTCAGTGAAACGTAATATATGATATATACAGGGTGAGTCTTTAAAATGTACATTAATTCGATGATAGATTCCTCAAATCCAATAAAACACTTTTTGGCGCTCTTGTTCCTCAGAACAGAGTGCTTATCAATTTGCTCAATTGTTAATATAAATCTTGAACGGAATGAGCTAGACATATGAAATTTTCAGAGTAGGTTTGGGAGATATCTTGGTTAAGTTCGTTATTGGGAAAAATCGGCGGTTCCTTTTGAGATGCAGATTCATCATAATAATCCATTGATATCATTCACAACTCTAACAAACTAATACTTTCGGAGAAATGATTTTTCAAAATTTCAATAATACATCGTACTTCTATGTTTTTACAGAATGCGAATTCTATATATGTGTGTTCTATCTATTTGGGCTAGCCGTCGTTTGGTCCAGTTTGAGAGATAAACGTCATCAATATCAAACGAAACTGAATGTGTATTTCTGAAGATTTTGGTTGATGTAAGCATGTAAACAATTTGAAATTTGGATTCGCAAATAATGGGCACAGTTAATAGGCAGAGTCTTTTGGTTAGTGAGTCGAAAATGAATGCAAGGAAGTCGAGCATAATTCACGAGTCATTCTCTAATAATGGAAAATTTAGTACAGGATGTCCAACTAATGTACAGGTAGTTATTCCTTATTAACACTTTTTAAGATTTCCTTCAACAATATTCTGATTTGAGTTCTCTCTTGACTGATTACATTAGATTTGTTTCATAAATAAAACTGGCTATTTCAAATACTCAATTTTTCAGAATGACTCCTGATAGTTTTCAAACACTTGTAGCCAAAATTGGACAGTTATTGTATAAAGATAAGATGCAAAGGGATTTTAATTTCTTTCATGATAATCCATTGATATCATTCCCAACTCTGAGAAACCAATACTTTCGGAGATATGATTTGTGCCAAAGCTCCTCTCCACAGGGTATTCCCACTTTTTGTTTATCATGTGCTGGATAATATATGATATCCATCATTGCATACAATTTATATGATGAGAATCAAAATATTTAAGGAATGCGAGAATAGGTGATGTCGAAATTTTGTAGGTATAATCTTATAGTGGATAGTGATTGAAAATCTAGTTGAACTTCAGTGTTTTCATATCTAGGAATAGTGGAACATTATTTTTGCAAAAGCTGTATTTAGATTATTAAAAACCATTTCATAAGACTTGAGTGATTAAATAAGTTTTCTCCCCCCGTTGAACACAGATAAAGCTTTTAGATAATAATACAATAATAAATCCAGTAAGGGTATCTGTGTTCAACAGGTAAAGAAAGTGCAGAGGTGTATTAGCACATTGTTAAATCTTTAAACGCTTATTACTTTTACTCGAGACGAATCTGGGAAAATGGTTGATGAAAAAGGTTTCATTTGAGGAGAGGAATGTACGGTTAAAATCAATGAATAAATTAAAGACTCATCCTGTATATGAGCGCGCTGAAACACCTGAATTCACGTGGGCGCTTAGAATTTTTTTGGTTGGATACCACATTCCGCACGTAATTTGTAGCAAAAACAATTTGATAGAAAAACTATTCGAACTCACCTTGTCGATTTGACTATCAATAACTACAGGTAATATCACAAATGCCAACACAATGGAAAACACAAATAGAGAAAGAGAACTGACTGCTAGGGTGATTAACCTGGTTCTTGTGAAAATATGATGCATTTTCACTCCATAAAAATCTGAAGTTTGTGTTGTGAATTTACAGGAACCCAGTGCTCATCTATCTCGTGAACAAACAGATACTTAGGTATAATTCGGTCAGAAATCCGTTATCTGTTCTCATCAATAGATGAAAATGATAGATTTCGATAGTAATCAGTTGATAGAATGATTGGCAAGTTGAGACTGTTGAGCAGAATTATTCGAATTGTGATAGGAAATAATGCAGTTCTGTTTTTGAGTTTTCATACCAGTGTCTTACCAATATGTTCCAAATGTCAAAAAACGAAGAGGTTTCTCCAAGGTACCCCAACTCAATATGATAAATGTGGGAAAGGCCTCTGGACAGGATTTGGTGCTCTTGTTCACACTTTGACAAATCATATCTCCGAAATTATTAGTTTCTCAGAATTGGGAATCATATAAATGGATTCTTGTGATAGAACCGCATAACAAAAAAAATTGGTTCAAGCCCTGTGGACAGGAGCTTTTGGGCGCATGTTCATCTTCCTTGTGGCCCGTACTGACCAGTAAAGAAAAAAATCGATGAAAATACTGAGAGAGACCCAGGAAATTTGACACATTTTGTCTTATATCTCCAGAAATTGAAATCGTATAGAGCCAAAATTTTGCACAATGTTGCAAAATACTACAATTGACGTTAGTACAAGTTTTTGTTGCAATCTGATGAATAGTTCACGAAAAAATTAAAAGAAATATTTTTTTAAAAATTACCAACATTTCGATCATAACAGAATTTTGCCAAAAGTTGCGCGTTTATATCCTCGAACTCACTACCAAGTTTCGATTCAACATCTTCTTTAGTTCCTGAAATATCAGGGAAATAACCTCAAAATTTTAAATGTCTATAACTCCTAAACCGTCCGGCCGATTTTGCCCGTTAACGAACTTAACCGTCGCATTTTGATCAGAAACCTACCCTGAAAGTTTGAAGTCGATAGGACCTTCGGTGCTCCTGTTATCGTGCCTACGGCCGGACAACCGGCCGGCCTGCCGGCCGGACGGCACCCTAAAATCTGACACCGGATTCGTGATCAGGGAGTCTGAATTAGTCTATTAGCCAATTTTCAGCTCGAAATTCGAAAATTACAGACATTTGGACGAAATGATAGGACGATGTTCCCCTAGAACATGCGCCCAAAAATTAAATTTAAAAAATTGTCATTGAAAAAAACAGGAGTCCCAAAAATTATTAATCCGTAACCTCCAGATCGATTCTACCGAATAACAAAATTATCTGAGATATTCATTCCTCAAATCTACTCTGAAAAGTATTTTATATATAAAGGGTTTTCCAAAAAGAGGTGTTATTTCGAATAGCCCGCTATTTCGGTAGATGTCACTTTTGAAGGTGTCATTTTTTGATATTTGACAAGTAGAAACTACGTCATTAATAAAAATGGAACGATACACGCTTCAAGAACGCATTGAAATTATTAAAATTCACTATAAAAATGGTGAAAATTTGGCAGAGACGGTTCGTAAAACTCAAACATTTTTGGGTCGTCGTGAAGCACCTTGTCGGACCGCAATAAAGAAATTGGTGGAAAAATTCGAGCTGTTGGGACAAGTTAGTTATGTGAAGAATAAAACCCGTGCTCGTCGCTCAAGAACAGCCGAGAATATTGCTGCTGTAGCCGAAAGTGCTACACAGCTATGTCGGATGAAGAGTTTCTGATATATTAAAAATTATTATTATATTAAATTGTATGGATCACATGGCTAGAAAAAAATCAAAAAATATTCAACCATCTGATCAGTTTGAGTGTAATTTTGGTACTTAGGTGACCAATAATAACCTCTTGGGGCGTGCAAATTTTCATTGAAAACAGACTCTTAGGAGCCTCTGAGGGATCTCCTTCCAAATTGATCCCCCAGAAGCTCCTAGTAGGTTGTGCGACATAGGAGAGTCAGTTTTGTGCAGACTTTGTTACTTTATCCTCACGCCAGCTTAGCCACGGCATTGTCTTTTTACCAACAGAAAATGATGGCCAATACCACCAATTACGAAGAAAAATTCTGAGCTTCCACTATAATGCAGACTCAAAGTTTAACCATCGAAATGTACTCATGGAAAGGGGACACATGTATACTTTTGCCGAAAAACATATTTTTTTAATTCGAACAAAAACTCTAAAAATAATTCAATAAATGAAGATTGATTTCGTTAGGTTGAAAACAAAGTACTCGAAGATTCCATCAAATGTTTTACGAGGTTATCGATTACAAAAGTTCAAGGAGAATATTACCCAAGGAATTCATTCAATAAAAATAGATTCTTATCTCATAATCGAATATTTTTCATCAATTTTGCCGCGGTGTTTCATGCAACATCACTTTCATATCGGAAAGCACCTGAATATAATCGAGAGTGGTCCTCGATATTATATTCATCAGAAACAATCGAGTATACCAATCGCATCCCTAAAATAATGTCTTAACAGTAACAAAACTTTTATCAACTTGATTATACAGGGATTTCCAATTAGAGATTTCTTTAGTGCTGGATCTTCTCATAAGCGCACGAAGCGCTCGCTTGGGGTCCCCGAGCAACGAGGGGGCACACCCTTTGCTCCACAAAAATTGCGCTACCGTTTTGCTGAAAATCGCGAAAAACTCATTTTTTTGACCTTTGACCTTGAATAAATTTTTTTCCTTACAAGGGGAAAGATGGGGAACTTTCAAATTTTATTTTTAATGATATTTTAAACAATCTTACTCATTTTCAGCTTGGTGGGAATTTATGTAACTTTACTCTTATTATTTGGTCTAATTTGACCGGACCCGATCGTGCTTTCTTATCATTCTGTTTTCACGAATCTGAACATCTGGGAATTTTTACAATTGGTTCGGGTTTCCAATGCTAATTGTCGATGTTCACAAAGAAAGATTACATGAATATATCCATCAAAATACTGATAAATTCGAGCATTTCAATATTTAACTATGATTATATGCAGAGTGATTCTTGTAATTCATGTTTCATCGCCATAGTCAGTACAAGCAGGTACATTGGATCGATTCAGTTGCTACCTGTTCACATAGAACGGCCAGCTTACATTTCCTCGTCAACCGATTATTTAAAATTCCGCTAAGCAATGTAAACTTCAAGAAAAAATGAAAATTGTTTTTCCAAATTGCCAAAAGAAAGTAGTATAGTCATGAGCTGGTTCAGAATTATTTATTTATTTATTTAGCGTATGGCGCTTTATATGGACACATATTTCTAGATACAGTTGCGACGTGAGTTTCTTGGACAACTGCTATATCGATATTTCGACTAAGCAGAATTATTTTTTTTTGCCTCCAGCAACTGGCTGGTTCAGAAAATTATAAATCACTTTAGTTACATAACCCTAACGAAAGAAATAAAACGGAACTTAGCGAACCCAAATTTTAAATTGTTTACATGCTTACATCAACTAAACTCTCCAGAAATACCTCTTTCAGTTTCGTTTAATATTAATGTTGCTACCGCAAACAGATAGAATACAGACAGATATAATTCGTATTCTGTGAAAACATAGAAGTACGTGTATTATTTTTTTGTTACTCAGAAACCATCTGGCCGATTTTGCCCACTAACGAACTAAAGTGAGATATTTATGTCCCAAACCTACTCTGAAAATTCCAGCTGTCTAGCTCATTCCGTTCGAGAGTTATCGTGTTAACGGTCAGCCGGCCGGCCGGACATAATCGATTTCGACCATGAATTCTTGATCAGTGAGTCGAACCAAATCGTTTGAGAACATTTTTCAGCCAAAAATTCGAAAATTATGACATTTGGGCAAACTGATAAGCACTATGTTCCGAGGAACAAGGGTGCCAAAAAGGTATGATAAAAGTGGCTTTCAAAAATTCAACAAAAATCAAACAACTTCTAGGATATATTCGATAAAACTGCGGACATGTTAAAATCGGGTATATATGAAATTAATTGATTATATTGCAACAAGTGCTACGTCGAGAAAACAACCAGAAACATTCTCACACGCGGTATAAAGAGTACACGGGACATATTCCGAACAACAACATCAGAATTCCGTCAAATTGTTGAAAAATTCCAATAAATTGTACTCAATAATGATCAAACCCCTATTAACAACTCATTGTTATCACTAATCGGTTTATGACTAAGGGTATAATGTCAACCCATAGGTACTTGAGTGTACAAATTAATAGCATGCCCTGGTAACGCTGCGTCTCAGAATATGGAAACATTTGTTAGACGACAACATTTATACTGGACAAGAGTGTAGTTACTAGTGTAGTGTTAATACAAGTGTTAACACATGAAATTTGGGTCTTAATTGAATTCAAATTTAAAATAAATTAAATAGTGAACTTACTCAGCGGAGATTCGAACCAGGATTTTCTGCGCAGCAGGCGAGCACGCTAACATCTCAGCCAACGATGTGCTGTTACAAGATTTACGTGAGTGAAAAATTCAGAAGAAGTAGATACCAGTTCGAAAGTTTATTTTCTGTAGTAATATCCCTAGGACATTGATAATAATTGACGAGATAATTTTATGACAATCGAAAGTTCGTTCTTTGGTAACAGCCTGAAACCCAAGGCTGAGGACTGTTACCAAGCAATGAGCTTGAGAAATTTGTCATAAAATTATGAGGCATTTGTCAATCGTGTCATATTCGGCGAAATTTTTTTTTTCAAATTGAACACAACGAAACATGTATTAATTTATTGATAGTACAGTACAGTTAGTGAAAGTACAATTATTAAAATTTAACTTTACATTAGATTCGTTCCTGTTCTCTACTATAGAAGATATATTACCACTCATAATATTTATGATCTTGTAGTGTTCTTGATCGACATTTGAGTATAGTTTTATAGAATTTTGAATGCTATGACAAGTAATTTTAAGCAATTGTTGTTCTTCTACAGCTACACAACTTTTTGCCAATTGACAAAATTTTCATAATAATTGCTAAAATTCAAAGCCGATCGAGCTGATATCCGGTGCTCGATTGTAAAATGGCGGCTTGAAGGTTTGTACGTCATATCCGGTAACTGATGGATGGTTTCTGAAATATAAAATTTGTGAAGAAACAGATTTTCTTCTTGTGATCGATCCTTACGAAACTTCGCAAGAGTTTTGCACTCTCGCAATCCCTTTCCGTTCGAAAGTTATCGTGGCCACGGACGGCCGGCCAGACAGAATTGAATTTTACCTCGAATTCTTCATCAGTGAGTCTTGAGCATTTGATACCATTTTCTGTTTGCGCTGATGCGAGTGCGCAAACAGAAAATAATTTACGTCTTTCAAATGAATGGTCAAACTGCCTCAGTATTTAATAAAAATTAAATTGGTTCAAGCCCTGTGGACAGGAGCTTTCTGGCGCTCTTGTTCAAACAGACAAATTATATCTCCGAAAGTATTGGTTTCTCAGAGTTGAGAATTATATCAATGGATTCTTATGATAAAACTGCATCATAAAGGAAATTCAATTCAAATAATATTTTATTTATCCAGATTAAATGAGCAATCATGAGAATGAGAACTGCACCATGGAAGAAATCAAATTAAAATAGCTGAAATGAATTTGACTCTCTCTTATAGAACAGGATGACATGTACGAGTATGAACACAGTTCATATAATAAAGCTTAGACAGAATAATTATTGCATTCTGTGAAAACATAGAAGTACGATTCATTATTGCAATTTCGAAAAATCATATCTCCGAAAGTATTAGCTTGTTGGAGTTGAAAATGATATCAATGGATTTTTAGGGTGAAACTTCATCTCGAAAAAAAATTATTTTGAAATTTGTAAGTTAAAAAAAAATTTTTTTTCGTTGCTCCGAAACCATCTCGCCTATTCTGCCCAATAGCAAACTTAACAGAGATATTTATTTCCCTAACCTACTCTGAAAATTTCAACTGCACTTTACCCGATTAATACAAAACTTCACATGCGTCTAAAGGTCATGATTCTACAATTTGATGCTAAATTTCAGATAGATCGAGTGATCGGTTTCGGAAATATTTATAAAAAACATTTTTAGTAAAAACAGCCATAACTCCGAAACTGCTTGATGGGTTTCGCCCGTTAACGAACTCATCCGAGATATTTACGCTCCAAACCTACCCTGCAAATTTCAATCCTCTAACTCCTTTCGTTCGAGAGTTATCGTGTTAATGGACGGCCGGTCGGCCGGACAGAATCGATTTCGACCTCGGATTCTTGATCAGTGAGTCGAACCAAATCGTTACCAAATCGATTTTCAGCCAAAAATTCGAAAATTACCGACGTTTGGGCAAATTGATAAGCACTCTGTTCCGAGGAACAAGAGCGCCAAAAAATGATTATTTCAAGCACAATGGAGTAATTTGAGCTGAATGACATATCAAAATAAATTCATCAATAAACAAGATAAAGACTCAACATCGAAAGAATCAATCGAATAATAATTGAATTATTTGATTATTTATCATTTGTACCATGCGCTACTCTTGTTGAATAAACTTCCATATTGATGTATTATCTTATCTTCTCCATATTAGCTTATAGGTATATGAAAATGAGGTGATAAATATCTTAATGTATTGTTTAGTTCAAGTAAACATTAAGCGAACCAAATTATCATAGCGGAATGCTGCGGAGATCGAACAAATATCCTTGACACTGTCAAATGATCAAGTACCTATGTAGGTAGTATGTAGTTGTAGATAAAGAAATCAATTGAAACAAAAACAGTGTGGACAGGATCCCCTTCAGAAATTATTATAGTTTCATTCTTTTCTTCAACTCCGAATATAATACGAAATGAAATCTGTAGATATATTATATTTTTGGCGCTCTCGTTCCTCGGAACAGAGTGCTTATCGATTTGACCAAATTTCCGTAATTTTCTATTTTTTTATGAACAAGGTATTAAACGATTTGGTTCGACTCACTGATCAATAATCCGTGATCAAAATTGATTCTGTCTGGCCGTTAATACGATAACTCTCGAATGGAATGAGCTAGACAGTTGAAATTTTCAGAGTATGTTTGCGAGATAAATATCTCGGTTAAGTAAAAAAAAATTTTTTTTACATTTCGA
This sequence comes from Halyzia sedecimguttata, assembly GCA_937662695.2. Classification (NCBI taxonomy): domain Eukaryota; kingdom Metazoa; phylum Arthropoda; class Insecta; order Coleoptera; family Coccinellidae; genus Halyzia; species Halyzia sedecimguttata. The sequence continues at coordinate 111,428,681 of OW569413.2, forward strand.
ATTTCGAATTCAATTTTTTGCGCGTATGTTCTGGGGAACATCGCGTTATCATTTTGCCCAAATGTCTATAATTTTGGTATTTAACGATTGGGTTCGACTCTCTGATAAAAATTCGAGGTTAAATTTGATTCTGACGGCCGGCCGTCGCCACGATAACTTGAGTACGGAAAGAGATAGCGACTTGAAATGTTCAGGGTAGATGGCGCATCCCAAAACGTCGGACAAGTTCATTAATGGGCATACTCGGCTCAATGGTTTCCGAGTAATAATTTTGTTTTCAACCAATAGTATGTAGTAGTATGTTTGTGACATTTTGCGAGAATCGTATCAGCAGAAAATTTAAAAAAAATTATTTAAAAAATAGGCTCGATCGAATTGAAGCTTGGTAAGTAGTTGTAGAATATCGACATAAAGACGTGTGTGAAATTTTTTGAGAACGGTAGCCCTAGAAGATTTTAAAAAAATTAAGAAAAAAATTGGTTCAAGCACTGACGTGAAGTCAGGAGCTTTTGAGCGTATGTTCTATTGTCCGTTGTCTTGTATTGGACACTCTTAATCGAATTTACCATGGTAAATTCGAATTCTTTTTTTGTAGGAGTACGGTTACACAGATTCTACAACTATTACCAAGTTTAAATTTTTTCGAGTCTATATTTTTTGAGTTATTGAGGAAATAATATTCTAGGTGGGTATAACTCCGAAACCGATGGACAGATTATCCTCAGAAACGAACTTAACTTTTCCATCCGGATGTGCAACCTACCCTGAAAATCACAAGTACCTATCTCCTTTCGTTCGAAAGTTATCGAGGCAACGGTCACCCATCCAGCTACTGAATCACACAAGGCTGCTTGGATCTCTAACAATATAGATCCGATCGTATTCAAACTTGTAACTTGGCTGTAGAGTTAGGTTCTGAAGGCTATCGCCGATGTCAGACGAATAGGTTCTGATATTTAGAATTTTTTTCAATGATTTTTTTAAAATTTTCTGGTGATACGATCGAAATTTCGGAAGAGTTTTCGCGTTGGCATTCTACAACTGATAACCATGTTTGAATTGGATCTATTTTGCTTTTTTCGAGTTATTGAGGATATAATAACCAAATTTCAGAAGGGTATAGCTCCAAAACCGTTCGATCGGTTATGCCTATAAACAAACTCAAATGTCACATTCAGATGCACAACCTAACCTGAAAATTTCCAGTCTTATCTCTTTCTGTTCTGAGGTCATCGTGACATGAATAATATTTTTTAATAATTTTTTTTTATTTTCTATTGATATGATTCTCACAAAATGCCACAAACGTCCTTAGGTTTATATTCTACAGCTACTCACCAAGTTTCAATTCGATCTGATTTGTATTGGTTGAAAACAAAATTATTACTCGGAAACCATAGATTAAATCCATAACGAATTTGTCCGTGGTATTGGGATGCGCCATTTACCCTGAGAATTTCAAGTCGCTATCTCTTTCCGTTATCAAGTTATCGAGGCAACGGACGGCCGGACAGGGGGATGTGGGATGTATATTCATTATTAAATGGTTTCGTTCTGGGTTTTCTCTCCCAAACTCTGGAAAATATCTATAAAATAAAATTGGTTCAAGCACTGACGTGAAGTCAGAAGCTTTTGCGCGTATGTTCTATTGTCCATTCTTCTGTATTGGACACCCTTAATCGAATTTACCATGGTAAATTCGATTAAGGGTGTCCAATACAGAAGAATGGACAATAGAACATACGCGCAAAAGCTTCTGACTTCACGTCAGTGCTTGAACCAATTTTTTTTTCGTGATTTTTTTGAAATTTTCTAGGGGTACGGTTCTTAAAATTTTTTTTCTCGTCGTTTTTTTCAAATTTTCTAGGGGTACGGTTCTCACAAAATTTTAAACACGTCTTTATGTTGATTTTCTACTACTAATTACCAAACTTCAATTCGATCGAATATTTATTTTTTGAGTTATCAAGGAAACAATATTCCAGATGGGTATAACTCGGTTACCGTTAGACCGATTTTGCCCAAAATTGAACTCAGCTCTTCCTTTCGGATACGCAACCTTCCCTGAAAATTGCAAGTCCCTATCTCCTTTCGTTCGAAAGTTATCGAGGCAACGTTCACCCATCTACTGAACTCACACAAGAATGCTCGAATCTCCAACATTATTTAACCGATCGTATTAAAACTTGAAAATTGTCAGTATAGTTAGGTTATGAAGGTTCTTGCGAAATTTCAGCAATTTCGAACGATTAGTTACTGATATATAGAACTTTTTTTTTTTATTTTCAAAGATTTATTTAAAATTTTCTACAAATGCTATCCTCACCAAATTTTGCAAACGTTTCCGCATTGGCATTCTACAACTAATAACCATGTTTGAATTCAATCGGTTTAGTATTTTTCGAGTAAATGAGGAACAAAAACCACAAAATTTCATAAAATTTCAGATGGCTATAACTCTGAAACCGTTTGGCCGATTAGGCTCATAATCAAACTGAAATGTCGCGTTGTGGTGTACATCCCAACCTGAAAACTTGAGGCCGCTATCTCTCTCAGTTCTCAAGTTATCGTGACAACAAAAATATTTTTTAATAATTTTTTAATAATTTTGTAGCCATACGATTCGCACAAAATTTCACAAACGTGCTTAGGTTCATATTCTACAACTACTCACCAAGTTTCAATTCGATCGGATTCATATTGGTTGAAAACAAAATTATTACTCGGAAACCACTGGGCTGATTATGCCCATTAACGAACTTGTCCGTCGTATTGGGATGCGCCACCCACCCTGAAAATTTCAAGTCGCTAGCTCTTTTCGTTCTCAAGTTATCGTGGCAACGGCCGGACGTCCGGACGGACAGAATCAAATTTGACATCGAATTCTTCATTGGGGAGTCGAACTTAATCGTTCGAGACCATTTTCGTCAAAAAATTCGAAAGTTACAGACATTTGGGCAAAACTATAACGCGATGTTCCCCAGAACATACGCGCAAAAATTGGTTCAGCACTGACCTGCAGTCATGAGCTTTTGGGCGTATGTTCTATTGTCCACTCTTAATCGAATTTTGAAAATCGATTAAGAGTGTCCAATATATAGGAGAATGTACAATAGTACATACGCGCAAAAGCTCCTGACTTAACGTCAGTGCTTGAACTATTTTTTTTAATTTCATGTTTATTTTTATATGTATCATCATTATTTCTTGTGGTAGCCATGTTAAGTACCTAATGTTGAGTAATGCTTCTTCTTTCGATCTTTCGGTTTTGTCTTTGTTTCTGAATCATTCCTAAGTTTATCAAATAGGTTAAGTTAAGAAGTGTTTAATTCTATTCTGTTTGATCATTTTCTTGTATTTACATGTTATCTTGTTGCGATGGTTATTTTCATACACCGATTGTTAGTTGATTTGTCTCGATACCAGTGCTATATGTGCTGTTTATAGATAGTTTGTTCAATATTGAATTTGTTCAGTAATTAATTAATAAATGATTAAAAAAAAAAGTGTTTCAAGCACTGACGTGAAGTCAGGAGTTTTTGCGCGTATGTTCTATTTTTTTTTCGTAATTTGTTTGAAATTTTCTAAGGGTACGGTTCATACCAAATTCTTTTTTCGTCATTTTTTTCAAATTTTCTAGGGGTACGGTTCTCAAAAAATTTTAAACACGTCTTTATGTTGATTTTTTACTAATAGTTACCAAGCTTCAATTCGATCGAATCTTTATTTTTTGAGTTATCGAGGAAATAATATTCCAGGTGGGTATAACTCGGAAACCGTTAAACCGATTATACCCAAAAACGAACTTAACTCTCCCATTCGGATAGGCAACCTACTCGGAAAATTGCAATCCCTATCTCATTTTGTTCGAAAGTTATCGAGGCAACGGTCACCCATCTACTGAAGTCACACAAGGCTGCTCGAATATCCAACAATATTTAACCGATCGTGTTAAAACTTAAAACTTGGCTGTAGAGTTGGGTTCTAAAGGCTCTTGCAAAATTTCAGCAATTTCAGACGAATAGTTGCTGATATATAGAATTTTTTTTTTAATTTTCAATGATTTCTTAAAAATTTTCCATGAATACTATCGTCACCAAATTTTGCAAGGCTTTCGCTTTGGCGTTCTACAACTTATAACCATGTTTCAATTCAATCGGTTTAGTATTTTTTGAGTTAATGAGGGGAAAAAAAACAACCAAATTTCAGATGGCTATAACTCTAAAACCGTTAGGCCGATTATGCTTATAAACAAACGCAAATGTCGTGTTCAGATGCATATCATAACCTGAAAACTTCAAGCCGCTATCTCTCCGTTCTCAAGTTATCATGACAACAAAAATATTTTTTAATAATTTTCTAGACATATGATTCACACAAAATCTCACAAACGTGCTTAGGTTTATATTCTACAACTACTCACCAAGTTTCAATTCGATCGGATCTATATTGGTCGAAAACAAAATTATTATTCCACTGGGCCCACTGGGCCGATTATGCCCATTAACGAACTTGTCCGTCGTATTGGGATGCGCCTCCTACCCTGAAAAATTTCAAGTCGCTAGCTCGTTCCTTTCTCAAGTTATCGTGGCTACGGACGGTCGGCCGGACTGCCGTACGGCCGGACAGAATCAAATTTGACCTCGAATTCTTCATTGGGGAGTCGAACCAATTCGTTTGAGACCATTTTCGGGAAAAAATTCGAGTTGCAGACATTTGGGCAAAATGATAACGTGATGTTCCCCAGAACATACGCGCAAAAATAATAATATTAAATTTTCTTCGAACTTAAAAATTCTTAATTGGATTAGAAATCAAGGTGAAGGCATAGACACCCTTGCGGGTGTCTATGCCTTCACCTAAAAACCCGCCAAAGCACAAACACCTTCCTAGAGAATACCTCATCTTGCAAGTACATTTCTAGGATTTCTTCGGCAAAATATCAAACGGCGGAATCATTTACAATAAAGGAATACCTGTTCGGCAACATCGAGCGGCTCGTACCTGTGGTACCACAAGGTTTACCTTACGTAGAAGCGGACTGAAACGTTGTTGCATGACTCATGCTTGGTAGTTGGTACAACGTAGCAGGTCGTTCAGTCAGGTGTGTTTACCTGATACTTCAACACCGCAGCGATCCGCTTAATTCACATTCTTAGACTTTATTCGGAAATGTAGAAAGTTTAACTATTTAACTTTACGTAAAATATGGAAAAGTGGTGTAGTGTAGTTCTTCTGTTTTCCTTCGTCTTCATCGGCACTTTCCGAACATCAAAGAGTGCCTTAACAATCGATGGTGTCCAGTGCGGACAGAGAAAATGCGATTTGGGTGATTATTGTTCAGTGCACGATGGAATTTGCAAATCTTGCGCGACGATTTGCACCCAAACTCATCACAATTTCGAAGAAAGCGAGTGCAATAGGAATTGTCAAGGTGAGATTGGGGTGTTGCTTTTTTGTGCGTATATTCTGGGGAACATCGCGTTATCATTTTGTCCAAATGTCTGTAACTTTCGAATTCTATATATCAGTACCTATTCGTCTGAAATTGCTGAAATTTTGCAAGAGCCTTTAGAACCTAACTCTACTGCCAAGTTTCAAGTTTTAACACGATCGGTTAAATATTGTTGGAGATTCGAGCAGCCTTGTGTGAGTTCAGTAGATGGGTGACCGTCGCCTCGATAACTTTCGAACGAAAGGAGATAGGGACTTGCAATTTTCTGGGTAGGTTGCGTATCCGAATGGAAGAGTTAAGTTCGTTTTTGGGCATAATCGGTTTAATGGTTTCCGAGTTATACCCACCTGGAATATTATTTCCTCGATAACTCAAAAAATAAAGATTCGATCGAATTGAAGTTTGGTAACTATTAGTAGAAAATCAACATAAAGACGTGTTTAAATTTTTTTCAGAACCGAACCCTAAGGAAATTTGAAAAAAATTAGGAAAAAAATTTTTTGTAAGAACCGTACCCCTAGAAAATTTCAAAAAAAAAAACAAAAAAAAATGGGTTCAAGCACTGACGTGAAGTCAGGAGCTTTGGCGCGTATATTCTATTGTCCGCTCTCCTGTATTGGACACCCTTAATCGAATTTACCATGGTAAATTATATTGTCCATTCTCCTGTATTGAACACTTAATTCGAATTTACCATGGTAAATTCAAAATTTTACACACGTCTTATGTCGATATTCTACAACTAATTACTTACTTCTACAACTAATTACTAATTAGCTTCAATTCGATCGAGTCTATATTATTTCAGTTATCGAGGAAATAATATTCCAGGTGGGTGTAACTCCGAAACCGTTAGACCGATTATGCTCAAAAACGACTTAACCCTCCTATTCAGATGTACAACCTACCCTGAAAATTGCAAGTCCTTATCTCGTTTCGTTCAGAAGTTATCGAAGCAACGATCATCCATCCAGCTACTGAACTCACACAAGGCTGCTCGGATCCCCAAAAATGTAGATCCAATCGTGTTCAAACTTGGAACTTGATAGTAGAGTTAGGTTCTGAAGGCTCTCGCAAAATTTCAGTGATGTCGGACGAATAGTTTCTGATATATAGAATTTGTTTCAATGATTTTTGAGAAATTTTGTAGCGATGCGATCCTCACGAAATTTTGCATGGATTTTCGCATTGTCATATTCAGATGCACAACCTTACCTGAAATTTTTCAAGTCACTATCTCTTTCTGTTCGCAGGTTATCGTGACATAAATAATATTTTTTAATAATTTTTTTTAAATTTTCTGGCTATACGATTCTCACAAAATGCCACAAACGACCTTACGTTTATATTCGGAGTTATACCCACCTGGAATATTATTTCCTCAATAACTCAAAAAATATAGACTCGATCGAATTTACCATGGTAAATTCGATTAAGAGTGTCAGGAGAATGGACTATAGAACATACGCGCAAAAGCTCCTGACTTCACGTCAGTGCTTGAAAGAATCCATTTAATAATGAATTTACCTCCCAAAGTAGGTATCATTATTTAATGATTAAGTAAATAATGAATATTTGTGGAAAATTTGCCAGCTACTATAAGTAAACTGTTCTCCATCAATTTATTTCAATTCTGATTTTAAATTCTAACGATATGAGGTGTGGAAAGATAAGCGGATGTGGTAAATTCAATTGAAGATTTCAATTTCCACGATTTATTGTTAAACGTGACATGTTTCAGCACAGAATGACTTCATCCGACGACTAGTAGTTGATTGCAATCTTGGTTCATCGATTGCAAATAATGATGGAGTGTTTCTAAATCCTCCTAATATAAAAAAAAAATTAAATGTGGAAAATGTACTATTGGGAAGAAATACTTGAAGCATTTTGTTTTTGGCGCTTTTCTTCCTCGGAACAGAGTGCTTATCAATTTGCCCAGATGTCCATAATTTTCGAATTTTTGGCTGAAAATGGTGATTACCAAAGTATATATTTCCAAACATCATATGGATTTTCCAAGAGCTATATACAATAGCTGGGATTATATTTTCATTATTCATTTTTCATTCAATCATACCCTTTTTGACATGTCTCTTATCTGTAGATGAGATGACAATGTTGACATGTATGAACACAGATCATGAAATTCATAGACAAGGACGTTATTTTCGATTACAGCATTCTGTGAAATCATAGTGTTATGATTTAATATTGAAAAATCATATCTCCGAAAATATTAATTTGATAGAGTTGAAATTGATATTTTTTTTCGATACTCCGAAACCATCAAGCCCAGTTTGTCCAATAAGGGACTCAACCGAGATATTTATCTCCCAAACCTATTCTGAAAATTTCAACTGTCTAGCTCATTCCGTTCGAGAGTTATCGTGTCTACAACCGGCCGTACAGAATCGATTTTGACCACGGATTCTTGATCGGTGAGTTGAACCAAATCGTTTAAGAATCTTCATCAAATAATTCGAAAATTAAAGACATTTGGGCAAATTGATAAACACTCTGTTCCTAGGAATAAGAGCGCCAAAGATCAGGCACGCTGTCTGTCTTTTCGTTCACAAAAGATAACCCAAATAAATTCAACAAATAACTTCACACCACCCAATAGAATTTCAAATTCATTTTTCGTTAAGTAATCATTAGGATGCTGTGGGAGGTATACTCATTATTAAAAGTTACGATATAGTTGTTTGTTTCATTGTTGTTTGTTAGGCAACATTGTTCAATTGATTGCTTCTGACAAATATCTTGTGTTTCTTACGCAGAAGCAAATCACAAAATAATTAATTTTTATTTTATAGATATTTTTCAGAGTTTGGGTGAGAAAATCCAGAAAGAAACCTTCTAATTATTTTTCGTTGCTTAATAAAAACCAACGATTCAATAATTCAGGAGTTTAAAATTTAATTTTCAGTGTGATTATGGTTATGTATAGAATATTAATTGAGAGTTATTGTTTTCAGATTACCTACATGATTTGAGATATGTTCAGAAAAATGGCTCTGGTGTATCCCAAGATAATATGGAGAAACTTAAAGGTAAATTTATGTTTGTAAAACTTGAGAAGAATGAGATAATTCCATAAATCTTCAAATAATTCATTCAATTTCTATACAGGGTCCGAGGCTGCCACACCGACACCGACAAGGAGGTGATGGGATACCATTAGGGTGTCACACTTCCTGTTGTTAAAATGTTCGGGTCTTCTGATAGAAGTTATAGATGGTTTCCTTAATTTGAAAATATTTTAGAGACTAGTTTAGATATAGCAATTAAATTTGGAGGTTTGATTGAGCAGCTCGAGTACTTTGATACCCTGGTGAAATAAGTTTTTGTAACCCCCACTAAAACAAATGGTAGATGGTGGGGGTGCTTTTCAAAATAAATAAATTTTTTTCCACGGTATCGTACTAATATTACAGTAGATTCCAAAACTGCAATGTGTTACCTTCCATTTATTGTATTGAGGACATTTTGGCTCATCTCCTTGCCATTGTCGGTGAGGCGGCCTCGGACAGCTGAAAAATAAGATCCAAAGGGTGTTGCCGAAACTTTATTTTCTTCTATTTTTTTCCAGGAGATGTCCAGAGGCTGTCGCATATGGTAACAATTACTCTGATTCTTGTTTGTTTCATGCTGCTCGCTCTGTTAATTGTTTTGGCGTTCCAACTCTACAGATGGAAAATTAAAAAAAACATCACTCTCAAAAATCTGAAGTCCAAATTATTCAAGGTAAGTTACGAGTACCCTCCCGTGATTTATTATATTAATATCTCGAACTGAATCTATAGGGTGTCCGGTAAATAATGGATAATACGTGGCATCAGGTACTTGTAAGGGGCGAATTGGAAAACAGTGTATAAAATAAGTACCTATCCAAACTTTGACAAATCATATATCCGAAAGTATTGGTTTCTCAGAGTTGGAAATGATATCAATGGATTTTTATGGTAGAACTGCATCATAAAAAATTAAATTCAAAACATAAGTCTATGACTCACCTCATATGTTGGATTTACATACATCAACAAGTTATACTTAATTAGAGCATTGTATGGCGGAGGTTACACAGTCAATCTGGTATCAATCTGTCATCAATCTTGCCATCAATCTGGACCATCAATCCATCAGTCTACGCGTATAGGATCGGTTTCCCCTCAATCTGACATCAATGCATGATTGATGTCAGAATGTGAATTTTAAATGATTAATTATCCGGTTCTTTGTTGACTTGACAGTAATTTTAATTTTAATTATTCTTTCCAGAAATCCGAAGTACCAGCAGAAGCTCAGATGGTCGACCCTTCGAACAATAAAAAACCGGATTTACGGTTAGACATCACGAACATTTCATCAGTATCCGATCATAGTCCTGTCACTGCCATGACTTCAGTAAGCAACAGACGTCCAGCAGAAGACAGTGCTTTAGATTACGCCTACGACAACCACGCAATGTCTACAAGTACTCAGTGAATCCATTAGGTACCTAATATCGATCTGAGCAGAGTTTTTTGCGAAAGAAATATTATGTCACCTCGAGGTCCATTTTGTAATTAATTCTGTTGAAGGGACAATGACAGCTGATTAGCGGAACTGCACAGAAGAGTTATGAACAATATCCATATTTTTCAGCAGTTGGCAACAGATTATACAATATTTTATTGAATTAGTAATTTCCAATACTATTCCATATTTCACGCAATGGTTTCGTCCTACAACCATTAAAGGAAGGCTGTTCCACGTAAGTTGTCAATGTCAAAAATTACAGTTTATGACACCGTGTTATAAGTGAATTACTTATTTTGAAATACTGCTCTCACTCCAACGATATCATTCGACAATCATATCGAAAAAAACTGTCGCTGCTCGTACTCTTCATTATCGATTATAACAATGTCCTTACTTCAATATGGAGGTATTATGCAATAACTAATAGATAAAATCCATGATTTGGCATGATGTACTTAATTTTCGATATTAATGTTAATGTGTTGCTCCAGAAAAGAAAATTAGTGTAAATATTCCGGTTTAATATTGAACGTAGTTCAAATGTGACTTATTGAAAATAATCTATTTTCCCAAATATCTTTCTCGAAAAACTCCAACCAATAATAAACATATCCACAAGTTGATTATAATTTGAAAGTTATTGGAAAATTGTTTCGATGAGTTCAATACGTAGCAGGGGCGGCTGGTGAGGGAGGGCTGCGGGGCGCCGCACTCCCTAGAAAAATTACGTACATACACAAACAATTAATTTGTATATTTCATATTCGTGCTTTCGTCTTCAAACTGGATTCAATTAAAATTAATACACTTTTACCTAGCCACCATCTATATTTCACAATAATATTTGCGTTAAGCCTGCGCATAGACAAGGTATACTATGAGCGACGAGCGTCCGGCTGGGCGGAATCTCGACAGCCCAAAGCGTAAACGCCGGTTACCATGGAAACGACAAACGTGACCAATCAGAGATCAGGCTAGTCCACTAGTTCCACGCAGATTTCAGTGAAGATTTGGGCGCAGAAATAGGAGCCCAGAGAGGAAATAACCGAATAAATAATAGTGCCAATTGTTCCGTGTTATAAAGTTGCGTTGAGGATTTAAGGACTGACAACGAGGGTGTGTGATCTAACAAAATTAAACTTTAGTTCTTTGAGTTTGATGGACAAGGTGAATATTAAAAACAATGAACGACCTATGCCTGTATTGAATTTAAGTCAAGAGCAACCCGGCTATAAGAATCGGGTGAGGTTTACGCGGAAGTTTGACCCAAATGTTTACGGAAAGACTTTATGGATGTGCGGATGTGAAGAAAAATATGCGTTTTTTTGTTTTGTTTGCTTACTGTTCGGTGGAGACGATAACTAGGCAAAAGAAGGTATGATTTGAAACATCTGGGTTAAAAGATAAAAAAAAAACGAATAACCGGCTAAACATATGAACAATATTGTAAGCTTTCAGCTATTGGGCACAACTAATATCGCTTCTGGATTAAGTAGTGCATATGTCGAGAACATTCGTAATCAGAACGAAATGGTATCAAAAAACCTCAACGTGGTCATAATTACTCGGAAGACTCGATGAATAACACACGAAAATGAGAACGTGACCGGTTGCTTACGTACTTTAAATTTAATATAGTGTCGTATGATTTGGATTCCACGTTTTGTGAAATATGTATAGTTTTGATTATTTTAATATCGATACCAATGACAACTGCAGAAAATGAAAGATTTTTCTCTACTTTGAAGTTGATCAAGACGTTTCTAAGGAATACAATGCTTTAGAAAAATTGACGGCGCTCGCAATGTTGTCCATCGAACAAAATTTAGTTAAAGACATTCCTGACTTCAACGAAACGGTGATCGAGAAGTTCATCTGCGACAAAAATATAAGGATTGAGTTTAATTTGAAGAAGTAAGCATTTGGTAATTACTTTTTAAAATATATATACTTTTTTGTATTCTTGAATCAGCGCCCCCCTGAACGAAATTATCATCAGCCGTCACTGATACGTAGTTATAAACCCTCATCTATCAAATCACCCTGAATATTGCCTCAACAGACCTGAGAGATTTGAGATATTTTTATTATTTTATTATTGTACTTAATTGTAATATTATCGGTTAATTGTTTCCGTTTTGTCCTTCTTAATGCAGCTGAATTGGCTTTAATATTTATCCTACACGTATCTCCAGAACCATGAAATTCTAAACATTTCATAGCATATTTTTAGGCGGATGGCCAGAGAAAAACTGTCCATTAGTTAATGAAAAATCATACAGGAATTTGGAAAATCCCAGACTAATTATAACATATTATATCTTTTCATGTTAGACTTTTATTCGTTCTGAAATTCGTATCAATTTTAATGAAACATAGTATGTTGATTTCGAATTATTTCTGGTAGTATTGTGACTCGTTTCATCGGCACAGCTAATCATCCGCACAACATTATTCTGGTAAAATGTTATAATTAAATTTCGTGTAAACAACATACCATGTTTTTTTTAATTATCTCATAATAGATCACGGCATACCTATATATTTTTATATTGTTCTCTTTCTTGTTATATCTTCCATTAAACTACTGAAAAAATATGATAAGTGCCAAAAATATGGAAAACTTGAAATAAAATAATATTTAAATAACACACCAAATATTGGCAATTCAAACAGCATCTCATTTGAGCAATTATGTAACATCAAAATTATGTCAACAAGGGATTTCCAAAGTCAGCAGAGCTGATTAATTTTCAAACTGAAATCGAGTAATTTAAACATTTTACAATATTCAGACCATTTGCCATCTGCAAAAAGATCCCAGAAGAACGTGTTGGAAAAGCTTTCTGTTTCTTGTATATTTCGTGTTGCTATCTTGTCCAGAAATATCAATCTACCTACTCCAAACTGAAAAAGCGTATAACAATTTTTTTTCAGTTCTATAATCTATGTTTTTCAGTTCATCATGGCGTAAGTAAATTAACAGAGATGTGACATTTTTAAAATTTGCAAAATAATAACTATTTCCATTTTGTACTTAAATACTTCTCTTAGAAAAGTATTTTGCATTTTATTCGAAATACTTTTTATGACATATCTTGTATTTGCAAAATGTTGAATACTTTTTGATAAACACGGTATCGTCCACTTAAAATCATGTTAGCACAAATAACGTTGGACAATAATCTTCAGTTGCAAATTGCTCATACATAAAAAAAGTTTTGTTTTACTACAAGCGCATTTTTTAGAATTTTTTTTTTTTATATTCATATGTAGTTCTTCAGACATCAACCAATATAAAAAACCAAAAAATAAACTGCTAAAGAAATGTCTAAAAACACCGGAAATTGTATAAAAAGGTTAATTTTTCATAAAAAAATCTACTTTGTCTTCAGTTTGCCGTTTTTTCCATGAAGAGAACGTAATAACCCATACTTTTGATTTATTGCAGCATTAAATTAATTTCTTGAAAGTATTTCATACTAACTCATAATAACAAGTAAAAAAACAAGTTATGACTCTTTATATTGGGGTTAATTTTCGATACGCTTTCTTTAGTTTGATTACTTACTTAAATTGCCACCTTAATAATTAAATAAAAAGTTGAAAACTATGAAAATATCTAGTTTATTTTAGTAAAGTATGTTGCATTTATTATTTCAAATTCAAAATGAAAAATCATTTTCCAATTTGTATTTGAAATGAAAAATATAAAAAGTATTTGCATTTCATGTTTAAATACATTTTCTAAACTATTTTTCACATCTCTGTTTATCAGCTCACATTTGCATATAATCTCAGATATCTTCAGATGTTTTCTAGTCGAATCGGTCATATTTCGAATATGAATCGAATTCTTTCTCTGATTATATCGACATTCGATTAATTTATGCATTATGAAAGCACTTGAGTATTTCGTGCAAATTGTTGTTGAATATGTGCAATTTCTAAGAACATTATCTGTATTTCTGTTATTTATATATTATGTGTTTTTAATAAGGAAATAACTATGATCATCCGTCTCATTGAAATTCAGTGCAAATTTTAACAATTCTGAAGAATTGACTTTAAACTTTCATTCCGTCCTTATAATCTGTTAATGAGATATTCTTTGATTCAATGAAATATCACAGATCGGTCGTTTTTGCAAATTCATTATGATTTTGAGTGTTAGTTTCAATGAATCTTTAGCTTCATTGAAAGGTGCTGAAATGAGATTATTTTAAGTGACTATCTTAAATTAGTATAAGTATATTGGTGATTATATCGTCACATTTTTATCTGAATTATGTATTAGTTCAACTTTGTACTTTATTGTTGAATAAAAAATCTGAAAGTTTAACTTTAAAAATATGTGTTTGATATATTTGAACCGCCGCCTATTGACTGATGGAGACTTCCAGACTTCCCCGATGGTTTGTAAAAAAAAACACACGGAGCCATATCTGGTGAATACTGTGCTTGGTTTTTTGACCAACGATAATGGCAGGATAAGCTGTATTATCGTGATATATGAACAAAGATTTTCTTCAGCACAAATCTGGACAGTTTTCAAGAATAGACTCGTATAAAGGACATTTGAAGCTCTCTGGAGTTTGTTGCGTGGCATTAAACGAGTATTACAATGGCTGATATGTTCCCGGTCTGATACATATAATTAATATTTTCGTTACTTATTACTAAACTTAAAAAATTGGTTCAAGCACTGACGTGAAGTCAGGAGCTTTTGAGCGCAGTCTATTAGACACTCTACTACCAATTTAGCATCGATATATACCGTTTTCTCAGCTTTTATAATAAAGACTTCTGTAGAGAATCCTAGAGTACTTTTTCACATTGAAGAGAACTACCCATCTGTCAAATATTCTGTTACGTTTTACGCGCCATTTCTGAGTGCGTTTTTCAGCGATTGTTGGTTGCTTCCTAATAATTCAAAATTAAATATAAAAATGGGTTCAAGCCCTGTGGACAGGAGCTTTCTGGCGCTCTAGTTCAAACAGACAAATTATATCTCCGAAAGTATTGGTTTCTCAGAGTTGAGAATTATATCAATGTATTCTTATGATAGAACTGCATCATAAAGGAAATTCAATTCAAATAATAGTTTATTTATCAAGATTCAATGAGCAATCTGAGAATGAGAACTGCACCATGGAAGAAACCAAATTAAAATAGCTGAAATGAATTTGACTCTCTCTTATATAACAGGATGAAATGTACGAGTATGAACACAGATCATATAATAAAGCTTAGATAGAATATTTAAATCATTCTGTGAAAACATCATCATATGGATTGACCATCGGCATGAAATTATCAACCAACAAAAAGTATGATATTATATTATAATTCTCATATTTATACGATTGCTGGAATGAATGACAATGAGACAACGTCATGTCTCAGGAAAATAAGTTGACATTATAACAATTCATAGAATACCCATAGAATAATTCTATCATTCTGTGAAAACGTAGAAATACGATTTAAGTACATTGAAATTTTGAAAAATCATATCTCCGAAAGTATTAGTTTGTTAGAGTTAAAAATGATATGAATGGATTCTTATGGTAAAACTGCTTATTGAAAAAAATTTAATTTGGAATTTGTTTTGTAAAAAAAAAATTTTTTTTTTGTTACTCCGAAACCATTTGTCCGATTTTGCCCAGTAACGAACTTAGCCGAGATATTTACCCCCAAACCTACTCTGAAAATTTCAACTGTCTAGCTCATTCCGTTCGAGAGTAATCGTGCCTACGGCCGGCCGGCCGGACCGGCCGGACGGCCAGACAGAATGAATTTCGACCACGGATTCTTGATCAGTGAGTCGAACCAAATCGTTTAAGACCATTTTCATCGAAAAATTCGAAAATTACAGACATTTGGGCAAATTGATAAGCACTCAGTTCCGAGAAACTAGAGCGCCAAAAAGGCAGTTTTGAACAGGTGAATTATTGATTTTCCTTGCCTTTTATCTGGTCATCTCCAGTTTCATTTTAAAATATTCATTCGTTAACATTAAATATTTGTTAAAATTCTTAATTTCTGAACTACTTGGAAACGTATGAATATAAGGTAACTTTGAATCGTTCAATGTTACCCGCAATTTGAATTTGGTACATCGGGTAACTTCCTTTTCATACTAAGGTGGAAAATGCCACGAAAATCGGAAAAAGCGACATCCGGTGTCAGAAAATATGGCACAAAAAAGTGGGAAAGCCCTGTGGACAGGAGCTTTGACGCTCTTGATCAAACTTTGACGAATCATATCTCCGAAATTATTGTTTTCTCAGAGTTGGCAATGATATCAATGGATTGTTATGATAGAACTGCATCATAAAATAAAATAAATTAAACGAGAATCCATTGATATCATTCCCAACTCTGAGAAACCAATAATTTCGAAGTTATTTTTTAATTTTGTTTTATTATAAGATTCCATTGATCATTCCCAATTCTGAGACACCAATACTTTCGGAGATGTGATTTGTCAAAGTTTCAACAAGAGCGTCAAAGCTCCTATTCACAGGGCTTTTCCACTTTTATTCAAAATTATCGATCGAGAAAATTTAATTTGAATGAACCATTTGATTCGTTTATAAACCTGAATAGTCCACCGACATTAAGACTGAACAAGTCAAGTTTGTTTATTCATGTTGATTGATTTCCACCTTCATCACCAAATAGCATTTAATATCGAATGAAAGCCTCTTGAGTGACACCTCCATACGAGTAATCAATAAATGCCTAATCCAGTTACCTATTTATTCATCTAATAACTAAAATAATGTAAGAGAACGAATATTAGATTGAATTCACTCGATGAATTCAGAGAAAAGACACGTGAAATCGGGAATAACTATAATTATTTGAACTCAATTTCAAGTGAGTAATACCAGTTTGCTGACTTAATTATAGGTTGTTGTCATTGTCAAAAATAGTCCAAAATACAGGGTCTTTATAAATGATTCTTACATCTCCGTTGACTTTGATTCATTCTTTGCCGCTCTTCCCTAAGGATCCTGACTATTTTACAGGCCTTTGAAATCGACAGCCTCCATAATTCTATTGTCAGTAAATTATGTGGATGAAATCGCGAATGTGAACAGTAAGGGTTTTCCAATAAGGGGTGTTATTTTGATTGTCAAAGAAAAATGCCATTTTTCAATATAAATGATCGGATGTTTATTTCATTATAAAGAAGAAGCTATGCCGTTAATAGTGGAAAATGACATCAGGCAAATGACCACCACGACCACGCTTACAAGACCATATCCTTTTAATGAAATTTTCCATAACCAAATCGCAAAGTGGCTGCCCTATGTCCTCGATAGGGCTAGGGATCAATGGTTTCGTTGCTTGTGTGGCACGTAGCGCCGTCTTGTTGAAAGTAAACGTTGTCCAGATCAATACCTTCCAATTCCGGCCATAAAAAATCATTAATCATCTCTCGATAGCGCAATCAATTCACCGTAACTGTTGCTCCATCCTCATTTTCGAAAAAGTAAGGTCCAATGACTCCGCCGAACCATAAACCGCACCAAACAGTCACACGTTGAGGATAGAGAGGCTTTTCAACAATAACTCTTGGGTTTTCCGAGCCCCAGATGCGACAATTTTGCTTGTTGACGAAGCCACCGAGGTGGAAATGGGCCTCATCACTCAAGATGATTTTTCAATGGAATTTCGGATCAGTTTCATCAGCCAAGACACGACGTTGTTTATGATCGGCCGGCTTGAGTTCTTGTGTTAACTGAACTTTATAAGCCTTAAGACCCAAATCTTTATGCAAAATACGGTGTAATGACGTTTGTGGAATCACTAATTCCAAAGAACGACGAGGAATGGACAAACCTGGGTTTTCTTCAACACTTTCGGCTACAGCAGCAATATTCTCGGCTGTTCTTGAGCGACGTGCGCGGGTTTTATTCTTGACATAACTAACTTGTCCCAACAGCTCGAATTTTTCCACCAATTTCTTTATTGCGGTCCGACAAGATGCTTCACGACGACCCAAAAATGTTTGAGTTTTACGAACCTTCTCTGCCATATTTTCACCATTTTCTCCTACCGGCGGGAAAGCACAACCCCCTGGGTTTGAACAGGGTGAGGAATGTAGCAATACGTTCTTTTCAAGATCTCATTGACTTTTATCTGATCACAAATCTGTCATATTTCGCTGAAATTTCAGATCTACCGGCTTTGTATTTTAGCAATTATTGTGAAAATTAAATTTCGAGTTCTAATAAGTCCTGGTAAATATGCAGTTCATAGTAAACAGCGTTTTATTTTAAAATTTAATTTCATTTGATGCTCAATGCATTTTGTCACGTGTTAGCTCTTCCTCAATTAATTACTCAACTGCATGCAGTATTTCGTGAGGATCTGAGGCGTGAATAGACAACAGAACACGCGCGTAAAAGCTCCTGACTTCACATCAGTGCTTTTTAAGAATTTTTTCTATGATAGTTTCACTTCCATTATTTGCTATCCGAGAAATACATTCATTTGCAATATCGTGACTCCAATAAACACTGCTAGGAGGTTTTTTGTAATGCTTCTTAAATGTTCTCTTGATACTGGGTCAAAAACTCGTAGCGATTTAATGATTTAAAGAGAATTTCCGTTGCCATCTTGGAATACTTTATCTAATGATCCCCTTAAAGTCAGCACATAAGAGAAGTACTGCAACAACTTTCAATAAGGGGAACTGTGCTAATTGCCAATACCTAAAAATTGGTTCAAGCACTGACGTGAAGTCAGGAGCTTTGGCGCGTATGTTCTATTGTCCATTCTTCTGTATTGGACACCCTTAATCGAATTAACCATGGTAAATTATGTTGTCCATTCTCATGGTAAATTTCAAACAAATTTCAAATTAAATTTTTATTTAAGATGCAGTTTCACCATAAAAATCCATCGATATCATTTTCAACTCCAGCAAGCTACTTTCGGAGATATGATTTTTCGAAATTTCAATAATCAATCGTACGTACTTCTATGTTTTCACAGAATCTAAGCTTTATTATATTATCTGTGTTTCATACTCGTACATGTCATCCTGTTCTATAACAGAGAGTCAAATTAATTTCATCAACTATTCTAATTTGATTTCTTCCATGGTGCAGTTCTCATTCTCAGATTGCTCATTTAATCTTGATAAATAAACTATTATTTGAATTGAATATCCTTTATGATGCAGTTCTATCTTAAGAATAATTTGATATAATTCCCAACTCTGAGAAACCAATACTTTCGGAGATATAATTTGTCTGTTTGAACTAGAGCGCCAGAAAGCTCCTGTCCACAGGGCTTGAACCATTTTTTTTTTATTACAACAACTATCTGTAGTATTTCTCCCCAGTAGGTCTCTCTATATTTATTACTTTTTGGTGTTCGTGATGAATCTTCTTTTGTTCCTTAAGCTCCGTTCTATCCAATTATACATTTGATTTGTTTCAGAAATTGACCCTCAAAGATGGTGGATATATGTATTGCATATATCAGAAATTGGATATATAACAAAATCAACAGGCCTAGTGATATTTATTCTGCAATAAATCCGCTATTCGTTCCTTGCTATTACTTGGGTTTATCTCCTTACAAAATCAAACGTACGCCTCAAAATAAAAATTCAATTTATTACTCCAACTGGGCTAACATTTTCACGCTGATCGTCCTAATGGTGAATGCTGGTTCGATTCTGTGGAACACACAATTAACTGGGGATGATAATCAAAATTTCAAACACAAATTGATGTATTATCAAGAAATCGCTGCCGGGGTATTCTCGTTATGTGGAATGTTGGTCCTATGGGTGTTTTCCAAGAAACTTATGCGAATATTTCCGATTATATACGAAACTGACGAATCTTTCAAAGTTCTACTAGTTTGGATGGATCATAGGTGAGTTAAAATTGTATGTTATCCCATAAAAAAAAATTTTCACATTATCTAAACCTGTTATAAATTATTCGCGGTAAATCATGTGTTATTTAGCTTACCAAGATTAAGTCCTTCAGAGCGAATAGCCCTGATTATCCTTCACCATTCATACTTGATTTACCTATCAAGTTTCATGAATTTATCTGCAATACTTTAGGAGAAAAATGTATCTAAAACTGACGATGCTTATACCCAAGGAATTGAATCAGGCTTGCATCACATCATCTTTCAATGATGTACGTGTTTTTGCCATGATTATTATTATTATTATTAAGAAAAATACAGAGTACAGGCTATGCCTACAAAACTCAACATTTCATATCACTGTAACAAAAACAAAAAAAACAAAAGTACCGAAGAAAAAAAAACACTTTCACTAATTGCACCCATGAATTAACAAACACCATGCAAATACAAAACTTATCATCAACCTACTAAAAAACTTATCATACCTACTGTGGAAAATAATCTCTCAACCGGTACGGATGTAGCCATTAATAAATCATCGGCCATCTTGGAAAGTGTAGGAACTTTTTCATGCACCTTTCCACCACTCAAAAATACTATTTTGATTCCTATTTGCTCTTTCTAACAGCAAATATTCTTTAAACTCAGCTTTCCAATATTTCGAAGGTTTTGTTGATGTTTCAAAGAGGATATCGATGTCGAAACATTTTTCAATAGAATTGGGCAAATTGGTATCGTTTTCAATGAATACCTTCGCAGTGGGTAGGTCATTGAGGGTGTTCTCGGCGTATTCCTCATAACACATTTCGAAACTTCGAATAGCTTAATTTTTCATTTCTTTACCAGTTTTATTATATGTACTTCCACAGATGTATACAATAATTGTTCACATCTTCACGACAACAAATACAATAAAAAACAATAAATTACTACAGATGTTCAAATAGAGACGAAATTTTAAAAGCAATAAAAGTTGTCCGTTAAGTATTGAATTCATAATGGGATCAGTTTTAATGGTTGTGAATTCTATTTATTCTTGAAAAATAATCTCAATTATCGCAAGGTCTTTGAAAAATCGTGCATTTCGATCGATGTATAATATAGGCAAAATAAATTGGTAATTATATTGGATACTCTTCAAATTCAATTGTTTTCAGTGGGTGTTGAAAAAGGTCAAGTCGTATATAAGAAAAGTTTACTGTATGTACCTATCTGTAGTAAATAGGACGATCTTCCATGTAGAAATTTTTGAGCCAAAGATACTCTTTCAATAGTATACACGATTATTAATTACTCAGTAGTTTATAGGCACATATACCCAAGCGAGAGTAAAAAATCGATCTTGAAAAAAACACATTCAAACCTAAAATATTAAAATCTGCAAGGATAGATACTTATGATGAGAGATACGTTACTATAAGAAGTTATAAGAACAGTTAACAAGTTGAAATAAAAATGTGAATTATTTTAAATTTCAATAAAATATTTCACAGATAGTCACAAGAGTTAATATTTTGTAAAATATATTGAACTCTATAGAATTTTTCGAGTCAAAACCTTATAAAAAATATTTAACGAGACCAAAAACGAGACTCTCGGGTTGCGATGTATGTGGTCTCGGTATCGCCTATAATATTTTTCAAAACTCGTTCTCGTGTGAAGCCCTACTCAAATTCTTCGCTCCATTTATCATACTCGTACATTCTCTCGTTTGCAGGGAAACCTACATGAAGATTTTGATATCAATAGTGCTAATGGTGACATATATGTTCCTGGGAATGACCTGGCTGATTTTGGAATGGCAAAATGTAGTATCGCCATTTTTTTTTCGTGATAATATCGCTGCCGACATTATCAAACTTATGATCCCATACTTCTTAACAATAATCATGGAATTACTATATTGCCATTATCTTGGTTTACTCAGGTCAAGATTCCGGCTTTTGAATGATTATTTGAGCACTTTAATTCCTCGAGAGAAACTGTCATTCGATGGTGAGTTAATTGGTCTTATTTAATTGTTATCGTCAAATTCGAATTTATTCAGCAACGTACAGTCAGTTGCAAGAAGGTCCATTATAATTTAATGCCATCCTCCATTAAACGGGTTATTCCGTTGCAGGTAGCCATATTTAATTGAAGAAAATTTGTCAAACTTTCACTCATTTCCTAATATTTTCCGAACGGATAGTGATACAGAGGAAATAGATACATAAATCTAAACGTCGTCCACCGACCAATAAGCGGGGAAAATTTGGTTATTGAGATGTGAAAATCATAGATTTCGGACGGGAAAGAGGAATTTTCCTTCGATTCCGGGTCAAAAATATTTCTGAGTGCCGACCCAAAAAATTTTTTTCATGGTATATCGATACGGAGCTCGTGTCTAACTAAATCGACGTCGCTGATCACGAATATGTAATTAGTTTTTCCCTACGTTGCGTACTTTGGGAAAATTTTCACTTAAAGTGAAAAAATGGACGAAAATAGGCCAATTTTGGAAAATTACACCGCCCAAAAAAATTGGAGTAGGGTGTTGTTGAATTTTTTCGTCATATATGTATCTTTTATCTACTGAATAATCCAAACAGAAAATGTCCAGGCCGTACTATTCGGAAATTATGATTTTTTTCCCAAGGGTCTGTTTTTCGGAAAATTCATTTCGCGATTTTTCCGCGGAAAATTCTCTAATGAAAAATCCGATCATATATTCGTAATCTGCGGCCCCGAATTAGTAAATGACGTAATTTGCATCGAAATCGGAGACCGGTCGATTTTTGCAGAATAATTTTTTGACGCAAAACGATAAAACGGGTGGTTATTCTTATAGATTCGGGGCCGTAGATTCCGAATCTGCATTCAGATATTTATTAAAAAAATTTTCCGAGGAAATATCACGGAAAGAATTTTCCGAAAAACAGACCCTTGGGAAAAAAATCATAATTTCCGTAGCGTACGACCTGGACATTTATTGTTCGGATTATTCTGTAGATAAAGGATTCATATATGCCGAAAAAAATCAGCAACACCCTACTCTGATTTTTTTGGGCGGTGTAAAGTTCCAAAATTGACCTATTTTCGTCCATTTTTTCACTCTAAGTGAAAATTTTCCCAAAGTACGCCACTTAGGGAAAAACTAATTAAATATTCGTGATCAGCGACATCGATTTAGTTAGACACGAGCTCCGTATCGATATACCATGAAAATTTTTTTTTCGGTCGGCACTTAGAAATATTTTTGACCCGGAATCGAAGGAAAATTCTTCTTTCCCGTTCCAAATCTATGATTTTCACATCTCAATAACAAAATTTTCCTCGATTATTGGTCGGTGGACGACGATATTTGTCAGAAGCAATCAATTGAACAATGTTGCCTAACAAACAACAACGAAACAACATCAACGAAGAAACAACTATATCGTAACGTTTCGGAGTCTATATCAGACTCCTTCGTCAGACGCTTAATGAAAATCTTTAGAATTATTTTGTTGATAGTTATTTTGTGATTTAATTTAATTTATTTAATTTAATTTGATTTATTTATAACTATCAACAAAATAATTCTAAAGATTTTCATTAAGCGTCTGACGAAGTTTGGGAGAGAAAACCCAGAATAAAACCTTTCAATAATGAGTATACCTCCCACAGTATCTTTTAATGATTATATGTTTTACTATTCATTATTATCTTCAGGATGGACAACAAAAACGGTAGCAACAATCTCACCATTAATGATGGAAAATACTCAACTGGCAGAAAAGATATCGAAGGCATTAGATCCAACGTTCGTTGTCGATCACATCGCTGCTTTGCACCTCAAACTGACAGATACTGCCCATGTGATAAACAGAACGTTCGCTTTACAACAATTATTGAAATTGGCTATAACTTTCGTTAGCATAGTCTCAGCTTTGTACCTTATAGCCATATATTTCTCCAATCCAGATACCAGGAGTGTGGACCTTCTATTTGTGGTATGGGCTTTATCGAATGCTCTGGAAACATTGGGTATTGTTTATGTGACAAGCGAGACATGCGAAGAGGTAAGAGTCGAGAATATTGTATCAAAAAGTCTCAAAAATCAATAGTCTTTCGAGAAGCGAATACCAAATACAAAGTGTTTCAAAATGAAGAACATTTGAATTCATTAATAAAAATGGGTTCAAGCCCTGTGGACAGGAGCTTTCTGGCGCTCTAGTTCAAACAGACAAATTATATCTCCGAAAGTATTGGTTTCTCAGAGTTGGGAATTATATCAATGTATTCTTATGATAGAACTGCATCATAAAGGAAATTCAATTCAAATAATAGTTTATTTATCAAGATTAAATGAGCAATCTGAGAATGAGAACTGCACCATGGAAGAAATCAAATTAAATCTGACCAATTTTGCCCAATAACGAACTTAACCGAGATATTCAACTAATTTCGGAGCAAACAACTGAGATTTTTCTCACTTCGCTCACAATTCTTCGATTGATTAGATAATGTCATGTCTCAGGAACATCATTTGATATTATGACAATTCATACATAGAATAATATCATTCTGTGACAACGTTGAAATACGATTTATTATTGAAATATCATATCTCCGAAAGTATTAGCTTGTTAGAGTTAAAAATGATATCATTGGATTTTTATGGTAAAACAGCTTATTGAAAAAAATTTAATTTGGAATTTGCCTTGTAAAAAAAAATTTTTTTTTGTTACTCCGAAACCTTCAGTCCGATTTTGCCCAATAACGAACTTAGCCGAGATATTTATCTCCCAAACCTACTCTGAAAATTTCAACTGTCTAGCTCATTCCGTTCGAGAGTTATCGTGCCTACGGCCGGCCGGACAGAATGAATTTCGACCACGGATTCTTGATCAGTGAGTCGAACCAAATCGCTTAAGACCATTTTCATCGAAAAATTCGAAAATTACAGACATTTCGGGCAAATTGATAAGTACTCAGTTCCGAGGAGCGCCAAAAATACAAAATTGTGGGATTCATATACAGCGTGAGTCTTAAAGATGTACCTTAATTTTAAACATAGGTTCCTCTCATCAAATGAAACACATTTCTGGCACTCTTGTTCTTTGGAACAAGATCAATTTGCCCAAATGTCTGTAATTTTCGTATTTTTGGATGAAAATGGTCTTAAATGATTTCGTTCGACTCACTGATCAAGAATCCGTGGTCGAAATCGATTCTGTCTGGCCGTCCGGCCGGCCCTCCGTTAACACGATAACTCTCGAACGGAATGAGCTCGAGAGTTGAAATTTTCAGAGTAGGTTTAGGAGATAAATATCTCGGTTAAGTTCGTTATTGGGCAAAATCAGCTTGATGGTTTCAGAATAACGAAAAAAAAATTAATTTTTACGTTACAAATTTCAAATTCAATCTCTTTTAAGATGAAATGTCAGCATAAGAATCCATTGACATTGACATCATTTTCAACTCCAACAAGGTAATACTTTCGGAAATATGATTTTTCAAATTTTCAATAATACATCGTACTTCTATATGTTTTCACAAAATGCGAATTCTATCTATCTGTGTTCTATCTTTTTGCGGTAGCCGTCGTTTGGTCCAGTTTTTTAATGTCAAACGAAACTGAAAGTGTATTTCTGAAGAGTTTGGTTGATGTTAGCATTTATAAACAATTTGAAATTTGGATTAGCTGAGTTCATAGGCAGAATTTTTTGGTTAGTGAGTCGAAAATAAATGATACAAGGAAGTCGATCATAATTTACGAATCATTCTCTAATTTTCAAAGATTTAGAACGGGATGTCCAACCAATGTAGGTTTAATTAGATATCACTGTATTTATGATAGTCATTTTTGAGGCCATCAGTACCTATAACTAAGCACTAATTTGAGAATTTTGTAATTATGCTGAAGGAAATAATATGTTAGTATATTGATTGAGGATCATTGAACAAAAAATGGGAAATTTGGGAGAACTTGTATTATGTACTTCAATTGTTGAGCACTGTGTAACATGTTATTTCCCAGTCTGGTCTTTGGGTTTGATCAATTTATCCATCATTTTTATATGCTGTTCTCCTCCCCATAGGCATCTGGTGAGTTCTCTCTCACAATTGTAGGATGAATCAAGTCCATACCCTCCTCTTGAAGTGTTCACAAAACGTTTGAAAGACCGTATAACTTTGTAATCGTGTTTGAGGTATTCTTCCAGCCACACCAATGTATCTTCCAGAATGCATTTTGCTGATACCACTTTATCTGCCAAACCTAAACTTATGCACTCTTCGGCAGTCAATATCTTTGATGTTAAGAACAGATCCAGCGCCTTACGATATCCAAGCTTCTGTATCAACCTGGAAAAATATATCAGGAGTACAAATGAGTTTCCGCAGTTTTAAAAAAGATGGTGCTGCGCCAGTGTAATTACTTAAATTAGAAACCTCTACTTATGCGGAATATTTCTAAAATCTCAACTCACTTCGTTCCTCCTCCCCAAGCTGTAACTATCCCCAAGTTTCCTTGGACAAACCCGTATTTGACATCATCACCAACCAGCATATAATCAGCAAATGTCGATATTTCTGCTCCTCCTCCTAGAGTAGGACCGTGAGCTATGCAAACGGTTACCATTTCCAATTTACTCAGACGATCCAGGGCATTCATCATCCAAGTGCTCATGTTTGAAGCATTACTGGGATCAGTATTTTGCTTAACGAAGTTCAAATCGCCTCCAGAGCAAAAGTTCACACCTTTGCCACAAACGATCACTGCTTTGCCTTCGTTCCATTTTTCTAATTCCTGAACGCAGTACATAAGATCCACCATCATCTTACCTGAAAGACTAGCGAATCAGTCATACAGGATGAGCCATAAGGAAGACTAGGTATACGGTGTGGAAAAGCCGAATGGAATTAATTCATTATGTCGGTTACTGTATATGTCTATGGAAAATCCCAAAACATGTCAAATTCAAATTTTAACTAACTACTAAAGGATATAGCAACTGTATTTCATGACTCAAAATCAACTCCGAAGAAAAGATGTTTCTTGAAGTATACCGAACACCCAGTACCCAGTCCGAGATTAACAAATATCTATTCACTTCCTTTTTGAAATCTTGTACCAAGTGCAAACCAGATTTTTGTTCCCTCCTCCCTAACAAATGTCAGCAAAAATCACACTTGCAGAGTATTCCATCAAGTACAGGAGTGGCTTGGGAATCAACTGCCCCCTACAATATGGAGCTGGAAGCAAGAAGTCGATGGAAACGTAGAGCAAATTACGACCTTAGATCCTCCTGCTAACCTCCATTTTCTACTGATGTAAAAATGATTATACTGGAAAATGCAGTTTTCGAAAAGCAGGCATGCAGTCTTATCTGTAGGGGCTGCCTAGAAGCTTGTATAATAAAGCCCCCATTGATGTTGATGATAAAGATGAAACACAATTTGATTAATAAGTAGGCATTCTTGTGGGATTTTTTTTTATTTTTTAATAATTAAAATTTCTAAATATCTATTTTTTTGTATTTGTATCACCTTAGATAGATACTATACAGGGTGTCCCAAAAATACCACGCGAAAGTGACACTGGAGATAGATTGGCATTGGGTCTATCAGATAGCATCAACATGACCTCAGTAAAAGTCCGCTGCTTTTCGAGATATCACCACTTTTGTGTATTTTTTAAAAATCTCCAGTTTTCGGTCTTTTATCGCCTAGCATTGCTAGAAATTACTTCAAACTCATGTTTTTTTTTACCTAGGCTATCCTGAATAGTTGTTTTAAACAATGAAGTAATAACTTCACCGACAACTAGAACAAAATCCTTCAAAAAATGTCTAACTTGTTGTATTTTATGCCGAAGTTAAAACGTTAACTTAAGTTTGACTGACTGCTGTGAAAAAAAATTATATCAGACTGAATTGACAAATAATCGCAAAAACTGGTCCATTTCATGCCCTTTTCAAAATGATACAACACTACCAATTTTTGTAATCAGAACCAGAATTGCTACTTATTAAAAAAAACCAAAACCCTTATCGGCTATCTCGCTCCCACGTTCATTGTTTTGTAACATGGAAACCGGTCCGACTTTCACAGACTAGGGGTCTTCGAATAGTCTAGACCAGGGGTCACCAAATGGCGGACCGCGGTCCGGATGCGGATCGCGAACCTTTTTTTTGCGGACCATTTTTCCAGAAAACATGTATTCTTGATTAAAAAAATTCAGATAACTTTTCGTTTTATTTACTAATTATAGATATTGGATTTAGATTAACTGCTAGTCAAATTCTTATGCCATCATAATGCTATCAACGACCCGCGACAGATATACAGAGTTTGTGAACGGACCTCCAATGAAACTAATTGGTGACCCCTGGGTTAGATACTAGAGAAAAGTTTTTGGCGTTTGACGGATTAACTCATTTCCTAATATTTTCCGAACGGATAGAGATACAGAGGAAATAGATACATAAATCTAAACGTCGTCCACCGACCAATCATCGGGGATATCGAGATGTGAAAATCATAGATTTCGGACGGGAAAGAAGAATTTTCCTTCGATTCCGACCCAAAAAAATTTTTTCATGGTATATCGATACGGAGCTCGTGTCTAGTTAAATCGAGGTCGCTGATCACGAATATGCAATTAGTTTTTCCCTAAGTGGCGTACTTTGGGAAAATTTTCACTTAGAGTGAAAAAATGGACGAAAATAGGTCAATTTTGGAAGTTCACACCGCCCAAAAAAATCGGAGTAAGGTGTTGTTGATTTTTGCCCTCATATATGGATCCTTTATCTACTGAATAAACCAGAACAGAAAATGTCCAGGCCATACTATTCGGAAATTATGATTTTTTTCACAAGGGTCTGTTTTTCGGAAAATTCATTTCGCGATTTTTCCGCGGAAAATTCTCTAATGAAAAATCTGATCATATATTCGTAATCTGCGGCCCCGAATTAGTAAATGACGTAATTTGCATCGAAATCGGAGACCGGTCGATTTTTGGCAATTTTTTAATACATTAGCCTTAAAAAAATCCCATTTTTTCGAGAAAAATTTTTTGACGCAAAACTATGAAACGAGTACTTATTCTTATAGATTCGGGGCCGTAGATTCCGAATCTACCATCAGATATTTATTACAAAAATTTTCCGAGGAAATATCGCGGAAAGAATTTTCCGAAAAATAGACCCTCGGGACAAAAAATCATAATTTCCGAAGCGTACGACCTGGACATTTATTGTTCGGATGATTCGATAGATAAAGGATCCAAATATGACGTAAAAAATCAGCAACACCCTACTCCGATTTTTATGGGCGGTGGAAAGTTCCAAAATTGACCTATTTTCGTCAATTTTTTCACTTTAAGTGAAAATTTTCCCAAAGTACGCCACTTAGGGAAAAACTAATTACATATTCGTAATCAGCGACCTCGATTCAATTAGACACGAGCTCCGTATCGATATACCATGAAAAAAATTTTTTGGGTCGGCACTTAGAAATATTTTTGACCCGGAATCGAAGGAAAATTCTTCTTTACCGTCCGAAATCTATGATTTTCACATCTCGATATCCAAATTTTCCCCGATGATTGGTCGGTGGACGACGTTTGGATTTATGTATCTATTTTTTCTGTATCTCTATCCGTTCGGAAAATATTAGGTAATGAGCGAATCCGTCAAACGCCAAAAAGTTTTCTCTAGTATCCAACACATACAAAAATCTACAATTTTCCGATTAGGTCGACGCGGCTTTGGTTATCCACTAAATCGGGTACGCAGATCACGAATCTGTAATTAGATTTTCCGTATCTCGATTAGTTTCGGAGCAATGACGAAAAAAGTCGCAATTTCTGGCTCTAACTCCGGAAAATTGACTAATCAGTCGGATTTTTCGCCATATTACCAAAATTAATCGAGATACGGAAAAACTAATTACAGATTCGGAATCTACGCCCGCGATTTAGTGAATAGCCAAAGCCGTGGCGATCTAATCGGAAAATTCTAGATTTTTGTATGGGTTAGAATCTAGACAAAGGACTCACAGCTCTGGCAATGTGTTAGTTGTTGTATGCATTTTATCCATATTTCACAGGAAATAGGTCATAAATACTTCTACAAGATATTTTACTTGCAATTATCTTTTCGTGGAAAATATTAATTTCAAGGGTGAGACCACCCATGCAAAAATAAACCAGTTAACCCAAAACATTTAAGTTTTACAAGCGAGCTGCTTTGTTTAGAAATACAAATGAGCGCTTCCCAACATGTGAAGTCATGGGACGAAACAGTGGTGATATCTCGAAAACCAGCGGACTTTTACTGAGGTCATGTTGATGCTATCTGATAGACCTAATGCCAATCTATCTCCAGTGCCACTTTCGCGTGGTATTTTTGGGACACCCTGTATATATATCCTAAAGTAGTCATCTTATAGTAGAAATGTTCCGACATAATTTATAGGAAATTTAATGTAGAAGGAACTTAAGAGATATTATCAATAGTTTCTAATATACAAGTAAAAAACTGGAAAAAGATACCTTCCCCCCCTTCCTCACCGGCGGCTCGTGTCCCACCCTCGAGGAATTTTAGTTTATTCATCTGGACCCAACAATATAGATCGAGATAGTTTCGGAGATACAGATTTTTTTAAATATTTATTTAACAATGTTCTGCTCATACAATCCTCACGAAATTTTGCACTAGTTTTAGTTTTCATATCGGTATTTTTCAACTAACTAGCGAGCTTTAATTCGATCAAATTAGTATTTTTCGAGCAATTTGGAAAACTCCGGTACCAACCAACGGATTTTGCCCATAAACATACCCCGAAAATTTCAACTCTCTAACTAATTGCGTTCGAGAGTAATCGTGTATAATGCCGGACAGAATTGAGTTTGTCCTCGGATTCTTCATCAAACTAATCGTTTGAGACCATTCCCGGCAAAAATTCGAAAATAACAGACATTTGTGCAAATTGACAGGCGGTGGGTGAAACGCCACAAAAACAGTTTTAGTTATTCATTTTTCATTCCAGGACAAAACTTATTTTCACTTCACAGAAAATATCTTACCAGTAATTGAATTCCTTTTTTCAACATGGTCCAACCATATTATTGCGATTCCTGTCTCCCAGTAAGTTTTATCCAAAAATATATGTCCTCCAGTGAACACAAGAAGATCCTTTTTCACTTTTTCGTAATCGAATACTTCTTCATTCATCTTATTTGTAAGAACCTCGCATGGAATTGGAAAGGGTTATATATGGAGATGTTTCAAACTGGATATTTGTAATTCTTCATACAACACCGTGATTATCGATTAACCAAACAGTTAAGAAGATTTTTTTTCATTATTTGTACATAGTTCATTTCAACATCGACTTCAATGTTGATGGATTTGTTGTGAAACTTTCTTATAAATATGGCAATACTTCTATCACTAAAATGTTCGATAAAATTAATTCAAAATATCTTCAATTTTCGTAGGGAAATCAAGCATGAAAATAATTCTACTCACTTTAAATCAAAACACTCAACTTCCCTACAATTCCTATTATTGCTTCATCTCGGAACAATTTCATTCAGGCGAGTTTGACACACGACCGGTGTTAGAAAGGCATGATAAGTAAGTAGCATTGGAACCCGTAAATACTTCATTAGACTTTCAAAGATATGGAATACATTTCGAATGATAGCATCCTTGTCCCTCATGAAATATTTCCAATCGAACTTAGCACACTGAAAAAAAGGATCATCAAGTTATACATTTCCAGTAGCGTATCGACTTATGGGGCCACATGGTTATGGTACCACCCCGATATGATGAGCCAGTCACCGTCTTGATGAATTTTTTGGGTTTAATATTTCCATTGGTAATGAATAGAATAAAAAAACTTTATTGATATTTTCAGTCATTCAAATAATTTATAAGATACGTCAAATAATAGTTAAAAGTAATGAACTTAAAGTGTTAAATTAGAAAATAAAATATTAGAAATAACTGAATCAACCTAAATGAAAGTTTGAGATTAAAATTCCAAACTTCTGTGGGTTTCGATGCGTTCGGAGTTATGAGGACCCACAACCTCTTAGTTGTTCAGCGTTTCTTTCCAGCTCGTGCTGATTCTCCAGCTCTTTGTCAGCCCTGCTCTGGTTCATTTTTGTACACCACACACCTACTACAATATACGGTGGATGCCTAACTATAATAGTAGTGCAAATACACCTAGTGATTCCCGGGCTCAAAACCCATGAGGGTTTTCTTTCCCTTGGCAACCGTTGCTGAGAGTTGTGCGTTCCAGGTTAGCTTGGTATCAAGCATAACGCCACAGCCCAATCTTGCCTGTAATCTGTGCCACTATAGAGATAGCCTGGAACACAGTCTGACAACGCCGCAATTAATCGTCTCTTAGAGGCATACTCCTTCAATGCGGTAGCGCTGGAATTTGATGAAATTTCGACCTTTTCATCATTTTTTAAATGATTTACTGTCGAAAAATGATGAGGACTACAATACGATCTTATTTATGATGAATATTTACCGATAAAACAGTTTAAAACAATGTAATTACGAGATGAAGTGTGGTGATTTTGGACACTTTGGGATTTAAAAAAAAAATAGAACAGATTCGTTATCTACAACCCAAAATTAGCAAGTGAGTAAATTTTCAGGACGATTAGACAGTTATGGGATGTTCTAGACAATTACCAAAGAATTATAAACTTGAATGAAATTCTCAAAATAAAAATATATTCCCAAACATAACTATTATATAAGACTATAATAAGGTAGGCTAATGGAAATTGTGATAATCATCTTAGAGTTTATCTTGTTTTGGTTCTTACTATAATGGTAAGTTTTGCTATCTACAAATGTTTCTGTTTTTTTTCCATTCGGTGGACAATAACATTGTAATTCGTATTTTCTAAAAAATTTTTCAAAAGTTAACTTGCGAAAACAGAACAAGGTGAATTTAGAATGATTTATTAATGTAAACCACAACTACAAGTCTATGTGAATTCAGAATATCAATTCAATGCTACAAAGAGTAAATTCACATAAAATTATTTTTTGATCTGAACTGTGTAAAAATGTTGATAAAACAAATTGATAAATTCCGAATCTGAATCCCCATTAATTATATTTCTGTAGCGGGAAATGTTTACTTATTGATCTGAGGTTGAGACCATCTACTCGGGTAAAGGTAAGATCGAAAGGAAGAATCCATTTCAAATCACTGCAGAAAACCTGAACATTTTTAATGAATAATTTAAGATGAATAATAAGGTCCTTATTGATTTCAACTGAAGCATCTACAGATGCAGACTTTTGGAAATTGAATACATATATATATATAAAAATAAATAGATTCTTTGAGCTTCTTGATCTCCTATTCAGATGTATCAATTTTTGTTGAAAAATTAATAGAAAGGTCATCATAATGTTTTATAAAATCGGAAGAAATGAAAGTTCTATTTCACTCATATTTCTAGTCCATCTTGTTGTCTATAATCTCAATTGAAATGTACTCATCACCAATAAGTAGAAATAATCCAAAGGAAATTTCACTATTTACACACTGTAGTTTAATCACAGAACATATAAATATCCGACCATATTTATCACTGCATTGCATTAATTAACATTTGACACCGTTATACACAAAACATACCACGAAATGCCCGCGAAAAACAATAATGGTTAACTCCAGAATCAGAAGTAATCGTCCATTTTTGGCGCTCTAGTTACAATAACAAACGAACAAACGTTCGACTGACGTACGTCTCTGAGCGGTGTTGCCATTTTATCATCTTCCAGGCTAGTAGATATAGTGGGTTGTGATAACGCCCAGGTAGCGTAACTCAGCATATGGCGTGAGTTGACAAAAGAACATGCGTCCAAAATCTGCTGACTTCGTGTCAGTGCTTTTTGAGAATTATTAATGTTTTATTTCGATTTGAAGTTCTTAAGCCCTAACAACAAACTCTTTACATCCAGGTTTTTTCCTAAATTGTTCATGAAACTTGCTGCTAAAATAATAATCATGTATTATCCCAGGTGGACCTTCAAGCATTTTAAACGAAAATAGTCATTTTAAGTAGGTTCAAGTTGGAGCCAACTGAATCAGAATAATAAACTTCTGTGTGAAAAAAAAAATTGTCAATCAAGGATTTGATGTGGATATCCATTTCAAATCCACGGATATCCCAACTAGAATTGGTCATGAAATGGAAGTATTGACTAACAATCAATGGATTATTTATTATGTTTCAGGCCAACACTTGTCCGAGGATTCTTCATAAAATAAGGAATAACAGTGACAATGAAGCGCTCCAGGACACTGTAAGATAATACATTATTCAATTATGAAATTTTATAACCATATCATCAATTCAGTGGCTTTAACGCCAGCCTTATACTGCCGGAATTTCTCTCTGAATTCATATTCTTAATTCGTAATATGAATTCTGGACAATTGCAGAATCTAGAAATTCATACTCTGCAAAAATCAGAATGTGTGAGGAGAATAGTGGATTACTTAGTATGCAATTCCGTGTTCTCTGAAATAATAATATGAATTAAGAGTATGAACTCAGAGAGACATTCCGGCTGTATAAGGCCGGCCTAACTCGGTGTTAGAGCGTTTGACCCGGAACCGGAGGTCCCTAGCTCAATCCCAGGGCTAGGAAATACATTTTTTAGTCAGATTCTAACGGTCAAAATTCATTGTTTGGTCACAAATTAACAGTGCTGTATCTAAGATGGCTTAAGGACACAGTAACAAAGTCTACGCACAACATAACTGATGTTCCTAACTCGCACAGACTCTTAATGAGCTTGTGAGGTATCTCTTCGGAAGACCTAGGAGTGTCAATATAATCTTGTTCAAAATCTTATATTTATATACGTCTACATCAAATATTAAAAGAATGCCTTATCCTTGGCCAAAAACGAAACAACAAGTTTGATTCGATTCATATTTCTGTAGGTTCAAAGCAAAATATATACATGGTGATTCCAATTAAATTAGACGTGTGCACCTTGGAGGGGGTGTTAGCATGGATCATTTGCTGTCGTTTGAGCCATATTTATTAATATCCGAAAATCAACAGTTTCGAGATATTTGAGATCGGGAGATTTTTGAAAGATTTCTCACCATAATTCATTTTACGTCAATTTTTTCTACGTTGATCAAGTTTGATTATAAATTTGGATTATTTTTAGAGAATAAAGAAGGAATTTGGCATGTTTTCAAAATAATTTTGGCAAAAATAAATTGTGGAATTCGAAAGTTGCAGGCAAATTGATATTAGAAATTGATTTTTTTTATTCATATTCCAAATCATAATAATTTTCTTTCAACATCTTATACCGCATAGTTTTGCTTCAACATCTTATACAGCATAGTTTTACTTTTTTCATACATATCATATTTATTGATAAAAATAATCCAAAATTATAATAAAATTTGGTCAACGTAGAAAAAATTGACGAAAAATGAACTAAGGTGAGAAATTTTTTTAAAATCACCAGAACTCAAATATCTCGGAAACCGTTGATTTTCGATTATCAATAAATATGGCTCAAACAACAGCAAATGAGTCATACTATCACCTTCTCCAAGGTTCACGTCTAATTTGGAATCACCCTGTATATTATAATTGTTCTCTAAAAAATATTTTCTGAAAAATATCCATAGACGATAATACTCTGATGGATCAAAATCCAAAATTGAAAATCTATAGATTAGCATTAAAGTTTGGTTATTTTTGGAAAGTTTATATAGTTCAATGTATTTGGATATTATTTTATTTTATACATCCATCGTTAATTTTGTATGAAATGCCATCGATAAAGGAACTTCAGAATGTGGATATAGAAATAAATATAAAATAATGTGCGATATACATGTTCAAACCTATTTTGTGCGCATGTTCTAGGTAACAACACGCTATCATTTTGCCTCGATGTCTGTAATTCTCGAAATTTTTGCCGAAAATGATCTCAAACGATCAGGTTCGACTCAATGATGAAGGATTCAAGGTCAAATTCAATTCTGTCCAGCCAGTCGTTCGTTGCCACGATAACTTTCGAACGGAAAGAAATAATGCAATTTTTAGGGTAGACTAGGCTAGGTCTATTCTCAGTATAGGTTACGCAACCATTTCCTATGGTGGAGTTCATAAGTTGGCATAATCAGCCAAACGGTTTCGGAGTTACCCATCTAAAATGTTGTAGTTATTTCCTGAATAACTGAAAAAATACAAACCCGAACGAATTGAAACTCGGTAATTAGTTGGAAATTGCTGACCTGCAAATATATAACAAAATTTCGTGGGGATCGTACAACTACAAAAAAATAAAATGTTTTTTCCTCGAAAAAAAATACCAATTTTTCTTCGCTGAAATTCTGCAAAAACTTTCGAGCCGCAATTTTAGAATGGACTGTCGGATTTCAGCTCGATCAGCTTCGTATTTCTCGAATTATATTATTTTATAATTTGAATTCAGTTGACGCCCAAATGCATTTTTTCACGTGTTGTGCTTCATTTGTTCATACTCCCATCATGCATCGTGAGGCGTGAATAGAAAATAGAACATGCGCGCAAAAGCCCCTGCTTTTTATTTTTTTTTTATTTATAGATCGAGATTTATTCCTTACAAATGTATCATAATCGACTTGTATTCAGTGTCATGGGTTTGTTTCCTTTGGATTATTCTCTTTTATACACGGTAAGAGATTAGATCTTCTCGTATTATAAAAATGTTTTTGGAATGTTTTGGATTTTCAGATGGCAGCTGGCATAACGACTTACCTGGTTATTCTCATTCAGTTCAATCCGAAAGATTTCTCCCCTGATGCTAACCAAACTACCACACTTATTCCAACAACTATATAAACTATTTCCTAGTCCTAAAATATATTGATATTGTAATGTGTGGCTAGCAAATTTAGTGTTTAAAAAATAAATACTTTATGTGTAATTAAAAAAGCTTTCATTTTATAATTATTACCATCTATAAGTTGGTGTTGTAAGTTTGGATTGGAATACCATAATGAATCACAGCACAGTAGCATATTTGAATTCGGGAACAGTATAAATTGTTAATAGGTACCTGCTATGCAGTATTCGTGAAAAATAAGCTTTTGTTGCGTACCTACAATCATACTGAGTATCCCAGCACTACGTGAGTCTTTCTCAGGTGTAAATAAAGTACACAAAGACGAGCCAGGAATGCTTTAATTTTTTTCCTACGACCTACCATGCCAAGGATAAACAGCAATATTCATGAAAAAATATCATGATATTCAATCATAAAAAAATTGGTTCAAGCACTGACGTGAAGTCAGAAGCTTTTGCGCGTATGTTCTATTGTCCATACTTCTGTATTGGACACCCTTAATCGAATTTACCATGGTAAATTATGTTGTCCATTCTCCTGTATTGGACACTTAATTCGAATTTACCATGGTAAATTCGAATTGAGAGTGTCCAATACAGGAGAATGGACAACATAATTTACCATGGTAAATTCGATTAAGGGTGTCCAATACAGAAGTATGGACAATAGAACATACGCGCAAAAGCTTCTGACTTCACGTCAGTGCTTGAACCAATTTTTTTTTTTTTATTTTCAATGATTTATTAAAAATTTTCTACAAATGCTATCCTCACCAAATTTTGCAAACATTTTTGCGTTGGCATTCTACAACTAATGACCATGTTTGAATTCAATCGGTTCAGTATTTTTCGAGTTAATGAGGTACAAAAACCACCAAATTTCAGAAAATTTCAGATGGCTATAACTCTAAAACCGTTAGGCCGATTATGCTCATAATCAAACTGAAATGTCGCGTTCTAGTGCACATCCTAACCTGAACATTTCAAGCCGCTATCTCATTCCGTTCTCAAGTTATCGTGACAACAAAAATATTTTTTAATAATTTTTTTAAAATTTTCTAGCCGTACGATTCGCACAAAATTTCACAAACGTGCTTAGGTTCATATTCTACAACTACCCACCAAGTTTTAAATTGATCGGATTTATAATGGTTGAAAACAAAATTATTACTCGGAAACCACTGGGCCGATTATGCCCATTAACGAACTTGTCCGTCGTATTGAGATGCGCCACCTACCCTGAAAATTTCAAGTCGCTAGCTCTTTTCGTTCTCAAGTTATCGTGGCAACGGCCGGACGGACGGACGGCCGGACGGCCGTACGGCCGGACGGACAGAATCAAATTTGACCTCGAATTCTTCATTGGGGAGTCGAACTTAATCGTTTGAGACCATTTTCGTCAAAAAATTCGAAAGTTACAGACATTTGGGCAAAACTATAACGCGATGTTCCCCAGAACATACGCGCAAAAAGCGCATCGTTAATGGGCATAATCGGCCCAATGGTTTCCGAGTAATAATTTTGTTTTCAACCAATAAGAGTCCGATCGAATTGAAAGTTGGTGAGTAGTTGTAGAATACAAACCCAAGGACGTTGTGAAATCACTAGAAAATTTTTCAAAATATTGTGATTTATGTCACGATAACCTGAGAATGGAAAGAGATAGCAACTTGAAATTTTCAGGCCATCTGAATGGCACACTTGAGTTTGTGTATTGGCATAATCGGCCAAACGGTTCAGGAGTTATACCCATCTGAAATTTGATTGTTATTTCCTTAATAACTCGAAAGATTCAAAACCGATCCAATTATTCAAACATGGTTATCAGTTATCAGGTTTTGAGGTAGAATGCCAACACGAAAATTCTTGTGAATTTTCGTGAGGATCGTTTCACTAGAAAATTTTTAAAAAATCATTGAAAAAAATTCGATACAACAGAAACTATTCGTCAGAGATCACTGAAATTTTGCGGGAGTCTTCAGAACATAACTCAACTGCCAAGTTCCAAGTTTGAACACGATCGGATCTATATTGTTGGAGATCCGAGCAGCCTTGTGTGAGTTCAGTGGCTGGAGGGGTGACCGTTACTCTATAATTTTCGAAAGAAAAGGAGACACGGACTTGCAATTTTTATGGTAGGTTGTACATCCGAATGGGAGAGTTAAGTTCGTTTTTGGGCATAATCGGTCCATCGGTTTCGGAGTTATACCCACCTGGAATATTATTTCCTCGATAACTCCGAAAATATAGACTCGATCGAATTGAAGGTTGGTAACTATATGTAGAATATCGATATAATGAGAAGTGTAAAATTTTGTGAGAACCATAGCCCTAGAAAATTTTTAAAAAGTTATGAAAAAGAATATTTTTTTCTCAGGAGAATGGACAACAGAACAGGCAAAAGCTCCTGACTTCACGTCAGTGCTTGAACCAATTTTTTCAATGTTGCCCTGGTGTTTTTTTTGCAGAAGCAGAATAAATGATGAAATACATAAATAGAAGAATTTTGCCGATATCTTCAATCAAAAAAATGTTTCTGGCCATTATGTGCTAGGGTCAGTACGTCTCGGGCGGTCTTGAAGACTTATAGGAGGTGTTGGAAACAAATCATTACTGATATTTGTATTGACTCAAATTCAAAAAATTACCAGAATTGGTTGAGTTGTTCTGCAGTTATCGGCAAAAAAACTGAATTATGGGAGTACCTTTCGGAGGCACATAACTTCAAATGGGGGGCAACGTAGAAAAAAAAAAAGCATTCCTGACTCGTCTTTATACAGGGTGTCCCAAAAATACCACGCGAAAGTGACACTGGAGATAGATTGGCATTAGGTCTATCAGATAGCATCAACATGACCTCAGTAAAAGTCCGCTGGTTTTCGAGATATCACCACTTTTGTGTATTTTTTAAAAATCTCCAGTTTTCGGTCTTTTATCGCCTAGCATTGCTAGAAATTACTTCAAACTCATGTTTTTTTTTACCTAGGCTATCCTGAATAGTTGCTTTAAACAGTGAAGTAATAACTTCACCGACAACTAGAACAAAACCCTTCAAAAAATGTCTAACTTGTTGTATTTTATGCCGATGTTAAAACGTTAACTTAAGTTTGACTGACTGCTGTGAAAAAAAATTATATCAGACTGAATTGACAAATAATCGCAAAAACTGGTCCATTTCATGCCCTTTTCAAAATGATACAACACTACCAATTTTTTTAAATCAGAACCAGAATTACTACTTATTAAAAAAAAACCAAAACCCTTATCGGCTATCTCGCTCCCACATTCATTGTTTTGTAACATGGAAACCGGTCCGACTTTCACAGACTAGGGGTCTTCGAATAGTCTAGACCAGGGGTCACCAAATGGCGGACCGCGATCCGGATGCGGATCGCGAACCTTTTTTTTGCGGACCATTTTTCCAGAAAACATGTATTCTTGATTAAAAAATTCAGATAACTTTTCGTTTTATTTACTAATTATAGATATTGGATTTAGATTAACTGCTAGTCAAATTCTTATGCCATCATAATGCTATCAACGACCCGCGACTGATATACAGATTTTGTGAACGGACCTCCAATGAAACTAATTGGTGGCCCCTGGGTTAGATACTAGAGAAAACTTTTTGGCGTTTGACGGATTTACTCATTTCCTAATATTTTCCGAACGGATAGAGATACAGAGGAAATAGATACATAAATCTAAACGTCGTCCACCGACCAATAATCGGGGAAAATTTGGATATCGAGATGTGAAAATCATAGATTTCGGACGGGAAAGAAGAATTTTCCTTCGATTCCGGGTCAAAAATATTTCCAAGTGCCGACCCCAAAAATTTTTTTCATGGTATATCGATACGGAGCTCGTGTCTAGTTGAATCGAGGTCGCTGATCACGAATATGCAATTAGTTTTTCCCTAAGTGGCGTACTTTGGGAAAATTTTCACTTAGAGTGAAAAAATGGACGAAAATAGGTCAATTTTGGAAGTTCACACCACCCAAAAAAATCGGAGTAAGGTGTTGTTGATTTTTGCCCTCATATATGGATCCTTTATCTACTGAATAATCCAAACAGAAAATGTCCAGTCCGTACTATTCGGAAATTATGATTTTTTTCCCAAGGGTCTGTTATTCGGAAAATTCATTTCGCGGTATTTCCGCGGAAAATTCTCTAATGAAAAATCCGATCATATATTCGTAATCTACGGTCCCGAATTAGTAAATGACGTAATTTGCATCGAAATCGGAGACCGGTCGAATTTTGGCAATTTTTTAATACATTAGCCTTAAAAAAATCCCATTTTTCGAGAAAAATTTTTTGACGCAAAACTATGAAACGGGTACTTATTCTTATAGATTCGGGGCCGTAGATTCCGAATCTACCATCAGATATTTATTACAAAAATTTTCCGAGGAAATATCGCGGAAAGAATTTTCCGAAAAATAGACCCTCGGGAAAAAAAATCATAATTTCCAAAGCGTACAACCTGGACATTTATTGTTCGGATGATTCGATAGATAAAGGATCCAAATATGACGTAAAAAATCAGCAACACCCTACTCCGATTTTTTTGGGCGGTGGAAAGTTCCAAAATTGACCTATTTTCGTCAATTTTTTCACTTTAAGTGAAAATTTTCCCAAAGTACGCCACTTAGGGAAAAACTAATTACATATTCGTGATCAGCGACCTCGATTTAATTAGACACGAGCTCCGTATCGATATACCATGAAAAAAATTTTTTGGGTGGCACTTGGAAATATTTTTGATCCTATTTTTTCTGTATCTCTATCCGTTCGGAAAATATTAGGTAATGAGCGAATCCGTCAAACGCCAAAAAGTTTTCTCTAGTATCCAACACATACAAAAATCTACAATTTTCCGATTAGGTCGACGCGGCTTTGGTTATTCACTAAATCGGGTACGCAGATCACGAATCTGTAATTAGATTTTCCGTATCTCGATTAGTTTCGGAGCAATGACGAAGAAAGTCGCAATTTCTGGCTCTACCTCCGGAAAATGGACTAATCAGTCGGATTTTTCGCCATATTACCAAAATTAATCGAGATACGGAAAAACTAATTACAGATTCGGAATCTACGCCCTCGATTTAGAGAATAGCCAAAGCCGTGGCGATCTAATCGGAAAATTCTAGATTTTTGTATGGGTTAGAATCTAGACAAAGGACTCACAGCTCTGGCAATGTGTTAGTTGTTGTATGCAATATGCAATATTTTACAGGAAATAGGTCATAAATAACTTCTACAAGGGTTGAAGTATTACAAGATATTTTACTTGCAATTATCTTTCCTTGGAAAATATTAATTTCAAGGGTGAGACCACCCATGCAAAAATAAACCAGTTAACCCAAAACATTTAAGTTTTACAAGCGAGCTACTTT
The DNA here is from genome assembly GCA_937662695.2 of Halyzia sedecimguttata. Classification (NCBI taxonomy): domain Eukaryota; kingdom Metazoa; phylum Arthropoda; class Insecta; order Coleoptera; family Coccinellidae; genus Halyzia; species Halyzia sedecimguttata. The sequence goes on from OW569413.2 coordinate 111,470,865, forward strand.
GTTTAGAAATACAAATGAGCGCTTCCCAACATGTGAAGTCATGGGACGCAACAGTGGTGATATCTCGAAAACCAGCGGACTTTTACTGAGGTCATGTCGATGCTATCTGATAGACCTAATGCCAATCTATCTCCAGTGTCACTTTCGCGTGGTATTTTTGGGACATCCTGTATACCTGATTTACACCTGAGAAAGAGTCACGTAGTGCTGGGACACCCTGTATATCTAAATACCAGTAAATCATAATCAGGAGGAGTATTCCTGAATAATATTCAGGAATACTCTTAGGTGTATTAATGCTTCATATACATTTCAGTCAAAACAAAAGAAGAAAGTTTTTTTTAATGTGTACGCAAAAACGGCTTAATTTGTCTTTTTCGTATCTATCACAGAATACTATTAAATAAATAACTCTATGACCAATCAATCTAACCTAACCTAGAAAACATAACTCTGTCAAAATTGAAATGTTTGCACTTTGGAGTCTTTAGACCTTGTCTATGTTTATTGGTTTGGACTCGAAGAAGTCTTATTTTCCAGGCCATTTAACAAAGCACAGCTATGTTCAAAGCCCTCAGATTAATCAATGTTGCAAAAGATCGTCATGTATCAACCAACAATCGGAAAATATTTTATATTCAAGGACAAGAACCAGAACCACACAGAAGGGAATACTTCTATTATATAGATCACCAGGGAATGGTATGATGCCAAACAATTTGAATAGAATCTAAAACTTATAAGTATTAGTTGTTTTTAGACGACTCCAAAATGAAAAATTTCACATCTTGTATCAAGGAGAGGAAGTTTTTGAGGTTCTTTTTCAACCAACTGAGAGTCAATAATACCGATAGATATAGAGAATTTCCTTACCTCTCAAAGTGTGGCAAGGAAAGGAATTTCGTTAGGTGTGATGACTGTCCTTTTGTATTCACGCATATTATAGAAAAGGAATCTTCAGAAGGCCACATGGAAATGCAACTAGCACATAATCATGCGGATACATTGTTGATGCTGAAATTTCAGCCTGATAAAGTTGTGATGATTCCAGAAACAGGCAGAGTTTATCATCCTGCCCCGGAACGTGTGGGTTCGGTAGGCTTGATACAGTCAAAGTTGGCTATCGAATTGAGTAAATTTTTCCAATTCGCAAACGGAGAAAATAACCCACCTACGCAATTTATTTTTAGGGGAAAAATGTATGACTTAGATAACAAATGGTACTTGAAGAAGCATAATTCAGTGGAACAATAATTGATAAACAAATTTCTCAAATATTTATTATAGAAAGTATACAAACTCATAGTTTCTTACTCAACTAGTTGTTTTTAATTGAATGTCCTTGAGAGAATTTAGTTGCAATTATGTACTGTCAACTTGTTTGTTATAGATGCTAGACTTCTACTGAAACTTGATTTTTGATATAATCATTTTTTCGGGAAATTATTCAATATAACTGATTTATTGAAGTTAAAATTTTTGTTAGGACTGAGGTCTGAATCAATATTCTTTAAGAAAAACTATTTCTTCTCGATATCCTTTAAAAAACCCTGAAAGCTTGTAACCACCAAAATACATATGAAAACTTAAAGGTGGCAAATAGGTGTAGAAATCACAAATACCTAAGAATGTCTGAGAGTCCTACATCGAGAAAGTAAAGAGTAAATCAAGGAGTAATAGGTTATTGTGTTAAACCAGTGTATGGGAGTTTTCAGAGTGTATAATGTATAAAAGTCGTTCGTCTAACTAAACAAATGACTTTTATTTCAGATGCAAAAAATGTGGACATTTCGAACTTAGCATAAGGTCCTCTAAACATACAATGAGGTGACCTGTGCTAATTTCCAATAACTGAACAAGACACATGGTGAAATATTCATTGATTTTAACCTAAAATTTGAATAATCTTCAAAATATTTATTCATTTCAACCATCAATAAATATTCGGCGGGAGCTGGGCTAGGTCACCTCATCGCTCAGTGCTCCCCCAAAGAAGTAAGGGTCATTCAAGGGCAGATACGAATCGTGGTTTCATGGTTGTTACCAATCATCAGCGTGACTTAGCCAACACTGAATCGTCTCACTTTGGCATATTTATATCCTGATCAGGGAAATCCTCCAGTTCCACGGAATACTATATGGTTTCAACAGAGGGTGTAGCACCACCACATTACGATGTCCGGGAGTATACCTGACGAAATTTTTCTAAATCGGTAGATAATAATAATAATAATAATAATTTATTCATCCTTTAGGACATGTACATACATGTATAGGACAAGTCAAATTAGAAAAGGAAACAATAGTGCAATTAATCAGTGATACAATCATCATAGTATTCTTTGACAGTGTAATAACATCTACTTAATAACAGGCTTTTAACATTTTTCTTGAATTTATTATAATTGAGAGATCTTATTCCTAATGGTAGATGATTAAAAAGTTTTATACATTTATAAGTAGGGGACATGTCGAACTTAGCGGTTTTGTGCTGAGGAATATATAATTTTCCCTCACTTCTGGTGTTGTAATCATGAAAGCTGGATAATTGAATGATATTTTTCTCGTTCTCCTTTACATACAAAAGGGATTTCAGGATAAAAACACAACACAAAGTAAGAATACCATTTTGAACAAACAAAGGTCTGCATGACATACGCGGGGATATATTGTACATCATGCGTAGAATGCGCTTCTGTAGAATGAAAGCCCTACCACTATCTGATGAGCTTCCCCAAAGCAGAATGTTGTATGATAAATGACTATACACGAGGCTGTGATAGATATCCTTAAGAGAATCCGAGGGAATCATATTTCTCACTCTACTCATTGCATAATAGGAACTGTTTAGTTTCCGACATACCGATTCAACATGGACAGACCATTTCAAGTTTCTGTCAAGGTGGATAGGAAGGCGAGAAACAATCGAATGTCCTGCGCGACCTCCTAGGATCTTAAAACTTAAAACTAGTGATGGGACCTCTCGAGTGAAAATAATCGAACATTTCGATTATTGAAACATCTCAAGAATCAAGATGTTCTTGAAAATGTGAGTGAATTCATTCGAATGATTTTCTGTCGTCTATCATATGGCATCCAGATGAGATATCACTCGGTTCGAGTAAGAAATGAATGAACTGAGATGAGATACGAGATATCTCGTACTCGTAATTCGTTCGTAATTCGTATACGTTCTGAATGTTTTGATATTTCGAAGTTCCTTTGGCGGCATATAAGTATGAGATATGAAAGGTTTCTTTAACAATCGATAGAATTTATGGCTGCCATCTGGATTCTGGTCGGGTGCTGCCGAAATAGTAGCCAGTGAATGATTTTATTATTTATTCCATTGCAAATTGAGGTATTCATTATTATTATTATCTTATTCAGTAGCTGTTCCTTCAAAATATTCAGATATATTCCGTTTGTTATTGATTAAGAACTCGGACCCGGAGGCTCATTCAACAAGTATTTTATCGTTATTTTTTTAAATATTTGTATAAGTGGCATTTGGTGCTTGTAGATATTGTATATTATTATTTTATTTTCGATAATTGAGAAACTAATTAATTGGAGGAATAAAAAAGGTCATGGAAAATTCAATCTGGACGTGTAATATATGATTAAAACTATGTTTTTGCGAAAAAACAGAATGAAATAAAATAAAAAGTACAAATTTCATTGACATTACATTTCGCCATTCAGAAAAATTATTTGGTTTACATTTTTTTGGCGCTAATCTATTACGGCGTATGTTGGTTATTTGTCCACATTTCGAAAATACCCTTTCCGACGGAACTGATGTTGCCGGTATTATTGTACTTAGTGATAATAATAAATAGGTATATAATTGACTGCCTTGCATTCATTCATATTTCACACCGTTAAAAACAAAAATACCACGAAATGCCCGCGAAAAACAATAAACTCCAGAATAAGAAGTAATCGTCCATCACAATACAAAATTACAAATGTTCGACGTTCGACTGAATCGCCTGGCGTACGATTTGGAGCGCTGGTGCCATTTTATCATCTTCCAGGCAGAGCTCACCAAAGAGATAGCCTGGAAAACAGTCTGACAACGCCGCAACCTATCGTCTCGTAGATGCATACTTCTTCAACTTCAATGCGGTAGCGCTGGATAATGGATATCCTATATTTCGGAATTAAAACTCTAGTGAACTAAGTGAACTTATTGAATAGGTTTTCTTGCTTGGAATCCCTGGATGAAGACAATATGAGACCCTACTTTTTCAATAAAATGAATAACTACATTTCGTTCTGCACAATATTATTGAGATCAAGTTGAAATAGAAACCTAGAAAGTTATCGTTCATCAATTCATTGTTCAGCAAGAATCACGAGAAGGTGTAGGGTTAACTATTGGCAAAAAAATTATAAACTAGAATGAAATTCTGAAAATAAAAAAAATATATTCCCAAACATATGTCGAGAAATGCTTCCTCTTTGAGATACAGGGTGTTGAGATCATCAGAAAAAAAATTTGTTTTTTTTCTTTTACTTCGAACATCTTCTTCAAATTCGTATATGAGTGTGGCTGTTAACACTCATTTTTTTGTAATTACAGGTTTCGTTTACAAAGATGGTCTTATTAGTATTATGTACCATATCAGATTATAGCGATTTCCTCATGCATGAGAATGTGTTTAATTTTTTTACTCGGAAACGGTACCTCGTATGTCGAAAAGTCAAGAGTATGAATTTTCTTCAAAATAAATAAGAATTTCAAGAGTAGTTTTAATTGTTGGAAAAACCAGTGGCATATCATTTCTTCGTCTAAATATATTCAATATCGATGCAGTACGGACGCCACTGGTAGAATTGAAAAAAATTATTTTATTCAAAAAGAGCTCCTTGATCCTTAAAATCTATATCCCAAATTTCATAGATATATTTTAAGAAGTGTAAAAGTTATTGATAAAAAACATGTTTTTTTCCATAATTTTAACTCCCTGTATCTCGGAGAGGAAGCATTTCTCGACATATGTTTGATGTATATGTATCATACATATGTATGAATGAGTGGTTAAATTTTCTTGGTTAAGATCTGGACCTCAACTGAAATGTACTGATTTCCAAGGAAATAATCCAAAGGAAATTTCACTATTTACACACGGCAGTTTAATCACAGAAGATCTAAATATCAAATATCCGACCATATTTATCACTGCCTTGCATTAATTCACATTTCACACCGTTATACACAAAAATACCACGAAATGCCCGCGAAAAACACTAAACTCTAGAATAAGAAGTAATCGTCCATCACAATACAAAATTACAAATGTTCGACGTTCGACTGAAACTGAATCGCCTGGCGTACGATTTGGAGCGCTGGTGCCATTTTATCATCTTCCAGGAAGAGCTCACCAAAGAGATAGCCTGGAAAACATTCTGACAACGCCGCACCTATCGTCTCGTAGATGCATACTTCTTCAACTTCAATGCGGTAGCACTGGATAATGGATATCCTATAATTCGTTTCGAATTTTAAACTCTAGTGAACTAAGTGAACTCTTTGAATAGGTTTTCTTTCCTGGAATCCCTGGATGAATAGACAATATGAGACCCTACTTTTTCAATAAATTGAATAACTACATTTCATTCTGCACAATATTATTGAGATCAAGTTGAAATAGAAACCTAGCTAGGTACCTATTGTTGTTATACAATTAATTGTTCAGCAAGAACAACAAGGAGGTGAAGGGTTAACTATTGGCAAAAAATTATAACTCAAATAAAATTATCAAAATAAAAATATATTCCCAAACATAACTATTATACAAGACTGATACGGTAGGCCGATGAAAATTGTGATAATCAAACAATGACAATAACATAGTAATTCGTATTTTCTACGAAATTTTTCAAAAGTAAATTGGCGAAAACAGAACAAAGTGAATTTAGAATGATTTATTAATGTAAACTACAACTACAAGTCTCTGTGAATTCAGAATATCAATTCAATGCTACGAAGAGTAAATAAACATAAAATTATTTTTTGATCTGAACTTTGTGAAAATGTTGATAAAACAAATTGATTAATTAATTCTTAATCTGAATCCCCATTAATTATATTTATATAGCGGGAAAGCAGATTAGTAAGTTGAGACTATCTGCTGCGGGTGAAATCGAAAGGAAGAATCCATTTCAAAACACTGCAGGAAATCTGAACATTCTTAATGAATAATTTAAGATGAATAAGGTCCTTATTGATTTCAACTGAAGTAGGTATCTAGACTGATACAGACCTTTGGAAATTGAATACATATAAGTATAAAAATATATAGATTCTTTGAGCGTCTTGATCTCCCATCCAGATCAATCAATTTTTGTTGAAAAATTATTAGAAAGGTCATAAAAATGTTTTAAAAAATCGGAAGAAATGAAAGTTCTATTTCACTCATATTTCTAGTCCATCTTGTTGACTATATTCTCAACTGAAATGTACTCATCCCCAACGAAATAATCCAAAGGAAATTTCACTATTTACACACTGACTGCAGTTTAATGACAGAACATATAAATATCAAATATCCGACCACATTTATCACTGCCTTGCATTAATTCACATTTCACACCGTTATACACAAAAATACCACGAAATGCCGGCGAAAAACAAACGTTCCAAGTTCGACTGAATCTGAGAATCGCCTGGCGTACGACTTGGAGCGGTGGTGCCATTTCATCATCTTCCAGGCAGAGCTCACCATAGAGATAGCCCGGAACACAGTCTGACAACGCCACAGTTTATCGCCTGCTATTAGATGCATACTGCATAAATGCAGTAGCGCTGGATAATGGATATCCTATATTTCGAAATTGAAATAAGTGAACTTATTGAATAGGTTTTCTTGCTTGGAATCGCTGGATGAATAAACAATATGAGACCCTACTTTTTCAATAAATTGAATAACTATATTTCATTCTGCACAATATTATTGAGATCAAGTTGAAATAGAAACCTAGATAGATATTATTCAATTCATTGTTCAGCATGAATCACGAGAAGGTGTAGGGTTAACTATTGGCAGAAAAATTATAAACTTGAATGAAATTCTGAAAATAAAAAAATATATTCCCAAACATAACTATTATATGTATAAGGTAGGCTAATGATAATTGTGATAATCATCTTAGAGTTTGTCTTGGTTTGGTTTTTAATTTAATGGTGAGTTTCTGCTATCTACAAATGATTCGGTTTATTTTCCATTCGGTGGACAATAACATTGTAATTAGTATTTTCTACAAAATTTTTCAAAAGTAAATTTGCGAAAACAGAACAATGTGAATTTAGAATGATTCAAGAATGTAAACCACAACTACAAGTCTCTGTGAATTCAGAATGTCAATTCAATGCTACAAAGAGTAAATTCACATGATTCACAAAATGTAGATAAAACAAATTGATAAATTCCGAATCTGAATCTCCATTAATTATATTTCTGTAGCGGGAAAGCAGATTAGTAAGTTGAGACCATCTGCTCAGGGTTAGATCGAAAGGAAGAATCCATTTCAAATGACTGCAGGAAATCTGAACATTCTTAACGAATAATTTAAGATGAAAAAGGTCCTTATTGATTTCAACTGAAGCATCTAGAGATGCAGACTTGTGGAAATTGAATACATATATAAAACAATTGATTCAAGCCTGTGGACAGGAGCTTTCTGGCGCTCTAGTTCAAACAGACAAATTATATCTCCGAAAGTATTGGTTTCTCAGAGTTGAGAATTATATCAATGATAGAACTGCATCATAAAGGAAATTCAATTCAAATAATAGTTTATTTATCAAGATTAAATCTACAATCTGAGAATGAGAACTGCACCATGGAAGAAATCGAATTAAAATAGCTGAAATGAATTTGACTCTCTCCTATAGAACAGGATGACTTGTACGAGTATGAACACAGATCATATAATAAATCATAGATAGAATAATTATAGCTTTCTGTGAAAACATAGAAGTACGAATACAGTAGAACCCCTCTTATCCGCCCTCGGCTGGTCCGTCACTCCGGTTAGTCCGACGAGGCACCGTCCTAACATGTACCTTACTTTCTGACTTTTACTAAGTTTTATAAGCTCTGTTTCTTTATTCTTCTTTCATTACTTTTACTTATTACTTATTAAGTATCTACATACTTCTTGATTTGTACAGTTAAAACAATGTTTACAAACATTTTCTAAGATCAAAGATCACTTATTTCACTGTAAAACATGTCTGTATATGTTTAATGTAATAAATATTGGATTTTTGGATAATCCGACCTTTTTTGCGTTCCGACCATACCCCCGCAGTCCCGTAGGTGACGGATTAGAGGGGTTCTACTGTAGTACGATTCATTATTAAAATTTCGAAATATCATATCTTCGAAAGTATTAGCTTGTTAGAGTTGAAAATAATATCAATGGATTTTTATGGTGCAACAGCATCTTAAAAAAAATTTATAAATTGAAAAAAAATGTTTTTCGTAACTCCGAAACCATCTGGCCTATTTAGCCCTATAGCGAACTTAACCAAGATATTTATCTCCCTAACCTACTCTGAAAATTTCTCTGCCTAGCTCATTCCGTTCGAGAGTTATTGTAGAAACAAAATTTAAAAATTTTCAAAAATTTTTTTTTCCGCTTTACGGTAACCCGGTCAATACAAAACTCCACATGCGTCTAAAGGTCATGATTCTAAAATTTGATGCTAAATTTCAGTCGATTGATCGGTTTCGGAAATATTCATAAAAAATGTTTTTACTAAAAACGGATATAACTCCGAAACCGCTTGATGGATTTCGCCCGTTAACGAACTCGTCCGAGTTATTTACGCTTCAAACATACCCTGCAAATTTCAATCCTCTAACTCCTTTCGTTCGAGAGTTATCGTGGTAAGGGACGGCCGGCCGGCCGGACAGATTCGATTTCGACCACGGATTCTTGATCAGTGCGTCAAACTCAAATCGTTTGATACCATTTTCAACCAAAAATTCGAAAATTACAGACATTTGGGCAAATTGATAAGCACTCTGTTCCGAGGAACAACAGCGCCAAAAATGAATAGATTCTTTGAGCTTCTTGATTTCCCATCCAGATGTATCAATTTTGAAATTTTTGTTGTAAAATTATTAGAAAGATCATCAAAATGTTTTAAAAAATCGGAAGAAATGAAAGTTCTATTTCATTCATATTTCTAGTCCATCTTGTTGTCTATACTATAGTCTCAAATGACATGTTCTGATTTCCAAGGAAATGATCCAAAGGAAATTTCACTATTTACACACGGCAGTTTAATGACAGAACATATAAATATCAAATATCCGACCATATTTATCACTGCCTTGCATTAATTCACATTTCACACCGTTATACACAAAAATACCACGAAATGCCCGCGAAAAACAATAAACTCCAGAATAAGAAGTAATCGTCCATCACAATACAAAATTACAAATGTTCGACGTTCGACTGAATCGCCTGGCGTACGATTTGGAGCGCTGGTGCCATTTTATCATCTTCCAGGCAGAGCTCACCAAAGAGATAGCCTGGAAAACAGTCTGACAACGCCGCAACCTATCGTCTCGTAGATGCATACTTCTTCACCACTGGATAATGGATATCCTATATTTCGTTTCGAATTTTAAACTCTTGTGAACTAAGTGAACTCTTTGAATATGTTTTCTTTCCTGGAATCCCTGGATGAATAGACAATATGAGACCCTACTTTTTCAATAAATTGAATAACTACATTTCATTCTGTACAATATTATTGAGATCAAGTTGAAATAGAAACCTAGCTAGGTACCTATAATAGTTGTTATACAATTAATTGTTCAGCAAGAACAACAAGGAGGTGAAGGGTGTACTGTTGGCAAAAAATTATAACTCGAATGAAATTCTCAAAATAAAAATATATTCCCAAACATAACTATTATACAAGACTGATAAGGTAGGCCGATGAAAATTGTGATAATGAAACAATGACAATAACATTGTAATTCGTATTTTCTACGAAATTTTTCAATAGTAAATTGGCGAAAACAGAACAAAGTGAATTTAGAATGATTTATTAATGTAAACTACAACTACAAGTCTCTGTGAATTCAGAATATCAATTCAATGCTACGAAGAGTAAATAAATATAAAATTATTTTTTGATCTGAACTGTGTGAAAATGTTGATCAAACAAATTGATTAATTATATCTTAATCTGAATCCCCATTAATTATATTTATATAGCGGGAAAGCAGATTAGTAAGTTGAGACTATCTGCTGCGGGTGAAATCGAAAGGAAGAATCCATTTCAAAACAATGCAGGAAATCTGAACATTCTTAATGAATAATTTAAGATGAATACCTAAGGTCCTTATTGATTTCAACTGAAGTAGGTATCTAGACTGATACAGACCTTTGGAAATTGAATACATATAAGTATAAAAATATATAGATTTTTTGAGCTTCTTGATCTCCCATCCAGATCAATCAATTTTTGTTGAAAAATTATTAGAAAGGTGATAAAAATGTTTTAAAAAATCGGAAGAAATGAAAGTTCTATTTCACTCATATTTCTAGTCCATCTTGTTGTCTATATAGTCTCAACTGAAATGTACTGATTTCCAAGGAAATGATCCAAAGGAAATTTCACTATTTACACACGGCAGTTTAATGACAGAACATATAAATATCAAATATGATAAATATCCGACCACATTTATCACTGCCTTGCATTAATTCACATTTCACACCGTTATACACAAAAATACCATGAAATGCCCGCGAAAAACACTAAACTCCAGAATAAGAAGTAATCGTCCATCACAATACAAAATTACAAATGTTCGACGTTCGACTGAAACTGAATCGCCTGGCGTACGATTTGGAGCGCTGGTGCCATTTTATCATCTTCCAGGAAGAGCTCACCAAAGAGATAGCCTGGAAAACATTCTGACAACGCCGCACCTATCGTCTCGTAGATGCATACTTCTTCAACTTCAATGCGGTAGCACTGGATAATGGATATCCTATATTTCGTTTCGAATTTTAAACTATTGTGAACTAAGTGAACTCTTTGAATATGTTTTCTTTCCTGGAATCCCTGGATGAATAGACAATATGAGACCCTACTTTTTCAATAAATTGAATAACTACATTTCATTCTGTACAATATTATTGAGATCAAGTTGAAATAGAAACCTAGCTAGGTACCTATAATAGTTGTTATACAATTAATTGTTCAGCAAGAACAACAAGGAGGTGAAGGGTGTACTGTTGGCAAAAAATTATAACTCGAATGAAATTCTCAAAATAAAAATATATTCCCAAACATAACTATTATACAAGACTGATAAGGTAGGCCGATGAAAATTGTGATAATGAAACAATGACAATAACATTGTAATTCGTATTTTCTACGAAATTTTTCAATAGTAAATTGGCGAAAACAGAACAAAGTGAATTTAGAATGATTTATTAATGTAAACTACAACTACAAGTCTCTGTGAATTCAGAATATCAATTCAATGCTACGAAGAGTAAATAAATAAAATGGGTTCAAGCCCTGTGGACAGGAGCTATCGGGCGCATGTTCATTCTGGAACACAAATTTTCCATTACAATAATCTTCATCTAGCTTCTATTTAGTATCAATTCCTGTAGAATGTGATCATAATAATTGTTTTTCATTTTCCAACTGCCCGATCCCAACAATACTTAGATAATATTATATCCATAAATTAAGCATTTCATTATTGCATTTCTTGAAATAGGTACCTTTTCGAGTCGATCAACATCGTCCTTCTTTCGACGTCTAAACTATGACTTGATTCTTTATGTTTATGTCTTTGAATTTGTTTTCGGTGGAATTCAAAGAGTTCATAGAATAATCGATGAAAATACTGAGAGAGACCCAGGAAATTTGACACATTTTGTCTTATATCTCCAGAAATTGAAATCGTATAGAGCCAAAATTTTGCACAATGTTGCAAAATACTACAATTGACGTTAGTACAAGTTTTTGTTGCAATCTGATGAATAGTTCACGGAAAAAAAATTTTTTTTTCGAAAAAATTAAAAGAAATATTTTTTTAAAAGTTACCAACATTTCGATCATAACAGAATTTTGCCAAAAGTTGCGCGTTTATATCCTCGAACTGACTACCAAGTTTCGATTCAACATCTTCTTTAGTTCCTGAAATATCAGGGAAATAACCTCAAAATTTGAAATGTCTATAACTTCTAAACCGTCCGGCCGATTTTGCCCGTTAACGAACTTAACCGTCGCATTTTGATCAGAAACCTACCCTGAAAGTTTGAAGTCGATAGGACCTTCGGTGCTCCTGTTATCGTGCCTACGGCCGGAAGGCCGGCCGGCCGGACGGCACCCAAAAGTCTGACACCGGATTCGTGATCAGGGAGTCCGAATTAGTCTATTAGCCAATTTTCAGCTCGAAATTCGAAAATTACAGACATTTGGACGAAATGATAGGACGATGTTCCCCTAGAACATGCGCCCAATAAAATTATTTTTTGATCTGAACTGTGTGAAAATGTTGATCAAACAAATTGATTAATTATATCTTAATCTGAATCCCCATTAATTATATTTATATAGCGGGAAAGCAGATTAGTAAGTTGAGACTATCTGCTGCGGGTGAAATCGAAAGGAAGAATCCATTTCAAAACAATGCAGGAAATCTGAACATTCTTAATGAATAATTTAAGATGAATACCTAAGGTCCTTATTGATTTCAACTGAAGTAGGTATCTAGACTGATACAGACCTTTGGAAATTGAATACATATAAGTATAAAAATATATAGATTTTTTGAGCTTCTTGATCTCCCATCCAGATCAATCAATTTTTGTTGAAAAATTATTAGAAAGGTCATAAAAATGTTTTAAAAAATCGGAAGAAATGAAATTTCTATTTCACTCATATTTCTAGTCCATCTTGTTGTCTATATAGTCTCAACTGAAATGTACTGATTTCCAAGGAAATGATCCAAAGGAAATTTCACTATTTACACACGGCAGTTTAATGACAGAACATATAAATATCAAATATGATAAATATCCGACCATATTTATCACTGCCTTGCATTAATTCACATTTCACACCGTTATACACAAAAATACCATGAAATGCCCGCGAAAAACACTAAACTCCAGAATAAGAAGTAATCGTCCATCACAATACAAAATTACAAATGTTCGACGTTCGACTGAATCGCCTGGCGTACGATTTGGAGCGCTGGTGCCATTTTATCATCTTCCAGGCAGAGCTCACCAAAGAGATAGCCTGGAAAACAGTCTGACAACGCCGCAACCTATCGTCTCGTAGATGCATACTTCTTCAACTTCAATGCGGTAGCGCTGGATAATGGATATCCTATATGTATTTCGTTTCGAATTTTAAACTCTACTCTAGTGATCTACGTGAACTCTTTGAATAGGTTTTCTTTCCTGGAATCCCTGGATGAATAGACAATATGAGACCCAACTTTTTCAATAAATTGAATAACTACATTTCATTCTGTACAATATTATTGAGATCAAGTTGAAATAGAAACCTAGCTAGGTACCTATTGTTGTTATACAATTAATTGTTCAGCAAGAATAACAAGGAGGTGAAGGGTTAACTATTGGCAAAAAAATTTAACTCGAATGAAATTCTCAAAATAAAAATATATTCCCAAACATAACTATTATACCTACAAGACTGATAAGGTAGGCCGATGAAAATTGTGATAATCAAACAATGACAATAACATTGTAATTCGTATTTTCTACGAAATGTTTCAAAAGTAAATTGGCGAAAACAGAACAAAGTGAATTTATAATGATTTAATAATGTAAACTACAACTACAAGTCTCTGTGAATTCAGAATATCAATTCAATGCTACGAAGAGTTAATAAACATAAAATTATTTTTTGATCTGAACTGTGTGAAAATGTTGATATAACAAATTGATTAATTAATTCTTAATATGAATCCCATTAATTATATTTATATAGCGGGAAAGCAGATTAGTAAGTTGAGACTATCTGCTGCGGGTGAAATCGAAAGGAAGAATCCATTTCAAAACACTGCAGGAAATCTGAACATTCTTAATGAATAATTTAAGATGAATAAGGTCCTTATTGATTTCAACTGAAGTAGGTATCTAGACTGATACAGACCTTTGGAAATTGAATACATATAAGTATAAAAATATATAGATTCTTTGAGCTTCTTGATCTCCCATCCAGATCAATCAATTTTTGTTGAAAAATTATTAGAAAGGTCATAAAAATGTTTTAAAAAATCGGAAGAAATGAAAGTTCTATTTCACTCATATTTCTAGTCCATCTTGTTGTCTATAGTCTCAACTGAAATGTACTCATCCCCAAGGAAATGATCCAAAGGAAATTTCACTATTTACACACGGCAGTTTAATGACAGAACATATAAATAAATATCAAATATCCGACCACATTTATCACTGCCTTGCATTAATTCACATTTCACACCGTTATACACAAAAATACCACGAAATGCCCGCGAAAAACAAACGTTCCAAGCTCGACTGAATCCGAGAATCGCCTGGCGTACGACTTGGAGCGGTGGTGCCATTTTATCATCTTCCAGGAAGAGCTCACCATAGAGATAGCCTGGAACACAGTCTGACAACGCCACAGTTTATCGCCTGCTCTTAGATGCATTCATACTGCATAAATGCGGTAGCGCTGGATAATGGATATCCCATTTTACGAAATTAAAACTCTAGTGAAATAAGTGAACTTATTGAATAGGTTTTCTTGCTTGGAATCCCTGGATGAATAAACAATATGAGACCCTACTTTTTCAATAAATTGAATAACTATGTTTCATTCTGCACAATATTATTGAGATCAAGTTGAAATAGAAACCTAGATAGATATTATTCAATTCATTGTTCAGCATGAATCACGAGAAGGTGTAGGGTTAACTATTGGCAAAAAAATTATAAACTTGAATGAAATTCTGAAAATAAAAAAATAGAAAAAACCAATTCAATTTGGCCAACGTTTCGGCTGCTTATAGCGCCATCCTCAGGGCTCTAAAAGCGTTATCATTTATTTAACATTTAAATATTTACAAACCTCGCTAAATTCAAATACATATTAAGACTTCACAAACAAACAAAATTAACGTAAATGTCAAAAACAAAACCTGTTTTCTTCTTCTTCATCTTTTTTGTTTATATTAATATAATAACTATGTTTCAAAAAACAGACATACAACTTGACTATTCATAAAATGCAGTTTGGTTATCTCAACTTAGAAATGGAAGAAAAATAACAGAGAAACCAAACAAAACAAAACTTCAGCCACACTATGCCTTTCAATTCAGACTTTTTATAAATCTATTTCAAAATTTACACACAATTGAAAATTGAATAAACTCACCGAATTGATCAAAGGGTTTTTTCTTTTGTCATAAAAACTAGTTTATTATTTGAAATTGACCGAATACTCTCTAACCGTTTGGTGTTTATCTTACGCATTTTGAAACAGTACTGAATTAATGGACGTTTACGATGAGTTAGGAAAACAGGTGATCGATGATGCTATAAGCAGCCGAAACGTTGGCCAAATTGAATTGGTTTTTTCCATTATCAAGACCCCTACCCACAAACTTCTGTTTAGCAAGATTATAATTGGGTCATAAACGTATTTGAAAATAAAAAAATATATTCCCAAACATAACTATTATATGTATAAGGTAGGCTAATGAAAATTGTGATAATCATGTAAGAGTTTGTCTTGGTTTGGTTTTTAATTTAATGGTGAGTTTCTGCTATCTACAAATGTTTCGGTTTATAATCCATTCGGTGGACAACGACATTGTAATTAGTATTTTCTACAAAATTTTTCAAAAGTAAATTTGCGAAAACAGAACAATGTGAATTTAGAATGATTTACGAATGTAAACCACAACTACAAGTCTCTGTGAATTCAGAATATCAATTCAATGCTACAAAGAGTAAATTCACATGATTCACAAAATGTAGATAAAACAAATTGATAAATTCCGAATCTGAATCTCCATTAATTATATTTCTGTAGCGGGAAAGCAGATTAGTAAGTTGAGACCATCTGCTCAGGGTTAGATCGAAAGGAAGAATCCATTTCAAATGACTGCAGGAAATCTGAACATTCTTAACAAATAATTTAAGATGAAAAAGGTCCTTATTGATTTCAACTGAAGCATCTAGAGATGCAGACTTGTGGAAATTGAATACATATATAAAACAATTGATTCAAGCCTGTGGACAGGAGCTTTCTGGCGCTCTAGTTCAAACAGACAAATTATATCTCCGAAAGTATTGGTTTCTCAGAGTTGAGAATTATATCAATGATAGAACTGCATCATAAAGGAAATTCAATTCAAATAATAGTTTATTTATCAAGATTAAATCTGCAATCTGAGAATGTGAACTGCACCATGGAAGAAATCGAATTAAAATAGCTGAAATGAATTTGACTCTCTCCTATAGAACAGGATGACTTGTACGAGCAAGAACACAGATCATATAATAAATCATAGATAGAATAATTATAGCTTTCTGTGAAAACATAGAAGTACGAATAGTACGATTCATTATTAAAATTTCGAAATATCATATCTTCGAAAGTATTAGCTTGTTAGTGTTGAAAATAATATCAAAGGATTTTTATGGTGAAATAGCATCTTAAAAAAAATTTATAAATTAAAAAAAAATGTTTTTCGTAACTCCGAAACCATCTGGCCTATTTTGCCCAATAGCGAAATTAGCCGAGATATTTATCTCCCTAACCTTCTCTGAAAATTTCAACTGCCTAGCTCATTCCGTTCGAGAGTTATTGTAGAAACAAAATTTAAAAATTTTCAAAACTTTTTTCTTCACACTTCAGGGTAACCCGATCAATACAAAACTCCACATGCGTCTAAAGGTCATGATTCTAAAATTTGATGCTAAATTTCAGATAGATCGATTGATCGGTTTCGGAATTATTCATAAAAAATGTTTTTAATAAAAACGGACATAACTCCGAAACCGCTTGATGGATTTCGCCCGTTAACGAACTCGTGCGAGAAATTTACGCTCCAAACATACCCTGCAAATTTCAATCCTCTTACTCCTTTCGTTCGATAGTTATCGTGGTAAGGGACGGCCGGCCGGCCGGACAGATTCGATTTCGACCACGGATTCTTGATCAGTGCGTCGAACCAAATCGTTTGATACTATTTTCAGCCAAAAATTCGAAAATTACAGACATTTGGGCAAATTGATAAGCACTCTGTTCCGAGGAACAACAGCGCCAAAAATGAATAGATTCTTTGAGCTTCCTGATCTCCCATCCAGATGTATCAATTTTGAAATTTTTGTTGAAAAATTATTAGAAAGATCATCCAAAATGTTTTAAAAAATCGGAAGAAATGAAAGTTCTATTTCATTCATATTTCTAGTCCATCTTGTTGTCTATACTATAGTCTCAACTGAAATGTTCTGATTTCCAAGGAAATGATCCAAAGGAAATTTCACTATTTACACACGGCAGTTTAATGACAGAACATATAAATATCAAATATCCGACCATATTTATCACTGCCTTGCATTAATTCACATTTCACACCGTTATACAGTCGACTCTCGATAACTTGAAAATCTAGGTACCAGCAAAAAATTTCAAATTATCGAGAGTTCAAAATAACAAGGGTTCAAATAATCAAGAGGGTGTTCTGATGAAATTCAAATAATCAAGATTTCGATCAAAATTAGTGATTTATGTATTATTTCAAATATTTGTCCATCCTCCACAGCCTCAATCACACGCTTTCTTGAAATCATTTTAATAACACAAATCAAAAATTAACGTTTGAACTTTGAATGTAAACTGGAATGAGAATTGCGAACTGCATTTATGTAAACAAACGACAGGTCTGAGCATGATAAAAATTCAAATTATAGAGTGTGGGGTAGCCCGGACTTCAAATTATTGAATGTTGGCGGGCAAGATACCATTCCTTCAACTTCAAACTACCGAGGGGACCAATTACCTAGTATTAATTTTTTTCAATATATGGAGTATTTTTCAAGGGACTAGAAATAAATTCGAATTATCGAGAGATTGAAATTAACGAGTGTCAATTTATCGAGAGGCGACTGTTCACAAAAATACCACGAAATGCCCGCGAAAAACAATAAACTTCAGATTAAGAAGTAATCATCCATCACAATACAATAACAAACGTTCGAAGTTCGACTGAATCGCCTGGCGTACGACTTGGAGCGGTGGTGCCATTTTATCATCTTCCAGGCAGAGCTCACCAAAGAGATAGCCTGGAAAACAGTCTGACAACGCCGCAACCTATCGTCTCGTAGATGCATACTTCTTCAACTTCAATGCGGTAGCGCTGGATAATGGATATCCTATATGTATTTCGTTTCGAATTTAAAACTCTAGTGAACTAAGTGAACTCTTTGAATAGGTTTTCTTTCCTGGAATCCCTGGATGAATAGACAATATGAGACCCTACTTTTTCAATAAATTGAATAACTACATTTCATTCTGCACAATATTATTGAGACCAAGTTGAAATAGAAACCTAGCTAGGTACCTATAGTTGTTATACAATTAATTGTTCAGCAAGAACAACAAGAAGGTGAAGGGTTAACTATTGGCAAAAAATTATAACTCGAATGAAATTCTCAAAATTAAAATATATTCCCAAACATAGCTATTATGCAAGACTGATAAGGTATGCCGATGAAAATTGTGATAATCAATTAATGACAATAACATTGTAATTCGTATTTTCTACGAAATATTTCAAAAGTAAATTTGCGAAAACAGAACTAAGTGAATTTAGAATGATTTATTAATGTAAACTACAACTACAAGTCTCTGTGAATTCAGAATATCAATTCAATGCTACGAAGAGTACCTAAATAAAAATAAAATTATTTTTTGATCTGAACAGTGTGAAAATGTTGATGAAACAAATTGATTAATTCTTAATCTGAATCCCCATTAATTACATTTATATAGCGGGAAAGCAGATTAGTAAGTTGAGACTATCTGCTGCGGGTTAGATCGAAAGGAAGAATCCATTTCAAAACACTGCAGGAAATCTGAACATTCTTAATGAATAATTTAAGATGAATAATGTCCTTATTGATTTCAACTGAAGCATCTAGACTGATACAGACCTTTGGAAATTTAATACATAGGTATATAAAAATAAATAGATTCTTTGAGCTTCTTGATCTCCCATCCAGATGTATCAATTTTAAAATCTTTGTTGAAAAATTATTAGGAAGGTCATCAAAATGTTTTATAAAATCGGAAGAAATGAAAGTTCTATTTCACTCATATTTCTAGTCCATCTTGTTGTCTATAGTCTCAACTTAAATGTACTCATCCCCAACGAAATAATCCAAAGAAAATTTCACTATTTACACACTGCAGTTTAATGACAGAACACATAAATATCAAATATCCGACCATATTTATCACTGCCTTGCATTAATTCACATTTCACACCGTTATTGACAAAATCAACCACGAAACGCCCCCGAAAAACAAAGGTTCCAAGTTCGACTGAATCCGAGAATCGCCTGGCGTACGACTTGGAGCGTTGGTGCCATTTTATCATCTTCCACTTCCAGGCAGAGCTCACCATAGAGATAGCCTGGAACACAGTCTGACAACGCCACAGATTATTGCCTCTTAGATGCATACCGCTTAAATGCTGTAGCGCTGGATATCGTGTATTTCGATTTCGAATTTAAAACTTATATTAAGTGAACTAATTGAATAGGTTTTCTTGCTTGGAATCCCTGGATGAATAAACAATATGAGACACTACTTTTTCAATAAATTGAATAACTATATTTCATTCTGCACAATATTATTGAGATCAAGTTTAAATAGACCTTGATAGATATTATTCAATTCATTGTTCGGCAAGAATCACGAGAAGGTGTAGGGTTAACTATTGACAAAAAAATTGGTTCAAGCACTGATGTGAAGTCAGGAGCTTTTTCGCGTATGTTCGTTCTATTGTCCATTCTTCTGTATTGGACACTCTTAATTCGAATTTACCATGCTGAATTCGAATTAAGAGTGTCCAATACTGGAGAATGGACAACATAATTTACCATGGTAAATTCGATTAAGGGTGTCCAATACAGAAGAATGGACAATAGAACATACGCGAAAAAGCTCCTGACTTCACATCAGTGCTTGAACCAATTTTTATTTTGTGATTTTTTTTTTAAATCAACAAGTCCAGAGCGTTCCTGCTAATCGGGTCCTTCATGAATGGCTTCGTATAATAAATATACTTATGCATATATTTCACAAATCAAATAGACCCCAGGGGGTTCATTGATCTGCCGAGAAAGCAAGGGCAGACGCGTTTCTGGCTTCTTGGCCTTCATCAGTACTCTGTAGCTTCCCCAACAAATTCAACTAAACTGACCCAGGTTAAGCCTCTCAGAGCCGACTTGGTCGATCATTATAATCGCCCACGCCACCTATGAGACGAAACATGGAAATCAGCCTCTCCCCACCAGTGAATATTTGAAGCGTGAAATCATATGCCACCATTCACTCGACATTAATCGAGAACGAGTCCCGCAGAGCTCAGACAGTATCTTCTCAATGGCCATGAACGCTGTTTAGCGTTTTCAAAAATAATAATGAAAAATGGCGATACCGTTGTTAAAAAATCAACAAGTCCAGAGCGTTCCTGCTAATCGGGTCATTAAGAAAATACTGTCTGAGCTCTGCGGGACTCGTTCTCGATTAATGTCGAGTGAGTGGTGTCGTGCGATTGGCTCAGTGGTAGAGTAATTGACTTGGGAGCGGAAGCCCCAAGTTCAATTCCGAGGCTAGGAAAGAAATTTTCTAGTCACGGTAATCGCCACCATTCGCTGTTGGGTCAAAAATTAACAGTGCTGTGCCTAAGGTGGCGTAAGGACACAGTAACAAAGCCTACACAGAACACAACTGGTTCTCCTAACTCAGGGCAAGCTCTTAGAGCTTATGAGGGGTCTCCTTGTGTAAGACCCAGGAGGATCAGTATAATAATAATAATAATAATAATAATAATAATAATATGATTTCACGCTTCAAATATTCACTGGTGGGGTGAGGCTGATATCCATGTTTCGTCTCATAGGTGGCGTGGGCGATTATAATGATCGACCAAGTCGGCTCTGAGAGGCTTAACCTGGGTCAGTTTAGTTGAATTTGTTGAGAAAGCTACAGAGTAGTAGAGTACTGATGAAGGCCAAGAAGCCAGAAACGCGTCTGCTCTTGCTTTCTCGGCAGATCAATGCACCCCCTGGGGTCTATTTGATTTGTGAAATATTTGCATAAGTATATTTATTATACGAAGCCATTCATGAAGGACCCGATTAGCAGGAACGCTCTGGACTTGTTGATTTTTTAACAACGGTATCGCCAATTTTCATTATGATTTTTTTTTTAATTTTCTGGGGGTACGGTTCTTATAAAATTTTGTTTGAATCGCCTGGCGTACGACTTGGAGCGTTGGTGCCATTTTATCATCTTCCAGGCAGAGCTCACCATAGAGATAGCCTGGAAAACAGTCTGACAACGCCGCAATTCATCGTCTCTTAGAAGCATACTTCTTCAATGCGGTAGCGCTGGATATCGTATAATTTCGAATTCGAATTTAAAACTCTAGTGAACTCATTGAATAGGTTTTCTTGCTTGGAATCCCTGGATGAATAGACAATATGAGACCCTACTTTTTCAATAAAATAAATAACTATATTTCGTTCTGCACAATATTATTGAGGTCAAGTTGTAATAGAAACCTAGATAGTTATCGTTCAATTCATTGTTCAGCAAGAATCACGAGAAGGTGTAGGGTTATCAAATGGCAAAAAAATTATAAACTTGAATGAAATTCTGAAAATAAAAAAATATATTCCCAAACATATGTCGAGAAATGCTTCCTCTTTGAGAAACAGGGTGTTGAGATCATCAGAAAAAAAATTTGTTTTTTTTCTTACACTTCGAACATCTTCTTCAAATTCGTATATGAGTGTGGCTGTTAACACTCATTTTTTTGTAATTACAGGTTTCGTTTACAAAGATGGTCTTATTAGTATTATGTACCATATCAGATTATAGCGATTTCCTCATGCATGAGAATGTGTTTAATTTTTTTTACTCGGAAACGGTACCTCGTATGTCAAAAAGTCAAGAGTATAAATTTTCTTCAAAATAAATAAGAATTTCAAGAGTAGTTTTAATTGTTGGAAAAACCAGTGGCATATCATTTCTTCGTCTAAATATATTCAATATCGATGCAGTACGGACGCCACTGGTAGAATTGAAAAAAATAATTTTATTCAAAAAGAGCTCCTTGATCCTTAAAATCTATATCCTAAATTTCATAGATATATTTTAAGAAGTGTAAAAGTTATTGATAAAAAACATTTTTTTTCCCATAATTTTAACTCCCTGTATCTCGGAGAGGAAGCATTTCTCGACATATGTTTGATGTATATGTATCATACATATGTATGAATGAGTGGTTAAATTTTCTTGGTTAAGATCTGGACCTCAACTGAAATGTACTGATTTCCAAGGAAATAATCCAAAGGAAATTTCACTATTTACACACGGCAGTTTAATCACAGAACATCTAAATATCAAATATCCGACCATATTTATCACTGCCTTGCATTAATTCACATTTCACACCGTTATACACAAAAATACCACGAAATGCCCGCGAAAAACACTAAACTCTAGAATAAGAAGTAATCGTCCATCACAATACAAAATTACAAATGTTCGACGTTCGACTGAATCGCCTGGCGTACGATTTGGAGCGCTGGTGCCATTTTATCATCTTCCAGGCAGAGCTCACCAAAGAGAGCCTGGAAAACAGTCTGACAACGCCGCAACCTATCGTCTCGTAGATGCATACTTCTTCAACTTCAATGCGGTAGCGCTGGATAATGGATATCCTATATTTCGTTTCGAATTTTAAACTCTAGTGAACTAAGTGAACTCTTTGAATAGGTTTTCTTTCCTGGAATCCCTGGATGAATAGACAATATGAGACCCTACTTTTTCAATAAATTGAATAACTACATTTCATTCTGCACAATATTATTGAGATCAAGTTGAAATAGAAACCTAGCTAGGTACCTATTGTTGTTATACAATTAATTGTTCAGCAAGAACAACAAGGAGGTGAAGGGTTAACTATTGGCAAAAAATTATAACTCGAATGAAATTCTCAAAATAAAAATATATTCCCAAACATAACTATTATACAAGACTGATACGGTAGGCCGATGAAAATTGTGATAATCAAACAATGACAATAACATTGTAATTCGTATTTTCTACGAAATTTTTCAAAAGTAAATTGGCGAAAACAGAACAAAGTGAATTTAGAATGATTTATTAATATAAACTACAACTACAAGTCTCTGTGAATTCAGAATATCAATTCAATGCTACGAAGAGTAAATAAACATAAAATTATTTTTTGATCTGAACTGTGTGAAAATGTTGATAAAACAAATTGATTAATTAAATCTTAATCTGAATCCCCATTAATTATATTTATATAGCGGGAAAGCAGATTAGTAAGTTGAGACTATCTGCTGCGGGTGAAATCGAAAGGAAGAATCCATTTCAAAACACTGCAGGAAATCTGAACATTCTTAATGAATAATTCAAGATGAATAAGGTCCTTATTGATTTCAACTGAAGTAGGTATCTAGACGGATACAGACCTTTGAAAATTGAATACATATAAGTATAAAAATATATAGATTCTTTGAGCTTCTTGATCTCCCATCCAGATCAATCAATTTTTGTTGAAAAATTATTGGAAAGGTCATAAAACTGTTTTAAAAAATCGGAAGAAGTGAAAGTTCTATTTCACTCATATTTCTAGTCCATCTTGTTGTCTATAGTCTCAACTGAAATGTACTCATCCCCAACGAAATAATCCAAAGGAAATTTCACTATTTACACACTGACTGCAGTTTAATGACAGAACATATTAATACCAAATATCCGACCATATTTATCACTGCCTTGTATTAATTCACATTTCACACCGTTATACACAAAAATACCACGAAACGCCCGCGAAAAACAATAAACTCCAGAATAACAAGTAATCGTCCATCACAATAGTGACAATACAATAACAAACGTTCCAAGTTCGACTGAATCGCCTGGCGTACGACTTGGAGCGGTGGTGCCATTTTATCATCTTCCAGGCAGAGATCACCATAGAGATAGCCTGGAACACAGTCTGACAACGCCACAGTTTATCGCCTGATGCATACTGCATAGATGCGGTAGCGCTGGATAATGGATATCCTACCTATATTTCGAAATTGAAACTCTGGTGAAATAAGTGAACTCAAGGGCGTAGCCAGGAATTAATTTCGGGGGGGGTTTTGAAATAGGAATTAATTTCGGGGGGGGGGTTTGGGGGTGTAAGGGTCACTTTCTGCAGCAAAAAATTTTTTTTTTAAGAGAAAAATAACATTTCGGGGGGGGTTTGAACCCCCAAAACCTCCCTCCTGGCTACGCCCTTGAGTGAACTTATTGAATAGGTTTTCTTGCTTGGAATCCCTGGATGAATAAACAATATGAGACCCTACTTTTTCAATAAATTGAATAACTATATTTCATTCTGCACAATATTATTGAGATCAAGTTGAAATAGAAACCTAGATAGATATTAATCAATTCATTGTTCAGCATGAATCACGAGAAGGTGTAGGGTTAACTATTGGCAAAAAAATTATAAACTTGAATGAAATTCTGAAAATAAAAAAATATATTCCCAAACATAACTATTATATGTATAAGGTAGGCTAATGAAAATTGTGATAATCATCTTAGAGTTTGTCTTGGTTTTTTAATTTGATGGTGAGTTTCTGCTATCTACAAATGTTTCGGTTTATTTTCCATTCGGTGGACAATAACATTGTAATTAGTACTCAATGAAAAATTATATACGATTTACACTTATTAAAGTATAAAAAATAAGTGTAAATCGTATATAATTTTTCATTGAGTTAATATGGATTTGCATCAAGTAAAAGCCACAAGCATTAAATTTTTGTAATTAGTATTTTCTACAAAATGTTTCAAAAGTAAATATGCGAAAACAGAACAATGTGAATTTAGAATGATTTACGAATGTAAACCACAACTACAAGTCTCTGTGAATTCAGAATATCAATTCAATGCTACGAAGAGTAAATAAACATAAAATTATTTTTTGATCTGAACTGTGTGAAAATGTTGATAAAACAAATTGATTAATTAATTCATAATCTGAATCCTCATTAATTATATTTATATAGCGGGAAAGCAGATTAGTAAGTTGAGACTATCTGCTGCGGGTTAGATCGAAAGGAAGAATCCATTTCAAAACACTGCAAGAAATCTGAACATTCTTAATGAATAATTTAAGATGAATAAGGTCCTTATTGATTTCAACTGAAGTAGGTATCTAGACTGATACAGACCTTTGGAAATTGAATACATATAAGTATAAAAATATATAGATTCTTTGAGCTTCTTGATCTCCCATCCAGATCAATCAATTTTTGTTGAAAAATTATTAGAAAGGTCATAAAAATGTTTTAAAAAATCGGAAGAAATGAAAGTTCTATTTCACTCATATTTCTAGTCCATCTTGTTGACTATAGTCTCAACTGAAATGTACTCATCCCCAACGAAATAATGCAAAGGAAATTTCACTGTTTACACACTGACTGCAGTTTAATGACAGAACATAGAAATATCAAATATCCGACCACATTTATCACTGCCTTGCATTAATTCACATTTCACACCGTTATACACAAAAATACCACGAAATGCCCGCGAAAAACAAACGTTCCAAGTTCGACTGAATCTGAGAATCGCCTGGCGTACTACTTGGAGCGGTGGTGCCATTTTATCATCTTCCAGGCAGAGCTCACCATAGAGATAGACTGGAACACAGTCTGACAACGCCACAGTTTATCGCCTGCTCTTATGTAGATGCATACTGCATAAATGCGGTAGCGCTGGATAATTGATATCCTATATTTCGAAATTGAAACTCTGGTGAAATAAGTGAACTTATTGAATAGGTTTTCTTGCTTGGAATCCCTGGATGAATAAACAATATGAGACCCTACTTTTTCAATAAATTGAATAACTATATTTCATTCTGCACAATATTATTGAGATCAAGTTGAAATAGAAACCTAGATAGATATTATTCAATTCATTGTTCAGCATGAATCACGAGAAGGTGTAGGGTTAACTATTGGCAGAAAAATTATAAACTTGAATGAAATTCTGAAAATAAAAAAATATATTCCCAAACATAACTATTATATGTATAAGGTAGGCTAATGAAAATTGTGATAATCATCTTAGAGTTTGTCTTGGTTTTTTAATTTAATGGTGAGTTTCTGCTATCTACAAATGTTTCGGTTTATTTTCCATTCGGTGGACAATAACATTGTAATTAGTATTTTCTACAAAATGTTTCAAAAGTAAATATGCGAAAACAGAACAATGTGAATTTAGAATGATTTACGAATGTAAACCACAACTACAAGTCTCTGTGAATTCAGAATGTCAATTCAATGCTACAAAGAGTAAATTCACATGATTCACAAAATGTAGATGAAACAAATTGATAAATTCCGAATCTGAATCTCCGTTAATTATATTTCTCTAGCGGGAAAGCAGATTAGTAAGTTGAGACCATCTGCTCAGGGTTAGATCGAAAGGAAGAATCCATTTCAAATCACTGCAGGAAATCTGAACATTCTTAACGAATAATTTAAGATGAAAAAGGTCCTTATTGATTTCAACTGAAGCATCTAGAGATGCAGACTTGTGGAAATTGAATACATATATAAAAAAATTGGTTCAAGCCCTGTGGACAGGAGCTTTCTGGCGCTCTAGTTCAAACAGACAAATTATATCTCCGAAAGTATTGGTTTCTCAGAGTTGACAATTATATCAATGTATTCTTATGATAGAACTGCATCATAAAGGAAATTCAATTCAAATAATAGTTTATTTATCAAGATTAAATGTCCAATCTGAGACTGAGAACTGCACCATGGAAGGAATCAAATTAAAATTGCTGAAATGAATTTGACTCTCTCCTATAGAACAGGATGACATGTATGAGTATGAACACAGATCATATAATAAATCATAGATAGAATAATTATAGCATTCTGTGAAAACATAGAAGTACGAATAGTACGATTCATTATTAAAATTTCGAAAAATCATATCTTCGGAAGTATTAGCTTGTTAGAGTTGAAAATAATATCAATGGATTTTTATGGTGAAACAGCATCTTAAAAAAAAATGGTAAGTTAAAAAAAAAATGTTTTTCGTAACTCCGAAACCATCTGGCCTATTTTGCCCAATAGCGAACATAACCGAGATATTTATCTCCCTAACCTACTCTGAAAATTTCAACTGCCTAGCTCATTCCGTTCGAGAGTTATTTTAGAAACAAAATTTAAAAATTGTCAAAATTTTTTTTTTACACTCTACGTTACGGTAACCCTATCAATACAAAACTCCACATGCGTCTAAAGGTCATGATTCTAAAATTTGATGCTAAATTTCAGATCAGATTTCAGAAATGAAAGTTCTATTTCACTCATATTTCTAGTCCATCTTGTTGTCTATAGTCTCAACTGAAATGTACTCATCTCCAATAAGTAGAAATAATCCAAAGGAAATAATTTCAATATTTACACACTGCAGTTTAATGACAGAACATATAAATATCAAATATCCGACCATATTTATCACTGCATTGCATTAATTCACATTTGACACCGTTATACACAAAAAATACCACGAAATGCCCGCGAAAAACAATAAAGGTTAACTCCAGAATCAGAAGTAATCGTTCATTTTTACAATAACAAACTAACAAACGTTCGACTGACGTACGTCTCCGAGCGGTGTTGCCATTTTATCATCTTCCAGGCTAGTAGATATAGGGGGCTGTGGTCGAACCAAATCGTTTGAGACCATTTTCAGACAAAATTCGAAAATTCTAGTCATTTGGGCAAATAATAAGCACTCTGTTCCGAGGAACTAGAGCGCCAAAAAAACTGAAATCGTATTCGTTCGTTGATATTTTTGGTTTACAATTACAACAACAAAATATATTATTCTTTGAAATTACTTACAAGTAGCTTACTGCGAATTACATTTATTAAAAGATCTATACATACTTCGATTCACCTTAGGATAACAAGTAGATGAATGCTTATTGCATTCGATCGTCTATATATGATTATATCAGTAAAAAATTGTTTATATATAATTATAGGGAGGCACAGGTATAATTGATTCTTATTTTATCAAGTTGATTATTTCTATCTATTACAAAAAGCATTATATATAAGTTGTATCGCCAAGGGAACATTGAAGGACAAGAAGTTGAAACTGCCGAGCGAAGAATTATAAAGATAGTCTAGAACAAAACATCTAATTAGTTTATATTTAATTGAATCGTTTTTCAGTTGATAGAGATCCATTTTGATGAGAGATTATTATAATAAAATATTATTCAAATTTCAGATTACATTTTGAAAGTATAGTCCGTCTAGACTAGAAAGTATCGGAATTTATTATTTTTCATAATTTTAATATATTTCATTTTTTAACATTCTAAGACAAGAAAAATATATGAAATAGGTTGTGGCTATGGCCAAAGTTAGATGGCAACACTATTTGTCCAATATTGTGGATTGTCAACAGGAATACAATTTATGAAATAATGTCACAACTGGAAGAAAGAAAACATCCAGAAAATTTGTATAGAAATGGTTTTCGAAACGTTGAAAAATTGGTGTAATTGAGTGAACTCGGAAAAAGTGCAGTATATTAGACAATAAAGAGGATAAAAAACTGGGTCAAGCACTGACGTGAAGTCAGGAGCTTTTGCGCGTATGTTCTATTGTCCATTCTCCTGTATTGGACACTCTTAATTCGAATTTACCATGGTAAATTCGAACACATCTACCGAACTCACACAAGGCTGCTCAAATCTCCAACAATATTTATCCGATTGTGTTAAAACTTAAAACATGGCAGCAGAGTTGGGTTCTTAAGGCTCTTTCAAAATTTCAGCAATTTCAGACGAATAGTTACTGATATATAGATTTTTTTTATTTCCAATGATTTCTTAAAAATTTTCTACAAATACTATCCTCACGAAATTTAGCAGGAATTTTCGCGTTGGCATTCTACAACTAATAACTATGTTTCAATTCAATCGGTTTAGTATTTTTCGAGTTAATGAGGAGAAAAAACAACCACATTTCAGATGGCTATAACTCTAAAATCGTTTGGCCGATTATGCTTATAAACAAACTCAAATGTCGCGTTCTGATGCACATCCTAACCTGAAAATTCAAGCCGCTATCTCTTTCCGTTCTCAAGTTATCGTGACAACAAAAATATTTTTTAATAATTTTCTAGCCATACGATTCGCACAAAATTCCACAAACGTGCTTAGGTTCATATTCTACAACTACTCACCAAGTTTCAATCCGATCAGATTAATATTGGTTGAAAACAAAATTATTACTCGGAAACCATTTGGCCGATTATGCCCTTTAACGAACTTGTCCGTCGTATTGGGACACGCCACCTACCCTGAAAATTTCAAGTCGCTAACTCTTTCCGTTCTCAAGTTATCGTGGCAACGGCCGGACAGAATGAAATTTTGACCTCGAATTCTTCAATGGGGAGTCGAACCAAATCGTTTGAGACCATTTTCGTAAAAAAAGTCGAAAGTTACAGACATTTCTGCAAAATGATAATGCGATGTTCCCCAGAACATACGCGCAAAAACAAATTGTAATGTTCGAGTTTCAAGGAAACCAAAAAAATCCCTATAATGAGACCATTGCAAAAGGAACCAACAAATAGAAATTTGTCAACGTTTTCAAGAAGATAATTTTGATAATGTCTCTATATCTGATGAAAGTTGTTTCCAACTTGGTGGAAATAACTTAAAAATCCTATCAAAACAACCTGTTACCATTCAAATTTCCCACCGAAATAATGGCTTGGGGAGAAATATCTCAGCGTTGTGCTAGACGCGCATCTCTCTGTATAGTTTATGGTACCATTAATAGTGAAAAGTATTGTGGCATTCTAAACGATTTCCTCCTTGAAACGTCGCATGTTTTATATCCAGAGGGGTGGCGTTTTCAGCAGAATAATGCAAGATGTCATACTTCGCCCTATACTTAAGCTTGGATGCAAGAACAACAAGTGACAACCATTCCATGGCCATCAGCTTTACCAGATCTTAGTCCCATTGAAAATATATTGGAACTAATGAAGATTGAAGTTGAACGAGCAGTGCCACGAAATAAAGTAGATTTAATTCAGTCAGTTCTACAGTCCTGAACTACCATCACCGAAAATTATGGAGGTGATCTAGTTTTGGGTGTACCTCGACGTGTTTAAAGTTTAATAGAGGTTGTATAACTAAATAAGAAGAATAATTTATAATTTTCTAATTCAAGAATTAAAAATATATACCAAATAATTATAATTGAGCGTTTTTTTCCGGATACTTTCTAGACGGACTATATATTCTGAATGTAATGTATCTGGAGAAGCCACTGCGTAAGCAAATAAATTGTTATTTTCAGAATAGCTTTGTAACTTGATTGATTCACTCGAATTATTAGGATATTTTAAACGGCAGAACAGTTTGAAACTAATTATATTCTTCAGTTTTGGTCCCTCCTTTTAGTGAAGCTTTCAAACAAATTGAAAAGTCATTTTCGTGAATTTTTCAATTTTTGGTTCAAAACTAATTTTTGTTGGCTATTTTATGAAGGCAAAGCATCTATAGGTAGGTACATACTCTACTGAATGAATTAAACAAATGAGAAACACTGAAATAAAAAAAAAATATGCGTACCTTGTCATATATTTTTACCTGAGTCTGGATCGTTGATCTGACTCTGTTGAGAAGACACCGAGTCCACGGTCAATTCTGCCATCAGTTTTGAAGGCACCAACTCTTTTACCTGAATTTCCACAGTACGATTCCACAAGTTATAGATATTTGCCTCACATTTGAGAGTTAGAACGCCTCGAAGGAAATTAGATGCTTCGGTTGTTATTTCTATGTTTCTACTGACTCCACTAAGTTCCGCGTTTTGGTAATCGTGAGCTGCTATTTCTATAGTTTGATTGTTTCCAGCGACCTGCGAATAACGAAATCGACATTATTAACATTTTTTAATAATAGTGCCTAAACTATAGATAGAGGAAGAGCATTTCTCCGACAGTCAATGTTTGCAGCCAACATCACATGTGTTCATTTACTTTATTTCCTGGTTGATATGAGGTACGCTACCTCCTCGTTATGCTTGATACATAATACAATGGTAAAAAGTGGCAAAAGTCATAAAGTTTTGGGCAATAATATACAGACACATTATTCAGGATCACGTAGCAAACATAAAATTGTCAAAAAATCAAGTTTTGTAGAAATGGGAATTGAAAAACCATCACAAGGTGTCGATTTTCTCAATTTTCTTTAAAGGCCTATAATTTTGAAATTACATCACCTTATTTTTTTTAAATATTTTTCTGATAACTTTCACGACTTGACCTATCACCCGCTTCCGGTTTAACGTCGAGTTCTGGGACACCCTGTGTAATCAATCAAAATCAATACATATCGCCTTTCAACAGTAGGATTTTGTCTGGGGGAAAGTACCTACTCAGGGTATTCAAGAAAAGTATGATTTACTATTAATGTACCTTCTCATCATTGATTGACCACGTTATATTGGCAGGAGGATCAGAACCAGCTACAGAGCACTCGGCAGATAATTTTGTACCTATGGCCACGCTGCTATGATTTATTTTTATGGATGGATCTCTTAACGGTATTTCTGAAAGA
Organism: Halyzia sedecimguttata; assembly: GCA_937662695.2. NCBI lineage: Eukaryota > Metazoa > Arthropoda > Insecta > Coleoptera > Coccinellidae > Halyzia > Halyzia sedecimguttata. The sequence continues at coordinate 111,502,890 of OW569413.2, forward strand.
AACAGATCGATCAATTCAGGTATTGTACACAAAATTTCATCTAAAGATATTGCAATACAGCATCTTGGGTTTTGATATAAATTACCAGATTAATTGACTCCAACAGCTCTGGATATCAATGCATCAATCAATCAATCAACCAATCAATCAAAAACCACAAAAGTAATGATATTGTTATTAAATTATTCCGCAAAATATTATTATTAGTCTAATTTTCAACCAAAACCTATGTGGATTGCTCCAATCATAAACCATTTTTTTTGGAATTTATAGGTATAAACCTCAACGCCTACTTGTATTTCATAATAAACTCCTGGTCAAAAGTTAAGGATATTGAATTAATTTGTGTTTCAGTAAAATCCAATTTACTTTTGAAATATATACAGGGCCCACCCATGATTTGACATGTATTTGAAAAAGTATAAAATTTTACGAAAAACCGTAAATGAATATTTCAAAAATGCACTTGTAAGTATGACCATCAATGGCATCTTCTCTGCACGTTGTGCACTTGTTCTAATAAAAAAGTTTTTATTTGACGAAAATTTTCAAATGTTTCAAAATTAAAGAATTAATATCTCGAGAATTATTGATCCAAATGATGTTCCACGTACATTACTGCATTCAGAATTGTTTGATCTATTCATGTCAAAAAAAAAAAAAAAATTGGGGCATGCAATTTAAAACAAAATCGGCGACATCACTGCTTGGTAACGGGAAATGGTAGAAAATTAAGAATTACGGAAAATGCTCCTTAAGTAATGAATTACTCTCAATACAAAAGTAACTACACTCTTGTCTATTACAGTTTTTGTCGTCTGACATATGTTTCGGAAACAAAGTTTCCATCTTCAAAGACGAAGCGTAACTAAAGCATGCAATCAATTTCTACATTCCAGTGTATTGACAATATACCCTTAGTCATGAACCAATTAGTGAGAATAATGGGTTGTTAATAGGGGTTAGATCATTATTGAGTAAAATATCCTTTCTCTTATACATTTCGATACCTTCACATGTTCCTATAAGTTTATTTTATGAGAATGTGTTTGGTCGTGTGAGAATGTGTCTGGTTGTTTGCTCGACGTAACACTTGTTGCAATCTAAACATTAATTTCATATATACACGATTTTAACATGTCGGGAATTTTTTCGAATTTATTTCCTAGAAGTTGTTTAATTTTCGTGGAAGTTTTGATAGCCAGTTTTATATTAACCTATAACCGTTTTTATCTCTTTCGTTAGGGTTATGTTACTGAAGAGATTTTTATCTTTAAATTTGTTGATAATTTTCTGAACTAGTTGATGACTATGCTTATACGTTTCTTTCGGCAATTTGAAAATAATGTTTCTTTCTTTCTTGAAGTTTGCATTGCTTAGCGGAATATTAAATAACTGGTTAACGAGGAAATAATAAATTAATCTGAGTTATTAAGCCATTTTTCGATATTCTCGAAAGGGGAAAATAAACCCCTCATTAAAGAAAATGAGTATCGTTGATGAGTTACAAGCAGTGAATTTTGGACAAAAACTGTTCGTTTTATGCGTATGGAGTAATGAATATCAATAATCAACTGAAAGAACACTTGAAAGGGACATTTTATACGACAAAATCATTGAAAATTTATTTTATTGAATACTCGCCTACTACTTTCATTGTAGAATTTTGAAATCCAGTTTGAAAATAAGGTGCATCTGTAGAAACTTCACATTCGTAACTTCCGGATTGTTCCTTAACAACATTTTGGAGAGTAACGTGGTCGTTCCCAGATTTAGAAACCTGCAGAAAACAATGAATAATGATTATTTAGGACGAATTGATCAATAAAGACGATTACGGGATATATAAATTAATACTTAATTAATTAATATTAAGTTGAACAAATTTTATTCTTATCTAGAATCCGAACATGCATCTATACTTACATTTACATGGATATTTTTTACTCGGAAATATTGTATTGTCGGTTCGTCCTTGGGTGTGTATCTAAAAAACTCATGGCCATTCCTGTACCATTTGAGGGCATAAAGGTCAACTTTTTCCAAATCATATTTACAGGAAAAAGTTACGGAATCTCCTGCTTTCACTATAGGCGGAACAGTTATCCAAGGACCCTTGAGACAAGTTGATTCTGTGAAAAAATAAACATTTACTACTATAATACATACATACAGTGTGGAAAAGCCAAAGAGAATAAATTCATTATCTTGGTTAGTGTACATATTCATGGAAAGTCACGAAACACGGCAAATTTAAATTTTAAATTGTCATTCTTCTTCGTAAAAATGCGAACCCTACCTTCAACTCCCAACAGGTACAATCCCCAATTTTTCAAATAGAAAGTATGAGTTTGTGATACCTTGTTTGTAAGGTCTCGTCATTCACAAAGGTTATCACTTCCATGTTTATTGCAAATTGCAAAAATTAAATTAGAAAAAATAACATCAAGTCGTCCGTCCGTTAACACGATAACTCTCGAACGGAATGAGCTAGAGAGTTGAAATTTTCAGAGTAGGTTTGGGAGATAAATATCTCGGTTATGTTCGTTATTGGTTCTGGTTTCGGAGTAGGTAACGAAAACAATTTTTTTTTGCTTTACAAATTTCAAATTGAATATTTTTTAAGATTCAGTTTCATCATAAGAATCCATTGAATCCATTGATCTCAACTCTAACAAACTAATCCTTTCGGAGATATGATTTTTCAAAATTTCAATAATTAGTCGTAATTTTATGATTTCATAGAATGCTTTAATTATAATTTGCGGATGTATGTAAATACAGCATATCAGGTGAGTCACAGAACTACGATTTGAATTTGATTTTCTCTGATGTTCTATCATAAGATTCCATTGATTTCATTCCCAACTCTAAGAAACGAATACTTTCAAAGATATGATTAATCAAAGCTTGAATAATTACTCGATAGTGGTTTGACAAGAGTACCAAAGCCCCTGTCCACAGAGCTTTCCCACATTTTTCAAAACGAAAGAATCATAGTCAGTTTCAGAGGAGGTTAGAAATATATATATTTAAAATTATTCATTGGTCAAAGGGAATAAAATATGGTATACCTATTGGACGTATTTTGATGTTTTAATTGAAACAGATATTTTCAGATAATGGAACCTGAAATACTTCTTTCTGTTCTCTACTGAATGTAGGTTACATTTGTGAAATTTATTTGAAATCGATAAATAACCGATAAATCACAAAAAAACTGGAATATTGGCTAAGTTTCTGTTGATATAATATATTTTCCAGAGTAGATTTGAGGAATGAATATCTCGGATAAGTTCGTTATTTAATTTTAATTTAGTTTCTTTCATGATGCAGTTCTTTAATAAGAATACATTGATATAATTCCCAACTCTGAGAAATAAATACTTTCGGAGAAAGCCAAAGCTCCTGACTACAATGAATTTATAAATTACATAGGCAATATCTTCTTTAATTTCGACCGACGGTGAAACTAATAGTCGCGCTTGTTCACGTTGACCAATTTGAACTGAATGATAGAGCGCACCGGAGATCAAGTCAGAAGGCAGTGGCCACTGTTGGGTCAAATATTGAGAGTACTATGCCTAAGCTGGCGTAAGTATACAGTCACAACGCTTACACATTACTCAACTGATTCTCGTCACTCTCACAAGCACCAAGGAGCTTCTGAGGGTTCTCCTTGGGGAAGACGTAGGAGGATATAGCATAATATCATCATTATCAAACGGCAGACTGACCTCACGTCAGTGCTTTCTGCACGCATGATCCGGGGAACATTGCGTAATCATTTCGCCCAAATCTCTGTAATTTTCGAATTTTTTTACGAAAATTGTCTCAAACGGTTGGCTTCGACTCCCTGAGGAAGAATTCAAGGTCAAATTTCATCCTGTCCGGCCGGCCGTTGCCACGATAAGTTTGTTAATAGGCATAATCGGCCCAATGGTTTCCTAGTAATAATTTTGTTTTCAACCAATACGAATCCGATCGAAATGAAACTGGGTGAGTATACTTGTAGAATACAAACTTAAAGACGTTTGTGAAATTTTGTGAGAAAATTATCACTAGAAAATTTACAAAAAATATTAGTCAAGTCACGATAATCTGAGAATAGAAAGAGATAACAACTTGCAATTTTTAGGGTAGGTTGTGCATCTGAATGCGACATTTGAGTTTGTTAACAGGCGTACTCGGCCTAACCTCGGCCAAACTCGAAAAATACAAAACCGATTAGATTCAAACATGATTATTAGTTGTAGAATGCCAACGCTAAAAATATTGCAAAATTTCGTGAAGATCGTACCCATAGAAAATTAAAAAACATAATTTAAAATCTTTGAAAAAAAATCTATATATCTGATACTGTTTGTCCGCCATCGCTGAAATTTTGCGAGAGCTTTCAGAACCTAACTCTACTGCTAAGTTCCGAGTTTGAACACGATCGGATCCATGTTGCTGGAGATCCGAGTAGCCTTGTGGGAGTTCAGTAGCTGGATGGATGACCGTTGCCTAGATAACTTTCGAACGAAAGGAGATAGGGACTTGCAATTTTCAGGGTAGGTTGCGCATCCGAATGGGAGAATTAAGTTCATTTTGGGCATAATCGGTCCAACGGTTTCGGAGTTAAACCCACCTGGTATATTATTTCCTCGATAACTCAAAAAATATAGACTCGATCGAATTGAAGCTTGCTAACTAGTTGTAGAATATCAACATAAAGATGTGTATAAAATTTTGTGAGAACCAAAAATTAAAAAAAAAATTACGAAAAAAAAATTGTTTCAAGCATTGACGTGAAGCCAGGAGCTCAACTTTTGTTGTATATTTTGTAGTACAGTTAGCAAAGGTGATTTCTATCTGAGTTTTCGGGATGTCATAACAAGCATTCCCGAAAAAGTGAATTGTAATATAATATTCGTTTCCAGTTTCCAGTAGATAATTTCTTTCAATTCGCTTGGCAAGCAAACAACGTATCCGACGTTGGAAATGTCTCTACACCACTTCTGTTTGAAGCCATGAATTTGGCCGGCCTTATACATATTTATGAGGGTTTGATTTAGGTGCAATTTCGACCAACAGATATATATCGAGGATACAGACCCGCAGGACAAGACTTGGCGCCGGCCTAGGTGAAATCTATGAGCACTCGGTTGAGTGGAGGACACCTATTATTGATATTAGTGCGTTTGAACTGGCGTAGGTAACCAAATAAGTCCGTGCTAATTTTCATACTGGATGACTAAATTTTAAATGGTTACATTGTGCTCAATATATAGGGTGAGTCTTTGACCACTGCATTAATTTTAACCAAAAATTCCTCTCATCAAATGAAACACTTTTTTCATTTACCATTTTTCCAGATTCGGCTCAGGTAAAAAGTTACAAGCGTTTAAAGATTTCACAATGTGCTTATATACTCCCGCATATAAATTATGACATTGTTGACGGACTAGAATAAGGCATGGTAACGGGTTTACAGCTTGATTCGGGATTCCAACGCTCAGGGACGGATCCATAAAAGTAGTGAAATTTCTGGAGTTTTCCATTATAAAACATTCCAGGAAGAATATCTCGAAAACGGTGCGTTTAAGGAGAAATGATGAGGAATAATATAATGTTCTAAAACGATGGAATATTCTTGAAATGACTCAAGAAAAACTTTATATGCTTTCTTTATGCTAATTTCGTTTAGTTTTATGAATCCACGAGTCCATAACTAGAAAACCAGTAGTGTATCATATTTATAGGAAACTTTACGCCAACATTCATTTCGTTCGAAAAAAGGATGTCAAAGCTACAAAATAAAAATTGATTTTTTTTCAAAATTTCAACAGCCTGTATCTTTTTACCTGAGCTGAATTTGGAAAAATGTTAAATGAAAAAAGTGTTTCATTTGATGAGAGGAATTTTTGGTTAAAATTAATGCAGTGGTTAAAGACTCACCCTGTATATTGGATCACTTTCAGTCTAAGTCGCGGAATTCCAAGAGATTGAGCGCGATGTCTCGTTGACCTTCAGGGGTTTCGTTCCGCAGAAGCCCGAACGCGTTTCACATTTTCTGGGAATATGACTATGGCCTGACCTCCTCTATTACGGTTTGGAACCAAATTTCAGTGTTCATGGAAATCATTGACCCATGTCTGGACCGTAGGATTGCTGGGAATAGATGCACATGGTGGAAGATTGAAATGCTTGCGAAAGATCCTATGCGTGGCTTGAAAACTTATTATTTTTTAATAATCCCTTAACGGTAAACGAACTATGTTGAATGGTACAAGGCATCATGGAAGCTAACTTTTCTCGCACAGCGAATAGAACATGATGATGAGTGGTCCGGCCACAAGTTGCCCCCCTCCTTACGAATCTGGTCCCACATTAAGGGAAAGCCCAGTGGACAGGAGCTTTGGCGATCTTGTTCAAACTTTGACAAATCATATCTCCGAAAGTATTGGTTTCTCAGAGTTGGAAATGATATCAATGGATTCTTGTGATAGAACTACATCATAAAATCAATCAAAAATGAACTGAAAATCGACATAGAATCGCACTAAGTCGACAATTAAGAGCTGTCAAAGCTTTGTGAAACCCACCGTGAATCAGATTTTTGGAACCGATAAATCTAACGTCAGTGTAGATTTGACATAACAATTGTGTATTTCTGTATTGTATTTTGTTGTAGGACCTAATCATGATCCCTTTTACGTCGTGTCGCTATCCTCACGTCACTGGCCAAAAATTGACACCTTTTAAGCCCTTGGTGCGTAAATAAATTGTTTTCCTGCCGTTCAGAATAATCTTGGAAACTTCTGGAAGAAATTCATGAAGCTAGAAGCTTATTAGGCAATAAAGAATCATCCTGTAAACTATACTGGGTGAGTCTTTGACCACTGCATTAATTTTAACCAATGATTCCTCTCATCAAAAGAAACACTTTTTTCATTTTACATTTTTCCAAATTCAGCTCAGGTAAAAAGATACAGGCTGTTGAAATTTTGAAAAAAAATCAGTTTTTATTTTGTAGCTTCGACATCCTTTTTTCGAATAAAATGAATGTTGGCGTGAAGTCTCCTATAATTATGATACATATTTTCCAAATATTAGTTATTTTCTACTGGTTTTCTAGTTATGGACTCGTGGATTCATAAAACTAAACGAAATTAGCATAAAGAAAGCATATAAAGTTTTTCTTGAGTCATTTCAAGAATATTCCATCGTTTTAGAACATTATATTATTCTTCATCATTTCTCCTTAAACACACCGTTTTCGAGATATTCTTCATTGAATGTTTTAAAATGGAAAACTCCAGAAATTTCAGTACTTTTATGGATCCGTCCCTGAGCGTTGGAATCCCGAATCAAGCTGTGAACCACGTTACCATGCCTTATTCTCGTCCGCCAACAATGTCATAGATAATTTATATGCGGGAGTGTATTAGCACATTGTGAAATCTTTAAACGCTTGTAACTTTTTACCTGAGCCGAATCTGGAAAAATGGTAAATGAAAAAAGTGTTTCATTTGATGAGAGGATTCTTTGGTTAAAATTAATGCAGTGGTCAAAGACTCACCCTGTATAGCGCATCTATAAATTGACGATTCTGTATACTCATTCAATCACTTATTAACCTTTGATTAGCCTAATATCAATAAAGCGGATCTTACCTTTAATTAAACTCATCGCAAGTACCCACCAAAACCTGCGTCCAATCAGCTGTAAATCCATATTCGATTCACGATTCGAAAAATATTTTCCAAAATTCAACGTAATGAATGGAATATTGTATTGAAAATATTACTTCAAAACTTGAATGAATTTAATTGAACACTAAATTTAGATATCGAGTGTTCTGTGTCACAATAACAACTGATAATATTTCTATCGTAGGGTTCCCAAGAAAGCCAGAAAGCGGGAAGCTGTAATCGACAAAACGCTGTATAAGCAGCACGCATGTCCCAAAGAGATTCAAATGCATCTCTTCTGATTTTGAAATCTTACGTCTTCTGCGGAGAACGAGATGCTTGCCTTGTCTTGCCAACATTCTGCGAGATCAACAGCCGGTTTCTGAATGGCTGGTTAAAGTGTTGATCAACTAACAGAACTGTTAATGTTAAATCAGTCTGATTTTTTGCGCTTTGCGTAACTCAAATGATGGTTGATAAGGGATTGATGTCTGATTAGTTAACATTTGTGTTGATCAGCCTTTCAGAAACTGTGGATCAATCTTTGAAAAGAATTCCTATTTAAAAGTTATTCGTTCGTTTTTTCAGAGAAACAAAATTTCAATTGGGTATATTCTGTATTGTTCAAAAATATAAAAAAAGCACTGACGTGAAGTTAATTAACATTAACAGCTGTGTGTATGCTGTGCCTAAGCTGGCGTAAGGATACAGTAACAGAGCCTACACAGAATATAACTAACACTCCTAACTCGCACAAGCTCCAAGGAGCTTCTGAGGCATGGGCGTAGCCAGGAATTAATTTCGGGGGGGGTTTTGAAATAGGAATTAATTTCGGGGGGGGTTTTGGGGGTGTAAGGGTCACTAACTGCAGCAAAATTTTTTTTTTAAGAGAAAAAATAACATTTCGGGGGGGGGGGTTTGAACCCCCAAAACCCCCCCCCCCTGGCTACGCCCTTGTTCTGAGGTCTCTCTTCGTGGAACACCTAGGAAGGTCAGTATGATCATAATCATGCCCTTAACAAGCGCGCCGATAGGGGCTTGTGCGAGTTAGGAGAATCAGTTGTGTTCTATGTTGGCTTTGTTACTTTATCCTTACGTCAGTTTAGGCACAGCACTGTTATATTGGATATTGGCTAAACTGTTATACTGTTATACTAAGTTTCAATTGATATAATATAATTTTCATAGTAGATTTGAGGAATGAATATCTCGGAGAAGTTGGTTATTCGGCAGAATTGGTCTGTTGGTTTTTGATTAATAATTTTTGGCACTCTTGTTGAAGTTCTATCGTTAGAATCCATTGATATCATTCGCAACTCTGAGAAACCAATACTTTCAGAGATATGATTTGTCAAAGTTTGAACAAGAGCGCCAAAGCTCCTGTCCACCAGGCTTTCCCCTTTTTTTGCGCGTATGCTCTGGGGAACATCACGTTATCATTTTGCCCAAATGTCTGTAATTTTCGAATTTTTCGCCGAAAATGGTCTCAAACGATTGGGTTGGACTCCCTGATGAAGAATAATTCGGGGTCAAATTTGATTCTGTCCGGCCGGCCGTTGCCACGATAACTTGAGAACGGAAAGAACTAGCGACTTGAAATTTTCAGGGTAGGTGGCACATCCCAATACGATGGACAAGTTCGTTAATGGGCATAATCGGCCAAATGGTTTCCGAGTAATAATTTTGTTTTCAACCGAATATAAATCCGATCGAATTGAAACTTGGTGAGTAGTTGTAGAATATGACTATGATAAACCTAAGCACGTTTGTGAAATTTTGTGCGAATCGTATGGCTAGAAAATTATTAAAAAATGTTTTTGTTGTCACGATAACTTGGAAACGGAAAGAGATAGCAGCTTGAAGTTTTCAGGTTAGGATGTGCATCAGAACGCGACATTTGAGTTTGTTTATAAGCATAAACGGTCAAACGGTTTTAGAGTTATAGTTATCTGAAATTTGGTTGTTTTTTTCTCTTCAATAATTCGATAAATACTAAATCGATTGAATTGAAACATTGTTATTAGTTGTAGAATCCCAAAGCGAAAATTCTTGCAAAATTTCGTGAGGATATAGTATTTGTAGAAAATTTTTTAGAAATCATTGAAAATTAAAAAAAAATTCTATATATCAGTAACTATTCTTCTGAAATTTTGCAAGTGCCTTTAGAACCCGAGTCTACTGACAAGTTTCAAGTTTTAACACGATCGGTTAAATATTGTTGAAGATTCGAGCAGCCCTGTGTGAGTTCAGTAGATGGGTGTCCGTTGCCTCGATAACTTTCGAACAAAAGGAGATAGGCAATTTTGGGGGTAGGTTGCGCATCCGAATGGGAGAGTTAAGTTCGTTTTTGGGCATAATCGGTTTAACGGTTTCCGAGTTATACCCACCTGGAATATTATTTTCTTGATAACTCAAAAAATTAAGATTCGATCGAATTGAAGCTTGGTAACTATTAACAGAAGATCAACATAAAGACGTGTTTAAAATTTTTTAAGACCGTACCCCTAGAAAATTTGAAAAAAATTACGAAAAAAATTTTCGAAAGAACCGTACCCCTAGAAAATTTCAAAAAAATTACAAAAAAAAATATTGGTTCAAGCACTGACGTGAAGTCAGGAGCTTTTGCGCGTATGTTCTATTGTCCATTCTCCTGTATTGGACACCCTTAATCGAATTTACCATGGTAAATTATGTTGTCCATTCTTCTGTATTGGACACTCATAATTCGAATTTACCAGGAGAATGGACAATAGAACATACGCGCAAAAGCTCCTGACTTCACGTCAGTGTTTGAACCAATTTTTTTTTCGTATGTTTTAAAACATTATTTTTACTTTTTACCATTTTCAAAGACTTTCAGCACTGGTCTACCTCTCACTCCTCTCGATTAGGATGAAATACGTAGGTATAAATTTCATTTAATGATTTAGAGTATTCACATTCATGGAAGAAAAGTAAACTGGCGGCGCGTCTAATATTTTCTCATTACGATTCGGACGCGAAAAGTGTGAAAAGGGACTCGAGCACGCTGTTTCCCTACCCGGAATCGCATGATTTATGCCCTCAGTACTGGATTATAGAAAGAATAATGGATTTAACTGGGGATCAAGTGTTACGCAAAAACCCTAAGATAGCGCTTCCGCCTCTATTTTTCCAGTTATTTATTGGGGTTTCAGCCCCCCGCGACCCCTCGGATTCAAAGTCTGCTCTTTGCAGTGATTCCCCCCCGCCGTGTGCGTTTTATTGTTTTGGCACTTCGTTAGGGACAAACTCTTTTTTCTATTTATATTTATAGGATATACAGGGAGGCGTATGACCGCACTTCGAATCGTTATCATGTTCTGAGCATTAGACGGAGGTTACAAGGTGAATCTGGCATCAATCTCGCATCAGCTCAGTCCGTGACCTTGATCACGATGAGACTGATGCGGATTGATACCAGACTGATGGACTGACGAAGCACATTACACTGTCAATCAGACTGATCATCAGTCCAACAGAACATTTCTACGCGGTAACACTGTTAGGTAAGGATATTATCATGAAACAAGCACTGAAGTCAGAAGCTTTTGCGCCCATGTTATATTGTTTGCTCACCTCTATTGGACACATCAATTCGAATTTAGCATTGATATATTCCGTTTTCTCAGCTTTTATAATATACGAATACATTTCATACCATTTTAATGACAGACCTATGTAACGTCTATGATCACAGAATGTTTAATTTCTTTGGAATTGAAATACGAAAAAACTTACGCCTCAAGTAACTCCAGGATACGATATTCACGAAATTCCGTGGAAATGATTGGGTCGGCCTTATACAAGAAATCATATAATAATATAACTCCAAAACAGTTTGGCCGATTATGTCAATTAACTTAAATGTCGCATTGGATGCGCAACCTACCATCTCGCAAATTTCAGCGATGTCGGTCGAATAGTTTCTGATGTATAGATTTTTTGCGCGTATGTTCTGGGGAACATCGCGTTATAGTTTTGCCCAAATGTCTGTAACTTTCGAATTTTTTGAAAAAAATGGTCTCAAACGATTAAGTTCGACTCCCCAATGAAGAATTCGAGGTCAAATTTGATTCTGTCCGGCCGGCCGTCCGGCCGTCCGGCCGTACGGCCGTCCGGCCGTTGCCACGATAACTTGAGAACGAAAAGAGCTAGCGACTTGAAATTTTCAGGGTGGGTTGCGCATCGCAATACGACAGACAAGTTCGTTAATGGGCATAATCGGCCGAGTGGTTTCCGAGTAATAATTTTATTTTCAACCAATATAAATCCAATCGAATTGAAACTTGGTGGGTAGTTAGAGAATATGAACCTAAGCACGTTTGTGAAATTTTGTGCGAATCGTATGGCTAGAAAATTTTAAAAAAATTATTAAAAAATATTTTTTTTGTCACGATAACTTGAGAACGGAATGAGATAGCGGCTTGAAGTTTTCAGGTTAGGATGTGCACCAGAACGCGACATTTCAATTTGTTTATGAGCATAATCGGCCAAACGGTTTTAGAGTTATAGCCATCTGAAATTTTCTGGAATTTGGTGGTTTTTTGTTCCTCATTAACTCTAAAAATACTGAACCGATTGAATTCAAACATTGTTATTAGTTGTAGAATGCCATCGCGAAAATGTTTGCAAAATTTGGTGAGGATAGCATTTTTAGAAAATTTTTAATAAATCTTTGAAAATAAAAAAAAAAAATTCTATATATCAGTAACTATTCGTTTGAAATTGCTGAAATTTTGCAAGAGCCTTCATAACCTAACTATACTACCAAGTTTCAAGTTTTAATACGATCGGTTAAATATTGTTGGAGATTCGAGCATTCTTGTGTGCGTTCAGTAGATGGGTGACCGTTACCTCGATAACTTTCGAACGAAAGGAGATAGGGACGTGCAATTTTCAGGGTAGGTTGCGTATCCGAAAGGGAGAGTTGGGTTCGTTTTAAGGCATAATCGGTCTAACGGTTTCCGAGTTATACCCACCTGGAATATTATTTCCTTAATAACTCAAAAAATAAATATTCGATCGAATTGGTGCTTGGTAACTAGTAGAAGCAAATCAACATAAAGACGTGTTTAAAATTTTGTAAGAACCGTAACCCTACAAAATTTGGAAAAAAATGACGAAAAAAAAATTTTTAAGAACCGTACCCCCAGAAAATTTAAAAAAAAATTGGTTCAAGCACTGACGTGAACTCAGAAGCTTTTGCGCGTATGTTCTATTGTCCATTCTTCTGTATTGGACACCCTTAATCGAATTTACCATGGTAAATTATGTTGTCCATTCTCCTGTATTGGACACTTAATTCGAATTTACCATGGTAAATTCGAATTAAGAGTGTCCAATACAGGAGAATGGACAACATAATTTACCATGGTAAATTCGATTAAGGGTGTCCAATACAGAAGAATGGACAATAGAACATACGCGCAAAAGCTTCTGAGTTCACGTCAGTGCTTGAACCAATTTTTCTCTGATTTTTTAAAATTTTGTAGTGATACGATCCTCACGAAATTTCGCAAGAATTTTCGCGAACGGTATTCTACAACTGATAATCATATTTGCATTGGATCGTTTTCGTATTTTTCGAGTTATTGAGGAAATAACAACCAATTTCAGATTGGCATATCTCCAAAATCGTTTGGGGGATTATGCCTATAAAAACACTCAAATGTCGCATTCAGTACGCAACCTAACCTAAAAATCTCCAGTCACTATCTCTTTACGTTCTCAGGTTATCCTGACATAAATCATATTTTTTCGAATTTTCTATTTATACGATTCTCACAAAATTGCACAATTGCCTTTATGTTTGTATTCTACATCTACCTTATTTTTTTGAAAGATCGACTTAAATTCAGTAGATATACCATTCATCAAAGATATCATTTCGATAGAAATGAAAAATGGGTTCAAGCTCGGTGGACAGGAGCTTTCTGGCGCTCTAGTTCAAACAGACAAATTATATCTCCGAAAGTATTGGTTTCTCAGAGTTGGGAATTATATCAATGTATTCTTATGATAGAACTGCACCATAAAGGAAATTCAATTCAAATAATAGTTTATTTATCAAGATTAAATGAGCAATCTGAGAATGAGAACTGCACTATGGAAGAAATCAAATTAAAATAGCTGAAATGAATTTGACTCTCTCTTATAGAACAAGATGAAATGTACGAGTATGAACACAGATCATATAATAAATCATAGATAGAGTAATCATAGTATTCTGTGAAAACATAGAAGTACGATTCATTATTGAAATTTCGAAAAATCATATCTCCGAAAGTAATAGCTTGCTAGAGTTGAAAATGATATCAATGGAGTTTTATGGTCAAACTGCATATTAAAAACAAATTATTTTGAAATTTGTAAGTTAAAAAAAAATGTTTTTCGTTACTCCGAAACCATCTGGCCTATTTTGCCCAATAGCGAACTCAACCGAGATATTTAACTCCCTAACCTACTCTGAAGATTTCAACTGACTAGCTCATTCCGTTCGAAAAATTAAGAGAACTTTGACGTGGAAACGTTTTGTATCCATTGTTGTTTAACCTTATCTATGCTCAATTTGTGTAATGGAACAAAATCCTCAATATGTGCCATATATATTCGGTATTGATGAAAAGCCATGTGTGAAGTTGATAGTTTTCCCTATTCCATCTCACATATCGTGAAAGTCTTAAACTTGGCGTCGATTTGTCGTAGAACTATACTAAAGGAACATAAAATTCTGCTACACTACCCAACAAGTAAAACTTGTAAATGAATCAATACATACAGTGTGGAAAAATCAAATACAATAAATAAATTATCTTGGTTACTGTGAATATTTATGAAAAAGTCCCGAAAAACAAATTTCAAATTTTAAATTCTCATTCTTCTTCGTAAAAGTGCGAACCCTACCTTCAACCCCCTTCGAAAGATAGGTACAACCCCTAATTTTTCAAATAGGAAGTATGGGCTTGTGATACATCGTTTTAAAGGTCTCGTTATTCTCTAGTCATCAGAAATGATATTGGAATTGAAACATGACAAAACATACGCCTCTAACCTAAAAATTACAAGTCCATATTTCTTTTCGTTCGAAAGTTACCGAGTCAATAACGGTCAACCATCCAGCTACTGAACTCACCCAAGGATACTCCGATCTCCAACAACATAGGTTTGATCAACTTGTAGTAGAGTTAGGTTTTGAAGGCTCTCCCGAAATTTCAGCGTGTCGGACGAATAGTTTCTGATAAATAGCATTTTTTTAATGATTTTCAATGATTTTCATTAATTTTCTAGTGATCCTCACGAAATTTCGAAAATAATTTTTGCGTCGGTATTCTACAACTCATAACCATGTTTGAATTGAATCGGTTTCGTATTTCTCGAGTTATTGGGGAAATAACAACGAAAAATTCAGATGGGTATAACTCCAAAACCGTTTGGTCGATTATACCTATTAGCAAACTCAAATCTCACATTCAGATGCACAACCTACCCTAAAAAATGCAAGTCTCGGTCCGTTCTCAGGTTAACGTGACATAAATAATATTATTTAATCATTTTTTTGATGATACGATTCTCACAAAAACGTCTTTAGGTTTGTTTTCTACAACTACTCACCAATTTTCATTTCAATCGGATTTGTATTGGTTGAAAACAAAATCATGACTCGGAAACCATTGGGGCGATTACGCCCATTAACGAACTTGTCCGTCGTATTGGGATGCGCCACCTACACGAGTTATCGTGGCAACGGACGGACGGCCGGACTGAATGAAATATGAGCTCGAATTCTTCATAAACAAATCGAACCCAATCGTTTGAGACCATTTTCGGCAAAAAAATCGAAAATTACAGACATTTGGGCAAAATGAACACGCGTCTCTTAGACTATAGAAATTGAATAGGTCACATCTGAAAATATTGAATGTTGGCTTCACTTTTCTATACTGCTTGCTGTGTCTCTTCTTTTATAGTCAAAACCTGCAGTAAGCTGGGATCAGAGCTACCGGATATGAAATAATTTTGTTGGGTAGTATATCCTTGCGTATTGGACAGTTATAAACGCGAAATATCAATAAGATAAATCATGGAAAATCGAACTAAACCACAAGGAGAACAAATATCAATCCTAACAAAGTGCAATAAATCGGATACAAGAAACAATCCAATTTGCATGCTGACTATAGATTTCCTTTCGGGAGAACAAAAGACGGCATCCACTGGTCGAGTAATAAAATATACGTTTGGATGCGGTTGTAAATTTCTCAGATGAAACTGTATCGAATCTTTTATGTTCGTTTTCGTATATTCACATCTCAATATCGTCATAATGGTCCGAGGAGATTCCGCTAGTATAAACTATGTAGTCATTTATTGACTGCAGAAATATTCGTGTCGAAAAACTAGTTGGAAAAACAGTGGGGTCAGGAGCTTTCGCGCGCTTGTTCAAATATATAGCCAGAGTAGTCACCCAACCAGTTATTGAATTCGTCCAAGGCAGCTTGGGTTCCAGGAAAAAAACTTCTGGTTTGAATCTAAATAAATATGAGTCTCATATAATATCAAGAAAATTCAATGAAACCGTGAATCTTCAATGAATGGTGCAGGTAATTATTTAATTCAACCTATCTCTAACTAATCAGTTATCATTATGCCATGTATTAAATTCCGAAAATATTCTTTCCAATTCATTAGAATACGTCAAGATGACGTATTAAATTATATCGTAAATTTTCCGGCTAATGTTTTCATTATTTTATATAACAGAAAGTAAAGCATGTGTTTATGGAGATGATAGCCCTACATAAGGGTCCTGTAGCGATCTTCGAACATCTGAATTTCTGAATAATCATCACTTGGATTGGCCATCAGACCTAGTTTTGAAAGAGGCCCTACTGGTCTCACGAGCAAACAACATATTCCTTTTTGAATTCAATTATTGAAGGTATTTCTAAGATCAAGAGTGAATATATTTGAAAACTAGCGGAGGCGATTCTTCGTCAAGATTCATGCTGCTACAGAAGATGAATTTTTGAGATGGGACTTTTAAGAGGTTATGTATTATTTTTAATTCGTTCGTTCTTCTCTTCTTCTCTATACATTTTTCAGGTTGAGTTTGTAACCTGTTTAATTTCTGGTTAGCTGGAAAATCAGCCTGAAGCTAACAGTTGGCTGAACCGCTATTTATTATGCCTTAGGTTAAAAAAATAATTTTTTAAAGTGCCTTTCCCTGTACCCTCGGAGAACGTAGCACTGCTAGCTCATTGGAGAAGGAGAGGTTCGGTTTTCAAAATGCAAATTGAGAAATATGAGTTGTGTATATCCAATGAATATGAACTATTTGCATTTTGAAAACCGAACCTCCCCTTCTCCATTGAGCTAGCAGTGCTAGGTTCCCCGAGGGTACAGGGAAAGGCACTTTAAAAAATTAATTTTTGTAACCTAAGGCATAACAAATAGCGGTTCAGTCAACTGTTAGCTACAGGCTGATTTTCCAGCTAACCAGAAATTAAACAGGTTACAAATGGCGCCCAACGTGGGGCGCGATATATGTATTGTAAAAGCTGAGAAAACGGTATATATCGATGCTAAATTCCATAAAGAATCTCCAATACAGGTGAGTAGACAAGAGATGATACGCGTAAAAGCTCCTGACTCACGTCAGTGCTTGAAACAATTTTTTATTTCATTTTCTATATATTTCAAAAAATCAAAATCCAACCTGCAAGTTTTAATCGAGACGTAAGATAGTATACTTCAATTGAAGACAAATATTACTTTTATTTCAAGTGCCGTATTTTGAGCCTGAATATTGAAATCTGACTGTTATGAAACGCCTATGTGTAGACTGATACAATACATATTTTTTGTTATCTGTATACAGATGAGGTCATTTGGTTATTTGATCATTATAAGTTCGATTTCTCGACATCCAATTTGGGTTCATTAACCGCTTTTGAAATGATTGGCAAAGGGTGAGTCCACTACATTCTTGTTCAAATTGAGAACAAAATAAAGTATTCAAGATTTTGAAAATTGAATGAAGACTTTATTGAACGATTAAAAAAGTTATTAATAGGTACGGTACTGATTTATAAACAGATTTCAAAAACGGATATTCCATTTTCTCTGTTTGTAGCTTGCCTATATGGGATTTTTTTTAGCTGCATAAGATCTTTGGATAATTGATAACTTTTGTATGACGTGTGCCAAAATGATAGTTCTTTGACATTTGTATACAGAAATGTTTGCCATTTCAATCATGTTTATCTATTATTCATGATTGAAATGGCAAACATTTCTGTATACAAATGTCAAAGAACTATCACTTTTTCAAATTCAAAATTATAGTTAAACATCGCAAACAGATGATTCCAACAGTATTCTGTTACTTGCCACGTATACAGCCAACGAAACTATCGATTTATTGTAGGGACAATTTTGTGAAAACATTATATAAAAAAAAATGGGTTCAAGCCCTGTGGACAGGAGCTTCCTGGCGCTCTTGTTCAAACAGACAAATTATATCTCCGAAAGTATTGGTTTCTCAGAGTTGGAAATTATATCAATGTATTCTTATGATAGAACTGCATCATAAAGGAAATTCAATTCAAATAATAATTTATTTATCAAGATTAAATGAGCAATCTGAGAATGAGAACTGCACCATGGAAAAAATCAAATTAAAATAGCTGAAATGAATTTGACTCTCTCTTATAGAACAGGATGACGAGTACGAGAATGAACACAAGTCATATAATAAAGCTTAGATAGAATAATTATAGCATTCTTTGAAAACATATATAAAAGTACGATTCATTATTGAAATTTAGAAAAATCATATCTCCGAAAGTATTAGCTTGTTGGAGTTGAAAAAAATATCGATGGATTTTTATGGTGAAACTGCATCTTAAATAAAAATTGAATTTGAAATTGGCCTATTTTGCCCAATAACGAACTTAACCGAGATATTCATCTCCCTAACCTACTCTGAAAATTTCAACTGTCTAGCTCATTCCGTTCGAGAGTTATTGTAGAAAATTTTTTGTTTAATTTTCAAGATTTTTTTTTGACCCTTTGCGGTAACCTGGTCAATACAAAACTTCACATGCGTATGAAGGTCATGATTCTACAATTTGATGCTAAATTTCGGATAGATCGAGTGATCGGTTCCGGAAATATTCATAAAAAATGTGTTTACTAAAATTGGCATTAACTCCGAAACCGCTTGATGGATTTCGCCCATTAACGAACTCGTCCGAGATATTTACGCTCCAAACACACCTTGCAAATTTCAATTCTCTAACTCCTTTCGTTCGAGAGTTATCGTGCCTACGGCCGGCCGGCCGGACAGAATCGATTTCGACCTCGGATTCTTGATCAGTGTGCATTCTCCACTTATTTTCATGATTTTTCATTGACTGATGGAAAACATAAGCGATTTTCTCGAAAACTATTGGACCGATTTCAATATGGATTTCTTCAAGGACAACAAAGAATTTTCCATTAATTTATTTTCCCTTCTCACGTAATACATTAATTGCAGATTTTACCACCTGAAGTTGATACTCCTCTGGATATTCATGTGTGAAAACGTTTTCGGCGAAAAAAATCATCCCAGCCAACCTACTAATATCGAGGAAACTAAAAACTTTAAAGCACTGAAAATATCAAACACTGAAGCCGCAGGTGTGTTACCTTACAATCAAGAAATCATTCTGAAAATCAACAATACAATACTCGAATCCACTTTCAACAATTTGGGCTTCCTGGAACATCTGACTTGGATCAATGGAGACCTGGATCAACAAGATCTTGGGATATTGAACAAACTTCCCGATCTAGAAAGCTTGGCATTCATAAAAACCAAGGGAAATATAATTTTAACTAAGGACATCCTGAACAATTTGACTGAACTCAAGGAGTTGGTTGTACACCAAAACCACCAAGTGATTTTGGAAGCAGGTTCTCTTGGAAATCTGGCGAATTTGCAAGTGTTTTCTGCTGATAATCAATCATTGAAGGCAGTTTCATCAGAGACGTTTAAACATTGTGACAAATTGCAATATTTATCATTCAGTAATGGGTTTCTCGGTGATATTCAACCAAATGCATTTCAGCATCTAAAAAACTTAATCTCCATCACTTTGACCAACATGTCTTTGAAACATCTGAGAAAGAATACATTCAGTAACTTGAAACTGCTATACGTTATAGACTTATCAGGGAATAAACTATTTCAAATTACAGGCGAGGAGTTCCGAAATTTACCAAAGTTGGAGATATTAAATCTGAAAAAAAATATCCTGCACTCTGTATATGCGGAAAATATTATGGATAGTTTGCCGTTTCTTAATATTCTAAACATTTCAGACAACAAATTTTCCTGCGTGGAAAAACATAGATTGAATGAGATTATGTTGAAACGAAATATTTCATCATTTGAAAAGAGGGATCTTAATAGATGCCACTTTTCAACGGGTAAAATTCAAATTTTTTCCGCGTAGTTGGAACTTTTGATGAAAATATGTAGTTTGTAAAGTGTAGGGACTTTCCTTAGATTACACAAATTGGTAATATTTCTAAAGAATTTTCATCGACTATACAGGGTGTCCCGAAATTTGAATAAAATATTTTGATAATACGTTCTGTCAGAAAATAGGAAAATTCATATATATCTCTATGCGGAAAAGCTCCGTTTTCTATGCAGGCTGTTGAACAGAATTTCTTGAAATTGTTTTCTGTTGATTATATTCCAAACGAATAAAGTAAGGTGAATAAAATGTTGTACATGCTTTAAGCTTTCAGGCCCAATGAAATGAACTTCAACAAAATCTGGTAAAACTGAGTATTGAATTACGGGAGTATCAATTGATAAATTAAGACAAAACATGGGTTTATTTGTATCATGATATAACATTAATACAAACGAGGAAGAAGATTACTGAGTTTGAATAGGATTATACTACCCAAAAATCAAATACATTCAATTGATTACTAAATTTTTGCTTCATATGCAAATTCCTATAGTTTTATTATTGTAGGTGATAATACCTATGCAAGTATTACTTTATACAACTCAATTATCTGCATCAAATCAATTTCATGCTTTCGCTGGGGGCCATGTCCATTGTGTAGTTGGAGGTTTCTGTACCAAAGAATTCCAGGGATTCCAATTGATCATTTTTCTTGCTAGTGTCAGTTCATTTTCAGCTTGAACAATCAATTCTTCAACTTGTCCACAACCGATTTTCTTCTCAATTTCAGCTATATTTGGAGTATTTTTCACGATATTTGACCTATGATTTACAATTTCTTCAGTGTGTTTTCTATAAGCAGCATCTTGGGGCATCTTTGTTAAAACATTCAGAATTTTGGCATAAAGGACTCCCAATACATGATGGGGATTTTGAGATACTTTCAGTCCTGTTAGGCCTGTGGATTTCTTTAAAATATTAGCCATATCTAAGAGATTTGCTTATTTACGTAATACCTAACCTCTAAATATATTTAATCAGTCAATGGAAATGTCAATCAAGGGCAAACGTCAAGCAGTTTAAATATTTCAGGAAACTTGAATTATTGCTAATGCGTAATTATTGTCGAAGAAAGTATGGACAACTCAAAATTGTTTACGCTGCAGTTAGAATTTTCGAAATTATAATCAAAAGTATCGAAGATCAATATCACAATGATTTTAAGAAAATATCCAATATTCTGTGAAACTTGAATGTTTTTTACATTCTGTGTTTTATCTTGTCTTTGGTTTCATTCTTGTCATTTTGTTCAGCTCAATGCTCAATGTCTATGTTCACTGTCTATGGTTCAGCTGAACATACTAAACAATAATAAATAATATAGCTTTGAGCTTTGATTTTGTTTATCGATTTATATTTGTTGTTCGAGATCTTCAATATGCAATTTCCACCAGTACCATCCGAAGTCAAATCAATAGCACATTTTTTGAAAGTTGCCGAAGAACATGAAGAAAGAAATATCGTTGTGGCTTATTGGGGTACATAGCAGTTTTAATCTTTATTCATAATAATCCATGTCAAAGCTAATTAGATTAATTCATTGTATTTACTGTATTATGATCTATGCACTAAATTTAGGGTGTGTCAAAATCAGGAGATAGATATTTTATATTCAAAAGCTGGCAATTTAGTGTGTGGCATACAATATTTTCTTTATCTTCTATTTTCCACGCTTATCATAAAAAAAGTGGTGTGAAATTTCTAGGCTCCCCATATTTTCAGTTAAATTAGACCCTTGTGGATAACTAAATATATCAATTATTGTTAAATGGAAAGATCTTCAATGAGGATTATTAAATTAAGGATACTTCATTATTGAAAAGCTCTATCTTCATACATGTTATTACATTCATTTACAAGAATGGCAGAGAACATGCATAATATTGTGATACTTGTTAAAATATTCCAAAATATATGCTGTTACTTTCACAGCGAGGATGTTTGCTTGCCAGAGAGCCATGCAACTAGTCCCAGGTAAAAAACCAGAATCTGTATCGAAGCTGTTAATTGCCCTCATGGATTGGATGGAATCGACTAAAAAGCAAAATCCTAGTAATGATGGTATCACCAGTGAAACTACCGCACATGCTTTGATAGAAGAGTATGCTTTGCAACTGTTCTCTTATGGAGATACACAAGACAGAGCTTCAAATTTCAATAAGTAAGTTGATCGTTTCCAAAGATCTAAACTAAATATTTCCAGTTAATCCTCACTTTTTTGATAATTTGTGATTTTAGGAACACAATTAAAGCTTTCTATACAGCTGGCATTCTAATGGATATTCTTGAACAATTTGGCCCTCTTTCTGAAGATTTTCAGAGTAAAAAAAAATACGCCAAATGGAAGGCAGCTTACATACACAACTGCCTCAAAGTTGGAGACATACCGATTCCCGGAGGCCCAGATGAACATTTGGATAATGTTGTGCATAGGAACGACTTGGACAACGATGACACAAACGTTGCTCAAGGAGGTTCAACCCCCCCGGAAGATGTGGGGGCTCCAGTCTTTCTTTCAGAGCCGCCCCCGTTCACATTTCAACCGCCAGTAGCGCCGGAAACTCCGTTGGTCCCGGCAGTAAATCCGTACACACCAGCGCCATCTAAGCCAACAGCAGCATCTAGCGAGCACGCAGCTTTATCTCCAGAAAAAATTAAGAAGGCACAGAAATTCTGCAAATTTGCTGAGTCCGCACTGGACTATGAAGATTACAAAACTGCAATTGATAATTTGAATAACGCCCTACATTTGATTAAAACTGGGGAGGAGCTTTAAATAATTTATTTCAGATTCAAAGCGTTTCTAATTAATAGTTGTCTGAAATGATTGTTGAAAATAATATTTTATTATTTTATATGATATATATATTTTAAGTGTAAAGAAGTCATTAATAAATTTTGCTTATGGTTGAAATAAATTAGTTTTCATTTATGCCATTAAGTACGGCCCTAGACATTCAAAAAGTCAATACAGAGGTAGCATTTGAAGGTGAGGCTCTTTTTGACACGTCCTAGAAATTAAGCATTTGACAATGGAAATACCTGAAATTGAGTTAAAAGTTGCCCCTTTCCACAATTCCTGCTCCAATCTTCACAACCTCCTCTTAAAAATGCAAGAACAATGATAACAATTTTACAGGAATTTTTTTTCAAGAACAATTCTGAATTTATATGACTTACTATTGTATTTTGATGCTATCTCATTATAAAATAGCATTATTTTGCAAAAAACCAATGTTAAAGATCATAAAGAGTTTCCTTTATTAACTACAGCGAAGTTGCCATTATTTCAACAATACAAAATTAAGAGAAATATGTATATGTATTTACACCATCCAAGTCCAATATAATTAGAATATTATAACTATGGCTGTATATCACAAAAAATATCATGTAAAATTTAAAACACCTGTAATAACTTCACATTTGGTCTAATATATTCGGATCAAAACCATCATTCATCATTTTCAATTTTACTGCTTGTGCAGGTACACCTACTTGCACCATTTTAAAATATTTACTATACTGGGGATCTTCCCTAGGTTTCCATTCATTCTCTTCTAAGACTTCTACCGATTGTATTTCTTCAATCGAGGGCGATTCAACCAGAGCAGTAGATTCCATTTCAGGTAGTTTATTTTCTACAACGGAGTCATTCTCAGTTTTCACAAAATTGTCCTCTGGGATTGAAGATATCTAACAAATTAAATTTTCAAAATTCATTTGTAGGAAAAAAATTCAACTTACTTGTGATTCGAGAATTTTCAACGAAGCGTCCACTTTGCGTAACTTAAATTCGAATTCCATCAATCTAGATTCACAGGACTGAGCGAAGGTATTTAAAAATGAAACTGTATTCATTATAAAATGGTTTATAAAAGCAATTATCCGTTTTTGTTGAATCGGAAGGGCCTAAAACATATAAATCGTGTAGGTATTCATTCAATATTACTGGGAAATATTCACCTTATTGTAATCTACATCAGGACTCACTAAAAGGGACGGGTCCATTTTACATGAATATGAAATATAATTAATTAAAACATTAAATTCACTTTTCAGAAATAATCTTTGCTGAAAAAAACAATAACCTTAATTCAGTTGACACTGATGACCATTTTAAGGTTATGTATTTAACACCACAGAAGACTATTTCTGGACGTCATTAAAACCATTTTGCAGTCAATAAAATAATTATATAAGGGTAATATTGTACTGAGTCCGGTTTTTAATTACTTTAATAACTATTCAGTTTCACAGGGACTTCTACTATTGGACTAATTTTTCTAACCGTCTAATTAATTGGTAGGACCAGAGTCAATAAAATCTATTTTTCTATGGGAAGGACTATTTAGGTAAGCCGTGTAGGCAACCCAAGTTACACTCAATGAAACAAGGAAAATCGGCGGGAAGTTTAAAGATTCAAATAAGGTTATACGTTCAGTTATATACATTTCGTATAACACGGGGACAAAAACGGTTAGGAAAATATTAAGAGCGACATGGAGATTAAAGTTTGTAAGTACCTGTAAAATGAGGTTGGAATATGCACCGGATCAGAAGTCCGTAAGCATTGGGGTTCATAAAACATTCATATTCGCAGGTGAGTAAAGAGCAGTGCTTGACCAACACTCTTTCTTCTTGATGCCAGTGCATGATCTACAGCTATCAGGAGGTACAAAGGGAATGCGTTCGCTGTGGGGGATCCGAATCGTTTAGCTTCACCAGGAGCCCAAAGGGGTAAATGTCCAAAGCTGATGAAAATGCAGGAAAACGTTCACAGTATTTTTTCTTCGAAATATTGTTATTTGCAAACAGAATAGGTCTGATTGTTATGTTTCTGTACATATACATAACATACAAAAAGTGTATCACTTGGAGACATATATATTTTGTACAATCTTATTATCAGCAAGAAAAGTTTCTAAGATACATCCATAAAAAATCACATTGCAGAAATACTTCTATGAAATATACTCGGACAAACATAGCCCGAGTATTTTCATATACATTTTTCTGTAAAGTTCATTCAATAAATCACACTACAACTGTACCAATGCAGGAGGTACTACCCTCAAGAGTCACCAAGTCTTTGCCACTTCCACAACGCATGGAATACTTGACAAATCGAATTTGTATTTTTAATTTGTATTATCCAAATACTTGATCTTAATGTGCACATTTAAAACATCTATCTGTGATTTTAACTCGGATTTAAATTATTTGAATACTAAATTGGAATAATTTAATCCTTTGATTTGATTCATTCTATTACTCGATCCGGTTCGATTAATTCAAATAAAAAGTATATTCATTCAGATGGTTCACTTAGCCTTTGGTGGGATTCCCCCTCGCTTGACCTTAATTAATTTAATTATTATACAAGACAGTAGTAAAAATGGCATTGATAACTGAAATGCCCTCTCTCTGTTAGATTCAAAAGAAATTTAATACATTGTAAAAAATTGATAAGTTCATAATTTTCATTCCTTATTTTATTCAATATGTCAATTCTGAAAAATCGAACAAACCTTTCAATCTATTTGAGCAATTATCACAGAAAAAAATAGTTTCACTTTCTCTAAATAATGAATTTCCATGTATTCCAAGAATAAAATGGTTCTGTAGACATTCAAAAATTTTTTTTAAATTATTTGACCAAAACATATCCCTGCCATATCATGCGGTTCAATTATTCGTTACACATTTTGTTCGATTTTTTTTATGTAGGTCCAAGTGTTGGTTTCGAAATCGAATCTCGCCTCTAGAAATGCTTTTCCTTCTTCTTTGGGTTGGTCGTTGGATTTTCCCTCTCCATCTGAATGTGGAAAGGGCTTCAATTCTATGTGCGTTCTCTTGTGGGTTTTCAGAGCAGACGATTGCCTGAAAGCCTGGCCACATTGATCGCAGATGAAAGGTTTTTCACCTAAAATTCGAAATGCACACTTGTTGCAGGTTCCTATCATTTTGCATAATGGTTCAATTTTTGGCGCTCTAGTTCCTCGGAACTGAGTGCTTATCATTTTGCCCAAATGTCTGTAATTTTACGCATGTGAAGTTTTGTATTGACCAAGTTACCGCAAAGTGTAAAAAAAAATTTTTCAAAATTTAAAAAAAAAATTTCTACAATAGAGAGATATTGGAGGGTCGGCAGTAGTAAAGTTTCCTTTATTTTGACATGTACGCAAGCGCACTTGCCACTGAAAATAAAGGATCTTTTAATAAAATACTGGCCGACTTTATTTATTCCGAAGCAAAGGATCCTTTATTTCTCCCTTAGTTGGCTTAGTTGGCCTTAGTTGGCTTTCGTGTATCATCGTTGATATTCGCAAACTTATCGGATTGTTTGCAAATGGCAAATTCTATGATTATTCCGTTTTTTCAATTTCAGAATCATTTTCTCCTCCTATATTAGCAGCTTCTAGCATTTTTTCCATTACTGAATTAATAATTTGGATGTAAACAGGAAATAAACACCTATATTTTTCGTACGAACACTTTCAAAATTCTCGTGTAAGTTTAATCACAATTATAGTGTATTATAAATGACAAATTCGACTATCTGAATGGCCTAATGCATCTCCCCAAGCTTCAAATTGTTTGTTTTTGTTAACAAAAAGTAGGGTTATCTTACATACAACTGTCACTGTCATAGTTTGTTGTCCAATAACTCTCTTAAGCGAACCATTTAAAGGAAACTTCAAGTTGCTTTTAATAGTGCTAACCCTTAATAAAGGAAGTTTCCAATATCTCTCTAATAACTCTCGAACGGAGTGAGCTAGGCAGTTGAAATTTTCAGAGTAGGTTAGGGAGATGAATATCTCGGTTAAGTTCGTTATTGGGCAAAATAGCCAGATGGTTTTGGAGTAAGGAAAAAAAAATTTTTTTTAAGCAACAAATTTCAAATTCAATTTTTATTTAAGATGCAGTTTCAACATTAAAATCCATCGATATCATTTTCAACTCCAACAAGCTAATACTTTCAAAGATATTAATTTTTCTAAATTTCAATAATGAATCGTGCGTACTTCTAGGTTTTCACAGAATGCTATAATTATTCTATCAAAGCTTTATTGTATGATCTGTGTTCATACTCGTACATTTCATCCTGTTCTATAAGAGAGAGTCAAATTCATTTCAGCTATTTTAATTTGATTTCTTCCGTGGTGCAGTTCTCATTCTCAGATTGCTCATTTAATCTTGATAAATAAACTATTATTTGAATTGAATTTCCTTTATAATGCAGTTCTATCATAAGAATACATTGATTTAATTCCCAACTCTGAGAAACCAATACTTTCGGAGATATAATTTGTCTGTTTGAACTAGAGCGCCAGAAAGCTCCTGTCCACAAGGCTTGAACCCATTTTTTCAATATTCAATCAAAAATCTTCTCAAACAACCGTAAGATCACAGTTCAGCATAGACCAATTATAATATCAAGGATAATTGAGTAAACTGGTAAATAAAGTTGAGTAAAATGACAATAAATATTTTCTCACCTGTGTGAATCCTCAAATGTGAATTGAGATCATTGGATTGGGTGAAAGCTTTGCAACAATATTTACAAACATAAGGTTTCTCTCCAGTGTGTATTCTCTTATGCCTGGATAATATACCATTTCTCGAAAATTTCATGTGGCAAACGTCGCATTCATAAGGTTTTTCTCCAGAATGTATTCTTTTATGTTTTGTCAAAGAACTGGAAGTGGTGAAGCCATGTTGACAAACCGAACACACGAAAGGTCTTGCACCTAAAATCATGATGGAAGAGAACTATTTCTTGATATCTTAGAGTAAGAACTATGCCTATTTTTTCATTTTTATCAGAATGAGGTGTGGAGTATTTTCAAGGGCAAAAGCAAATTACCAGTATGCTTTCGAAGATGGGCTGAGAGTTCTCCTTTGCTGGCAAAACCATTGCCGCACATACTGCAGATGTGAGCCTTGACTCCACTATGCCTCACACTGTGTTGCCTCAGATTTCCCAGTTGATTAAAACCTTTCCCGCATGTCGAACATAAGAATGGCTTCTCTCCATTATGCGTTCTCATATGGTCTTTCAAATTTGAAATTTGGTTGAAACCTAAAAAGTTTTGATTGCAAAATATTCATTGAAGCAAACTTGAAGATGTGAAGGAGTGAAAAAATATATAAAATGATTTCAAGGGGGAGGGTTGCAGTAAACAAGCCAAGTAAGCAGATTTCTTAAATTATGTTCAAGTAACATAACAATTAGAGAAACAGTATTATGAAAAATATATTATCAGGCATATTTGGATTTCATTTCTCATACTGTTCCTCCAGAAATATTTACAACTTTGACAGTATTTACTTTTACAATTACTGAAGTTCGCCAACTACTGCAATATACCCTAAATTCGTCAGAATTCAATGTTCAATAAAATCGTCTAAGTCTCAGGGATAAAAACTCGTACCTACCCCCTTCCCCCCCGCACTTCGGCTTTCCCTCGATCCGAACTGGGTAGTACGCCCAAGGAGATGTGCAACAATTGGTAAATCCCTGGCTGAAACTACCCCGCCTTCAACCAATAGGATTTCAAGCTTACGATCCCACGGTTTTAAGGCAATTCCAGGAATATAGTCGTTGTTTACGTTGCTATTCCAGTATTATAAACCCGTTAACCCCGACGTCCTTGGAGACGCCAGAGAGTCGGGGTTTGGTATTAAATTCTTCCTGTCAGGTGCTGCAGCGTTTATGGGATATGTCTAAGATCGCTAATGGTATTCTAATGGGTTTAGGGCGCAGATCTGATGTGCCGTTAATGCGTCTAGCTCATTGCGTTCGAGAGTTATCATGCCTACGGCCGGCCGGACAGAATGAATTTCGACCACGGATGCTTGATCAGTGAGTCGAACCAAATCGTTTAAGACCATTTTCATCGAAAAATTCGAAAATTACAGACATTTGGGCAAATTGATAAGCACTCAGATCCGAGGAACTAGAGCGCCAAAAATAGTACATAGTTCCATGAAATTTTAGCACCCTGTGATATAATTTTTTTTTTCTCAAAATGGACCTAAGAGAGAGAAGATTCTGAAATCAAAAAGTTAATAAGGGCAGTAGTCATAGTCAACCCTCGAGATGAGGTATGAAGAATGAGTTCTTCTATTGGTTGTGCAGATCAGTTTAAGGGTCGACATGCGGCCCTTAATATCCATTTTCACCTTATTTTCGACATACAGGCTGTTATATAAATCTCTTGAATTGATCTATTATCATTGGCGGAAAATTTTAGTTTCTAAAGATAGCCCCATTATACGTTTGGCTTTTTTATGGATTTTAAGTATACTATATCAACTATGTACTGAAAAAATGTGAACTTACCCTTCTTACAAATGTTACAGACGTGAGGTTTGTTCCCACTGTGCGTGTTCATGTGGTTTCTGTACAATTCCTGCCTAGCAAATCCTCTGAAACAAATCTGACAAGTGTATGGTTTTACTGCTGCATGGGTTTTCAAATGTCTTTTCAACCGTGAAATTTTCACAAATTTTTTTTTACAAATTTTACAAGTATTGTCTTCACCTTCAGAATCTGGTTCATCTTCTCTTTTTATTTCGTTCGATTCTTTCACTATCAGATTTCCATCTCTCAAAGTGATACCTTCAGTACTCTCATCTAAATCTAACTCTGGTTCTTTGGTATTGCAGTCTTTTGAGTCAGACGAATTTCGTCGATCTAGTTCTTGGTTATTTTTCTTAGCGTGTGCCAGCTTATGCCTACCCAACAAATCTTCCCTTGTGAATTTTTTGTCACATAATTCACACTTGAATAATTGATCGTTCAAATGAAATTTTTCATGCCTGATAAGATTAGAGGATCTATTATATACTTTAGGACATAATTTACATTTATAAAAATTCACTTTGAAGGTTTCATCATTTTCTTGATCCCTATTAGGTTGCTCTGATTCATC
Organism: Halyzia sedecimguttata; assembly: GCA_937662695.2. Taxonomy (NCBI): domain Eukaryota; kingdom Metazoa; phylum Arthropoda; class Insecta; order Coleoptera; family Coccinellidae; genus Halyzia; species Halyzia sedecimguttata. The sequence continues at coordinate 111,533,058 of OW569413.2, forward strand.
GTCAAACACTCCAAGTTTATTTTCGAGCTCATCCTTAATGGATAATTTATTATAATCGAGCTCATCCTTAATTGATAATTTATTACAATCGAGCACATCGATATCGGGTAGAGGAGATGGTGGGGATTCCAATATATCACTAGAATCAGAAATGTTATCGAATGGCAACGTGATGAAATTGTCTTTCAAGGGTGATTTTCCTAGCTGATTTCTAAGACTAGAATCACTTTCTTCACATTTTATCTTAAATAAAAACATACTGACAGTGCTTTCCGCACATTTTCTGCATATCTGTTCAGGGAGGCCATCTCCAAATGTAACCTGTAAATTTAATGATATGATCTATGTGGAAAAAGTATATAATTAATGCGATTTAGAGATATAAGTACTACGGAGACAATAATACAAAATTAAGAAGTGGAAATGTAATACTAAGTTTAGCTTACTGGTAGTTATATTTATATATAACAAACGTGACTACGGGAATTATATAATTACTGACAAAACGTGAAACCTCTTGTAAGGAACAGCAAATGAAAATAAGCGTTGTGAACATCAACTTTTGTGTTAATTCAAATATCCGAACCTGAATGGAGGCACAAGCCATCAGCATTTCAGCCAGGTGAATGTTCAAACCAGAGGATTCGTCTGAAACAAAAACTGATTGAAACTCTCCTTGTTCTGTTAAACATGCTCGACAAATGTTTAATAAACATTCCATTTTATCTTTGGTAGAGCTGAGAAACTTTTGAGGAGCGATGGAATTGTTTTAACAACTAGCTTCCCAAAATGTTTGCCAAGCCATAGAATATTTAATATTTTGCAGAATGTCATCAGCAATTTTCCGGAATCACAGAGCAAATGATCAAAAATCATAGACAAGAGATACATAAATTATAAATAAATATAAATGTTCATCATTTTTGAGAATATTCAAATATTCAATGTTAGCATACCGAAGAATTGATATTTTGAAAATTGAATATGATATGGAATAATTAACTGACTATCAGGGAGAGCATTTGATACTAATAATATCGAAGAAATTCCTCAGTAAAGTTATTCTAGGAAGACACTCAGAATTAATTTTTTTAGGATAGATGATGCTTTCAAAAACTGTATTCTATATTGCAGTATTTCATATAACGAAAATAATCAACTCGTAATTGCCCTATTCCAACATCTACTAATAAATTTAAGTATGTCTTTAGAACAAACAAATTGTGATGATCTGAAGGCCTTTGAGAGACGACTCACAGAAGTTATAGCTTGTTTACATCCGTCAACAACTAGATGGAGGATCGTATTGATAGTTGTTTCAGCTTGTGTAGCTGTAGGGGCTGGACAATGGCTCATGGATCCAGAAACTCGTGTGGTACCATTCTCCCAATCGCTCGCAAATCACCCTTTCTTCATAATAGCAACATTAATGTTCCTTATCATAGTACTGCTAGGGGTTCAGAAAAGAGTAGTAGCAGCTTCTATAATTACATCGCGAACAAGGGAGGTTTTGAGTGATTTCAATATGTCTTGTGATGATACAGGAAAATTAATTCTCAGGCCTAGACCTACAAATTTTACGTGAATTTGATGTTTATCTGAATGTTTTAGAACAATAAATATATTTTAATGAACTTGTTGTTTTCATTTAAATTCAAGCCAAGAATGAAGTTCTGAATATGTTGAAATCTTCATTTTTTACATCTCCCCATAATAGGGCATAATGGATGGACATTTTATAGTGCATTTGTACCTAAATATAATCAAGTCAACATGCACTTGTACTTTGTATCCCTTATCCAATAATAATCTTAATGAATATAAGTCGATTGACATTTAAACAACACTACAGGTCTTGTCGAGTTAAAATTTAGTATTTTGGTGTAAAATATCACAAGAAATTTCAAGAGTATTGTATCAATCAAACCGAAAAAACTTATTGCCAAAGTGCGTTTAAATATTTGCATATATGTGTCTGTCGGGCAATGACAAAATTAATCATTCAAAACAATTAGCAGCCTCTTTTGCCCTAAGAGAAGATAAGGTTTATCTGAGAATTACATAATATTAGAATGATGCTATCTAAGCTCAAGATTTATTCGTTGCTATGAATTTTGATTTACTATCAATATTATCATGGGTTTCCTAAAATATCAATAGATGGCGTTACTTTGACAAATTCAATAGATTTGCATCAAAAAGTGCTGGAACTCCAGACGAAACGTGTGATTTTATATAGTTTAAGCACGAGCCGACTTGGACAATATGCAGTTTTAAAACGTAGTATAACTACGAAACTCGAGTCACAGTTAGTTTTTGATAAAAAAAAGTAATAGTATAGTTTAATGCAGAAATCCAAAATTGATTAGCTACAAATCTGGACATAACTGAGAATAGAGCACCATCAACCAAGCTGAAGATCCAGATAATGTTGGTCATTAACTGTTTGACGTTCTGGAACAACTTTGAATAACAACAGGAAGAAACAATGCCACTTCTTTCAAAAGACAATATATATTTATATATTTGCATCATCAAATTTGAATTTTCAATACACAAAAATTACAATTCAATAAATTCAAATCAATATAATACCTATAGGTAGCTAAAAAGAAATTTTCTCTTAATGCTAACTAGTCAACAACTTTAGAAGACTGTAAAATCAATTTACAAGTTTTATATCACTTAAAAACTCATAGATTGTTCAACTTCACATTCAACGTTCGTGAATTTCTCCTTTTCCTAATCTTTACTCATCCAAATGATGAATTTGAACAAGAAATAGGCGACACCAAACCCTAGGACAAACTTTTCCCTTTGTAGTCGGTTGATGTTTTCCATTTCTAAAGCCATGATGCGTCTATTCAACTTTGTCATTTGTTTACGTAAAAGGAGAGACTCGTCTGTTGACATTGAATTATCACCTCCACCTGCAAAATCAAGAATTATAATTCTTGATTTATACAACTTAATAATAATAACTTTACTCAAATTTGTACTTTCAGTAGAGTAAGGTATCAAAAATCTTATAATGAAAAGATTTTCAGAATCAAAAGTTTCATACCAATCATGCAGTTTCTATTTGTGGTCAATAATTGAATTCGAGAATGTTGTGTTGATTACAGCATTTCAATTTTTTTTATCCAAACGTTTATTTGGTAAAGAGATTTCTGCGTAATTCCGATATCAACTACCTCTCAACTTATACATACAATCTCTCCTCGTTAACATTAAAATGATTTTAATAAATGTTACCTCCTATAGGTGGAGTTGATTCCCTATTGTTCATCTGAAATTCTGGATCGTTAAAATAGTTTGTTTTTGGCTTTTTGACAAAGTTTTCTTCTTCTTCCTCCCGCATGAGATCTTCAAATTCGGGAAACGGATATTTATCTAGGGTTAAAGATCGAGGAGGTGTAGCAACCCGGACATCTCCGGGATAAGGTTCTGTGACTATGATAGATTTATCAAAAACCATTTCTCTAGGAGGGGCCCTCGTGCCTATAAAATATTTGCATATGAGGTACTCGATTAACAAATAGTTAAAATAATCAACTAACCAACATGCTGATGATGACCCGCAACTAAGATTCTTTCTGGTACTTGCATATTTATGCTATCTTTCATCCATTCAGCCCTTGGAATACCGTTTGCCTCAGGATTGAAACTAATTTTATCCGGTACTTTCATTTGTTGGTTGATATCGGTAACAAAAGCATCTTCAAATAGAAGTGTATTCGCATTAGCGGACATTTTCACCTGAAATGAGACGTAACCGTTTTTCCTCCCAATTAAAAAGTCATCAAACTACTCACTGAAAATATTAATTGAATATTTAGTTTTAAATTCCAAATAATTCATATATCTATTTCCGTATCGTAATCATTTGGGAGATATCGACAATTTTAAGCGGCCAGCTGATACCTGTCCATAGACAAGAGTCAATTCTGTCAATTCTGTCAATTCTGTCATGAGTGTCATGCTGTCAATTCTGAATTTCTGACAGAGGACAAAGCAGGGATCACCCAATTAAGCCGGTTTTTAGTGCCCAACTTTTCTCATCATATAATGCGTTTTCGGCGCGCAACTGTACTCGAAAATTATTGAGAATCTGATTCATATTATATCATAATAACCGCAGGTGCTAACAAAACTTTTGCGTACACCTTTTTATTTATGCATCTATTTGTCGCTATATTGAATCAGGTTGTTTTATTTTATTTTATTTATATACTGATCCTCCTAGGTATTCCCCAAAGAGACCCCTCATAAGCTCTCGTGAGCTCGAGGGAGTAAGGAGAATCAGTTGTGTTCTGTGTAGGCTTTGTTACTGTGTCCTTACGCCACATTAGACACAGCAGTTTGATATTTGACCCAACAATGAATGGTGGCGGTTACCATGAATAGATAATTTCTTTCCCAAACTCTGAGAAATATCTATGAAATAAAAAAGTGGGAAGGCGTTTTGGACAGAATCTTTGGCGCTCTTGTTCAAACTTTGACAATTAATCTCCGAAATTATTGGTTTCTCAGAGTTGGTAATAATATCAATCGATTCTTATAATAGAACTGATTCATAAAGGAAACAACATTAAAATTAAATTACGAACTTATATATAAGTTCGTAATTTAATTTTAATGTTGTTTCCTTTATGTTATGTTTATATCCTTTAATCAGTTAAATTACAAACTTATATATAAGTTCGTAATTTAATTTTAATGTTGTTTCCTTTATGAATCAGTTCTATTATAAGAATCGATTGATACATTCCCAACTCTGAGAAACCAATAATTTCGGAGATTAATTGTCAAAGTTGGATAATCCATATGATGATGGAAATAGATAATTTGGTAAGTTCAGAATATCTTCAGTGGAAACAAAATGGCAATATTCCCGTTTTGTTTCCACTGAAGATATTCTGAACTTACCAAATTATCTATTTCCATCATCATATGGATTATCCTACGGAAAGTATCATCGAAATGTCTAGAGCAAGGCTGGAGACAATCATGGCAGATTGCACATTTATTCTTAGATATTTCGATAGGTATAGACTGACGAACGAATTATTATAACAGTTCATTTCATTTTTTCTGCAAGATTAAATATGTATTTTATATTCTTGTTTTTATTTATTTGAAAACTTATCTCATTTTACGACAAAATGTATTAATAAAATACAATGCTTTTTGGCGCTCTAGTTCCTCGGAACTGAGTGCTTATCAATTTGCCCAAATGTCTGTAATTTTCGAATTTTTCAATGAAAATGGTCTTAAACGATTTGGTTCGACTCACTGATCAAGAATCCGTGGTCGAAATTCATTCTGTCCGGCCGGCCGTAGACACGATTACTCTCGAACGAAATGAGCTAGACAGTTGAAATTTTCAGAGTAAGTTTGGGAGATAAATATCTCGGCTAAGTTCGTTATTGGGCGAAATCGGACAGATGGTTTCGGAGTAACAAAAAAAAAATTTTTTTTACAAAACAAATTCCAAATTAAATTTTTTTTCAATAAGCAGTTTTACCATAAGAATCCATTCATATCATTTTTAACTCTAACAAACTAATACTTTCGGAGATATGATTTTTCAAAATTTCAATGTAAATCGTATTTCTACGTTTTCACAGAATGATAGAATTATTCTGTGGGTATTCTATGAATTGTTATAATGTCAACTTATTTTCCTGAGACATGACGTTGTCTCATTGTCATTCATTCCAGCAATCGTATAAATATGAGAATTATAACATAATATAATACTTTTTGTTGGTTGATATTTTCATGCCGATGGTCAATCCAGTAACGATCTTGACCGAGATATTTATCTCTCAAACCTACTCTGAAAATTTCAACTGCTCAGCTCATTTCGTTCGAAAGTAACCGGCCGGACAGAGTCGATTCTGACCACGGATTCTTGATTCTTGGTTTGACTCACTGATAAAGATCAGTGAGTCGAACCAAATCGTTTAAGACCAATTTCATAAAAAAAATCGAAAATTACAGACATTTGGGCAAATTGATAAGCACTCTGTTCCGAGGAACAGAGCGCCAAAAATGATTGTCAATTCGGAGCTGAAAAACTGTTTCATTAAATCTACTCCACCTACCTCCCCACAGAAATTGAATCCTCCCGAAATATATGTAAATCCCGAACGATTAATCTGCTGTTTTTCCGCCCCATATTACAATTTAGTCGTGTTCTCCATGTCACAGGGGCTCGAACGCTGGTTCATAATCTCGTTGTTATGTAACGTAGACATTAATATAAATGTCGAACGCCGGTTTCAATCTGGAAAGGATTACCCTAAGTCTGTATAATGCCGCTTATCAGCTTAGATTTTGTAGTTCTATTGAGTCTATTGGTAGTCATAGAAAACATCTACCTACTTATCGCCTTCGTCGATAATGTGGTATTTGGTATTTTAATTTAAAGGTATTTTATTCCTATTTGTTCGTCTCGACACTACTTAGTTTTTTTTTCGTTGCTTTTAGTTTAACATTTTCCCCACATAAAATACTTTTGAAATCGAAGCAAGAAAAAAATTATATAACTTCCCTTTACCTTTTACGTTTCGTAGTAAGAAAAAGTTAATGAGTAGAAATCCACTAAACTTAAAACAATAATTGAGGAGAGTAACTTTTCCAAACGCATTGTCCCATCGTCCAATTTGGGCGAAATTGAGTTTGAAGCGGATTCAGAAATGTTTTCTGTTGCTCTATAGCCCTATGTAAACAAAATCTTCCAAATCGCATTATGTCCCTGAGTAATTCAAATCCAAAGAATGTAAGCCGCATCAAAAAGCATTTTGTCCAGACTTGTAGTCGGATCAGATCCTGCTGTAGACGTTGAAGAAAATATCGTGTGCGACTGTCTCGAGGATAACCCTAATCAGGAACAAATTTAATTTTTGCGCGTATGTTCTGCTGAACATCGCGTTATCATTTTGCTCAAATGTGAAATTTAATTCTGTGGTGCCGTCCGGCCGTTGCCACGATAACTTGAGAACGGAAAGAGCTAGCGACTTGAAATTTTCAGGGTAGGTGGCGCATCCCAATACGACGGACAAGTTCGTTAATGGGAATAATCGGCCCAATAGTTTCCGAGTAATAATTTTGTTTTCATCCAAAATAAATTCGATCGAATTTAATCGAATATAGACCTAAGCACGTTTGTCAAATTTTGTGAGAATCGTGTCACTAGAAAATTAAAAAAAAAATATTAAAAACTATTATTTATGACACGATAACCTGAGAACGGAAGGAGATAGCGGCTTGAAATTTTCAGGTTAAATTATGCATCTGAATGCGACATTTGAATTTGTCTATACATTAATATACAATAATAGTATAATCGGCCAAACGGTTTTGGAATTATACCCATCTGAAATTTGGTTGTTATTTCCTCAATAACTCGAAAAATACAAAACCGATATAATTCGAACATGGTTATTAGTTGTAGAATGCCAACGCGAAAATTCTTGCGGAATTTCGTGAGGATGGAATAACTAGAAAATTTCTAAAAAATTATTGAAAATAATTGAAAAAAATTCTATATATCATAAACTATTCGTCCAGCATAGCTGAAATTTTGGAAGAGCCTTCAGAACCTAACTCTACTGCAGAGTTCCAAGTTTGAACACGATCGGATCCATATTGTTGGAGAACCGAGCAGCCTTTTGTGAGTTCGGTAGCTGGATGCGAATCGTCGTATTTTTGCGAGAACCGTCAAAAGCATGAATGTCATGATGACATATTTTTGCGCGTATGTTCTTGGGAAAATCGTGTTATTTCAAATCTATGGAATTGATAGCCCTACATTAGCGGTCAGACCTGGTTTTGAAAGAGATCCTCCTTAGGAGGAGGCAACTAAATATTGAAGGGATTTCTATGAACAAGAGTGAATATCATTGAGAAATAGAGAAGGCGATTCTTCTTCAAGAGATCCATGTGCCTTCAGAGGATTATATTTGTGAGAGGGGACTTTTGAAAGGTTATGTATTATTTTTAATATGATATCGCTGAAAATTTGCTGAGGGCTTCAAAATTTAACTTTAAATTAACCACATTTTCTGATCTTGTAAGGTGAGAGGCTCATTCGTCGATATTAAATCTCGTGATGGGTAGAGAGGAATTTTAGGCCAGTTTTTCTATCACTAATGAGAATATATCTTTATGTTTCACCTTAACACCTTTAGATCTATCAATGGGCTTTTAATGGTTACGAATAAGTAATTGAATATTACTGGAATTTAATTGAATTTCATTCAATATGTTAGTAACCCAACTTATAATTTTCTTTACTTTGATTATTTAAATATGACATTAATTCCAGTAATATTTTTCTAGAATAATTATGTATTCTACTCCTAAAGAAGAATTGAAGGTAGCCAATAATGTGTTAAATTTATCATCATTGCTTTCTATCCCGACTTCACGAAAAAAAAAATTGGTTCAAGCACTGACGTGAAATCAGGAGATTTTTTTTTAACATGTTTCGATATTTTAAAATAAATTATGTTTACGTTTGTATTTTTAAAACAAATATAATATAACCAAAAAAATGTTTTATCGATTTGCTCATGTTAATTAGTTTACAGGCCAACACTTACTGTGCAGACTGTTTTCTCTAAATTAAAGAAATCGCAACAAACAGCATTATGATCAATTTCAACCACAACAAAACGCATTATATACAATGAATAGGAGAATTATGTAGGTACAAACATTTTAATGATATGATAGCGACCCCGAAACTCAAACGAGTGCGCTTAAAAAAGTATATTTTGCATTGGAAATAACGAACCTTTGTATGATATTGGTCACCCTGTAAAACGAATAATTTTTCCAAACCGAAAATGTTCGCTTCATTTTCGATGTGATTGTTTGATCTTATCTCACAAACATCTTAATGGATTTCAGCAGTTTCTCCTATTCAACAAAATTCTAGTTGAACAATGGTTATTTCAAAAATATGTGAATAATCTGAATTCATCAGTTTTGCTGCCAGTCTGTCTGGCGAAATGAAAGATGATTCTCGAGAAAGCACAACAATTTGGGAGATTCTTTTGTCCAGAGGCCCAACATACACCTGTGCTTGTCTCGGTTTGAAAAACGATGCGAGTTTAAAACAATTTATCACGACAATGGGAACTTTATTCGTTGCATAAAGTTCATTGGAAAGGTATCATTCGGGCCCTTTTGTCCCTTTTTCTGTATTGTCACTGTGCAAGATATAGGAATGCTGGTCATGCATGAAAACGGTCCGGAATGTTATTAATCATAACCAGAAAATTAGAATTACAAATGCAATTTCTCTTCTTGGAACTTCAGGTTGATTCATTCAATTTAGTTCAGTTCTGTTTAGATCTACGGCTTATTTTAAAATTTGGTAGATATTTCATCGGTTGAATGGAGAACTAAATTCAGTCCAAAATGCAAACTTTTCAGGACAAACATTTTGTTGAGTAATTCAAATGATTATTTTTCAATTTGATTTGATTCTATACTTATAATAAAATATTAGAATTTCTTTTTGAGGTTCACAAATCGCTAAAGAAGAATAGTTTTTTACCGACATCCACTAATTTTGCATATTTGAACAATTATAGGTATGTCCACAATATTGGAGTCAAAATACTATTTTCCGAAATTGTTTTTGCGAGCATGTTCTAGGTGTCCTATCGTTTTGACCAAATGTCTGTAATTTAAGATTTTTTTCCAAAAATTGTCTCACTGATATAGAATTTGAGTCTGCCCTGCCGTAGCCACGATAACTTCCTAACCGAAAAAGATGGCGACTTGCAATTTTCAGGGAAGGTTGCGCATCCGAATCAAATTCGCATAGACATAGTTAGCCAAACGGTTTCGGAGTTATAACCATCCGAAATTTAGTTATTATTTCCTCAATAACTCGAAAAATAAACATCCGATCCGATTCAAACATGGTATATAGTTATAGAATGCCAATGCGAAAATTTTTGCGAAATTTTGTGAGGATCGTATATTCTATAATTCAGAAACTAACCGTCCGATATCGCCGAAATTTTGCGAGAGCCTTCAAAACCTAACATTACAGCCGAGTTCCAAATTTGAACCAAATCAGATCTATAATGTTAGAGATATTGAAAAACAAGCACTAAAGTGAAGTCAGGAGCTCTTGCGCGCATGTTCTATTGCCTACTCACCTCTATTTGACACTCTTAATTGAATGTTACAACGATATACACCGTTTTCTCAGTTTTTATAATATATGAATAAATTTCATACCATTTTAATGGCATACTAAACGTAATTAGTGAATAGTCTATGATCACAGATTTTTTTATTCTGACCTATATGTATTCTATTGGAATTGAAATACGAAAAAACTTACGCCACAATTAACTCCAGCATACGGTATTCACGAAATTTAACGAAAATTAGTGGGTCGGCATTCTACAAGTAATCACCGAGTTTTAATTGGATCAGATTTGAATATTCTGAGTTATAGAGGAAATAACAACAAAATTTCAGATGAGTATAACTCCAAAACCATTTTGCCGGTTATGCCAATTGACGATCTTAAACGTCGCATTCGGATGCGCAGCCTACCCCGAAAATTGCAAGTCATTATCTCTTTTCATTCTCAAGTTATCATGAACTAATATTTTATTAAAATCTTTTAGGTCTATGGTACTCACAAAATTTCAGACACGTCTTTATTTCGATATTCTTCAACTAGATACCAAGTTTCAATTCGATCGGATCTGTATTTTTTGAGTTATCGAGAAAATAATATTCCCGATGAATGTAACTCCGAAACCGTTAGGCCGATTATATACCCAACAATGAACAAAACTGTCCCATTCGGAAGCGCAACCTATCCTGAAAATTACAAATCGCTATCTCTTTCCGTTCAAAAGTTATCATGGTAACGGTCACCCACCCAGATAGCGAACTCACTCAATGCTGCTCAGATCTCCTACAATATAGATCCGATCGTGTTCAAATTTGGAACTCGGCAGTAGAGTTACGTTTCTGATATATATAATTTTTTTCAATGCCTTTTTTTAAATTTTTTAGTGATATATTTTTCGAGTATTGAGGAAATAACAACCAAATTTCATATGCGTATTAACAAATTCAGTTGTCGCATTCAGATGCATAACCTACCCTAAAAATTGCAAGTCGCTATCTCTATTCTTGCTCAGGTTATCGTGATATAAATAATATTTTTTAATAATTTTCTTAAAATTTTCTACTGACACGATTCTCACAAAAATTCACAATCGTTTTTGTATTAGTATTCTACAAGTAGCCACCAAGTTTCAATTCGATCGGATCTGTATTGGCTGATGACAAAATCATGACTCGGAAACCGTTGGGCCGATTATGCCCATTAACGAATATGTCCGTCGTATTTGGATACGCCACCTACCTTGAAAATTTCAAGTCGCTATCTTTTTTCGTTCTCAAGTTATCGTGGCAATGCCCGACCGGACTGAATTGAATTGGATCTCGAATTCTTCATCAGCGAGTTGAACTTAATCGTTTCAGATCATTTTCGACACAAACTACGAAAATTACAGACATTTGTGACAAATGATAGCGCGATGCGCGAACCCAATCTGACTTTCACCAATTTTGACAAGCTTCTTGATATTTTTTTGGAATTCTGTTTCTACAACTTATTTTTACGGATTCCCTAATGGTTTTCCTCGAAAAATTCCTCATGAAATTAGGGGAAAGCGTAAAACAAGAACCTGTTAGCCCTGACAACCCTTCCTAATGAGAATTCTGAGGAATGAACTAAAAGCAATATCAAACCAAGCCTGTTTATCCCATTACAAAAAATCTAGAATTGTGTATGTGTCCAGAAATTTTTCAACGCACCCCGTACGTTGTTGAAGAACAATTAGTGCCTGATCATCCTGGCCAATCACAAAGCTCAATTACGTCATTACCATATAGCTCATTTCATTTTTGGCGTAATTGGATTGGTTGCAGGTATCATCCGATTGAAAAAGACACAGACGTAAAATCATAGACTACAGTCAATTTGTTCCCTGTTGTTTAGTAGACAGTATTTACTGTTTTTAGTTCAATAAGAAACGCGAAGTGTATCAATTTATTGTCGAATCTAAATTCATTTCAACAGGATATTTACGAATAAATTAGATTTCAGCTTAATTGTTTTGTGAGTGAAAATTAAGGTACAGTTTATTTCATTATCAATATGAAGTGGCCATCTTGAACAAATAAAAGTGAAATACGCGAAGCTTAGGTTGGATTTGGAACCTGGATCCGTGCAACAAGTGGAAGAAGACCTGGGTAGCGGTTTCGACAGCTAGAGCTGGTGGAGCTTGTGTTGGATATCGGTAACCTTCAAAAATCATGGATACTATAGAGTGAGTCTCCTTTATTTCCCATCATTTTACGTGAGTTTCATTTGTTGTGGGTTGAATGTTGAAAAGTACCAAGAAATCCTCAAATTTTATAGGGATAATTGGACGAAAAATGATAGTACAAGAATAAAAATATGAATTATCGTGTTTAGAGATTTGCTACATTGAAATATTGTAGTTGCGAAGCTTCAAAAGTACCTAAACTCTAGGAGATTGTTTAATTCCATTGTATTTTAGTAAATATATATTTAGTATAGGGTGAAATATTCTGAATGAGAGGTTTATTATTGCTGTTTATTAGTCAAGAGTCGTGATTAGAATTGAGTTCTGCCACACTCTATGGTTGTACATCTTAGGTCACCGAAATAACACGAATCACAGAATCATGAGATTGCCACCTTTGTTGTAGATAGATTAGACATAGCTGCATAGAATGTTATTCTATGCATCTTGGTTTAGACTATCGAAAGTGGAGTGTGAATGAATAGGTCATCGAATCACAAATGTTGTTTGTATTTCGTGTATAAAATTGGTGTTTTCATGGCACATACGAGAGAATTTTTGGCACTTAATACAAAAACAACTATAATTAATTCGTATCAACTATAAAGTCTGAAACCATATCGTTTTTGCGCGTATGTTCTGGTGAACGTCACGTTATCATTTTTGCCCAAATGTCTGTCATTTTCGAATTTTTTGCCGAAAATGGTATCAAACGATTGGGTTCTACTCCCTGATGAAGAATTCGAGGTCAAATTTGATTCTGCCGGCCGTCGTTGCCACGATAACTTGAGAACGGAAAGAGAAAATTTTCAGGATAGGTGGCGCATCCCAATATGACGGACAATTAAGTTCGTTATTGGGCATAATCGGCTTGTGTACAAATGGTTAAAAACTACTATTTATGTCACAATGATTTGAGAACAGAAAGAGATAGCGACCTGAAATTTTCAGGTTAGGTTATGCATCTGAATGCGACATTTAAGTTTGTTTATAGGCATAATTGGCCAAACGGTTTTGGAGTTATACCCATCTGAAATTTGGTTGTTATAAACAATAACTCGAAAAATACAAAACCGATCTAATTCAAACATAGTTATCAATTGTAGAATGCCCACGCGTAAATTCTTGAGAAATTTCGTGAGGATCGTGTCACTAGAAGAGTTTAAAAAAATCATTGAAAAAAATTGGTTCAAGCGCTGACGTGAAGTCAAGAACTTTTGTGCGCTTGTTCATTCTCCTGTATTGGACACTCTAGATCGAATTTTTAATAATTGTTGGAGCTCTTGTTTTAAAACTAGTGATACGATTTTCAAAAAATTTAACACACGTCTTTAGGTCTCTATTCTAAAGCTATTCACCAAGTTTCAATTCGATCAGATCTGTATTGATTGGAAAAAAAAATCATTACTCGGAAGCCGTTTGACCGATTATACACATTAACGAACTTGTCCGTCGTATTAGAATGCGCCACCTATCCTGAAAAATTCAAGTCCTTATTTCTTTGCGTTATCAAGTTATCGTGGTCACGACCGGCCGGACAGAATCAAATTTGACCTCGAATTCTTCATCAGGCAGTTGAACCCAATCGTTTGAGACCATTTTGGGCAGAAAATTCTAAAATTACAGACATTTGGGTAAAATGATAACGCGATGTTCCCAGAACATACGCGGAAAAAATAAGAAATATATAAATTTCACCCTCCAACCCCCATAAAAAGGTTTGAAAAACAACAATAAAATATAGAAATACGTAAATTTCAACACTCAATCTATAGATTTTCATCGAAATGTGATTTTCTCTGATTTTTCAATGGGCAATTTGAAATTTTGATTGCTTGATATAGCTTCAGGTTTGTAGGGTGTAAGAAATCAGTGTAATAAATTTATCATTATTTGGATGAGCGCGACGTCACTGTTGTTGTAGATTGTATATTATATTGTATATTGTTGTAGGGGTAACGTTGCACTGCGACCTTAAGGTCTATTGTGCCCATCCTTCAGAGCTGTCGATGTCATTACCATCTACAGCTCGCCATCCACTTCCAGAGTTCTCATGAACTCCAGTGTCTGGCTGGGATGGCTTCAAGGTGGCCACGTCTTCGCTCCTGCAGAATTCTTGACCAAAGCGTTGGTTTGAGATGGCGAGGCATTCCGTTATCATGTGATCAGGAGTTTCATCCTCCTCCCAACAGAATCTGCACTCGTCAGTTTCTGCTAGCCCTAATCTCATCATATGCTTCCTAAGACCGCAGTGCCCTGTGAGGAAACCAGTGAGGAGGTGCAGCGTGTTCTTACTGAGGTCCAAGTATTTCCTGGATCTGACAGTTCTGGAGGAATTTCTTGGAGTGATATATTCCGGGGAGAGATCTCCAGAAAATACCTCTTTCAGTTTCTTCTTTCATCCGAAATTCATTTTTGTAGGTGTATCTACCAAACCCACAGTAGGGTTCCGTGACAATAAAAGGGGTTTGCGCTCCTTTCTTGGCAAGTGTGTTGACCTCCTCATTTCCTTTAATTCCCGCGTGACCAGGAACCCAGACCAAGGAGACCCTATTGTTCATGCCTACTTCATTGAGTTTTCTTCAGCACTCCCATATTGGCTTGGATTCGATAACATGGGAGCTCAGAGCTTTAATATCAGCTTGACTATCAGAGTGGATTGCCATATCACATATCTGATAGTTTCTTTCTAGGTTCATTTCCACGCATCTTTCTATTTCAAGTAGGTACTTCTCTACCTGAAAGATGCTCGGATAGGGACCTAGCGAAAGTGAGCATTTGGTGTCTGGCCCATATACTCCAGCGCCAGCTCCTGTAGTGGTTTTTGAACCGTGTGTGTACCATTTAATGGCATTTCTTTTGAGAACTTGGGTGGTGGATTCCCTGTGTCAGTCTTTTTTCCTACCGGGCATCGTAGTGAAGTACTTTTCGATGCTTACCTTCTTGATCATTTCGTCACTAGTAAGATTGGCTGATGAAATGTACCTAGTAAGAGAGGACCAGGTTTTCTGGCTTCCAATACTCTCATTACCTGTTCATTTCCTAGATATTCTGAGAATTGCCATTTTCTCTATCACCAGATGAAGTGGTGTGAGATTTGTTATAATCTCAAGTGCCCCGGTACTGGCGTCACTGCTGTTGAAAATACTTCCATTTTAGTTCAATCACGAACTTAATATTTCAAGTACCTACTCAACTCGTAGATATGTGTTTTCGAACTTCCGTTCCCGATGTTCATCATAGGGAATAAGTAAACAAATAGGAATTTTCTCTTAATATTTATAGTTGAATAGACGGACCATTATAAATCAGACTTCGAACATACGAGGATCTTGAATGTGCAAAAGGTCAAAGAAAAGTATAAGCGTGCTATTTGTTGTGCCAGGTTGTTCTTCGCGCTGCTCGCGTGTTAAAAGATAGTTAATAACTTGGGAACATATCGAAACGAAACGCTTTAATCATACCATAAGATCCCATTCGGATCCGAGAAATCGAATAACCGCTTTTTGAACCAAATTAATAACTTTCCAGACGCGTAGCCTGAAAAACATTCAGACTGGGATTGAATCGCGTAGAAAATGAAATATTAAATACAAGCCAGATGAACGTCTATTGAATCGGAATATGACAACAGTGTTTTTCCTAAGTAAGGTACATGTCTTCGGTAGCTAGAATGAGGCTTTGCCTCAAAATTGTTTCGATACGGAAACACAGAATGTGAATAATCTATTGAAAAATTGTTTAAAGCACTGACGTGAAGTCGGAAGCTTTTGCGCGTATGTTCTCTTGTCCAATCTCCTTTATTGGACACTCTCAATTTAATTTACCATGGTGAAATATATTGTCTATTCTCCTGTATTGGACACTCCGAATTTACCATGGGAAATTCGATGAAGAGTGTCCAATACAGGAGAATGGACAATATATTTCACCATGGTAAATTAAATTGAGAGTGTCCAATAAAGGAGATTGGACAAGAGAACATACGCGCAAAAGCTTCTGACTTCACGTCAGTGCTTTAAACAATTTTTTTTCAAGAATTTAAAAAAAAATTTCTAGTGCTACGATCCTCACGAAATTTTGCAAGAATTTTCGCGTTGGCATTCTACAACTAATAACCATGATTGAATTGGATCAGATTTGTATTTTTTGTGTTATTGAGGAAATAACAACCAAATTTCAGATTGATATAGCTCCAAAACCATTTGGCCGATTATGCTAGTTAACGAACTCAAAGGTCGTATTCAGATGCTTAATCTACCCTGAAAACTGCAAGTCGCTATTTCTTTTCGTTCTCAAGGAATCATGAGATACATAACATTTGAATTGAATTTTTTCGTACTTTTTTAAAGCTTCAATTCGATCGAGTCTATATCTTCTGAGTTATCGAGCAAATAATATTCCAGATGGGTATAACTCCGAAACCATTGGGCCGATTATGGCCAACAGCGAACTTAACTCTCCCATTCAAATGTGCAACCTATCCTGAAAATTGCAAGTCCCTATCTCCTTTCGTTCGAGAGTTGTCGAGGCAATACTCACCCATCCAGCTACTGAACTCACACAAGGCTGCTCAATATTTATATAATTATATATATTACTCAATATGCTACAAGTCAATTATTTTCGGTATCGAAACAGTCTTGTATATATTCACAAATTCAAGATCCGGATACTTGTTTTCCAACAGAAAATATTTTGAAAGTACGAATTGACATGTCTCTAATATCTCTAATCTAGATAAGTTAACATTTATGAACAGTGAACACAGATAGAACACAGACATATAGAATTCGCATTCTATAAAAACAGAGAGGAACGATGTATTATTGAAATTTCTCCGAAAGTATTAGCTTGTTAGATTTGAAAATGATATCAATGGATTCCTATGATGAAACTGCATCTTAAAAAAATTTAATTTGAAAGTTTTAATTAAAAAAAAAAACTACCGGACCAATTTTGCCCAACAACGAACCAAACCGAGTTATTTATCTCCATAACCTATTCTGAAAATTTTAACTAGCTAGCTCATTCCATTCGAGTGTTATCGTGGTTACGGCCAGCCGGACAGGATCAACTTCGACCACTGATTCTTGATCATTGGGTCGAACCAAAACGTTTGAGACCATTTTCATCGAAAAATTCGAAAATTACAGACATTTGGGCAAATGGATAAGCATTCTGTTCCGAGGAACAAGAGCGCCAAAAATAACTCCACTCAAATGGGGTCTTTCTAGTCGAAAACATTCTTGCAATCTTTCCTTCATGTTGGCAAAAACTCGTTTACAAAGTGCTGGATTGATAGCTGCAATCTCATGTCAGATATTTTCTTGTAGGGTCTCTATTGTTGATGGCGAATCACAGTACACGTAAGATTTGAGAGCCAAGAGCGTCAAAAAGGAAATGTCGTTGCTCATCGGTTGCACAAAACTAGTTTTGTACAACTTTTTGCTCTAGTTCTATTCATTTTGTAAAGCTCAATAACAGTAAACATTGAAATTTCGAGTTTGAGCATATTTGTTGCTCAGAACTAACTTTGCGCATTTATTTCGGATATTGACCGAAATTGGGTAGTGAGCGCAACATTTATACTACCTCTCTACCCCATTAAAACATCAACCAAAACATCAGTTGGTAGCACCTGAAAATAAGTTTCTCAATGGAAGAGCCCAGATTTATTAGGACACAAACATTTCGTCTCCTACTTTAATTCTACGTAATCCGTTTGTCGCGAAATTAAAAAGTGTCCCCATCTTGCAGCAGTGTTCTATCGAATTAAATTATACAGTGTGTGTTTTAGTAATAGACTGCGCGGCAAGGATAGTCTTTCAACAGGGCCGTACTCTTCGCTATTCTTTGGCTATGATGGACGCTTTGAATGTTGTGGAACTGTAAGTTCATACGCACACAAGCCAAGAAATAATTTAAAGTCATATAATAGAAAACTTTTGCGTAATTGAGTGCTTTATCGTTTTGCCCAAATGTCCGTAATCCCAGAATTTTGAAAGTGAGAAAAATTGACTATAACGATTCCATTTGAAATTACGAATCACGAATCCACCAGAAAAACGGAAGAGGCAGGTTAAAATCTTTGGTTGAAGGGTATAACTCCAAAGACAGTTTGGCTGATTATGCTTATAAACAAACTCAAATGTCGCATTCAGATGCGCAACCTAATCTGAAAACTTCAAGTCGCTATCTTTTTTCGTTCTTAGGTTATCGTGATATAAAAAATATTTTTTAATAATTTTTTAAAATTTTCTAGTGATACGATTCTCACAAAATTTCACAAACGTGCTAAGGTTTACATTCGACAACTATTCACCAAGTTTCAATTCGATCGGATTTATATTAGTCTCTTTCCGTTCTAAAGTCATCATGGCAGACAGAATCAAATTTGACCTCGAATTCTTCATCAGGGAGTCGAACCCAACTATTTAAGACTACTTTCGGCGAAAAATTCGAAAATTACAGACATTTGAGCAAAATTATAACTCGATGTTCCCCAGAACATACGCGCAAAAATTAGGAATGTTAATAAAGAAGATGTTCAAAGTGTTCATCGCCAACGCCTTAGCAACAACCTAACCTCAAATAAAAATTTCTTCCATCATTATACAACATCTCAGGAGTGATCATTTTTGGCGCTCTAGTTCCTCGGAACAGAGTGCTTATCAATTTGCCCAAATGTCTGTAATTTTCGAATTTTTGGCTGAAAATGGTCTCAAACGATTTGGTTCGACTCAGTGAACAAGAATCCGAGGTCGAAATCAATTCTGTCTGGCCGGCCGGCCGGTCGTAGGCACGATAACTCTCGAACGAAAGGAGTTAGAGGATTGAAATTTGCAAGGTGGGTTCGGAGCGTAAAAAACATTTTTTATGAATATTTCCGAAACCGATCACTCGATCTATCTGAAATTTAGCATCAAATTGTAGAATCATGACCTTTATACGCATGTAAAGTTTTGTATTGAACAGGTTACCGCAAAGTGTCAAAAAAAAATTTCAAAATTTTAAAAAATTTTTTCTACAATAACTCTTGAACGGAATGAGCTAGGCAGTTGAAATTTTCAGAGTAGGTTAGGGAGATGAATATCTCGGTTAAGTTCGTTAGTGGGCAAAATAGGCCAGATGAATCGGAGTAACGAAAAAAAAAATTTTTTTTTAAGCAAATTTCAAACTCAATTTTTTTTAAGCAAATTTCAAACTCAATTTTTTTTTAAGATGCATTGTTCACCATAAAAATCCATCGATATCATTTTCAACTCCAACAAGCTAATACTTTCGGAGCTTTGATTCTTTTAAATTTCCATAATGAATCGTACTTCTATGTTTTCACAGAATGCTATAATTATTCTATCTATGATTTATTATATGATCTGTGTTCATACTCGTACATTTCATCCTTTTCTATAAGAGAGAGTCAAATTCAGTTCAGCTATTTTAATTTGATTTCTTCTCATTCTCAGATTGCTCATTTAATCTTGATAAATAAACTATTATTTGAATTGAACTTCCTTTATGATGCAGTTGTATCATAAGAATCCATTGATATAATTCCCAACTCTGAGAAACCAATACTTTCGGAGATATAATTTGTCTGTTTCAACAAGAGCGCCAAAAAGCTCCTTATACCATGAAAACATTTCTTATTGAATCGTTTTAACATAGTGAATATGAATAAGGTTGAGATACTTTGTGCCGATTTTAGAGGTTGATTTAATCGCGATTTCAATATTTTCTACCACGAATTAAAAACCACAACAAATGGTTGATTTTTCCAACCCTATTTCTTTGCGTGTAGTGTAGTATATTTTTTTAATTGTAGATAGGTACTTTTAAACGTAAATTGCGAAAAATTTAGGGTATGTCAGAAGTCAAAAATGAATCAGAATCGTACCGTTGCACTCACAAGTCCCACCCTGTGTTGATCTCCTTGTAATAGGGTGGCTAGAGTCGGGAAAATCTGGGGTAGGTGACTGATGTGGATTGATATATCGCGGCTTTAAAGAGTTATTAGATCGTTGTTTGCCATTCTATTTAACCCTTAATGAATTTTCAGAATCTAATAATGTTGATAAACTGAGATAACCCCATTTCGGTTAGTCACGTGTTAAATGTGCCCTCGGGTGCGCTTTATAAATAATTCAATGAAAATTATGTGAGACCCTCGTTGCGAACAACGTCACCACAACGTAAGGAATGAAAACCGTGATTTTTATTGCAGTGTTCCCTTGCGTTATTTCGATTAATGCGGTTAGGATTCCAACGTGGGAAGTTGTACGATACTTGTTGTGATGCACTCTTTAAACAGTATACAGAATGTCTCAAAATTACATTACAGTATAAGTTATTTATTGATGAGAATGTATTATTTCGTCCAGCACAAATTCTCAGCATAATATGAAGTTAGAAGATTCATGAAACACACAAAGTTTCATTTGTCTAACTTTCATCAATTAGATTTTACCAGAAATATTAGATTTTGCTACTGACTGACGGACTATCAAAACCTATAGGATCGTTACTGAAATCCTAGAAAGTTGACATTTGGTATGCAGACCAAAATTAGTCCACAAACAACAGAAAAATTAAGATATAAATTTTTTTCAATGATTTTTTAAAAAATTTATAGTTATACGATCCACACAAAATTTTGCAAGAACTTTCGCGTTGGCCTTCTTAAACTAATAACCATGTTTGAATTGGATTGGTTCTATATTTTTCGAGTTATTGAGGAAGTAACAACCAAATTACAGATGGGTATAACTCCAAATCCATTTGGCCGATTATGCTTGTAAACAAACTCAAATGTCGCATTCAGATGCGCAACTATCTCTTTCCGTTCCCAGGTTATCGTGACATAAAAAATATTTTTTAATAATTCTTTTAAAGTTTTCTAGCGATATGATTCTCACAAAATTACACGAACTCGCTCAGGTTTATGTTCTACAACTACTCACGAAGTTTCAATTCGATCGGATTTATATTGGTTGAAAACAAAATGATTACTCGGAAACCATTGGGCCGATTATACCCATCAACGAACTTGTCCGTCGTACTGGGATGCGCCATCTACCCTGAAAATTTCAAGTCACTAGCTCTTTCCGTTCTCAAGTTATCGTGGCTACGTCCGGCCGTACAGAATCAAATTTGACCTCGAATTCTTCATCCGGGAGTCGAACCAAATCGTTTAAGACCATTTTCGGCAAAGAATTCGAAAATTAGAGACATTTGGGCAAAATGATGACTCACTAGAACATACGCGTAAAAAAGAATTTAGAATATTCGACACCACTTCGCAATGCCTTCTTTTGTGAGATACAGTAAAACATGAATCTCAGTATATTGCAGATATTAAGTAGTCATTCTTTCACCATTAATTTATTTATAAAATCCTTGAAAATACAAATTCACCCGATAGATTCACAATTTCAGACTAACGTGTACAAAAATTATTATTTTACTTCAGATTTGGTATTTCAGAAACTGAATCCAATAACATTCTTCGACGCAAATAAGAAGGTGATTTGTAAAAGTTTTATAACATTTCCGATTATCTTTCATTAAAAGAAATTCAATCTGAAAACTCGGACAAGTCGAAACTTGTTAACAAAAACTCATACTCTTGATCCACAGATTCAGGAGAGTTCAACAACCACTCCGCTTCCTCGCACCAGTCTTTACATTGTGGAACGAATACTAAAATTAAGACAAAACTTCCGATGCAACAGCCACCGAAAACGTAAAAAGCTACATAAATTTCTCTTGATTCGTTCATCAACGTAAAGAATACAGAAACACTAGAAGCCAAAACACAAAAATACATATAAATTAAAGCAAGACATTTTGCTTTGATGTTCCTTGAATACATCCGATTCATGTAGACATACGGGATACTCTGTAGACCTAAACCGTAAAAAATTGTATAGATTAGAAGACAAGCAATGGGAATAGTTGAAAGAAAGGGAATCTCATTTTTGAAATCTACACTGTCGAAATAAAAGCCGACAGAAAATAAGGATAGCGCTGAAATAAAAAGAGAAAATAAGATAAAGGTTTTACCATTTCTTGTATCTGAAATAATGGCATTAAATATAGCCATTCCTAGGAGAAGAGCGAACAGAACCACGCTCAGAGTGGAATCGAAAAAAAATCGCACATCAGATTCTTTCAAAATTGTTGTTACATAAAAAATAATTGGCGTTATACCGGATAATTGTTGTGCCGACATCAGTATTATTCCTATACCTAGGTTCGTTCTTATAGGCGCTGAGAAAATCTTCTCCAGACTCAATTCCGAGATTCCTCGGGATAGTACTTGTTCCTTCAGTTTCTCGTACTCCTCTTCTACTTCGTCCTTACTTTTCGTGTACCTTAGAGCTTGTTTGGCTTGAATCGGTTGATTTTTGCTCAGAAGGAAATATGGGCTCTCTGGTACCACCACTATAGCAGAAAATGAGAACAGTACCAGAGCCGAAGCAATCATTGCGGTGTCTGAAATCGATGCCGTATTCGCTATGATGTTGATGATAAGGATCCCCGCAGCAAAACTAATGGGATACAAGGAATAGAACCTTCTTTTAGAAGTGCTGTTGCAAACGTCGTCCACGTATATCGGGAATGTATTGAAAATACAGCTATCTGATAGTCCCGCCATTAATCTAGCAAAGAATAGTAATTCGAAATTATCTGATATGGCTATGATTAGCCACGATGCGATGTAGGGGTAGAATGTGAAGATGATCGTTTTTTTCGGGCCAAGTAGACCACTGGCTGAAAATGAGAGTGGAGCTGATAGCAGTGCGCCCAGAAATGGTGCTATGACCAGCCACGAGCCTTGCCAAGTTGTCAGGTGGATGTCTGTGCTGATACTTTTTGGATCCAGGAGCTGGGGTAGGGCTGCCGAAGGCCATCCATACACCATTCCGCTGTTGATGACATTGAGGGAACCTGCAAATTATGAAGTTTGTATTCGACAATTAGATCAGTGCCTTTGAAAATGGTAAAAAGTGAAAAAAAAAAATTAAAGTATTTCATCCTACTATTATTTTTATGTCCCAAACACATTAGAATTTTTTCGATTTGAAATATTCAATTTTTTCACCTTATTTTGACTTAATATCGAGAAAGCACTATAATTTTCAATAGATAATTTTCACTTCAAATTATCTGCTTCTTTACAAATGTCGATGGGCTTTTTGTTTCTTGAAATCTCTAGTTTCTGATGGCGTAAAATAAAAATATACATTACTATGGAAAATTTTCTCAGAAAATGCAACGAAATAACAGGTACCTACTAAAGTCCAGACCCTACTAGCCCCTTCCCTACTTCTCTATGAAATAACTTTTGATGGGCTTACATTTTCCGTAGGTCACTCAAGTACATAAGTTATCTTAAAATAGCAATGAATAGGCATTTAGGCATATAATTTAGATAAACATTAAAGGATACTGTGGGAGGTATAACCATCATTGAATGGTTTCTTTCTGGGTTTTCTCTCCCAAAGTCTGAAAAATATCTATAAAATAAGAATTAATTATTTTGTGATTTGCTTCTGCGTAAGAAACACAAGATATTTGTCAGAAGCAATCAATTGAACAATGTTGCCTAACAAATTACAACGAAACGACATTAACGAAGAAACAACAATATCGTAACGTTTCGGAGTCTATATCAGACTCCTTCTTCAGACGCTTAACGAGAAAATCTTCAGAACTATTTTGTTGATTGTTATTCTGAGATTATTAGAGAAGATTCTACAATTTTCTCAAAATATTGTAGATGTCTTATTATATAACAACTTTATTAACTTAGCATTGTCTGAGAAAATTTATCATAGTGATGTACATTTTTTTACGCCATCAGAAAGTAGAAATTTCAACCAACAACTGGCCACCATATTTTTTAAAAAAGCAGATATTTTGATGTGAGGATTTACGATTGAAATTATGCTGCATTTTCGATTTTAAGTCAACATAAGGTGAACAAATTAATATTTTACATCAAAAAAATTATAGTATGTTTGGGATATGAAAAGGTAAGTTTCCAGCGAATTTGTTACTCTGTCTGAACCATATTATGTTATTTGCCATCAACTCACCGAAAAGCACCGCAAGATACTGAGTTATTGCAGCTCTCGACCACATCATGTTTGTGTATGGAAACAATAAAAATAGTAAACTGAATACATTGCCATATTATTCTTATTTTGAAAATAATTGAAACATCATTTCATTTAACAAGTCTCAAGTTAACGAATTAAATTTGAGGAATGAATATCGATATCTGATATCACTTACCAGGAAAATTGAAAAGCCAGGAATACAAAACCGCTTATCTTTTCCAAAAATAACACATTCGAATCGTGCAGGTAAGATGAATACAAAGTGGAACAGTTCAAGAATCGTATAATCCGAAATTCGAATTTAATTTAATGAAAAGTTCTATCCATTTTTTGGAAATACTGAATCACTTAAAAAGAAGTCTGTGTGAATTCAGGTCCGAACTCGGAACCATCTGATCCTTAGAAAATTCCTAGAACTTCACATCGTTCCCAGATCCAAAAAGTACAATATTCAAGTTTTTACGAAACAAATTAATTGGTGAGGGGATTTGTAGTATGTGTTTTGCATAAAGGTGTTTTCTGTACGAGATTGAGAACTTCAAATTGAATTAAAACATCAAAGAAGTTGAGGCGATTCATAGCCAGAGCGATCATCCATCCAGGTACTGAACACGCCCAATACAACTCAACTTCCAGGAAAAAATAATATGTACTTACTTCCAACAATATAGATCCGATGGAGTTCGAGTCTATATCTTGGCTGTAAAATATGGTTTTGAAGTCTCTTGCAAAATATTAGCCTTATCTGAATTGTAGTATAACTCAAAAAATAACAAGAAGATTTTATGAAATCATTGAAATAGTAGATCTTATATGAATGGTGTAGGTTATCATTTAATTCAAACTTAAAACATAGATAATAATGAAAAATGGCGATACCGTTGTTAAAAAATCAACAAGTCCAGAGCGTTCCTGCCAATAGGGTCCTTCATAATGGCTTCGGATAATTAATATACTGAAGGACCCTAGTGGCAGGAACGCTCTGGACTTGTTGATTTTTTAAAACATACTGTTCTAGGAATTCAATGAATCAATTATTAAATTACATATACAGTGTGGAAAACCAGATGGAATTAATTCATTATATTGGTTACTGTACATATTTATAAAAATCCCGTAACACCAAAAATTTTAATTTTAAATTCACATTATTCTTCGTAAAAATGTTAAACCTACCTTCAACCCCCTTCGAAAGACAGGTACAACCCCCAATTTTTCAAATATGAAGTATGGGCTTGTAATACATCGTTAGAAAGGTCCCATTATTCCCTATCCAGAAATGTTTTCACTTTCATGTTTATTGCGAAAATCTAATTAGAAAAAATTGGTTCAAGCCCTGTGGACAGGAGCTTTTGGGCGCATGTTCATCTTCCTTGTGGCCCGTACTGACCAGTAAAGAAAAAAAGCAGTATCATGTTGAATACCTTAATATTATTCTGGAACACAAATTTTCCATTACAATAATCTTCATCTAGCTTCTATTTAGTATCAATTCCTGTAGAACGTGATCATAATAAGTGTTTTCCATATAATAAAATGTGTTTGAACTTGGTATGTAGGAAATCTGACATCAATTATTGGAATTAATTGATTTGACAAACAGCCGTCAAATGAGGTACTTTTCAAGTCGATCAACATCGTCCTTCTTTCGACGTCTAAACTATGACTTGATTCTTTATGTTTATGTCTTTGAATTTGTTTTCGGTGGAATTCAAAGAGTTCATAGAATAATCGATGAAAATACTGAGAGAGACCCAGGAAATTTGACACATTTTGTCTTATATCTCCAGAAATTGAAATCGTATAGAGCCAAAATTTTGCACAATGTTGCAGAATACTACAATTGACGTTAGTACAAGTTTTTGTTGCAATCTGATGAATAGTTCACGAAAAAAAAATTTTTTTTTCGAAAAAATTAAAAGAAATATTTTTTTAAAAATTACCAACATTTCGATCATAACAGAATTTTGCCAAAAGTTGCGCGTTTATATCCTCGAACTGACTATCAAGTTTCGATTCAACATCTTCTTTAGTTCCTGAAATATCAGGGAAATAACCTCAAAATTTTAAATGTCTATAACTCCTAAACCGTCTGGCCGATTTTGCCCGTTAACGAACTTAACCGTCGTATTTTGATCAGAAGCCTACCCTGAAAGTTTGAAGTCGATAGGACCTTCGGTGCTCCTGTTATCGTGCCTACGGCCGGAAGTACGGCCGGCCGGCCGGCCGTACGGCACCCAAAAATCTGACACCGGATTCGTGATCAGGGAGTCCGAATTAGTCTATTAGCCAATTTTCAGCACGAAATTCGAAAATTACAGACATTTGGACGAAATGATAGGACGATGTTCCCCTAGAACATGCGCCCAAAAAATTAAATCAAGTGATTCGCGAAACTGCTTCTGTATTTTACTGATTGTCCCTTGGGTTATAGGCGGCAAATTCGGAAATTTCTCATGAAACAAGCGACTTGCTTCTTTTTGTGTTCGGTTGTTCTCTCCCTATAGGCAATCATTCGTAAAATTGTTATTTTGTGCATTCCTGTTAATCGAACCATTACTCAAAATTGAAGTTAATGAAATTCAAACGCAATTCAGACAATTCATAAACCACAACAGCACAGATTGACAAATATAGTTTGAAGAAAAAAACAACTGATTACCAAGTTTTAATTATCCTGAAACTTTCGAGTCGTGTTCTCTTTTCGTTCAAAAGTTATCAGCAGTATTATCCCTAAAGGACATTGATAATAGACGAGATAAATTTATGACAATCCAAGTACCAAGTAACGAGCTTGAGAAATTTGTCATATTTTATGTGGCGTTTGTCAATGTCCGAGGGATATTCGGCGGAATATTTCTTGACACAAAAATTTATAACTCAACACCACGAAACATTTTTAATTTATTGAAAGTACAGTTAGTGAAAGTACAATTATTAAAATTTAAGTTAACATTAGATTCGTTGCTGTTCTCTACTATAGAAGATCTATTACCACGCATAATATTTATGATATTGTTGTGGTGTTCTTGATCGAGATTTAAGTATGGTTTTATGGAATTTTGATTGCTATGACCAGTAATTTGCAGCTATTGTTGTTCTTCTACAACACTCTTTGCTAACTGTAGTTGATCTATTCGAGTGATTTGTCATCTTTTTGTCCTTAACATTCAAGCTAATTGCCGCACTTATACAATCCACTTATAGTATTTTTTCCTACAGGTACATTATCGTACCCTTTGTTAGTTTCATTTTTCCAGTGTCGATTTGGTTTTAAGAACAGTCGTGGTGAGATAATAAGGTCGCCTCGTTTTGATATCAGTTTATGAAAAAGACGTACACTGCATCAGCTTTGTCTTTCCCTATTGGAAACAAACCATATACTTCTTGTACAGCTTTTAGAACCACCTTGGCACGTTTTACTGAACACCAGGGTGACTTCGCCTCTTCCACTCATCTGTATTACAGTGATACAATAAAGACAATTTATTATTATTATTATTATGTGTTAGTGAGTCATCGGTATTTTTCTCGATTTGAAAGAAATCCACAAGACAAGCAACTGCCTCTCCTCCTCGCCACGCTAATTCTACAGCAGCAATGTGGTAAAATTTACGCATAAGACCTTCAGGAGTAATTTCATTCCATAGCAATATTATTTTGTTAACTTCAGACAAATTTAAGGAAATTGAACTGGATTTACGTTTACATGGATCTGCTTTTAGTTTCTTCCTGATTTCATCGCGGGCATCTCGGGCTGGTTTAAATATACCATGTATGATGTTCCCTAGAAAATGCTAAAAATTTCAAGAATTTATCAACTGGATTATAATATAAACCCATTGATGAATAATTGAATGTTAGAAGGTATCTGTTGGA
The DNA here is from genome assembly GCA_937662695.2 of Halyzia sedecimguttata. Lineage (NCBI taxonomy): Eukaryota > Metazoa > Arthropoda > Insecta > Coleoptera > Coccinellidae > Halyzia > Halyzia sedecimguttata. The sequence continues at coordinate 111,561,454 of OW569413.2, forward strand.
ATTCTCAATTATGATTTTCTCAAGGTTTCAACACCTTTTTCATTCGAATCGATACTAATTACATTACAACGTTGCATTCCTGGTATGAGTCAATTTGGAATAGTAAATATTTGTTATTTTGGCATGTAATAACATGTATTAGGTATATTTATGGGGCGATTCATTGATACATAACTTAAGGTAATTATCAAGGTGGCGATAATATTGTTGGTTGTTTTAAGTACATATTAGGTTATATCTATAAATTGTCCAACGATATTTCCAATATTTCATACATTAGGAGAAGAGAAAAAAATACAAAACATACAAAATAAACAAAATTCGTCCAGACTTTTCACAGAAACATAAGAGGGAATTTTCTGAAATTCCTAGCAGAATTCTTATATTACCCTAAGGATGAATCCTCTAGCTTTTCTGTCCACTTGATTCGTTTTACGGTAGAACATTCATCAAACTTGAATCATGGTAGTTTTTACGCAATTGTTCTAGGAAACAGCGCGTTCTTATTTTACCCAAATGGCTGTAATTTTGATTTTTGTGCCGAAAATTGTGAATCGATTATAGGTTCAACTTACTGATGAATTTGAGATAAAATTCAATTATGTCCGTTCCCACGATAACTTTCGAAGGGAAAGAGACAGCGGTTTGCAATTTTCTGAGTATGTTGCGCATCCGAATGTGACATATAAGTTCATTAATAGGCATAATCGGCAAAACGGTTTTGGAGTTATTTACATCTAAGATTTTGTTGTTTTTCTCAATAACTCAAAAACATATCAATTCGATCGAATTGAAACTTGGTAAGTAGTTGTAGAATACCAACGTAAAGATGTGTGTGAAATTTTGTGGAGCGTATCACCAAAAAATAATGAAATTTTTCCTCAAAAACATTATATTTCAGAAACTATGGGTCAGAATCTACCATTTTAGAATCGAGAACCGATTTTAAGTTCGATCGACCCAGATGAGTGTCTACAAAACTGTTTGGCCGATTATGCTTATTAAACGACGCATATGTCGCATTCAAATGCACACCTCACCCTAAAAATTGCAAGTCGCTATCTCTTTGCGTTCTCAAGTTATCGTGAGATAATTAGATCAATATTATTTTTCAGTAATGTTTTTTAAATTTTCTGGTGAATTGCTCCTACAAAATATCATATATTTATGTTATTATTCTACAAGTATAGTTACCAAGTTTCTATTTGATCGGATCTGTATTGCTTGAAAACAAAAATTGGTGCGATGTCGGACGAATAGTTACTGATATAGAATAGTTACTGATATAGAATTTTTTTCTCAATCATTTTTAAAAAATTTTCTAGTAATCCGATCCTCGCGAAATTTTGCAAGAAATTTTGTATTGGCAATATACAACTAATAACCATGTTTGAATTCAATCGGTTTTATATTTTTCGAGTTATTGAGGAAATAACAACCAAATTTCCGGTGGGTATAACTCCAAATTCGTTTGGCCAATTATGCCTATAAATAAATTCAAATGTCGCATTCAGATGTAAAACCTAACCTGAAAATTTCACAAACGTGCTTTGGTTTATATTCTACAACTATTCACCAAGTTTCAATTCGATCGGATTTATATTGGTTGAAAATAAATTTATTACTCGGAATCCATTGAGCTGATTATGTATATTAACGAACTTGTCCTTCGTATTGGGATACGCCACCAATCCTGAAAATTTCAAGTCGCTAGTACTTTCCGTTCTCAAGTTATCATGGCATCGGCCAGCCGGACAGAATCAAATTTGACCTCGAATTCTTCATCGGGGAGTCGAACCCAATCCATTGAGACCATTTTCGGCAAAAAATTTGAAATTTAAAGACATTTAGGCAAAATGATAACGCGATGATCCCCAGAACATACGCGCAAAAGTTATAATTACATTAGGAAAAATTTCACAAAATCATAATTTTTTTATATTTAATACGTTTACCATAGTTTTTAGGGTTTCTAAACGGACTCAATCAGCCAGTTAGGTATACATCTTTGGGTACACCTCGAAAATATTTCATGAGTTTGCCCAAAACGCAGTATAAGCGTTTGTCCAGGTGTGTCAAGTTTGGTGCTGCTATTTAACATTATTGTTATAAAAACCAACTTGGTGAAGATATACGAGGAATGAAATTAGGGGTAATGATCATGTTCACTCAAGTGGAGGTGGGAATTGGGTATATATTTGCAAGGATGAGGCTATCCTTCAAGGAAAGATACTAAAGTATTGCCTAAGGTGGCGTAAGGACACAGTAACAAAGCCTACACAGAAGACGAACTGGTTCTCCTTACTCGCTCAAGCTCTTCGAGAGCTTATGAGGAGTCTCCTTGGGGAAGACCTAGGAGGATCAGTATAATCAATATACAATACAATACAATATACAATGGAAGAAAAGGAAAATATCGAAATAACAAACGGAGATAAGTATTTAATTTTTACAAAAAAAAACCTAACATCTTCCTTGAATAATACAATGAGTGCAGACATCGGAGCTAAATTCAATGTTTACAGTTTAATATAAGGCCTTGATATGTTGGATGAATTTATTGAACAAAATTCTCCATTGAATTATCTTTTCCTTTTATGGTTGCATTTACTGCTTCATCTGCCCCTCTTTATCAGTTTTATCCGTTTGATTTGTGAATTTCCTCCCAGTCTTGAGTAGCGATTGGATTTCTTCCAACGTTATACCTTTGGTTTCCGGCACAAATACATAAATCAAACAAAAACCAACAAAACAACATATAGCAAATGAATAAAACGCGAAATAAGCTCCAAAATCGTCGTTTACAACTTGGAAATATTTCGACACAAAGGACGCTAAGGCCGCAAAGTACAAATCCCCGAAACATAACGCTATGGCCTTGATGTTAGTCGGGAACAGTTCCCCGAGCATCAAGAGGGGTATGTTCTGAAGTCCAAACCCATAAAATATGACATAACCGATAAGCGCCGTGATTGGGACGAACGACCACTGGGATACAGTCAAAGAGTCTTGAGCAAATTGGAAATATATCCCTTCGATGGCGAGAGCTACCCCTGAACCGAACGCGGACCATAGAAGGAGCATTCTTCTTCCCGTCCAATCCACCATAGCAGATCCTACGATCGACATAACCAGCTGAACGGCGAAGAATAGCAGGGTGCACAGGGTGACGGAGTACTGACTCCCGGAATTTTGCAGGATTATGGATATGTAGAAGATCAAGGCTGTGATTCCTGAGAACTGCTGAGTTGCGCGAAGCAACATCATGATGAGTAACGCTTTTCTGTTGGAGGGGACAAGGAAGATGTCTTTGAACTTCCCTTTGCTTTCTTCTTTTTGGGACTGGACCGCGTCGCTCATCCTTTGGAGTTCCTCGTGGACCTCTTCGGTACCTCTGATTCGCTCCAATGTTTCTTGAGCTTCACCTTTTCTGTCTGTCATGAGTAAATAGTAGGGACTCTCCGGCATGAATAACATTCCTAGGAACGACGTTATCGGGAATATCGTCACCAGAAGGGCGCAATCTGGTACCGACATCAAAGCTTCCAATATATTGATGATAAGAACACCCGAAATTAAACAGACGGGGATACAGGAACAAAGCAATCCTCGCACTTTGGGATTTGAGATCTCCCCTATGTAAATGGGCGTTGAAGTGAACAAACAACCGTCAGATATACCGGAAATGACACGTCCAAAAATAAGCAATTGGGGACTTGAGGTGAAGGCTACGATCAACCAGGACGTCATATACGGGTAGAATGTGAAGAGTATCATCCTCCTGCGTCCCACGTGATCCAGTGTTATACCGGCTAAAGGGGAGCCGATAATGGCTCCTATTAGAGGACCTATGGCCGCCCAAGAGCCTTCCGAGGCTGTAAGGTGCAGATTGACCGATGAGTCGCTGACGTTGAGGAGGTGTGGTAGAGAACCAGATGGCCAGCCATATCCTAGACCACTTGTAATGATATTTATGGAAGCTGAAACAGAGGAAGAATCATTGGTTTCTATTTCGTGAAATAAAGTTCTCAATAAATAAAGGGTTTCCAATAAGAGGTGTTATTTTGATATTCAAAGAAATATGCCATTTTTCAATATAAATGATCGGATGTTTATTTAATTATAAAGAAGAAGCTATGCCGTTAATAGTGGAAAATAACATCATGCAAATGACCACCACGACCACGCTTACAGGACCATATCCTTTTAATGAAATTTTCCATAACCAAATCGCAAAGTGGCTGCCCTATGTCCTCGATAGCCGCACGAATTCCATCTTTGAGGTCTTGAATCGACGCTGGGCTATTGGCGTAGACCCAACGCAAGGTGTTAAATCACAATATCTCGGTGGCCAATTGTGATCACCTCTTCGAGAGATAACACGGTCCGGAAACTTTTCCCGCAAAAGATCAATGGTTTCGTTGCTTGTGTAGCACGTAGCGCCGTCTTGTTGAAAGTAAACGTTGACCAGATCAATACCATCCAATTCCGGCCATGAAAAATCATTAATCATCTCTCGATAGCGCAATCCATTCACCGTAACTGTTGCTCCAGCCTCATTTTCAAAAAAGTAAGGTCCAATTACTCCACCGGACCATAATCCGCACCAAACAGTCACACGTTGAGGATAGAGAGGCTTTTCAACATTAACTCTTGGATTTTCCGAGCCCCAGATGCGACAATTTTGCTTGTTGACGAAGCCACCGAGGTGGAAATGGACCTCATCACTCAAGATGATTTTTCGATGGAGTTCCGGATCATTTTCATGCATTTCAGCGACCCAATCAGCAAAGACACGACGTTGTTGATGATCGGCCGGCTTGAGTTCTTGTGTTAACTGAACTTTATAAGCCTTAAGACCCAAATCTTTATGCAAAATACGGTGTAATGACGTTTGTGGAATGCCTAATTCCAAAGAACGACGAGGAATGGACAAACCTGGGTTTTCTTCAAACACTCTCGGCTACAGCAGCAATTTCTCGGCTGTTCTTGAGCGACGTTCACGGGTTTTATTCTTCACATAAGTAACTTGTCCCAACAGCCTGAATTTTTCCACCAATTTCTTCATTGCGGTCCGAAAAGGTGCTTCACGACGACCCAAAAATGTTCGAGTTTTACGAACAGTCTCTGCCAAATTTTCACCATTTTTATAGTGAATTTTAAATATTTCATTGCGTTCTTGAAGCGTGTATCGTTCCATTTTTATTAATGGCGTAGTTTCTACTTGTCAAATGTCAAAAAATGACAGCTTCAAAAGTGACATCTTCCGAAATAGCGGGCATTTCATAATAACACCTCTTATTGGAAAACCCTTTATATCAAAGCAGTATAATGTTCGCATAGTAACGGGTGATTTTTTTTAAACTTTTGGATTTGATTTTGAAAACGATACATACAAATCTGAAGAACGTATGAAATCTTTATTTGAGTCGATAGAATGATCGATGTAATTTAATGTTTAAAGATTATTTCATGTAAATGTTGGCTGCGGGTGCGCTTCAAAGGGTCCATACGTCGGGTCCAATTATGGCATGCTCTCTCCAACATATCTAACGAATAAATTCTTTAATATTGGTTTCCAGTGCATCAATCGTTGCGAGATTCTCGCTATAGACATGAGTCTCAACATAGCACCACATAAGTAAGTCTAGAGGCGTTAAATCCCAGGATCTAAGCGACCAATCGACCGGCCCCAAACGTGGAATAAACTGCTCACCGAACTCGCAGCTCTTCCCTTTTGGCAAAAAAAATTGGAATCATCGCACGGTAGCGCTCGCCATTCACAGTAACGTTCCGGCCTATATCGTCTTTGAAAAAGTACGGCCCAATGATGCCGCTGGACCATAATCCACACCAAAAAGTGACTTTTCTGCGTATGTTCTGGGGAACATCGCGTTATCATTTTGCCCAAATGTCTGTAACTTTCTAATTTTTTTACGAAAATGGTCTCAAACGATTTGGTTCGACTCCCCAATGAACAATTCGATGTTAAATTTGATTCTGTCCGGCTGGCCGTCCGGCTGGCCGTCCGGCCATTGCCACGATAACTTGAGAACGGAAAGAGCTAGCGACTTGAAATTTTCAGGGTAGGTGGCGAATCCCAATACGACGGACAAGTTCGTTAATGGGCATAATCGGCCCAATGGTTTACGAGTTATAATTTTATTTTCAACCAATATAAATCCGATCGAATTGAAACTTGGTGAGTAGTTGTAGAATATGATACTAAGCACGTTTGTGAAATTTTGTGAGAATCGTATCGCTAGAAAATTATTAAAAAATATAATTGTTGTCACGACAACCTGAGAACGGAAATAGATAGCGGCTTGAAGTTTTCAGGTTAGGTTGTGCATCTGAATGAGACGTTTGAGTTTGTTTATAAGCATAATCGGCCAAACGGTTTTAGAGTTATAGCCATCTGAAATTTGGTTGTTTTTTCTCCTCGACGATAGGGACTTGCAATTTTCAGGGTAGATTGCGTATCCGAATGGGAGAGTTGAGTTCGTATTTGGGCATAATCGGTCTAAAGGTTTCCGAGTTATACCACCTGGAACATTATTTCCTCGATAACTCAAAAAATAAAGATTCGATCGAATTGAAGCTTGGTAACTAGTAGTAGAAAATCAACATAAAGACGTGTTTAATATTTTGTAAGAACCGCACCCCTAGAAAATTTCAAAAAAATTAAGAAAAAAAATGTTGTAAGAACCGTACCTACCCCTAGAAAATTTGAAAAAAATTACGAAAAAAAAAATTGGTTCAAGCACTGACGTGAAGTCAGGAGCTTTTGCGCGTGTGTTCTATTGTCCATTCTCCTGTATTAGATACTCTTAATTCGAATTTACCATGGTAAATTCGAATTAAGTGTCCAATACAGGAGATACGAGTTGTGAAAACTATGCACCGAGTGTAAGTTGCAACAACCCATTCCACGAGGTTGAATCATTGCAGATTGCTCATTTAATCTTGATAAATAAATTTAATGACAATTTTTAATGCATTAAGGCATTGAAGAATTGTAGATTGCTCTTTTTTGGCGCTCTTGTTCCTCGGAACAAAGTGCTTATCAATTTGCCCAAATGTCTGTAATTTTCGAACTTTTGGCTGAAAATGGTATCAAACGATTTGGTTCGACTCACTGATCAAGAATCCGTTACGAAATCGATTCGGTCCGGCCGGCCGTTAACACGATAACTGTCGAACGAAAGGAGTTAGAGGATTGAAACTTGCAGGGTAGGTTTGGAGCGTAAATATCTCGGACGAGTTCGTTAACTGGCAAAATCCATCAAGCGGTTTCGGAGTTATGGCCGTTTTTACTAAAAACGTTTTTTATGAATATTTCCGAAACCGATCACTCGATCTATCTGAAATTTAGCATCGTATTGTAGAATCATGATTTTTAGACGCATGTGAAGTTTTGTATTGATCCGGCGTAAAAAGAAATTTTTTAAATTTTGTTTCTACAATAACTCTCGAACGGAATGAGCTAGGTAGTTGAAATTTTCTGAGTAGGTTAGGAAGATGAATATCTCGGTTAAGTTCGTTATTGGCCAAAATAAGCGAGATGGTTTCGGAGTAACGAAAAAAAAAATTTTTTTTAACTTTTTTTTAAGATGCAGTTTCATCCTAAAAATCCATTGATATCATTTTCATCTCCATCAAGCTAATACTTTCGGAGATATAATTTGTCTGTTTGAACAAGAGCGCTAAAAAGCTCCTGTCCACAGGGCTTGTTTATTTGAGTTAATGTATTTACACCAAGTAAAATCCACATGCATGCAATTTTCTCAAGGGTCAATACTAATTGTTTACTTCGGTCATCATTAATTATCACGTATAGAAGAATAGTAAACTCACCAAAAAACACAGCCAAGTATTGTACAATTTCAGTACCAGCCAATATAGGTGCCATTTCTCTCCATACAAACGAAACTTATCTACAATACCACCAACTCCACCACCTCAATAGGAAGTTTTTCTTGAAAAATCGATCCGATTTAGCCTCTTCTCACATCACGAACAAACCGAAACATGAAATTTATTATCTGCGGTCTGAACACACATGTACGTGAAAATAATTTGTCCTCAAATGGGGGTCACACCGCAGCCAGCAGATATTGTTATTATTTTCATTAATTATGAATTTAAAACCGAACACATTCGATTGGAAACAATGCGGATCAAATGATCGACTTGTTAACTCGTTTGTGACAACTGCAAGTGTATATTTAACGTACACGCTTACTCGTGATCCAAGTTGGCACTTTTAAACAGCTCGACTCAAATGTTATTTCAGAGAAATGCATTGGAGCGAGTTGTTCTCTCGGTTGCTTCCTTCTTTTTCAGATGCAACGGAATATTTTTTCTTCGATTTAGAATGCGGGAGCGCGTGGAACGGGGCAGATAAGTATATGATTCAGGCAATTATTGTGTAGTTGGAACGGATGCATTATACAGGAATTCTATAATGACTAGGTAATGTTGAAGTGTAGATTCGACGGGATTCTGCCTATTTGTATGTTCACATTCGATTTTTGCGCGTATGTTCTGGGGAACATCGCGTTATCATTTTGCCCAAATGTCTGTAACTTTCCAATTTTTTTAAGAAAATTGTCTCAAACGATTTAGTTCGACTCCCCGATGAAGAATTCGAGGGCAAATTTGATTCTGTCCGCCCGGCCGTTGCCACCATAACTTGAGAACGGAAAGAGCTAGCGACTTGAAATTTTCAGGGTAGGTGGCGCATCCCAATACGACGGACAAGTTTGTTAATGGGCATAATCGGCCCAATGGTTTCCGAGTAATAATTTTGTTTTCAATCAATATAAATTCGATCGAATTGAAACTTGGTGAGTAGTTGCAGAATAGGAACCTAAGCACGTTTGTGAAAATTTGTGCGAATCGTATGGCTAGAAAATTATGAAAAAATTATTAATAAATATTTTTGTTGTCACGATAACTTGAGAACGGAAAGAGATAGCGGCTTGAAGTTTTCTGGTTAGGATGTCCATCAGAACGCAACATTTCAGTTCGTTTATAACCATAATCGGCCAAACAATTTTAGAGTTATAGCCATCTGAAATTTGGGTGTTTTTTTCTCCCCATTAACTCGAAAAATACTAAACCGATTGAATTGAAACATGGTCATTAGTTGAAGAATACCAACGCAAAAATTCTTGCAAAATTTCGTGAGGATAGTATTGGTAGAAAATTTTTAAGAAATCATTGAAAATAAAAAAAAAAAAATTCTATATATCAGTAACTATCCGATTGGAATTGCTGAAATTTTGGAAGAGCCTATAGAACCCAACTCTACTGCCAAGTTTTAAGTTTTAACACGATCGGTTAAATATTGTTGGAGATTCGAGCAGCCTTGTGTGAGTTCAGTAAATGGGTGACCGTTGCCTCGATAACTTTCGAACAAAAGGAGATAGGGACTTGCAATTATCAGGGTAGGTTGCGTATCCGAATGGGAGAGTTAAGTTCGTTTTTGGGCATAATCAGTTTAACGTTTCCGAGTTATACCCACTTGGAATATTATTTCCTCGATAACTCAAGAAATAAAGATTCGATCGAATTGAAGCTTGGTAACTATTAGTAGAAAATCAACATAAAGACGTGTTTAAAATTTTTTAAGAACCGTACCCCCAGACAATTCGAAAAAAATTACGAAAATAAAACATACGCGCAAATGCTTCTGACTTCACGTCAGTACCAATTTTTCTATTGTTATTATTGTGAAGTTATTACTTGATTCCTGTTCTGTATTTGGAAATCTTTTTTTCTGTAGAACAGTGTAAATAAATAAATGCACTCTCAATCCAATCATCATGATATTTTCTGAGAGTAAACTCCTTAAAACGGAGTAAAATTCCAGCGGGAAGTTAAATGAAGAATATTTTCACCAAATTCGACGATGCAAATACCTCGAACATTTATTCATCTTGTCTAAGATGAATACAACCATGCGTTTCCGATGAGGTGAAAATTGAGAAAATATGTCCTGCGGCTTTATTTCAGCTGGTAGGGGGGCGATTAAAAACATACAACGACTCCCCGGGGATATTTCATTAGAAGTTCGCCCCGACCGTTATTAAAACAACACGCTTCATGGCAATTAAAAACCTGTTGATTAAATTAAGAAGTTATATAGGTGGTTCATTTTCCTGGTCGTGTTTTTCCTGTGTTCGCTAACAATTTTAGACAGGGATGAAGCAGGCAACAGGTCTGAGCCACAAATTATGGCTGCAACACCAATTTCTTCATTAAAATATATAGGTACAAAAATCCATCTGTTTGATCTAAACAAGTGTACACAGGATGAGTAAAAAGAGGGGGGCCTCGTTGCTAGGATAAGCAGAACACTAAAAAAAAATTGGTTCAAGCACTGACGTGAAGTCAGGAGCTTTGTGCGCATGTTCTATCGTTCATTCTCCTTTATTGGATCGCTTTTGACTTCCCGTCGGTGCTTGAACCAATTTTTTAATGAACTAATAAGTATAATTTTAATCAAAGAATATATTTTAATTAAACTTGTACTAAACAAAAAAATCATAATTACTAATAAAATTATGGCCTCCATCGGCGGCTATGCATTTTTCAGTCACCTTCTTCTATGTTCCTGCGGAAATTTGAACTATCCTTCATAATCATTTATCGAAATTCGAAATGTTTCATGTAGATAAAATTGAAAGAGACAGGTTTGGGTTAATTATGCGATTTATCCACTTCCCACAAAATCTTCTGTTGACATGCATAAGGGAAATCCTGGTGGAATGTAACCAGCCAAAGTAGGTATAACCGCTATTACGGAAATCTAATTAATAGGCAGTGAGTATAGGCACGAACAATTTTCTTCATCAAGCTTTCTCATATCGTTGTTACCGATCGGTTACGGCGTAAAATTAAGGTCATATTTTATGGATTAATTCATTTTACAATCCCCTGCTGTTACCTTTGCAAACTCCGAAAAAGGGCCGGCTTCAGGAATACTTCGTGCGATCCACAGAAAATGGTAAATGACTTTAACAGCTATTTTGTAGATACAGCTTCTAACAGTGTATCTGATTATATACGGGATCAATTCAAAGGAAAGTATAAACGAGTAAGAAAATTCGATTTTTGTGTTTGAGTTACAAGCAATGGAAATTGTTGGAGTAGGTGGAAATTTAAAAAAATCATTTTCGTCAAGGTATGATCAAATACAAATCATATTATGAAAAATTGGTTCAAGCCCTGTGGACATGAGCTTTCTGGCGCTCTTGTTCAAACAGACAAATTATATATCCGAAAGTATTGGTTTCTAAGAGTTGGTAATACCTATATCAATGTATTCTTATGATAGTACTGCATCATAAAGGAAATTCGATTCAAATAATAGTTTATTTATCAAAATTAAATGAGCAATCTGAGAATGAGAACTGCACCATGGAAGAAATCAAATTAAAATAGCTGAAATGAATTTGACTCTCTCTTATAGAACAGGATGACATGTACGAGTATTAACACAGAGCATATAATAAAGCTTAGTTTGAAGTTTTGCCAATTGACTTTATAAGGGCAGGTGGTGTAATGGTTGCTTTCTGTAGTAGTATTTTTTTGTTTTTAAGAAGAAAAATAACCCCCCCCTGGCTACGCCCTTGATGCTTATAATAGTATAAAATTTCTTGTACAACACAAATAATTATCTGGACAACATAACAACCTATATATATGAAAATAATTTTAAATTGTGCTTTTGAAGACCCTACATACATCACAAAAAAATATTCTCAAAATATCTTCATTTTTACTCCCTCAAAACATGCTCCGCGTCTGTGGTGGGCCGCCCGGTAGAATTAATTTTTACAGGGTGTGGTTTCTATAAATATAATTTATAGAATAGTCGGGATTATTAAAGTTATATGGTTCGAAGGAATTATTGATTTTCCAAAATGTAGGAAACATTTCTAACCTATGCCCTGCTATATCATCATCACGAACTCCTCGGATTTCCAGCGCTCCAGTGGCGCAATTGGTTAGCGCACGGTACTTATAAGACAGTAAGCGTGAGCGATGCCGGGGTTGTGAGTTCGAGCCTCACCTGGAGCAAATTTTTTTTTTCGAATTTTGTAAAATTTTTATGTGTTCACTGTCTACATTCGTGGGAAACTAATTATAAGCAGCAACGTTTGAATCATATATCCATCAAGCCATCAGGGGAGTATGAAAAAGTTTGATAAACTAATGTAGACATTAAATTTCGTTCTACCCATACATTTGTAGTGTTATTTAGTACTTATTCAACTGATTTTAAATAAATCACTTGGACTCAAGATCATCTTTCATTCAATTTCCCCTCCAATTCAATCTGCAAGGTTCCTCTCGAAAAATTACCAATTTTTCTTCATTCCCCTTAAAGCCTGCACTCCTCCAACAATAAAGGGTCAATCGAAAGCGATTTGTATCGATTTATTTCCCTGTCCGATATCCACACACGTATTTCCCTCATTTTGTTTCCATTGTCCTACCTTAAAATACTATAGGGTGTTATTGAGAGATATAATAAAGTCGGACAGACACGAAATTTGTGTTACATTAATTCTCAGGGTGTTCCATCGGAAACTGCATCGATCAATATCTCGAAAATCAGAAATCGTTGCATAAAATTTTGTGCGGGCAAATGTCGTAAGGACCCAGTACCCTGAATATTCAGAGTGAAATAATGCTGCCGGTTATACCGGAAACCGGAAATACATACCTACCTACTTTTTCCACTGAACAGAGTGCTTATCAATTTGCCCAAATGTCTGTAATTTTCAAATTTTTTTATGAAAATGGTCTTAAACGATTTGCTCAACTCACTGATCAAGAATCCGTGGTCGAAATCGATTCTGTCCGGCCGCCGGTTGACACGATAACTCTCGAAAGGAATGAGCTAGACAGTTAGAATTTTTAGAGTAAGTTTGGGACATAAATATATCAGTTAATTTCGTTATTGGGCAAAAAAAATAATTATTTTTACATTAAAAATTTCGAATTCATTTTTTTTTAAGATGCAGTTTCATCATAAGAATCCATTGATTTTATTCTCAACTCTAACAAGCTAATATTTTCGTAGATATGATTTTTCAAAATTTCAATAATACATCGTACTTCTATGTTTTCACAGAATACGAATTCTATCTGTCTGTGTTCTATCTGTGTTCACTGTTCATACATGTAAGCTTATCTACCTATAACAGACATATCAAATGTATTTCTGTTCTAACAAAGTATGTTTGAATGCAAAATTATAGGATATTATAATTTCCCCTATACCCTATATGCCCTTGGATATTCCATATGATGATGGAAATATATAATTTGGTAAGTTTATCGAATTGGGAATATATTCAGTTAAAACAAAACTGGAATATTGGCTAAGTTTCAATTGATACAATTTTCAGAGTAGATGGGATTTCCCACATTTTTTCAGTCATTAAAAAAAAAATTCTACAGATAAGGTTCTTACAAAATTTTACAAACGTCTTTGTGTCAGTATTTTGGAACTAGCTACCAAGTTTCAATTCGAACGGATCTGTATTGGTTGAAGACGTAATTAGTACTCGGAAACCGTTTAGCCGATTATACCCATTAAAGAACTTGCCCCCGGCATTTGGACGCGCCACCTACCCTACACATTTCAGGTCACTATCTCTTTCTTATCGAAAGTTATCCTGGCAACGGCCGTTCGAACAGAATCAAATTTGACCTCAAATCCTTAATCATTGAGTCGAAGCTAATCGTTTGAGACCATTTTCGGCAAAAATTCGAAAATTACAGGCATTTGGCACGCTGTTTCCCAGAACATGGGCACAAAAAAACAAAAAAATTGGTTCAAGCACTGACGTGAAGTCAGGATTATTTGCGCGTATGTTCTATTGTTCATTCTCCTGCATTGGACACCCTTAACCAATAATTTACCATGGTAAATTCGATTAAGGCTGTCCAATACAGGAGAGCGGACAATAGAATTCACCATGGTATATTTGATTAAGAGTGTCCAATACAGGAGAATGGTTAATAGAACATACGCGCAAAAGCTCCTGACTTCACGTCAGTGCTTGAACCAATCTTTATGATGGATTTAAGACGATCATTTCCAAGCTCAAAACTCCCACAAAAATTAGAGTTGGGCAATAAAAGTTAACTATTCTTGAACGCGGATCTTTTACCTACAAAATACCGGAAGTTGTTTGATATAGGACGAAACAAATTTTCGATGATTTTACGAAATTTATTCTGTTTTCGCGAAAAAAAACTTTATTCGATTGATACAAAAATTATAATATTCATAGAATCGAGCCCGTAAAATAAGAAAATGTGATCAGATATTTATTAAAAAATTTATTTTCCAAATGACGCATCTCGGAACTAAAATTTTCCGAAATATTACCTCAATTTCAAGATGCACTTATCCTTGATTAGTCAAGCTAACAGAATGAAATTTACATATGATGTAGATTCGTCCTTCATCTACACATAACCGAAGTTTTAGATGCGCAGATGCCGCGGTTTGGGAAAACCGCAGATCGGCTCGCGGCTCCATTTTCGCGGATTTTCCGCGGGCTTTAACTCGCGATATGTGGAAAATAGAGAAAAATTATTAGGGCCATTGGATTCTACGACCCCGAATTCATAAAAAACAGTCATGATTTAATCAAAGTTGGACGATCGAAATTTTGACAATTTTTGTATACATATTATGCAAGGAAATTATTTTTAGCAGAAAATTTATTTTCTTCGAATCATATGAAAATTATAATTTTCATAGAATCGTGCTAGTAGAATAAGAAGATGTAAACAGATCTTATCTATGACAATTAATTTCCAAATGACACAATTCGGAAGTAGAAATTTTTCGTCTAAATACGATGCTTATGTTCCGGAAGTCGTAATTCAGAAAGTATCATTAGCACATACTGATTATTTCCTTACAAGACAGATAAACACCTAAAGAATACGTCCTAAAACTTTCAAATTGATACATGGACTAGTTTTGATATGACGCTTCTTCAACTAAATTGACTTGTTTATGACCGATTTAAGAAGATCAACTTCCGAGATTCATAACTGCCAAAAAAATTATAGTAGGATAATAGAGGTTAACTATTCTTAAACGCGGATCTTTCAGCTATAAAATACCAGAAGATGTTTGATCTAGGAGGAAAAAAATTTTTCGATGATTTTTTCAGTGAATATTTCCCGGTCCGTATTAGCGGTCCTAAGAATGGGACGGGGAGGGAAAACGGCTATAACAACCGAACTACTTGACCGATTTTAATGAACGATACCTTTTTTGTATTGGCGTGAAACGTAGAATTCAAACATAATACAAGCACTGACGTGAAGTCAGGAGCTTTTGCGCGTAAGTTCTATTGTCCATTCTCCTGTATTGGACACCCTTAATCGAATTTACCATGGTAAATTCGATACAGGAAAATGAACAATAGAACATACGCGCAAAAGCTCCTGACTTCACGTCAGTGCTTGAACCAAATTTTTTTTTCGTAATTTTTTTGAAATTTTCCAGGGGTACCTACGGTTCTTACCTACAAAAACTTTTTTACGACATTTTTTTTAAAATTTTCTAGGGGTACAAAATTTTAAACACGTCTTCATGTTGATTTTCTACTACTAGTTACCAGGCTTCAATTCGATCGAATCTTTATTTCTTGAGTTTTATCGAGGAAATAATATTCCAGGTGGGTATAACTCGGAAACCGTTAAACCGATTATGCCCAAAAACGAACTTAACTCTCCCATTCGGATACGCAACCTACCCTGAAAATTGCAAGTCCCTATCTCCTTCCGTTCGAAAGTTATCGTGGCAACGGTCACCGATCTACTGAACTCACACAAGGCTGCTCGAATCTCCAACAATATTTAACCGATCGTGTTGAAACTTAAAACTTGGCAGTAGAGTTGGGTTCTAAAGGCTCTTGCAAAATTTCAGCAATTTCAGACGAATAGTTACTGATGTATAGAATTTTTTTTTATTTTCAATGATTTCTCAGAAGTTTTCTACAAATACTATCCTCACGAAATTTTGCACGAATTTTTGCGTTGACATTCTACCACTAATAACCATGTTTCAATTCAATAGGTTCAGTATTTTTCGAGTTAATGAGGAGAAAAAAACAACCAAATTTCAGATTGCTATAACTCTAAAACCGTTTGGCCGATCATGCTTATAAACAAACTCAAATTGCGCGTTCAGATGCACAACCTAACCTGAAAACATCGTGACAACAAAAATATTTTTCAATAATTTTTTAATAATTTTCTAACGATTTGATTCTCACAAAATTTCACAAACGTGCTTAGGTTCATATTCTACAACTACTCACCAATTTTCAATTCGATCGGATTTATATTGGTTGAAAACAAAATTATTACTCGGAAACCATTGGGCCGGTTATGCCCATTAACGAACTTTTCCGTCGTATTGGGATGCGCCACCTACCCTGCAAAGTCACTAGCTCTTTCCGTTCTCAAGTTATCGTGGCAACGGCCGGCCGGACAGAATCAAATTTGATCTCGAATTCTTCATTGGGGAGTCGAACCAAATCGTTTGAGACCATTTTCGTAAAAACATTTGAAAACATTCGAAAGTTACAGACATTTGGGCAAAATGATAACGCGATGTTCCCCAGAACAGAACGCCCAAAAATGATTATTAGGTATGTGACACCATAGTATTATTATTAAATGGTTTCTTTCTGGGTCACAGAAGCAATTCACAAAATAATACATTTTTATTTAACAGATATTTTTCAAAGTTTGGTAGAGAAACCCCAGAAAGAAACCATTTAATACTGAATGTACCTCCCACACTATCCTTTAATGATTAACCATAGTATTATGTTCTTCAAATTCTTCAGAAACGTGTATCAGTTTATTCCGAGTGACATCAGTAAATTTCCTAATCCATAACTCTTAATCTTGTACGCGAGACCTTCTGTCGATAGTTTCGAGCAGACAAACCAGCATGTATATGATAATGAGGCCCCTATAAATATAATGGACGAGCCAAATATTTTAACTTACAATGAAAAATCACGACCGCGGTAAATCTTATCGAGGAATTATGACATGAGCAAGAGATAGGAACTTTTTTCATTGTTCACATGTATCTATTTGTTTTCTGCCATGTTATAGCATTTTTAGTACCTGTGATTTATATTTCACTGAGGTTCGGTTGAAGATATAAAGGTAAAATTAAGAATTAATTAATGCAAATATTCTGGAATCTATTTTGAATTTACTTGTACTGCATTTCGCACAGAATCCGGCGCTAGGAATCTACTGCAATTCTGATCGAGGAAGACCTATTATTTGTCCCTTTCATGTGAGCCTATGAACATGGATTTATTACAATCAATAACTAATTTTCCAATATTGAAGACTTTCTAAAAGAAACGACGTGGTACCGTTTATTAAATATTAAAAAAAAATTGGTTCAAGCACTGACGGAAGTGCGTATGTTCTATTGTCCATTCTCCTGTAATGGACAATAGAACATACGCGCAAAAGGTTCTGACTTCACTTCAGTGCTTGAACCAATTTTTTGACAAGGAATCATCGTCACCCCCTAAAGGTTTTGATAACTATTCATATACTTAACCTTGAATTTTTCGTGACTAGTTCGAATGCAATCTCATTTTTGGGTCTTAAGCGCAAAGATAGGGTTGGACCATACAAAATTCGAAGCCAGGACCATTTCCGAATCTTAAATGGCGGATGCACAACATGATGGTGGATGCGCCTTGATTAATAACTTTCTCTAACAAGAGCGCCAAAAAGATGGCATTCTTCTCCAGTTGGCATTGACAACACAGTCCGTGCGGTCTGCGGACCGTGAATAATCTTAAAATATCTGTTCCATTTTCGTCCCCTCCGACGCAATCAGTAACAACAAAGAAAAAAACAAAACGGATACATTTCAACAAATGTATCATCAAATCGGAGAAAGGAAAATAAATAGGGGCCAATTTGATCAGGACGGAAATCGGATATATGCATTTAATCATATTTCGTGGATCGCGGGTCTGAATCCTCCACTCACCTGATGTTATATCGCGATATTACTACACAATCCGATCTCTGGAACAGGAGGATGATGGCAGACAGCGCAAGGCGTCTGATTGGACAAAGGGCCCCCACTGGGAGACAACAATGCGTGCCGGGAACATCTGCTTGGACCCCGGGAGTTCAGCGTAGGGGGTGCAAATCTTCAATTTTAACATTTCAGCGTATTTATGTCCTATGTGCGAATGATACGAAATATTTATGAAAGCCCTGGCGTTGTGTCAGGAGCTTCAGCGCGTTCGTGCAGTGTACATTATGTCAATTTCGCGGATTTGAAACACAATATATTACTTACACTGCTAATGTGCTCATCACATCAGGGGAATCAAATTTCACACGAAATATATTTTTAAAAAATCGACAGCTCTTATGAATTGCAATAGTTCATATTTGGTCATAGACCTATAATGGTATTGCAACCATTGAAAATCATTGAAAAAAATTCTATATTTATGTCAGAAACTGTGCGTCCGACATTGATGAAATTTTGCGAGAACCTTCAAAACCAAACTTTACAGCCAAGTCCATTCTGGACAATAGAATTCATCATGGCAAATTCGATTAAGAAGAGTCTCCAATACAGGAGAATGGACAATAGAATTCATCATGGTGAATTCGATTGAGAAGAGTGTCCAATACAGGAGAATAGACAATAGAATTCATCATGGTAAATTCGATTAAGAAGAGTGTCCAATACAGGAGAATGGACAATAGAACATACGCGCAAAAGCTTCTGACTTCACGTCAGTGCTTGAACCAATTTTTTAAAATATTCTAGTAGTACGGCTTTCACAAAATTTCAGACACTTATTGAAGTGGATATTCTACAACTAGATACCAACTTTCAATTCGATGAGGTCTGAGTTTTTCGAGTTATCGAGAAAATAATATTCCAGATGGGTATAACTCCGAAACCGTTTGTCCGATTATGATCAACAACGAACTTAACTCTTCCATTCGGATGCGCAACCTACCCTGAAATTCCCTATTTCTTTTCGTTCGAAAGAGATCGAGGCAACGGTCACCCATTCAGCTACTGAACTCGCATCCAAGGCTGCTCGGATCTCCAATAATATAGATCTGATCATGTTCAAACTTGGAACTTAGCGGTAGAGTTAGAATTCGATGGCTCTCACAAAATTTCAGCGACGTCGGATAAATAGTTTTTGATATGTAGACCTTTTTTTCAATGATTTTTTTAAAATTTTCTAGAGATACGATCCTCACGAAATTTTGCAAGAATTTTCGCGCCGGCATTCAACAACTAATAACCATATTTGAATTGGATCGGATTTGTATTTTTCGAGTTATTGGGGAAAAAATACCCAAATTTCAGATGGGTATAACTCTAAAACCGTTTGGCCAATTATGCCTATTAAACAAACTCAATTGTTGCATTCAGATGCACAACCTACCCTAAAAATTTCAAATCGGTATCTGTATTTGTTCTCAGGTTATCGTGACATAAATAATATATTTTTTTAATTTTCTTGTGACGATTCTCACAAAATTGACAGAATCAAATTTGACCTCGAATTTTTCATCAGTGAGTCGAAACTAATCGTTTGATACCATTTTCGGCAAAAATTCTAAAATCACAGACATTTGGGCAAAATGATAAAACGTGATATTCTCCAGAACAAGCAAGAATACAAACTGTGTGCCGAAATTATAGTGGCCGGCTTAGTATCGAACGCGCAATAATAAAAGTTGATAGCATGTCAATAAGTTGTGACATATTGGCATCACTATTCCTACAATTGGACACATAGCTACCAGGTGGCGAATGGATCCGCAGGTCGATGTCCAAGAGATATCTGTTCAGTTAACCATTAAGTTGGGATCCGCCCGACGTGATGGAGGACCCTAAGACAAAAGAGAATCGACCAATGGCGTGGGATGCCTCGAGGCATCCAATGATGCTTCATGGTGATTCACACCTGTCCATGAGTAGTAAAATCATTTCGTGTTTTTGTTTCAGTCATCAGTGCGGCGAAGTGTGAGGATTTATCATTGCACACATATTTATTGGTCATATTCCATAAATCGCAACAAAGTCTATCTGTATGGTCTGGAATTCATTTGGCCAGGTCTACAGGGTGCTCTACTTTTTGTAGCATAGCCTAACAGTTGATAAAATTAGATGACTTTTTTTCACGTCCTTTAGTCGAAGTAATAAGTTAGATTTTCACAGGCTGAATAAAACAACTTTACAGTGTAGAAAAGCCAAAGGGAATAAATTCATTATCTTGGTTACTGTACATATTTATGGAAAATCCCTGCAACCCCTTTCGAAAGACAGGTACAACCCCCAATTTTTCAAATAGGAAGTATGGGCTTGTGATACATCGCTTGAAATGTCTCGTCATTCTCTATTCAGAAATGTTTTCACTTTCATGTATATTGCAAAAATCAAATTAGAACAAAATAAAATCAAGTGATTTCCGAGATTCATTATAATATTCCCTCGAATATTCCCAAATCTTATAGCAATAATACTATACTTATTTGACTTCAAGATGTGAAAATTATCACTCCTGAGAAGATGAATAATATTGGAATATTTTTTGTTTGAGGTTGGGATGTTGCCAAGGCGTTCGCGGTGAACACTTTGAACATCTACTTCATTAATATTCATAATTTTATTGCCACATTTTAGTTTTTGATATGGTATCTCTACCAAATTTCCCTAATCACATGATTTTATTTTTTCTATTTTGAGTTTTGCAATAAACATGAAAGTGATAACATTTCTGCATATAGAATGATGCTACCTTTCAAACGATGTATCAAAAGCCCATACTTCCTATTTGAAGAATTGGGGGTTGTACCTGTCTCCGAAACCGTTGGGCCGATAATGCCCAAAAAATAACTTAACTCTCCCATTCGGATGCGCAACCTACCCTGAAAATAGTAAGTCCTTATTTCCTTTCGTTCGAAAGTTATCGAGGCAACGATCACCCATCCAGCTACTGAACTTACACCAGGCTGCTCGGATGTCCAACAATATAGATCCGATCGCGTTCAAACTTGGAACTAGGCAGTTAGTTATATAGATTTTTTTCAATGATTATATCAATGATTAAAAAAAAATTGTGATATGATCCTCACGATCCTCTCGTTCGCATTGTACAATCTTATAACCATGTTTGGATTGGATCGGTTCTGTATTTTGCGAGTTATTGAGGAAATAACAACCAAATTTCAGATGGGTATACCTCCAAAACCATTTAACCGATTATGCCTATGAACAAACTCAAATTTAGAATTCATATGCACAACCTATCCTGAAAATTTCAAGTCGTTATCTCTTTCCGTCCGTAAGTTATCATGACAATAATGATATTTTTGCGCGTATGTTCTGGGGAACATACGCGTTATAGTTTTGCCCAAATGTGAAATTTAATTCTGTGGTGCCGTCCGGCCGTCCGGCCGTCCGGCCGTTGCCACGATAACTTGAGAACGAAAAGAGCCAGCGACTTGAAATTTTCAGGGTGGGTTGCGCATCCCAATACGACGGACAAGTTCGTTAATGGGTATAATCGGCCCAATGGTTTCCGAGTAATAATTTTGTTTTCAACCAAAATAAATCCCATCGAATTTAAACTTGGTGAATAGTTGTAGAATATAGACCTAAGCACGTTCGTGAAATTTTGTGAGAATCGTATTGCTAGAAAATTATTAAAAAATTATTAAAAAATATTTTTGTTGTCACGATAACCTGAGAACGGAAGGAGATAGCGGCTTGAAAATTTCAGGTTAGGTTGTGCATCTGAATGCGACATTTGAGTTTGTTTATGAGCATAATCGTCCAAACGGTTTTAGAGTTATAGCCATCTGAAATTTTCTGAAATTTGGATGTTTTTTGTTCCTCATTAACTCGAAGAATACAAAACCGATTGGATTCAAACATGGTGAATAGTTGTAGAATATAGACCTAAGCACGTTTATGAAATTTTGTGAGCATCGAATCGCTAGAAAATTATTAAGAAATTATTAAAAAATATTTTTGTTGTCACGATAACCTGAGAACGGAAAGAGATAGCGGCTTGAAAATTTCAGGTTAGGTTGTGCATCTGAATGCGACATTTGAGTTTGCTTATGAGCATAATCGTCCAAACGGTTTTAGAGTTATAGCCATCTGAAATTTTCTGAAATTTGGATGTTTTTTGTTCCTCATTAACTCGAAGAATACAAAACCGATTGGATTCAAACATGGTTATTAGTTGTAGAATGCCAACGCGAAAATTTTTGCAGAATTTCGTGAGGATGGTATAACTAGAAAATTCAAAAAAAAATAATTAAAAATAATTGAAAAAAATTCTATATATCATAAACTATTCGTCCGGCATGGCTGAAATTTTGGGAGAGCCTGCAGAACCTAACTCTACTGCAGAATTCCAAGTTTGAACACGATCGGATCTATATTGTTGGAGAACCGAGCAGCCTTTTGTGAGTTCGGTAGGTGGATGCGAATCGTCGTATGATATGTTGTCTATGGTCGTATTTTTGCGAGAACCTCCAAAAATAAAATATGAATGTCATGATGACATATTATTATACATATATATTCATGGTAAAATCGTGTTATTTCATCACAAATCTATAGGAGATTAGATGATAGCCCTACATTAGTGGTCAGACCTGGTTTTGAAAGAGATCCTCCTTAGGAGGAGGCAACTAAATATTGAAGGGATTTTTATGAACAAGAGTGAATATCTTTGAGGAATAGAGAGGCGATTCTTCTTCAAGAGATCCATGTGCCTTCAGAGGAGTATATTTGCGAGAGGGGACCTTTGAATTTTGCAGAAGGCTTCTGATCTTGTAAGGTGAGAGGCTCATTTGTGGATATTAAATCTCGTGATGGGTAGAAAGGAATTCTAGGCCAGTTTTTCTATCACTAATGAGAATATATCTTTATGTAATAACGGGTGATTTTTTGAGAGCTTTTGGATTTGATTTGAAAAAAATTGGTTCAAGCACTGACGTGAAGTCAGAAGCTTTTGCGCGTATGTTCTATTGTCCATTCTCCTGTATTGGACACTCTTCTTAATCGAATTTATTTTAGTTTGGATTCGTTAACATGGGAGCTCAGAGCTTTAATAGCAGCTTGACTGTTAGAGTGGATTAATACATCACATCTCTGATAGTTTCTTTCACACAGCAATTGGCCCATGGTCTCCCAATTTTGTGATTAATTATTTCATCTTACTATTAATATAAATCAATAAGATTCAATCGAGAATTAATTGGTTTCATTAAAAAAGTAAATATCAAAACAATTATATGTACGCAAAAATTATTTTAACCAAGTAAATATCAAAAAAAAAAATTGGTTCAAGCACTGACGTGAAGTCGAAAGCTTTTGCGCGTATGTTCTATTGTCCATTCTCCTGTATTGGACACTCTTCTTAATCGATAAAAAAATTGGTTCAAGCACTGACGTGAATCAGGAGCTTTTGCTCTTCTTAATCGAATTTACCATGATGAATTCTATTGTCCGTTCTCCTGATTGGACCCTTTTAATCGAAAAAAAAATTGGTTCAAGCACTGACGTGAAGTCAGAAGCTTTTGCGCGTATGTTCTATTGTCCATTCTCCTGTATTGGACACTCTTCTTAATCGAATTTACCATGATGAATTCTATTGTCTATTCTCCTGTATTGGACACTCTTCTCAATCGAATTCACCATGATGAATTCTATTGTCCATTCTCCTGTATTGGAGACTCTTCTTAATCGAATTTGCCATGATGAATTCTATTGTCCAGAATGGACAATAGAATTCATCATGGCAAATTCGATTAAGAAGAGTCTCCAATACAGGAGAATAGACAATAAAAATCATCATGGTGAATTCGATTGAGAAGAGTGTCCAATACAGGAGAATAGACAATAGAATTCATCATGGTAAATTCGATTAAGAAGAGTGTCCAATACAGGAGAATGGACAATAGAACATACGCGCAAAAGCTTCTGACTTCACGTCAGTGCTTGAACCAATTTTTTAAATTTTTTTTTATTTTCTAGTGATACGATTCTCACAAAATTATACAAACTTGCTTAAGTTTGTATTCTACAACTACTCACCAAGTTTCACTTTGATTAGATTTATATTGGTTGAAAACAAAATTATTACTCGGAAGTCATTGAGCCGATTATACCCATTAAAGAACTTGTCAGTGTTATTGGAATGCGCCACCTACTCTGATAATTTCAAGTAGATATCTCTTTCCATTCTCATGTAATCGTGGCAATGGCCGGGACAGAATCAAATTCGCCCTCGAATTCTTCATCTGGGAGTCGAACCAAATCGTTTAAGTCCAATTTCATCCAAAAATTCTAAAATTACAGACAGTTGGTCAAAATGAGAATGCGATGTTCCCGAGAACATGCGCGCAATAGATACAATAGATAGACAGTGTGGAAAAGCCAAAAGGAATGAATTCATTGTCTTGGTTACTGTACATATTTCTGATCGTTCTAACTTAGTCTATTATGTTCCTTGTACTAATAAAAATAAAATAAAGTAATAAAAATAAATAAAATACTGATTGTAGTAAATGATTGGTTAGACAAAACAATACCTTCAGTCGAGAGTAAAACAACATCAGTATGACTGCAAAATGATAAATATAACAAAAATAGAAAAACCCGCATAGGTTCACCATCACTTTGAGATGAGATGAATCATATTGATATTGAAGGGGTTAATGTATTGGATCATCAGCCTGTATAAGAAAACAATTTTTAAGTGAATTGACATTTATTAATACTTACAATGAATGCTGTTAATTTCCCAACTGATAGTCAGGTATAGAGTTCGATGTATTTTAATATTTTGAATATTTATAAAAGAAGTGCATTCAATTTTCTTGCGTAAGATTTGTTTCGAATTTCCTTAGTCATCGCGCGGATGAAAAAAACTAGTACCTGATAAGAGACAACTGCATCGATGCGTAGATTCTAGATTGAAGGTTTTAGTATGCGATTTGATAGCATGTCGTGTAACAGCATCGAAGTTGTGTGTGTTTTCCGGATTTTCGTCATCGTGTTCAAATTTTGTGACAGTGAATTCTCTGTTATATACAACAACTATAATTTTGTGACTCGCGTTGAACTTTGACTATGACTTCGGATAATGCTACTTGTAACAACATATACTTAAGGGTAAGTTTTTATGTCATTTGTCATTTAGCGAAATTGTTCTTTTATAAATATTGTACCTCCTTTCCAGCGTTGAAAGTGTTAGAATATCTAACGAAACGTCGGCATTATACAGTGTGGAACAGCCAAATGGAATAAATATATCTTGGTTACTGTACATATCCTATGGAAATTTAAATTTTAAATTGTAATTCTTTTTCGCAAAAATGCGAACCCTACCTTCAACCCCCTTCGAAAGAAAGGTACAACCCCCAATTTTTCAAATAGGAAGTATGGGCTTGTGATACGTCGTTTGAAAGGTTGCGTCATTCTCTATTCAAAAATTTAATCACTGTCATGTTTATTGCAAAAATCAAATTAGAAAAAGTAAAATCAAGTGATTAACGAAATTTGGTACAATATCAAATAAACATTTATATTTTGAGTCTTGCAATCAACATGAAAGTGATAACATTTCTGAATAGAGAATGATGCGACCTTTCAAACGATGTATCACAAGCCCATACTTCCAATTTGAAAAATTGGGGGTTGTACCTGTCTTTAGAAGGGGGTAGGGTTCGCATTTTTACGAAGAAGAATGACAATTTAAGATTTGAATTTGACGTTTTTCGGGATTTTCCATAAATATGTACATCAGTAACCAAGATAATGAATATATTCCATTTGACTTTTCGACACTCTACAGGGTGTGCCATGTTAGAGTGCCTATTAGACGTTCCTGGAGAACTGTACATATTTGAAATCTGAAAATTGAGATTATGATATTTTTTGAAAATCTCTACAAAGCTAAAGTATTTTCGAAGCCCAAGTACTTCCGGTTATATAGGGAGTGATAATAAATTTGAAGAAAAATTTTTTTTTTCAAGTTTTGCATTCTTGGTATGATCAAGTATTCAATGTTGAATACATTTCTGTTAAAATCATTGTTTTTATTCGAATAGTTTTCAAAATATCGAAAAAAAAAACTGGAAAAATTATCAAATATGTTTGGTCAGTATTATGCTCATTATTCTTATTTTAAACATCCTGAACGTAAATCGTTTTTACAACATCGCAGAGGAAGAATGTGGAAAGGTCATGCATCTTTTGAATTTCAGAAATATCAACACAGGGTGCTTCAAATTTGTGTCGAAAATTGTGATCAAGAATTGGCCATAACTTCTGTTTTTCAAATTAGAACCCTATTTTTTTATGATTGCGTTAGATTCTGCGGTGAAAAATAATGATAGTTTTCTAACATGATTATGCTCCTAAATTGAAAAAAAAAAAATCAAAAATTATTGAATTTAGGAGCATAATCATGTTAGTCAATGGTTTGGTAGTTATACCCTTATTTCCTCGATAACTCAAAAAATATAGACTCGATAGAATTGAAGCTTGGTAACTAGTTATAGAATATCGAAATAAAAATGCGTGTAAAATTTTGTGGGAAGCGTACTCCTAGAAAATAAAAAAAAAATACAAAAAAAAATTGGTTTAAGCACTGACGTGAAGTCAGGAGAATTAACCATGGTAAATTCGATTAAGAGTGTCCAATACAGGATAAGGGACAATAGAACATGTGCGCAAAAGCTCCTGACTTCAAGTCAGTGCTTGAACCAATTTTTATTATTTTCAAACTATGTATATTACATTCAGTTTTTATTCCAAAACTATTGGTCAGTACATGCTTTTACAAAAACCGTAAAAATCGATATTTTCAGTCGTAATTTGAAATGTAACAAAACAAAAGTTAAATCAGCTCAATAGGAATTGATGAGGCAATGTTTTCAAATTATTTGTTTACCGGGTGAGATCAACAACTAGCATTGAAACAGCAGTGCGTCAAGTAGCTCTTCGAAGCGCTCACATTCGCATAAATTCTTCTGCACAGTAAAACAGGAAATACGAAATAATCGATGGATTCACATTGACAACTTTTAAACAAATACGATGTCGTCTGGATGGAAATTTGGCCATGCATTAAATTCATTAATATCCAATCTTGAGCATGGACAAAATAAATAACCAGCAATAAAAAACCAGTCCACTAAATTAATACCATACATTCCCCCGGTTATTTATCTGTTTCGTGTGTTGGCAATACGTTACATGTATTAATCCAATAAATAAATATGGCCACTATAAATTGCCCCTTGTCCGAGCCATCGGAAAAGGCCCAAGTTATTTATAATCCAATTATGGGAAAGATGGAAGGGAAAAAAAGATGGAGGATTTTTCGGGATACGGGCACACGGAAATTCAGATGAATTATGGCGGAAAATGGGAAATACACTGATCGTTAAGGATATTGATTTTTCCCGAAGATGCATATTTTTGGCGCTCTTGTTCCTCGGAGCAGAGTGCTTATCAATTTTCCCAAATGTCTGTAATTTTCGAAATTTTAGATGAAAATGGTCTTTAACGATTTGGTTCGACTCACCGATCAAGAATCCGTGGTCGAAATAAATTTACCCGGCCGGCCGTAGGCACGATAATTCTCGAATGAAAGGAGTTAGAGGATTGAAATTTGCATGATAGGTTTGGAGCGTAAATATCTCGGACAAGTTCGTTAACGGGTGAAATCCACCAAGCGGTCTCGGAGTTATGGCCGTTTTTAGTAAAAACAATTTTAATGAATATTTCCGGAACCGATCACTCGATCTATCCGAAATTCAGCATCAAATTGTAGAATCATTATATGCAAGTGAAGTTTTGTATTGATCGGATTGCCGTAAAGTGGCAAAAAAGAATGGCCGGCCGGTCCAGCCGGCCGTAGGCACGATAACTCTCGAACGGAATGAGCTACAAAGTGGAAATTCGTAGCAGGACTTCACCATCAGATTGAAGGCTTTTTTCATCGCTGAAAATTCCAATAAATATAGATACAGGAACATGAATTTATGGAAAATAATTCGTTTTTTTTTGCAATAACTTCAAAGCGACTGAATACATTCCGATAAAAGTCACAACGGCCATAGTTCTCGGTAAAAGTTAACTCCAAATATTTCTCACTTGTTTCAAACATTTTCAGTGGCGTAGATAGGAGGTCATTCCATATTACAACTTCCCCAACTTGAACGCCACTGACATTTTTACGGGGTTGAAATTTTTGAACATTTTTCTTCAAAAATGGTACCCCTAGTCGAAAGCCCGAGAGTCGGCCCCAAAAATTTTGATAACAGATTTTGTTGGGATTATTCTATGGAAGAATGACGGAAATTCTGCATAGTCAAACACACCTTCGAATTTTTTTTTATTTCAATGTTTGCATGATTGTTTTACAAGAAGAAATTTTCAATCATTTTACTATACAGGGTGTCCCAAAAATACCACGCGAAAGTGACACTGGAGATAGATTGGCATTAGGTCTATCAGATAGCATCAACATGACCTCAGTAAAAGTCCGCTGGTTTTCGAGATATCACCACTGTTGCGTCCCATGACTTCACATGTTGGGAAGCGCTCATTTGTATTTCTAAACAAAGCAGCTCGCTTGTAAAACTTAAATGTTTTGGGTTAACTGGTTTATTTTTGCATGAAATTAATATTTTCCACGGAAAGATAATTGCAAGTAAAATATCTTGTAATACTTCAACCCTTGTAGAAGTATTTATGACCTATTTCCTGTGAAATATTGATAAAATGCATACAACAACTAACACACTGCCAGAGCTGTGAGTCCTTTGTCTAGATTCTAACCCATACAAAAATCTAGAATTTTCCGATTAGATCGCCACGGCTTTGGCTATTCACTAAATCGAGGACGTAGATTCCGAATCTGTAATTAGTTTTTCCGTATCTCGATTAATTTTGGTAATATGGCGAAAAATCCGACTGATTAGTCCATTTTCCGGAGGTAGAGCCAGAAATTGCGACTTTCTTCGTCATTGCTCCGAAACTAATCGAGATACGGAAAATCTAATTACAGATTCGTGATCTGCGTACCCGATTAGTGAATAACCAAAGCCGCTTCGACCTAATCGGAAAATTGTAGATTTTTGTATGTGTTGGATACTAGAGAAAACTTTTTGACGTTTGACGGATTCGCTCATTACCTAATATTTTCCGAACGGATAGAGATACAGAAAAAATAGATACATAAATCTAAACGTCCACCGACCAATCACCGGGGAAAATTTGGATATCGAGATGTGAAAATCATAGATTTCGGACGGGAAAGAAGAATTTTCCTTCGATTCCGGGTCAAAAATATTTCAAAGTGCCGACCCAAAAAATTTTTTTCATGGTATATCGATACGGAGCTCGTGCCTAATTGAATTGAGGTCGCTGATCACGAATATGTAATTAGTTTTTCCCTAAGTGGCGTACTTTGGGAAAATTTTCACTTAAAGTGAAAAAATTGACGAAAATAGGTCAATTTTGGAACTTTCCACCGCCCAAAAAAATTGGAGTAGGGTGTTGCTGATTTTTTACGTCATATTTGGATCCTTTATCTATCGAATCATCCGAACAATAAATGTCCAGGTCGTACGCTTTGGAAATTATGATTTTTTTTCCGAGGGTCCATTTTTCGGAAAATTCTTTCCGCGATATTTCCTCGGAAAATTTTTGTAATAAATATCTGATGGTAGATTCGGAATCTACGGCCCCGAATCTATAAGAATAAGTACCCGTTTCATAGTTTTGCATCAAAAAAATTTTCTCGAAAAATGGGATTTTTTTAAGGCTAATGTATTAAAAAATTGCCAAAATTCGACCGGTCTCCGATTTCGATGCAAATTACGTCATTTACTAATTCGGGACCGTAGATTACGAATATATGATCGGATTTTTCATTAGAGAATTTTCCGCGGAAATACCGCGAAATGAATTTTCCGAAAAACAGATCCTTGGGAAAAAAATCATAATTTCCGAATAGTACGGCCTGGACATTTTCTGTTTGGATTATTCAGTAGATAAAGGATCCATATATGAGGGCAAGAATCAACAATACCTTACTCCGATTTTTTTGGGCGGTGTGAACTTCCAAAATTGACCTATTTTCGTCCATTTTTTCACTCTAAGTGAAAATTCTCCCAAAGTACGCCACTTAGGGAAAAACTAATTGCATATTCGTGATCAGCGATCTCGATTTAACTAGACACGAGCTCCGTATCGATATACGGAATATAAAATTTTTTGGGTCGGCACTTGGAAATATTTTTGACCCGGAATCGAAGGAAAATTCTTCTTTCCCGTCCGAAATCTATGATTTTCACATCTCGATATCCAAATTTTCCCCGATGATTGGTCGGTGGACGACGGTTAGATTTATGTATCTATTTCCTCTGTATCTCTATCCGTTCGGAAAATATTAGGAAATGAGTAAATCCGTCAAACGCCAAAAAGTTTTCTCTAGTACCTAACCCAGAGGTCACCAATTAGTTTCATTGGAGGTCCATTCACAAAATCTGTATATCTGTCGCGGGTCGTTGATAGCATTATGATGGCATAAGAATTTGACTAGCAGTTAATCTAAATCCAATATCTATAATTAGTAAATAAAACGAAAAGTTATCTGAATTTTTTAATCAAGAATACATGTTTTCTGGAAAAATGGTCCGCAAAAAAAAAGGTTCGCGATCCGCATCCGGACCGCGGTCTGCCATTCGAAGACCCCTAGTCTGTGAAAGTCGGACCGGTTTCCATGTTACAAAACAATTAATGTGGGAGCGAGATAGCCGAGAAGGGTTTTGGTTTTTTTTAATAAGTAGCAATTCTGGTTCTGATTAAAAAAAATTGGTAGTTTTGTATCATTTTGAAAAGGGCATGAAATGGACCAGTGTATGCGATTATTTGTCAATTCAGTCTGATATTTTTTTTTTTCACAGCAGTCAGTCAAACTTAAGTTAACGTTTTAACTTCGGCATAAAATACAACAAGTTAGACATTTTTTGAA
This sequence comes from Halyzia sedecimguttata, assembly GCA_937662695.2. Lineage (NCBI taxonomy): Eukaryota > Metazoa > Arthropoda > Insecta > Coleoptera > Coccinellidae > Halyzia > Halyzia sedecimguttata. Next base: position 111,592,611 of record OW569413.2, read on the forward strand.
GGATTTTGTTCTAGTTGTCGGTGAAGTTATTACTTCATTGTTTAAAGCAACTATTCAGGATAGCCTAGGTAAAAAAAAAACATGAGTTTGAAGTAATTTCTAGCAATGCTAGGCGATAAAAGACCGAGAACTGGAGATTTTTAAAAAATACACAAAAGTGGTGATATCTCGAAAACCAGCGGACTTTTACTGAGGTCATGTTGATGCTATCTGATAGACCTAATGCCAATCTATCTCCAGTGTCACTTTCGCGTGGTATTTTTGGTACACCCTGTATAAAACAATCTCTCAAAAAATCAAATCTTCAAATGTTTGAAGCCGATTTTCCCAAAAAACGGTGAGGTTTAGAGCCTTCGATCAGGAGTACAATTTTTGAAGAAAATTGTACAAGAAATCCAAACCAGTCAAAATATTTGCAAAAATGTTGACTAAAAAGTTATCGGGTATGTAGTCATACTTCAATATATGATTAAATCCTCTTTATTGAACTATACATTTAAGGATTAGTCGATATTTCTACCATTCATATTTGCAAAAATGCCGGTTAGGGAGTTGTAAAACAGAATGACCTCCTATCTACGCCACTACAAAAATTATGAATAATATTTGAAGTTAACTTTTAACGAGAACTATGGGTGTTCTGCGTTTTATTGGATTATCTTCAGCCACTTTGGAGTTATTGCAAAAAAAAACAATTATTTTCTCCAAATTTAACACCCTGTATCTCATTAGGATATATGTTTATTGGAACTTTTAGGGCTAAAAAATAGCCTTCTATCTGATATTGAAGTGCTGTTATAAAAAACTGTCTCATCCTGTATAGATAAACGCACATCTATAATGAATTGAGCATATTATTTGTGTCAATCCAGATGCGTAATGACAATTAAAGAAAATTTTAACTCCATCTGAATAATATCAGGGTTGTAATGGAAATAGTCTCACCTATGAAACCATCTTGCATGGTCCAAGAAAGATGAATAAAATTTCAATGTTTTAGAATCAGTGTTCAAAACGTATTAAGAGATAAGAAATAATAACAAACAATTAGATGAGCATCGAAGATTAATAACAAGAAAAAGGATGAGTCATTACAACATACACGTTCTCGATAATCCTAATAATGTCTAACAACGATCTCAATCGATTTTGTCACAACAACTATAAATAAAATATAAGGCCACTCTGAGTTTACAATGTGTTTTTCTACACTATTATATACAATGGCTAAGCCATTGTGGGCTGATTTGTCCCAACCGACCCGAATAAGTTATTTCGAACACAATACTTCATTACTTTATCGTATCAGATCAACAGCATCATTAATCTTGCTAAAGGTCCGGTCCCAATGGCCATGCTACGCGCGTCTACCTAAAATTGAAATATGTTGAGAAAGAATGCACCCATCTACATCGCATGCACACAAATAAGCGGAAATTCCAAGAAACACGGGTTTATTTGCTGTATGAGTTCATGTACTTTAGTACTGAACATATTTTCGCCTTTCTTATGTGTTTATTCTTGAACTGCGCCAGTCAAATAATATGAAGAAAATTCACTGAAATTATTGAAATCGTGAATCTTTTATTATTTAATTCAACCTTAGAACATAGAACTGTTGTAGGAATTCAACTAATCAGTTATCATATTCCATATACAGAGTGGAAAAGCCAAATGGAACAAATTCATTATCTTGCTTACTGCAGTACATTGCACATTTAAATTGTCAACTCTACCTTTAACTACCTTCGAAAGACAGGTACACCCTCCATTTTTCATATAGGAAGTATGGAATTGGGATACATCGTTTGATAGGTCTCGTCATTCTGTATTCTGTATTCAAAAATATTATCACTTTCATGCTTATTGCAAAAATGAAATAAGAAAAGTGGGACAGCCCTGTGGACAGGTGATTTGGCGCTCTCATTCAACTTTGACGAATCATATCTCCGAAAGTATTGGTTTTTCAGAGTTGGGAATGATATCAATGGATTCTTATAATAGAACTGCATCATAAACAAATATGATACAACTGTATCATGAAGGAAATTAAGTTCAAACAAGAGCGCTATTTCACGAACTTACCCGAGATATTCATTGCTCAAATCCACTCTGAAAATTATATTATATCAATTGAAACTTAGGCAATATTTGAGTTTTGTTTTTACTGGAGCTATTCTGAATCCATTCTGATGAACCTACCAAAGTATATATTTCCATCATCATATGGATTATCCACGGTCATTAAAATATGTATCACCAAAAAGTATAATATCATATTATAATTCTACGATAGCTGAAATGAATTTGACTCTCTTTTATAGGAAAATAAGATGACATGGACGAGTATGAACGCAGATCATATAATAATTAATAGATAGAATAATTATAGCATTCTGTGAAAACATAGAAGTACGATTTATTTTTGAAATTTTGAAAAATCATATCTCCGAAAGTATTAGCTTGTTAAAGTTAATAATGATATCGATGGATTTTTATGGTGAAACGGCATCTTAAAAAAAAATTGGACCGTCATATAAAGATAAGATGCAAAGGGAATTTAATTTCTTTTTGATGAAGTTCTATCATAATAATCCATTGAAATCATTTCTAACTCTGAGAAACCAATACTTTCGGAGATATGATTTGTCAAAGATTGGACAAGAGCGCCAAAGCTAGTGCTGGGTGGCACCATTTGATACAATTTGTGGAATATCTTGTGAATTCTATGAAAAAAGCCAATGGCACAAAGCAGCACAAACCTAGCAAAATTCAGCACAATTTTTTTTTCGGAAATCAAGAAGTGCTGTGCCAACTTCTCTAATGCTTGAGAACAAGCATTATAATATTTATCAACTTCAACTGTTGTGCTCTCTAATATTCAACAGATATGACTCACGGTGGAAGCCATAGATATCGCTGTAATAAGGGTATTCAAGAAGAACGACATCTGTTTAGACGATATGAAATTAATTTGTATGAATGTTCTGTGATTTCTTAAGAAATTGCTTCGATTTGTGAACATAGTGGTATGTTTAATGTGTTAGATTAAATTTTTATTTCCATTGTCCAAGTCCTGATAGTGTGAATCGATCGGAACTTCATGAAACTAAGCAGGTCAATCTGAAATTGGATTCTATTTCTCTTGTTGTAGATCAATATATTACTCACCATCCACAGTGCCTATTGAAAGGTATCCTTTTCGACCGACACCGATAAAAAATCATTAACCGATCACAAAAAGATCGAGATAATCTGGCATGTTTTAATTTCGGATATCATTCAGATAATTAATTGTTTAACAATCGTCTTCTTCATAGTTCTTTTTTCCGTTTGGTCCAACCCACCTTGGACTATAATGGAGTGCATTGTTCCAGCATAAAACATTCTCATCCTGGATTCACGGTACTATTAGCGTTATTGATGATATGACTAGAATATTGATTGATGATCAACCCACCTGTCTATAAAGTCAGTGCTTGGAGAGAGGAGCTGGACTGAACTAGTATAATATGAAAATAACAACAGTCTCTGAACATACTGAGGAAATACTGGAAAATGTACACAGATATTAAAAACTAGTTGAAAACGCACTGACGTGAAGTCAGAAACTTTTGCGCGCATGTTGTTGTCTAGAACGATTGTAGCATAGATATTTATATCGTTTTCTCAGCTTTTATAATATATGATTACATTTAATACCATTTAAATGACATACTTCAGTAACGAGAGAATCTATGATCCCAGAGTTTTCAATTCTGTATTATATTAAAATTGAAATACGAAAACACTTACGCCTCAAGTAGCTTCAGGATACGATTCCGCGAAAATTAGTGGGTCGGCATTCTATAAGTAATTACAGAGTTTTAATTGGATCAGATTTGTAGATTTTCAGTTATAGAGGAAATAACAACAAAACTCCAGATCAGTATAACTCCAAAACCATTTGGCCGATTATGCCAATTAAATGTCGCATTCGGATGCGCAGCTTCACTGAAAAGTCGCTATCTCTTTCAGTTCAGAAGTTATCGTGAGATACATCATATTTTTTCGTATTTTTTTTTTAATTTTCTAGTGGTGCGGTCCTCACACAATTTCACACACTTCTTTGTGTCGATATTCTACAACTAGAGACCAAGTTTCAATTCGATGGGGTCTGTAGTTTTCGAGTTATGGAGAAAATAATATTCCATATGGGTATAACGCCGAAACCGTTAGGCCGATTATGACCAACAACGAACTTAACTCTCCCATTCGGATGCGCAACCAACTGAAAATTTCAAGACCCTATCTCTTCTTGTTCGAAAGTTATCGAGGCAACGGTCACCCATCCAGGTACTGAACTCACCCAAGGCTTGCTAGGATCTCCAACAATATGGATCCGATCGTGTTCAAACTTGGAACTTGCCAGAAGAGTTAGGTTCTGAAGGCTCTTGCAAAATTTTTGCGATGTCGAACGAATAGTTACTGATATTAAGTGTCTCACGAAGGAGTCTGATATAGACTCCGAAACGTTACGATATAGTTGTTTCATAGTTGATGTTGTTTCGTTGTTGTTTGTTAGGCAACATTGTTCAATTGATTGCTTCTGACAAATATCTTACGCAGAAGCAAATCGCCAAATAATATTTTTTTTATTTTATAGATATATCTTACAGTTTGGGAGAGAAAACCCAGAAATAAACCAGATAATAATATAATAATAAAGATTATTAATCTCAACCTCACATAAATAAGTATTCTCGAACGCATAATGAGTTAGACAATTTGCAGGGTATATTTGGAGGCCAAATATGCCGGTTGAGTTCGTTAATGGGTAAAATCCGCCGAGTGGTTCCGGACTTATAGCTATCTGAAATATTGTTTTCCAAATAATTCGAAAAATAAAAAACTGATCAAATTAGAGCTCGGTAGTAAGTTGAAAAATGCCGACGCAAAATTGCGTGTGGATCGTGAGATGCCAGTAACTATAAAATAAAAAGAATGATTAGTAAAAAATTCTGTATCTCATCAGAAACTTTACGTCAGATATCGCTGAAATTTTGCAAGATGTTTCAAAAACTAATTTTCCAGCCAAGTTCTAGATTTAAACTCGAACGGATTCATATTGTTGGAGATATTGGCAAAATATCGAAATTTTACAACGATTGCAGTGTACTGGTCCACTTTATTTCACTGGAACAACAAACTTGTCCACAGTTCACAGTCCACAGTGAATGATTCAATTAGAAATGACATTTCAGTGTAAAAAAATCAATACTGTCAACTTCCGACAAGTGAATAATTTCAGATAGGTCAACAATTTCTTTCTAGTTCTTTCTCGAGAGTCCATCGGAATCCAATAAATTTCACCAATTAAGCCGTAGGTGCAGTCGATGCATCGTGTTGGAGTCTGTCGTGCCGCCAAAATGTGGTCCTCCACAACATTGTCGCGGTTTCCATGACTACACACTAGCAGCGGGGGGCGGGGCAATCGATACCACCCCATCATTTCCTGGCCCATCAACCGTCAACTGCAACACACGCACTTTCACCCTCACAGGAGACGGCAATTGGACGGTGGAGACGTTGTCTGACTGAAAATCGGGGAAAAAATGAATTTCAGGGACTAAGAAAAATTAGGGACGAATTTATTGATTTGGGGCATTCGAAAATTAAGTTAAATCAGGAATAGGAATGATGATAATTACTAGCTGAACCCGGCTTTCGTTGTCATATATCCTATATATCCTTTCAAACTGGTCAGTCTGATAGACTCAGCACATCCGCCATTTCGCCAACACTAATAGAAAATAAAAGAAAATTTTCTGTTGATCGAATCGTTACCATAATTTCCAGGACCACAAGCTGGGGTAATCAGAAGATTGCCTGAAAATTTCATTCAAATCATTTCTGCCGTTTTGGAGTCCATAGGGACATACACACACATTGATTTTTATATATACTGACAATCAAAGAAACTGCAACACCCAGAAGGAGCTGTTTAAATTAAATAATTTTTTTTGTAAAACATAGATAGTATAGCAAGGAGTGAATGATTGAAATTTGAAGAAAAAAAAACGAAGGGTTTACAATTTATTTTACACTCCCCAACACGTCTTGGCATTGAAGCAATAAGGTGGTCTATTTCTTCTTGAGGGATACTGATACTATCCAAAGCTACCTGTAGTTCATGTATCAGAGCCGCCAAAGTCCGTGGGGGCTGGGGTAAATTTTCAAGCCTTCTGCCAATGATGTCCCAAACATGCACTATGGGTGAAAGATCGGGGGATCAAGGCGGCCATGGCAAAATATTCACATGGGTCACAAGAAGCAGAGACAAGGCAATAGGAAAACTTCATTATCACATGTTGAACTCTCGAATGGAATGACTTAGTTTCTTAACACTATATTTTATTAAGGTATAAGAATGACTCGGCTTTCGTAGTACTACTACATTTTGAAACTGGTGTATTTCAAGTTGTGCAACAAGCTATTTAAATGCATTCTGCAGGCTAATTTCTTGAGAATTTCGAAAAGTGAGGAATTCCATAGGTACGTCTGTTCGTTTAGAAGTTTTCCTGCTGGGTTATTCAGATACTTAAATATCTTTTTTGGCGCTCTTGTTCCTCGGAACAGAGTCCTTATCAATTTGACCAAATGTCTATAATTTTTTAATTTTTGGCTGAAAATGGTCTTAAACGATTTGGTTCGACTCACTGATCAAGAATCCATGGTCAAAATTGATTCTGTCCGGCCTGCCGTCTGTCCGGTCGTTAACACGATAACTCTCGAACGGAATGAGCTAGACAGTTGAGATTTTCAGAGTAGGTTTAGGAGATAAATATCTCGGTTAATTTCGTTATTGGGCAAAATCGGCAAGGTGGTTTCGGATTAACAGAAAAATAAATTTTGTTTACATTATAAATTTTAAATTCAATTTTTTTTAAGATGCAGTATAAAAATCCATTGAAGCCATTCTCAACTCTAACAAACTAATAGTTTCGGGGATATGATTTTTCAAAGTTTCAATAATTATTCTCAATTCTATATGATTGATATCATATAGAACACTCTAATTATAATTTCATGATGTATATAAATCCAACATGAGATGAGTAATAGACCAGCGTTTTGAACTAAATTACAAAATTCTTGATAATTGATGCACAGAAGCCAAATTGAAAAAGTGGGAAAACCCTGTGGACAGGAGCTTTGGTGCTCTTGTTCAAACTTTAGAATTATTTTTTGTTGATTGCTATTCAGAAATTCGAGAATTGTCACCCTGAAAGTATTTGAAAATCATAGTAACATACTTTTACTCTGCATAGAAATTTCCAACTCTTTGGTATTGACCATATTTGGCTGAATTTATTAAAAAAGTAGTTGGAACTTGGAAATTTCGATGCAAAGTAGAACTATATTACTATGATTTTCAAATACTGTAGGGTGACAATTCTCGAATTTCAAAATAGCAATCAACAAAAAATAATCCTGAAGATTTTCGTTTAGTGTCTCACGAAGGAGACTGATTTAGACTGCGAAACTTTACGAAATAGTTGTTTCATCGTTGATGTTGTTTCGTTATTGTTCTTTTGGCAACATTGTTCGATGTATTGCTTCTGACTAATATCTTGTGTTTCTTACGCAGAAGCAATTCACAAAATAATAAATTATTATTTAATAGATATTTTTCAGGGGAGAAAACCCAGAAAGAAAACAATTAATAATGAATGTACCTAGGGCTTCATGCGAGAGCGAGATTTTTCTCGTCTCGTCTCGTGAAAGCGAGACGAGACGAGACGAGACCATCTCAAAAATATTATAGGTGATACCGAGACCACATACAGCGCAACACGAGAGTCTCGTTAAATTTTCTGTTTGAAGTTTTTTTCAACACCCACAGAAAACAATTGAATATGAAGAGTTTCCACTATAATTACCAATATATTTTGTCTATACTATGCATCGATCGTTCTAGATATACACGATTTTTTAGAAGATTATTAATTCGTTATGAACTTGCGATAATTGAGATTATTTTTCAAGGAAAAATAGAAACCACAACCATAAAAACGGATGCCATTATGAATTCAATAATAAACGGACAACTTTTATTGCCCCTAAATCACAATGCTTTGAAAATTTCGTCTCTATCTGAACATCTGGAGGAATTTATTCTCTTGTGCTCCTTGTAGTGAAGGTGTGGACAATTATTGTATACATCTGTGGAACTACGTATAATAAAACTGGTTAGAAATTAAGCTATTCAATGTAATTCAATGTTTCGAAAAGTGTTATGAGGAATACGCCAAGAACACCCTCAATGACCTACCCACTGGGAAGGTATTCTTTGAAAACTGTACCAAATTGTTCAATTCTATAAAAAAATATATTGATATCGATAGCCTATTTATAACATCAACAAAACTTTTGAAATATTGGAAAGCTGTGTTTGAAGAATATTTGCTGTTTGAAAGAGCAAATAGGAATCAAAATAATTCACAGTGGTGGAGAGTGATGAAAAAGTTCTTCCTACACTTTCCAAGATGGCCGATGATTTATTAACGGCTACACCCATATCTGTTGAAAGATTATTTTTCACAGCAGGTATGATCATGGCAAAAACACGTACATCATTGAAAAATCATCGAGTAATTTAAAAGTTGAAATTGTCAGTGTTTAAAAAAAAAGATAATATGTACATGTACAGATATTTTTGTATAAGAGCGTATAAATATAGCTTTACAAAATTATTCATTATTGTATACCATTTCGTTTATATATTATAATATTTATTATCGTTATTCAGAATTAAGCGAGACGAGACGAGACAACTGATAATGAGACGAGAACGAAACTTAAACGAGACTTAATTTTTTTTTGGAATTGGCGTGAGCGAGACGAGAGTTTTCGTACTCTCGCCTACTCTCGTCTCGTGTGAAGCACTAAATATATCTCCCACAGTATCCTTTAATGATTACTTAAACTTTTCCCTTCTCTTCAGAAACGGGATTAGAATACCCTGCTGCATATATCGGTTCAAGAATCATTCATGTCATGAATAAAATTTTTTAATTGAACGCGTAGATGGGACACTAATTACTATCCAAAAGAAACAGATATTTTTTCGGGAATTTCAGCCACGAGTCTCTCGCACGTCCGTATAATGCGATCATATTTCAGTCTGGGTGCATTCTCGTGTCACTTTTTGACGCTGGTTCATTTTTAATTCTGTTCGCTGGAGAGAATATTTCATTAGGTGGAATGGGATGACTTTTACTTTAGATTTATTAATCACCTTAGTTTTTAGTGGATGCTGCGGGACATTCTCCACTCCCTCTACTCTACGCCACTGCTTGTACTACATCTTTTGATTAATTCAATATTGGGGAAATTAGTATCACGATTAGTCTCTTTCAATTCTTCATTGAAAACAAGTATTGGACACTCTTTATCCAATGTAACGTTTTTTGGCGCTCTATCTCCTCGGAACTGAGTGCTTATCAATTTGCCCAAATGTCTGTGATTTTCGAATTTTTCGATGAAAATGGTCTCAAACGATTTGGTTCGACTCACTGATCAAGAATCCGAGGTCGAAATCGATTCTGTCCGGCCGGTCCAGCCGGCCGTAGGCATAATAACTCTCGAACGAAAGGAGTTAAAGGATTGAAATTTGCAAGGTGGGTTTGGAGCGTAAATATCTCGGACAAGTTCGTTAATGGGCGAAATCCATCAAGCGGTTTCGGAGTTATGGCCAATTTTAGTAAAAACATTTTTTATGAATATTTCCGAAACTGATCACTCGATCTATCTGAAATTTAGCATCAAATTTTAAAATCATGAACTTTATACGAATGCGACCAGGTTACCTCAAAGTGTCATAAAAAATTTTGAAAATTTAAAAAATTTTATTCTACAATAACTCTCGAACGGAATGAGCTAGGCAGTTGAAATTTTCAGAGTAGGTTAGGGAGATGAATATCTCGGTTAAGTTCGTTACTGGGCAAAATAGGCCTGATGGTTTCGGAGTAACGAAAAAAAAATTTTTTTTTTTAATTAACAAATCTCAAATTCAATTTTCATTTAAGATGCATTTCACCATAAAAATCCATTGATGTCATTTTCAACTCCAAAAAGCTAATATTTTCGGAGATATGATTTTTCGAAATTTCAATAATGAATCGTACTTCTATGTTTTCACAGAATGCTATAATTATTCTATCTCAGCTTTATTATATGCTCTGTGTTCATACTTGTACATGTCATCCTGTTCTATAAGAGAGAGTCAAATTAATTTCAGCTATTTTAATTTGATTTCTTCCATGGTGCAGTTCTCATTCTCAGATTGCTCATTTAATCTGATAAATAAACTATTAACTGAATCGAATTTCCTTTATGATGCAGTTCTATCATAGGAACACATTGATATAATTCTCAACTCTGAGAGTCCCCACTGTCAGAAAGCCTATATTTAAATACCTTGTTGTAACTTGAAATACACCAGTTTCAATATGTAGTAGTACTACGAAACCCGGGTCGCTGTTAAACCTTAATAAAATAAAGTGGTAGGATAGGAAACTAAGTAATTTCATTGGAGAGGTCAACATGTCCTAAGACAGAATGAAGTTTTCCTATTGCAGATTTCAGTTCTGTATAGCACTTCCTGATACTTTGTCTCTGCTTCTTCAAAACTGCTTTCGAAATTTTCAATTTTAAAGTGAAGAATTCTTTATTTTTCGAAGATAATGATCTGTGATAATATCTTGTCTAAGATGGAACATTATGTTGATTGTTGAGAGTAGAAATTGGCAACGTCTCAGAGAAATGTTTTGACATTGTCGATATTTCAGAAGTGCCAATTTCAGCTCTATCGACTTCGTATATGAGGCAAGAATAGACAATGGAACATGCGCGCAAAAGCTCCTAACTTGACGTCACTCCTTTTCAAGAAATTTTCTGATCTACGTAAGATAAGATTCAAATACACTTCGAAGATAAATCCGCTTGTTGAGAATGTCATTATAAATCGTTAGGTGGCAATAGTGACATACGCATCCAGATTCTGCCCAACCTATTTGTCTCTCATCCATCTGGTCCTATATTTCATTAAGTTTAATGTGATGGAACGGTCAGAGAGAAACCCGTGACTGGTTATAATAACAATTCAGAGACCGAGCCGGGGAAGAACGACAAGCGAGCAAGCAAAACGATTGGGAGAGGTCAGGTCACCTGAGGAATGCACCTCATTACCATTATCATTTCATTAACCAATACCATCATTTATAAGGAGCTGTCATGTCACTATTCGTTTTCCACTTGCTCTTTATGAGTCTTGTTTAGGTTCACCATTATCACTCAAAGGTCCATTTCTTTCGAAACAATGAGCTTTACGATCCGAGTGGTTTCGCAAATAATCGATAGAATAGAGAATGCATAAACGTACCTATACATAAGAATATTTTATTTTCAAAGACTCCACGGACATTGCGTGTATGCTGTATGTACTATAGAAGGCTAATGTACGGGGTGTCTCAAAAGCATATAACATCTATTCACATACAACTCTCGCAAAATTCATTCGAATTAGTTGATAAATTAAAATGTTTCAAAATTAATGATAAACATTGGTTCAAGCCCTGTGAACAGGAGCTTTGGTGCACTTGTTCAAGCTTTGATAAATCATATCTCTGAAAGTATTGGTTTCTCAGAGAATGATATCGATGCAATCTTATGATAGAACTGCATCATAAAATAAAATAAATTAAATAAGAATCCACTGATATAATTCCCAACTCGAAGAATCTAATACTTTCGAAGTTATGATTTGTCAAAGTTTGAACAAAAGCCCACAGGGCTTTCCCACTTTTCAATTTGGCTTCTGTGCGTCAATTCTCAAGAATTTTCGTAATTAAATTCAAAACGTAGGTCTATGACTCATCTCATGTTGGATTTATATACATCAGGAAATTATAATTAGAGTATTCTATGAAATTATATAGAATTGAGAATAATTATTGAAATGTAGAAAAATCATATCTTCGAAAGTATTGGTTGAGAATGGCGTCAATGGATTCTCATGATGAAACTGCATCTTAAAAAAAGTTGAATTTAAAATTTGTAGTTTAACAAAATAATTTTTTTTTGTTACTCCGAAACCACTAGGCCAATTTTGCCAATTACGAACTTAACCGAGATATTTATCTCCTAAACCTACTCTGAAAATGTCAACTGTCTAGCTCATTCCGTTCGAGAGTTATCGTGTTAACAGCTGGTCGGACGGCGGGACGGATGGCCGGCCGGATAGAATTAATTTTGACCATGGATTATTGATCAGTGAGTCAAACCAAATCGTTTAAGGCCATTTTCAGCCAAAAATTCGAAAATTACAGACCTTTGTGCAAATTGATAACCTCTCAGTTCCGAGGAACAAGAGCGCCAAAAAATAGAGTTTGATCAAATAAGTTCATTAGACTGGGAACGTATCAGTCAATGTTTTAATGAAATCAGAAAAACTACAAAAATAGTTCTCAGGTGCTTTGACAATATTCCGAAAGAACGATATACTATATTTATTAAGGGTGCACTGAAAGAAATGATTCAATGAGAAAGGTTTACCAAAAATATTCTTACTAGGGTTGATACATTTCTTACTATTCGGTTAAAATAGCACTATAGACATAGTAAATTGAGTTGCTATAGTTATTGAACAGATCTTACTATGGTTTTCTTATTACACCAATGAAAGTGTTTGATTATCTCATTCAAATGTGGAATTGCCACGGTAAACCCAAGTTTTCTAACCGGCATCCAATAGCCATAACAATTTAGCTATACTATGCGAGATACTTTAGTTCCATAAATTTACTACGGCAGTTAATGTTGATTCATTAAACCAGTCGAATATAGGCGATTATGCCCGAATGCAGGGTTGCGCGCCACCTGATTCATAGCATCCACTCAAACTCAATACTCATCGTTTGTCTATTCGACTTGGGACAATCTGCTAACGCGATTAAACTAATTTGTGAAATATGAATCCTAGTTTATTCATGATATTAATCAACAAGCATCATCATAGTGTAGTTTGAAAGTGTTTAGTTTGTGCATTGAAATATCACCGTTTTTGTTTTGTGTGTCTACAATCAATCTTCCTGCACACATGGAACAGAAGTTTGCAGAATTCCTGAGTTCCTAATGGAGAGTTGTAAATTCATTGCAAAGTTGGGGATTAGGAAGGAGACTATGTCAAAAAATGTACCGGTAGCTAAGTTATATTCTTAATTATTATTAGAGCATCAATATGAATTCACTGACCATTGATTTTTCATAATAACAATATTGGCCGTTGGATCTTGAAACAATGGCGTCCATGCGTTCGGAATGAATAATTCATCAATCGAATTAATGTTAGTATGTATAATCATTTAATAATTTCCATTGATCTTATCAGATTGATTATTAAATTTTATTCGAAATTCTGAATAATTAATTATTGAGAGATCAGGTCAACTTTTTTTTAAATAGAACTCTATTGTTCTTCTGTTGAATCCATTGCTCCTTATCATTGGAATGTGTTTTGTTTGCTCTATAATATTGTTTTTTTGAATATATTTTTGTTACCAATATTTGAGAAAATGTGCAGTTAATTTCTCATTCAAATTGAATATCTTTTTTGCGTGATGTGAGTAAGTTTAATCTCAGTGTTTGTTTATCTGTAATAATCTATTTGTTCGTCTTTTAGTATGGTATTGTGATGAAATGCCCTTTATATTTGAAATATTTCGACCAGTATTTGCTTTCAGTGTATGTATATCTACTAATTGAAACCAAAGAATGTGATTATTACTAACAATAAAATGTCTTGTTATGCTACTAATTTTTTATTTGTATATCCACCCAATATAATTCTGGCAGTATACAGTGGAGATAATATGTTCTCCATATGAAATGAATAAAATACTGCTTCGAAAAATAGAAATATAGACCATTACAATTTATAAAAAAAATTGCATAATTTGCAGGTAGGTATAATTGAGATCTAGTTATGAATTATTCGACAAAGATAATTAAATAAAGTTCCAGAGATAGTTGTATCAATTTAGCTCATTTGAATACACTATGAAGTCAACAAATTGCTTCATGCCGAGTGTTTCCTTGATGTGGGTCCTTCTGGGCTTATTAATCAATATGATGAATTCTCAATTTGAAAATTCGAATTGATATCTTTCGCAGGTAGGTTTGAACTTTCGACACTCAATTTTATCATTAGAGATACTATCAGATATATTATGTAATTTATTCTCTTCATAGTATGGTTAATCTCTTCTGATTGCCTTTGTTACCTTGCGCACTTTAGTTAATTCATTTAACTGCCATGTTACTGACTGAGCCAACGTAGCACAAAAATTTGGCCAATTTATTGCTTGTCTTAATAATGAATTAGAAATTTATTAAAGTACAAACATAGTACTAAATTGGCCATTGTTTTCTGTCAGATGAGCTCAGTATGTAATATGGCAGTTAAAAAATAACTAAAATTGCAAATTAAGCTGATAAAGACAGTAAGATGAGATTACGAGAGCGGTAAAATAGGTTTACTAGACCAGTAAAATGCAGTTATACATTATTACTATGGTTGTAAAACAAAGTTACAAGTGCAGTTATATCAGATTACTATGATAGTAATACGGAGTTACAATTTACAAACGCAGTTATTTAAGTTTACTACGGTAGTGAGACAAAGTTTCAAAACCAGTAATATAAAAGTACGACTATAGTATAATCACTTCAATACTTGCTGTAAAACGGTATTATTCCTGTTATGAAGGATTAAATCATATAGCCGTTATTAACTGAATCGTAGTAAATCAAGGTGAACTGTGAGAAATAGAAAGTTTTGTTGAGGCATATAGTATATGAATTTTCTCATTGCTGTTATTATATTTTTCTTTCAGTGTGTACACATACACAAAGTACAGAATCGTGACCAATCCCGAAGTTTCGATTCAACCCCCAACATCTAGAAAGCACCCTTCAAAATATTGTTTATATTTGGTGATTGAATATAGAATATGAAAAAACCGACTGGGTTCATTTGTAGAATAAATGAAAATTCCTTGGCGAAATTAGCCAGTTGCGGGCTGAACAGAAGCAGCCATAAGTGGTTATCCTACTTTGATCTCGAAATACACTTTATGCCCGCTGGGAGAAGAAGGGGCGTTTATTACAGGGGTGGAGCGATAATATCTCAAGGAAAGTGGGAAATAAGTAAAACTCTGATATTTTCATTTTGCCCCATGCGATGCAGAAAGTGCGGGGTATTTTCGAGTTAATCGACAACATATGCTCGCCTCCCACAGGATCCATGTGTTGGAGGACATTGTTCTTTTCAGGAGCATACTAGGGCACATTTGCGCAGAATCATCTCGAATCAGTGCTAGGTGTCTCCAAAAATATGCCGTTCATTTATATCTTAATAGGATGTCCGTTTATTACACTTTGCAGTACATATCTACTTACTTTCTACTATCTACTCTTAATCGAATTTACCACGGTAAATTCGAGAGTGTCCAATACAAGAAAATAGACCATAGAACATGCGCGAAAAGCTCATGACTTCACGTCAGAGCTGGAACCAATTTTTTTTTCGTAATTTTTTTAAAATTTTCTAGGAGTACGGTTCTCACAAAATTTTACATACGTCTTTACGTCGATTTTCTACAATTAGTTATCAAGCTTCAATTCGATCTATTCTACAGGGTGTCCCAAAAATACCACGCGAAAGTGACACTGGAGATAGATTGGCATTAGGTCTATCAGATAGCATCAACGACCTCAGTAAAAGTCCGCTGGTTTTCGAGATATCACCACTGTTGCGTCCCATGACTTCACATGTTGGGAAGCGCTCATTTGTATTTCTAAACAAAGCAGCTCGCTTGTAAAACTTAAATGTTTTGGGTTAACTGGTTTATTTTTGCATGGGTGGTCTCACCCTTGAAATTAATATTTTCCACGGAAAGATAATTGCAAGTAAAATATCTTGTAATACTTCAACCCTTGTAGAAATATTTATGACCTATTTCCTGTGAAATATTGATAAAATGCATACAACAACTAACACATTGCCAGAGCTGTGAGTCCTTTGTCTAGATTCTAACCCATACAAAAATCTAGAATTTTCCGATTAGATCGCCACGGCTTTGGCTATTCTCTAAATCGAGGGCGTAGATTCCGAATCTGTAATTAGTTTTTCCGTATCTCGATTAATTTTGGTAATATGGCGAAAAATCCGACTGATTAGTCCATTTTCCGGAGTTAGAGCCAGAAATTGCGACTTTCTTCGTCATTGCTCCGAAACTAATCGAGATACGGAAAATCTAATTACAGATTCGTGATCTGCGTACCCGATTTAGTGAATAACCAATGCCGCGTCGATCTAATCGGAAAATTGTAGATTTTTGTATGTGTTGGATACTAGAGAAAACTTTTTGGCGTTTGACGGATTCGCTCATTACCTAATATTTTCCGAACGGATAGAGATACAGAAAAAATAGATACATAAATCTAAACGTCGTCCAATCATCGGGGATATCGAGATGTGAAAATCATAGATTTCGGACGGGAAAGAGAATTTTCCTTCGATTCCGGGTCAAAAATATGCCGACCCAAAAAATTTTTTCATGGTATATCGATACGGAGCTCGTGTCTAATTAAATCGAGGTCGCTGATCACGAATATGTAATTAGGTTTTCCCTAAGTGGCGTACTTTGGGAAAATTTTCACTTAAAGTGAAAAAATTGACGAAAATAGGTCAATTTTGGAACTTTCCACCGCCCAAAAAAATCGGAGTAGGGTATCGCTGATTTTTTACGTCATATTTGGATCCTTTATCTATCGAATCATCCGAACAATAAATGTCCAGGTCGTACGCTTCGGAAATTATGATTTTTTTTCCCGAGGGTCTATTTTTCGGAAAATTCTTTCCGCGATATTTCCTCGGAAAATTTTTGTAATAAATATCTGATGGTAGATTCGGAATCTACGGCCCCGAATCTATAAGAATAAGTACCCGTTTCATAGTTTTGCGTCAAAAAATTTTTCTCGAAAAATGGGATTTTTTTAAGGCTAATGTATTAAAAAATTGCCAAAATTCGACAGGTCTCCGATTTCGATGCAAATTACGTCATTTACTAATTCGGGAACGTAGATTACGAATATATGATCGGATTTTTCATTAGAGAATTTTCCGCGGAAATACCGCGAATTGAATTTTCCGAAAAACAGACCCTTGGGAAAAAACTCATAATTTCTGAATAGTACGGCCTGGACATTTTCTGTTTGGATTATTCAGTAGATAAAGGATCCATATATGACGAAAAAATTCAACAACACCCTACTCCAATTTTTTTGGGCGGTGTGAACTTCCAAAATTGACCTATTTTCGTCCATTTTTTCACTCTAAGTGAACATTTTCCCAATGTACGACACTTAGGGAAAAACTAATTGCATATTCGTGATCAGCGACCTCGATTTAACTAGACACGAGCTCCGTATCGATATACCATGAAAAAAATTTTTTGGGTCGGCACTTAGAAATATTTTTGACCCGGAATCGAAGGAAAATTCTTCTTTCCCGTCCAAAATCTATGATTTTCACATCTCGATATCCAAATTTTCCCCGATGATTGGTCGGTGGACGACGTTTAGATTTATGTATCTATTTCCTCTGTATCTCTATCCGTTCGGAAAATATTAGGAAATGAGTAAATCCGTCAAACGCCAAAAAGTTTTCTCTAGTATCTAACCCAGGGGTCACCAATTAGTTTCATTGGAGGTCCGTTCACAAAATCTGAATATCTGTCGCGGGTCGTTGATAGCATTATTATGGCATAAGAATTTGACTAGCAGTTAATCTAAATCCAATATCTATAATTAGTAAATAAAACGAAAAGTTATCTGAATTTTTTTAATCAAGAATACATGTTTTCTGTTTCTGTTTTTCTGTTTACATGGTCCGCAAAAAAAAGGTTCGCGATCCGCATCCGGACCGCGGTCCGCCATTTGGTGACCCCTGGTCTAGACTATTCGAAGACCCCTAGTCTGTGAAAGTCGGACCGGTTTCCATGTTACAAAACAATGAATGTGGGAGCGAGATAGTCGATAAGGGTTTTGGTTTTTTTTAATAAGTAGCAATTCTGGTTCTGATTAAAAAAAATTGGTAGTGTTGTATCATTTTGGAAAGGGCATGAAATGGACCAGTTTTTGCGATTATTTGTCAATTCAGTCTGATATAATTTTTTTTCACAGCAGTCAGTCAAACTTAAGTTAACGTTTTAACTTCGGCATAAAATACAACAAGTTAGACATTTTTTGAAGGATTTTGTTCTATTTGTTTTGTTCATTGTTTGAAGCAACTATTCAGGATAGCCTAGGTAAAAAAAAACATGAGTTTGAAGTAATTTCTAGCAATGCTAGGCGATAAAAGACCGAAAACTGGAGATTTTTAAAAAATACACAAAAGTGGTGATATCTCGAAAACCAGCGGACTCTTACTGAGGTCGATGCTATCTGATAGACCTAATGCCAATCTATCTCCAGTGTCACTTTCGCGTGGTATTTTTGGGACACCCTGTATATTTTTTGAAATATTGAGGAAATAATATTCCAGGTGGGTATGACTCCGAAACCGTTGTGCCGATTATGCCCAAAAGCAAACTTAACTCTCCCATTCGAATGCGTAACCTATCCTGAAAATTGCATCTCCCTATCTCCTTTCGTTCGAAAGTTGGCAACGATTACCCATTCAGCTACTGAACTCACACAAAGCTGCTCGGATCTCCAACAATATAGATCCGATCGTATTCAAACTTGGACATTGGCAGTAGAGTTAGGTTTTGAAGGCTCTCGCAAAATTTCAGCGATGTCGGACGACTAGTTTCTGATATATCGAATTTTTTTCAATGATTTAAAAATTCCAATATTTTCCGGAATTTTCCGGGTTGAAAAATTTTTTTTCACTAAATCGATGTCGCTGATCACGAATATGCAATTAGTTTTCCCCTATTTCGCATAGTTTGGGAAAAAAATTACTTTTAGTGGAAAAACTGTCAAAAATAGATCAATTTTGGAAATTCACACAGCTCAAATTAAGCGGAGTAGGGTGATGCCGATTTTTTTCGTTTTATATAGATTCTTTATCTACTGAATAATCCAAACAATAGATGTCCAGCGCATACCTTTCGGAAGTTATGATTTTTTTTCCAAGGGTCTATTTTTCTGAAAATTCATACAGCGATAATTCCGTGGATGAAATTTTAAAAAAATATCTGATCTCATATTCGGAATCTACGGCCTCGATTCCATAAGAAAAGGTACCCGGATGGTTATTCTGCGACAAAAAATTTTTCTCGAATAATGAGGAATTTTTGAAGCCCACAATGTATTAAAAATGGACGTAATCGGACCGGTTTCCGATTTCGAAGAAATTCACATCATTTATTAATTCGAGGCCGTAGATTCTGAATATAAGATCAGATATTTTAAAAAAAAATTATCCACGGAATTATTAGTTTATGGTGGCATTAAGAAATCTGTGATATTCAATCAATTTCTTAAATGCCACTATAAACTGCTTTGAAACATTTACCTATGTGTTTCGGTGTCATGTTATGTTTTGAGGGGAAAATCTAGTACTCTTTGTGCCTCCTGATGATGTCAACAATCGATTTGACGAAATATTGAGAAAAACAGAGAAAACACTGAGTTTCTTTTAAACCGTCCAGACCAATTTCTCGAAATCTACCATTATCGTATCATAATAATATGTACATACACATAATTATAGTATTGTATCGTTTCCGCAACGATATATCCATGAAAATGTATTTGTAATCTTCTCTTTCGTTGAAATGGTTAAGTTGGCGTTGAGAGAAAGATCCGTATGCGTGGAAATACAAAATGAGTAATATCCACAGATAGAAAGGAATTTTCAATGTAGGCTGTTAATAAATTCGACGACGAAGGTCCGAAAAAGTCTGGTCATAATGAATTTATGGTATAGGGGAATGGGTCTCTCTATTTATCATAAATGAGAGATGTTGTCTCGGATTCCGCTGATTATTTATAGTTCTTGAAGCATTTCAATTTATTTACCTATGAACGTTGGAGGAGAATGTTGCAATACTTGATCGGGACATTTCTCAGGCTGTCAAAATATCTAAACTTATAATGGTACATTTCAGAATCATTATTACGCTAAAATCAACTGAATCTTCCAATATGATCGTTTTTGGATCGGTTTATATACAGGGTGAATCCTGATGAAATATACATATTTCATACAGATGTATAGAGGATTTCTAGCTGGTTCTGAAAATACGGGGTCTTCAACCATTTGTTTGAATTACACAGGGCGATTTCCAATTGTGAGCCATATTGTCTTAATGCGCCATTTGACAGGCGAATTATCATAAATTCATGAGATTTTGCTCATAGGAGGAATAAATTGATCCAATACAGCTTCCGTAGCAAATTTATTGCAAATAATGAACAAAGTATGTTGAAATGTAATTTTTCGGATGGTGTTCCTCAAATAAAAATTTGGAAATCCACGTGAACAGGAGCTTTGGCGCTCTTGTCCAAACTTTGACAAATCATATCTCCGAAAGTATCATTTTCTCAGAGTTGAGAATGATATCAATGGAATATTTTGATAGAACGGCGTCATAAAAGAAATCAAATTCAACACGAGTGCCAAATATGATTAATCTGAAACCACCAGACCGATTCTACCCAATAACGAACTTATATCCGAGATATTCATTTCTCAAAATTATATTATATCAATTGAAACTTAGCCAATATTCCAGTTTTGTTTTTACTGGAGATGTTCGGAACCCAATTTGATTAACTTATATTTCCATCATTATATGGATTATTCAAGGGCAGTATATTATGACCCAAAAATTATAATATCCAATAATCTCATAATTCTACGATAGCTGAAGTTATTACATTGGTCATTTTGCATTAAATCATACTTTGTTTTCGAGAAGAGGAGGTATTTTACATCAAGGATTCTGGATAGAACTAGAAATGAAAATGATCCTATCTGTAGATAAGATAACATGTGTCATTCATATATAGGTATATTCATAGATACAAAAACGAACGTTCATTTTCGATTACAGCATTCTGTGAAATTACATCTTAAAATGACATTTCTAATGTAAAAAATATTTTCTCTATTTCAGTATCGTAATGAGTTTATTACAGCACTAAAAACAGTGCTGTAATGAACTCATTCCCGCATTTTTTCTAGTTATATTTATCGTTTTGTGGTAGTCAGCACTGACATTCGATCCTATAAAATTTCGGCACACGTCAATTGACAATATAATATAATCTGGATACAGTGAAATAATTGTTGAGAGGAGAAGTTTTATTTTCATTAAACAATTAGGTACTAGAGATTTTTTTCTTGTTAATTTTGAATCATTCATGGTTTCAGGAAACTTTATCAAATCTCTCCATGTCCTACGTACGATTCAAATTCAAATTCCGTAATCTGTCAACTTTCGTAACAGTCACACCAACTGACAAGGTACAATGCAAAAGTCACTAGGATGTATACTTCGAATTTTTCATGAAATTTCAACAGTATTTTACAAAACTTGCCAGAAATAGAGAAAATATCGTCTAATACTCGTTGCGGAACGACAATTCCAACACTCATGCGTTCGAAAACTCGCTCCTTCGTCGATCGTTTTCGAATTTCGCATTCGTGTTTGAATAGGAGGCCATTCTGCAACTTGTTTCAGAATTAAAAGGCTTCTTTCTGGGTTTTCACTCGCAAACTCTGAAAAATATCTATAAAATAAAAATGAATTATTTTGTGATTTGCTTCTGCGTAAGAAACACAAGATATTTGTAAGAAGCAATCAATCGAACAATGTTGCCTAACAAACAACAACGAAACAATATCAACGAACTAACAACTATATCGTAACGTTTCGGAGTCTATATCAGACTCCTTCGTCAGACGCTAACGAAAATCTTCAGAATTATTTTGATACCTCCCACAGTATCCTTTAATGATTACTTGTTTTAGAATATACTTTTTTCCGCTTGATGCGGAAAAGTGTTACTTTGGCAACCCAAATGCGTGCATCGGAAAACCTTCTAGTTATTTCATCGAACAATTTGAATGGTCTTATTCAATATTGGCTGACATTTCGAATTGATTCGAAATTCAAGATCCGTATTATAATGATTTCTTCAATAAGAGCAATATAAAACATAAAATGTCTAGTGTAGCTCATGTCGAAATAGGTTCGAGTTTGATCGTTCTTATAATGACCCAATCGTGATTTCTGGTACTTAGTAGCAGCGTCTAGTTGTTGTTCGCAGTAAATATCCACTCTAAGAATTTTTGCATTCTATGAAGTCGTTTCAGTATCTGGTACACTATCGTTTTGATCTTGCTATTGTATGATAATTTTTTTTCGGAGAATCAGAACCTGAACGGAGGAATATAGCAATACTCGGTGCCCACAGTCTGACATGTCCTCGAGATCACATGAAGATACGCTTTCGGACCATTGTTGATAAAATACGGGTACTAGAGACATAGTTCACGTTTATAGAGGCACGAGAATTTCAGATCCGAGTTATCTTTCTATTACGGGAATAAAAGAATCGTCCAAGTTTTATAACACATCTGCTCATAAAATAATCCGGTATAATGAAGGAAACTCATCTTTTTTTGACAAACTCGATTTTATTTAATACCTGGCGAGCCAAAAACTGCAGGGCACTACCTACCTTCACTAGAAGCATTTCGACGTATTTTCAAACTCTCATAGTTCCGGCCTGGACACCCAAATTCTCGGGATAAGATGAAGATAATAAACTCATGAAATATACAACAGAAGAATTAATGAATCTGTGAACATAGAATAAGGTGAATTGTAGCTAATTGCTTCTAACTACTAACTAATAACGCTTGACCAAAATAATGAACGTCACTGAACATCGCTCAAGGTTTCCGCATCGCAGAGGGTCAGAGATCGTAAGGATTTCCCTAGGTGGCGCTGGTGAGATTTTTCCCCCACCAGTTCACAATAATAAGGCTTAAGATTCCTGGAACTCCTTCAGTTATCAATCAGTGTGCTGAGTTATGTTGATGACTGGTAATAACCGTGAAACCGGTACGTGTCTGCCCCTGAATGACGCTTTCTCTTTGGAGGAACCAGCTCGGATCACGAGGGAATATTTGTTGATGGATAAAATCGATGACTATTTTGTTGTTTGTCTGTTAATGCATCTACAACTTTCACCCTCCAATACTAGAGAATGGACAATAGAACATACGCGCAAAATCTCCTGACTTCAGCCAGTGCTTGAACCAATTTTTTCGGAACAAACTCATGATGGAAATTCGTCCTCCTCAAAACAGAAGTTTACCTGTTTTTGGCGCTCTAGTTTCTCGGAACTGAGTGCTTATCAATTTGCCCAAATGTCTGTAATTTTCGAATATTTCGATGAAAATGGTCTTAAACGATTTGGTTTGACTCACTGATCAAGAATCCGTGGTCGAAATTCATTCTGTCCGGCCGGTCCGGCCGGCCGGCCGTCCGGCCGTAGGCACGATAACTCTCGAACGGAATGAGCTAGAGAGTTGAAATTTTCAGAGTAGGTCTGGGGGATAAATATCTCGGCTAAGTTCGATATTGGGCAAAATCGGACAGATGGTTTCGGAGTAACAAAAAAAAAAATTTTTTTTACGAAACAAATTCCAAATTAAATTTTTTTTAAGAAGTTTTATCATAAGAATCCATTCATATCATTTTTAACTCTAACAAGCTAATACTTTCGGAGATATGATTCTTCAAAATTTCAATGTAAATCGTATTTCACACATTGATATAATTATTCTATGTATGAATTGTCATGATGTCAACTTGACAGAAGGGAATATTGTAACTTCAAAAATATTGGGGTGAAATACTCGTATTTTAGCGATGCAACGGGGACCTCACCCGAAAATGTTTGAAAATATTTTTTAAATCTTCGAAAATTTTTCGTTTCTGAGCTCGGTAGGGGGGAAGATCAGAGTTTCGTTGGGACATCCTGTATACAATAAATATTATAATATACTAATATTTAGTTGAAAATTTGATGATCAGAATGATTAAACATCAAAAAGCAATCAAACTAATCACTTTTCATTGAAGACTGGCATTGTGGGGAACCAGGTGTGAACTGATACTCATTAGTTGTTTCACACTTCATCTGTGGCGATGACAAGCGAGATGACCCGTGACCCTCGGTGTTAATGAGTTGCTCGACCACACCCCCAGGTCGTCCCGAAAAGATATTTACAACCCGGTGAATCATATCCATCTATTTGTTATGTCTACTAATTTATTCGCACGGAAAGGAAAAGAGGTGTGCTGCGCGTATATGTAATAATGTAATTTCAGTTGAGGGGAAAAGTTCGGTCGGCTTTGGTGCGCTTGTTCAAATTCCTAGCCAGAGCGTTCACCTATCCAGGTATAAACTCGTCTAAGGCAGCTTAGCTTCCAGGAAAAAAAATAATTTTCACATTACTTCCAACAATATAAATCCGATAGAGTTTAAATTTGGAGCTTGGCGGTAAAATAGGGAACTATGATATAAGTCGAGAAATAACAAGAGTTTATTGAAATCGTGAATCTTCCATGAACGGTGCAGGTTATTATTTAATTCAACCTTAGAACATATAAACTATGTTCTGAAAAGTTCACTTAGGTATCAGTTATAATATTCCATATTCTGAATCCTGAAAATATCCTGTCCAGTCCAACAAAATACGTCCAATACCTGATTTCATTCTCTTACACCAACGTTTTGAATATCGAAATAAATACCTCTAAATAACTAATTTCCAACCTCCTCTGAAAGTGAAGACTGAGAATTTTGTTTTATATTATTATACCGGGTGGTCCACCACAGGCGCGGAGATCGTTTTGAGAGTGTTAACGGAGATATTTGAGAATATTTTTTTGTGATGTATGTAAGGTGTTCAAAAGCACAATTTAAACTTATTTTCATATATATATAGGGTGTTCGAAAACAAAGATATTGACCAAAGCTACATTTTTTATAATGTAACACCCTGTATTTGACCTCGAAAATGGAATGGCAAGAAAAAAAATATTTGACTCTGGAACATACAGAGTAATCATAATTAATTTTCAAACAAAAACTACAAATAATGGTCGAAAATTGCTGAGAAACTATCAGGTTTAGATTTAGGAAAACCATATGAAGATAGTTTCGAAATTAATTTTAATGTTCGACGAAATATACAAATACCTGGTGTTCCATTTGAAATAAGAAAGATTTTGACCATTATTTGTAGTTGATGTTATCAATTAATTATGATCACTCTGTATATTCCAGAGTTAATTTTTTTTCTGTATAGGAGAAGTCAATATGTCTACTCGAAAAAATACTGTCTGTATCGCTGGTGTAACTGGTTTCTTCATTAATTGCTATATAAAAAACTCCATATTTTCAATTTTTCGCTATTTATTCGTGCTTCTAAGGTATAAGGTGATCTGAAGAAACATATCATAATTTGAGCTTGCCATTCCATTCTAAGGTTAAATACAGGATGTTACATTTAAAAAATGTAACTTTGGTCTATATATTTGTTTTCGGATGCGCAACCTACCTTGGAAATTGCAAGTCGCTATCTCTTTTCGTTCGAAAGTTAGCGAGGCAACGGTCACCCATCCAGCTACTGCACCCAAGGCTCCTCGGATCTCCAAGAATATAGATCTGATCGTATTTCAATTTAAGCCATGTCGGACGAATAGTTTCTGATATAAGTATATAATTTTTTTCAATCTTTCCCAATGATTTTTTTCAACATTTTCTAGTGATCCTCACAAAATTTTGCAAGGATTTGTTGTCGTCATTCCACAAAACTTTCAGATGGGTATAACTCCAAAACCGTTTGGCCAATTATGCCTATTAACAAAGTCAAATATCGCATTCAGATGCACAGTCTACCCTAAAAATTTGCAAGTCGTTATCTCTTTCCATCAAACACAATCGTTCAAGACCATTTCGTCGAAAAATTCGAAAATTACAGACATTTGGGCAAAATGATAACGCCATGCTCCCCAGAACATACGCGCAAAAACATAATATGTGTCCCATTTAATTTTAATGGTCCATATCTCTAGGAACTACCATTAGCTTCTGAGACAGCCTGTATAAAAACATCGCGATAAAAAGAGATAATTCGAGACTGGTTTCCAAGCGACAGCTTACATATTCGTCCCGAGATTCTGCAATCAGTATTTCGAATGAATACGATAGAAAATTTGAACGATTTATTCTGCAATAAAAATCCAGCCGAAAGATGCCTCCTTAGAATTCAACAAAAACCCACATACTCGAGTTTCGAAATTAATTGTTGACTTATCTAGCAGAATTCCGATTTGATATTCCAGTCGGGTTCGCTGGTTGCTCCGGTTTTCAAATTTGATGGCTTCCTTTTTATCAGAAGAAGAAGAAACGGCCCGTTATAGCTCTAGACCACGAGAACAACTTGTTGAAATTTTAAATGTGTTTGTTCGTATATCCCATTAGCTTTTCGATTAAATAGATCATGTTTTCATTGTATCGTCTCGGGAATATATGAATTT
Source organism: Halyzia sedecimguttata (assembly GCA_937662695.2). NCBI lineage: Eukaryota > Metazoa > Arthropoda > Insecta > Coleoptera > Coccinellidae > Halyzia > Halyzia sedecimguttata. Next base: position 111,619,292 of record OW569413.2, read on the forward strand.
CCATCGGACTGTTTTACACTAGGTATTTAATTGATATTCTTTCTCTTCATCACGATCCAACCCATTGGATGATTGGTACATTCCTTGTCTAATGGAGAAATCACGAATTTGTTGGTCAAATTCAGTTTTATTCATCAAATTATTGTCCTTCGAAATCGTTCTCGAAGAACGATTCATCTTTGACATCAGGTGAAACTCGCTGGACGTCTAATCTAGTAAAAATCACACTAATGAAAATGAGTTCGCTTTAAACAGATAATTATTTGATAACAATATCAAGTTTAGTGCACCAAAACTATGTCGCTTATATCAACATTCTCTAGAGATAATCATTAAAGGATACTTTGGGAGGTATATTCATTATTAAATGGTTCCTTTCTGGGTTCAGGGATCTCTCCACAACTCTATAAAATAAAAAATTCATTATTTTATGAATTGCTTCTGCGTTGGAAATACAAGATATTTGTCAGAATCAATCTATCGAACAAAGTTGCTTAAAAAAGTAATTTCGCGGACGAAATAGTAATTTTGCGGACGAAAACAACCTCTATGAAATGTGACATTTGACGTACTAATTTGCTGCCGTAAAATTGACTATTACTGAAGACAAGTACTTTGCGGACGAGAAAGTACTTTCTCGTCCGCTGTGGTCACTATGAATACAGCATGATACGTCTCAATATAAACAGAAGTGTCTGTAAGAACATCTGTCAGTGTTGTGGTCACTATGGATATGGTTCAATACAAGGATAAATGTATGTGTCATTTGCCATTGTTAAATTATTTAAGAGGTCCGAAATACATAAAAATATGTAGAGGTCGACGAAAAAATGTAATATGCACCTCGGCGAAAAACTGTCTATTGTCTCGCTTGCTTGCTAATTTGCCAATTTGCAGACTCGACTATAATAGACAGTTTTCCGTCCTTGGTACATAAATAACTATTTTCGTCCGCAAATCACTTGCCTTCAATAATAGATGATTTTACGGCCGCAAATTAGTACATAAAATGTCAGATTTCATAGAGGAATATGAGGATTATAGGATACTCATTTTTGGGCGATAATATTATGCCCTCGGATAATCCATATGATGATGGAAATATATATATATATATACTTTGGTAAGTTAATCAAATACGGTTCAGAATATCTCCAGTAAAAACAAAACTTGAATATTGGATAACTTTCAATTGATATAATATAATTTTCAGAGTAGATTTGAGGAATGAATATCTCGCATAAGTTCGATATTGTGTAGAATCGGTCTGGTGGTTTCGGATTAACTAATTGGTACTTTTTGATTTTAATTTCTTTCTTGATGCAGTTCTATTATAAGAATCCATTGATATAATTCCAAACTCAGAAACAAAGCAAATGACACATACACGTATATTTGTATCATGCCGTATCCATAGTGACCACAGCACTTACAATTATTCTTACAGACACTCATGTTTGTATTGAACCGTATCATGCCGTATTCATAGTGACCACAGTGGACGAAAAAGTACTTGCCTTCAATAATAGCCTATTTTACTGCTGCAAATTAGTACGTAAAATGTCACTTTTCATAGAGTTCGACGAAAATATCTATTTATAGGCATTAGTTTCAATTACGTGGAACAATAGTTACCGTAATTATAATAGGAAATATGTTTTCGGCCGCCATTCGAAGGCAGCAATTCCACAAAACCACAAATCATTTCTCCCTTTGAAGTTTCTTGTTACAGATACATAAATAATTTTCGGTTGATCGAACTCGTCATAGGACCGGAAACAGTTATGAATAAAGTGGGGGAGCGGTATATTCGAAAGCCTCTCTTCCAAAGGGCGAAAAGTAATATACGGCCCTTTTACTTTCTCATTTCTAACCCCCAAAAAAGATGATGTCGATGTCAACTGCAGTGAAAGTGTCTTCGCTGGCTTGTAATTATTTTGTGGATACGTTCCACTCTGAAGTGTACTCTGACGATGTCGAAGACATTTCGAATTGTGCAATCTGGGATGTACTCTCGCACATAGCTAAGCAATTATATTAATTTTGGCGCTCTTTTTCCTCGAAACAGAGAGTGCTCATCAATTTGCTCAAATGTCTGCAATTTTCGAATTTTTGGCTGAAAATGGTTAAACGTTTTGGTTCGACTCACTGATCAAGAATCCGTGGTCAGAATCGATTCTGTCCGACCGGCAGTTAACACGATAACTCTCAAACGGAATGAGCTAAATAGTTAAATGTTTCGAAATAGGTTTGGGAGATAAATATTTCGGTTAAGTTCGTTATTGGGCAAAATTGGCCAGGTGGTTTCGGAGTAACGAAAAAGAATTTTTTTTTACGTTACAAATTTCAAATTTTTTTTAGGATGTAGTTTCACCATATCAATCTATTGATAGCATTCTCAACTCTAACAAAATAATACTTTCGGATATATGATTTTTAAAATTTTCAATAACTAATCGTAATTTTATGATTTCATACAATGCTCTAATCTGATTTCATACAATGCTCTAATCTAATTCGCTGATGTATGTAAATCCAACATATGAGGTGAGTCATAGACAACCAATTAATTGAATTGAATGTAATTTTTTGATGCAGTTCCGCATCATAAGAATCCATGGATATCATTCCCAATTCTGAGAAACCAATACTTTCGGATATATGATTTGTCAAAGTTTGAATGATTACTCGATGGTTTAGATTAGCAATGTCTAGTTCCTATGGCTATCAGGGTGTACATAGGGGTGTACTAATTTCGATGTCCTTGAAAGAATACTGCCAACTTAAGAGATATGAGGAGCAATTTCAATGATCCTGTACTACTTTGTTCTTGGGAACAGAGTACTATCATTTTGCCCAAATGTCTGTAATTGTCGGTTTTTTTGCAGAAAATGGTCTCAAACAATTAGGTTCGACCCACTGATGAAGAATTCGAGGTCAAATTTGATTATGTCCAGCCGACCGTTGCCACGATGACGGATCGAATTTAAACTTGGTAAGTTGTAAAATATCGACAAAAAGACGTATGTGAAAGTTCGTATATTAATTTATTGTATATTATGATATCTTGAGAACGGAAAGAGATAGTCACTTGCAGTTTTCGGGGTGGGTTGCGCATCCGAATGCGACATTTGAGTTTGTAACTAGACATAATCAGCCAGTTCTGCGGAACATCGCGTTATCATTTTGCTAAAAATTTGGTGTCTCAAAAATTATAAAATATAACTCCGACTTCCGGCTTGAGCTTAAATCGCCATTTTTTGAACAAAACTGTCAACTATCTAGGAAAATTCGAACTTTTTGTATGAAACACTCTAAGTAAACTTGTTCGAAATTACAATTAAACTGAATGTGCAAAATTTCAGATCGGAAAACTTTTTTCCTTTTTTTGCTTGTTACTCTTTTAAAATTTGAATAACTACCGAACGGATTTTTTTTGTGACTAGACAAAATTAGTGTCAGCACGAAAAGTCTAGACAATTTGGTTTGAACTTGGTTTTTCGGCATTTGTTCGAATTTTCACAAATTTGTGATCATAGAAAATAGTTGAAATTGAAAGATGGATTCATGACAACATTCTATTTCAATCCAAAATCTAGCAATAAATTGCAATTTGCAGCAAGATTTAAATTATGGGATTCTCGGATGTGAATTAAATGTGAAATTGATAGATTCTAATGGCAAAAATACGAAAAGGAGCAACTTCGCACCAGAATGAAACGTCTTTTCAGGGAAAATTAGAACAAATGTCGTAAAATCGAGTTCAAACGAAATTTACTGAAGTCTGTCATTAAAATGGTATGAAATGTATTCATATATTTTATACAAGCTGAGAAAACGATATATATCGATGATAAATTCGTAGTAATGTCTAATAGAGGTGATAGACCTTAGACATTCAAAGAACATGCGTGCAAAAGCTCCTAAGTTTACGTCAGTGCTCGAAGTATTTTTAAGCATTAACCATTTCATTCACATCAGAACCTGGACTACTACAATCCGCAAATTAATTCTACATTACTCAAGGAGTTAACGCCCTGTCAAAATGCGAGAAAAACTGATGAATCATTCATTCGGTCCGAAAGAACATCAAATAAAAATTCATTGCGGGGTCTCGTGTAAATGTTGATGTATCAAGAAATCCTCTGGATCCGCAGAAATTCCGCAAAAAGCGGAAAGTCTCGCTGTAAATTATCTAATAACTTTTTCTATCGCGCCGACTGAAATCTCATATTGAATGACCGGACTCATTGAAAACCGCCATTTCAGAATCAGCAGGACATCGTCTATCAGTGTTGGATCTGAAAAACAGCGATCGGATTTGATTTAACAGCTCGGCTTTATTAAATATTGAAACAGCGGTGTCTAAAAAGTAATACCATTAACTGTTTTACAATTCAGCCCACAGCGGAGCGTTTTATGAGCGCTGTAACTCAGAATGGAAAAAAGAGTAATTTCCGAGCCAGATATGGCGATATCTATCTTGTTTTTTCGATGGATAGGTACGAAAACATGGTGGGAAAACGCCCAGGAGGAAATATGGACTATCGAGCTTCACTCATATCTCATGATGGCACGTATAGTTTTTCATTCGGTGCCTCCAAATTAACGGTGTGATACACAGGTTCATTCAAATAGTTGGCGTTTTTCGGATTATGGAATAAATGGAGTTTTGAAATTTGCTGGACTGCTCTAATCAATTTGGTACTTTTTTTTCAGCTTCAGAATTATACTGATTTATCGAAATGTGCCAAAACATTAAATTAAGATATTTTTTCGTCGATCAATATGAAAAACGACATTTTACGTATTCGTTTGCGACTAAAAATCGACTATTTTTGTACTTTTCGGCCGCAAAATAATTTTTTCGACTGCAAACACTTTTCGTCCGCTGTGGTCACTATGGATACGGCATGATACGGTTCGATACAAACATAAGTGTATGTTAGAATAACTGTCATTTGCTGTTGTGAAATTATTTAAGAAGTCCGAAATTCATAAAAGTATGTAGAGGTCGAAAAAAATATTTTATGCACCCCGGCGAAAAACTGTCTATTGTCTCGCCCGCTTGTTATGCTCGGCTTCACCTCGGATAGCAATTTTGAGGCTCGACTATAATAGAGAGTTTTTCGTCCTTGAAACATAAATAACTATTTTAACGGTGCAATCAAATTAGCTCAAATTTAGTAGATATGATTCGAATATAAGACAAAAAAATTGTTAAAAAGCACTAACGTGAAGTCAGGATCTTTTGCTTGGATATTCCATTATCTATTCACGCCTCGTACATAATTGATGGAGCTGAAATTCGGTTCTCGATTACAAAATGGTGGGTCGAAGGTATGTGCGTAATTCCAGCGGATTATGACGAATAGTTTCTGAAATATGAAATTTTCAAAGAAAAAAAAATTTGAATTTTTTTCTAGTGATACAATATTCAAGTGATACGATATACCTTGAAAATTTGTACCTAAGTATTCTTCAAGTAATTACCAATTTTGAATCGAATCAGATTTATATATTCTGAGTTATTGAGGAAATCACAACAAAATTTAAGATGGTTATAACTCCAAAACCGTTTGGCCGATTATGCTCAACAACTAACTTAAGTGTCCCATTTGCATGTGCAACCTATCCTGAAAATAGCAAGTCGCTATCACCATCTGTTCGAAATTTATCGTGACAATGGTCACCCATTCAGCTAATGAACTCGCCCAAGGGCACTCGTATCTCCAACAATATAGATCCATCCCATCGTGTTCATTTGAACTTGGCTGTAAAGTTAGGTTTTCAAGGCTCTCGCGAAATTTCAGTCATAACGGCAGGTATAGTTTCTCAGATATAGAATAACTTGAATATACTTCTAATGACTAATGAAATGACCTCAGCTTTCGTATAGTTATGAGGATCATAGTATATTATAAATTTTGGTCATAATATAATGCCTTTGGATAATCCATATGATTATGGGAATATATAATTTGGTAAATTAATCAAATTGGGTTCAGAATATCTTGAGTAAAAATAAAACTGGAATATTGGCTAAGTTTCAATTGATATAATATAATTTTCATAGTAGATTTGACGAATGAATATCTCGGATAAGTTTGTTATTGGGTAGAATCGGTCTGGTGGTTTTGGATTAATAATTTTTGGCACTCTTGTTTTTTTTTAATCGACAATTTTTGGCGCTATTTTTTCTCGGAGCAGAGTGCTTTTCAATTCGCCCAAATGTCTGTAATTTTAGAATTTTTGGATGAAAATGGTCTTAAACGATTTGGTTCGACTCCCCGATCAAGAATTCATGGTCGAAATCAATTCTGTCCGGCCGGCCGTAGGCACGATAACTCTCGAAGGAAAGGAGCTAGAGGAATGGAATTTGCAGGGTAGGTTTGGAGCGTGAATATTTCGGACGAGTTTGTTAGTGGGTGAAATCAACCAAGCGGTTTCGGAGTTATGGCCGTGTTTAGTAAAAACATTTTTTTATGAATGTTTTTGGAACCGATAGCTCGATCTACCTGAAATTTAGCATCAAATTGTAGGATTATCACCTTTATATGCGTGCGGAGTTTTGTATTGATCGGATTGCCGTAGAGTGGCAAAAAAATACGGTCGGCTTGTCTGACCAGCCAGAAGCACGATAACTCTCGAATGGAATGAGCTACACAGTTGAAGTTTTCAGAGTAGGTTTGGGAGGTGAATATCTCCTTTAAGTTCGTTTTTGGGCTGCATCAGCCGAATGGTTTCGGAGTAACGAAAAAAGAATTCTTTTATATTAAATATTTCAAATTAAATTTTTTTAAGATGCAGTCCCATCATAAGAATCCATTGATGTTATTTTCAACTCTAACAAGCTAATACTTTCGGAGTATTATTTTTCAAAATTTCATTAATAATCTTACTTGTATGTTGCACAGAATGCGAATTCTATTTGTCTGTGTTCACTGTTCTTGCAAGTCATCTTATCTACCTATAAGGGACGTCATATTTATTTATGTTCTCAGTTTGTTTATATGTTTCGTATTTCGAAAATATTTTGTGTTGAAAAACAGGGTTTCGCATCTTGAATTTTTGAATATATTGTGATGTTTTGATACCAAAAATAATATTGACTTGTTGCATATTGAATAATTTATGTGCAAATATTGAGGATGATGTTTCAGTAGATTTAGAATTTGATCATTTTATTCATGTAGTTTATGAAGGCAATAAGAAAGAACAACATAATAGAATCATCAAGAGAAATTACTGTTCGTTGACCACCGAACTTAATATTACCTTTTACTTCCTTAAGTAGTGAGACATGTGCCTGGATACAATATTTTCATATAATATTGCTAGCAAAAAAGTGCTGAAATATTGATCTACATTTGTGTACCAAATATTATTTCTTAATACAGAAAGAATGTGTTAGTGATATGAACTATTTAATTATGAAAAGAGCATTGTATTGTATTCATATATTTTGAACTATTAAAATAATTTGTTCGTCTGCCTATACCCATTCAAATGTCAGGAATAAATGGACAATCTACTCCAGCCTTGCTCTAGGCATTTCGATGATACTTTAAGCTGCAACAACCCATCCCACGAGGTTAAATCATTGCAGATTGATCATTTAATCTTGATAAATAACCTAGTATTTGAATTTAATTTATTTTATAGTGCAGTTCTATTAAGAATCATTTGATATCATTCCCAACTCTGAGAAACCAATACTTTTGGACATATGGTTTGTCAAAGTTTGAACAAGAGTGCCAAAGCTTCTGTCCACAGGGCTTTCCAAAAATTTTTCAATCAGAAAATTTTGTGTTCTTGAGTCTTATAAGTGAACTATATCAACCTAATTTGAGATGATTTGATTGATTCGTTAAAACAATATTTTAGTTTAATGACACACTTCGATAAATCCCATTGGGTAGACATAAAAGGCCCCACCATGAATGTTATTCGGACCCCCTGTATACCCTCTAATCTCATACCAAGTTTGTCGCTCTCGTAGTAGAACACGCTGTATATAGGCGATTTTTGGTTAAAATTCTCATTCTGATGAGTTCTACATCCTTCTTATCCCCCGTTTGAATTCGCAATCTGTAATGTACTTACAGGGAATCTTGTAAAGTACTAGGTATAATTCATGATGAACCCTCTATCATCAAGCAATCATGAGATCATACAGATTTGAAGGAGAGGAGAAAGACCACAAGCACGAAGTGTTGCGAAGCAATTTACGATCGTAGTTGAACGGTGAGCACATGAAACTTGAGAACGTCTAAATTACAAAGACCTACCTCATTTCATAACTTATCCATTCCATTGATGTTCGAGGGCCTAATAACAGGCATCCCTTTCCCAAAATAGAGAAGCTTCCTCGGGTCTGCTTATGACCGTGTTAATAGAGTGGGAGGTACCCTTCATTCATCAGACGTCCTGAGCAGATCCTCCAGCCACGCGCCCCTGCCCTGCGCGTGAAGTCTGCATGTGTACATCGGGCTTAATCAGGGATTTTATACGAATTACTCTTGCCTTAGTGACTTCAAATTATATCTACCGCACGGGAATTGGCAGGACCCATTCATTTCGGGAGACGTATGATAAGTTATGGTCTGGATATGAGATGGTGAATACAGGACAAACATTTACTCTGGAATAATACGAGGATAGAAGAATTGATCCGTTCAGGAGCTGATGGGGACGTAAAGAATGCAACTACTCGATGAGATTTCATATACTAACTGACAAAGAAAGTGCAACATCCAGAAGGAGCTATGTAAATTTCAATTCTTTTTTGGTAAAATATAGATAGTATAGCAAGGAGTAAATGATTAAACTTTGGAGAAAAAATTGGTTCAAGCACTGACGTGAAGTCAGGAGCTTTTGCGCGTATGTATTGGACACTCTTAATCAAATATACCATGGTTAATTCTATTGTCCGCTCTCCTGTATTGGACACTATTAATCGAATTTACCATGGTGAATTCTATTGTCTGTTCTCCTGTATTGGGCACTCTTAATCGAATTTACCATGGTAAATTCGATTAAGGGTGTCTAATACAGGAGAATGGACAATAGAATATACGCGCAAAAGCTCCTGACTTCACGTTAGTGCTTGAACTAATTTTTATGATGGATTTAAGACGATCAACCTCCAAGCTCAAAACTCCCACAAAAATTAGAGTAGGGCAATAAAAGTCAACTATTCTTGAACGCGGATCTTTAACCTACAAAATACCGGAAGTTGTTTTATATAGGACGAAACAAATTTTCGATGATTTTAAGAAATTTATTCTGTTTTCGCGAAAAAAAAACTTTATTCGATTGATACAAAAATGATAATATTCATAGAATCAAGCTCGTAGAATAAGAAAATGTGATCAGATATTTATTAAAAAAATTATTTTCCAAATGACGCAACTCGGAAGTAAAATTTTCCGAAATATTACCTCAATTTCAAGATGCACTCATCTTTAATTTGTCAAGCTAACTAAATGAAATTTACATATGATGTAGATTCATCCTTCATCTACACATAACCGAAGTTTTAGATGCGCAGATGCCGTGGTTTGGGAAACCCACAGATCGACTCGCGGCTCCATTTTCGCGGATTTTCCGCGGGCTTTAACTCGCGATATGTGGAGAATAGAGAAAAATTGTTAGGGCCATTGGATTCTACGACCCCGAATTTACAAAGAACAGTCATGATTTAATCAAAGTTGCGCGATCGAAATTTTGACAATTTTTGCATACATATGCAAGGAAATTATTTTTAGCAGGAAATTTATTTTCTTCGAATTATATGAAAATCATAATTTTCATAGAATCGAACTAGTAGAATAAGAAAATGTAAACAGATCTTATCTATGACAGAACATACGCGCAAAAATCGTGAAGGTTTTTTCATGAAAACATTTTTCGTTACTTACATGTTGTAGTCGTTTCTTGCAAATTTTTCAAATTTTACAACAAATCAGCTGTTCGAGGAGATCCAAAGTCGATGTTTAGTTGTTGTTAAAATGCCTAGAGCACGTGTACGCGGAATTTATCGCCAGCTAAGTGAATTTCAAAGAGGTCGAATTATTGGTCTACGGGAGGCGGGTTGTCATTTCGAGAAATCACTAACCGTACGAACAGAAATCCAACTACTATTATGAGATGTTGTCAAGCGTGGTTTGATAATGCCCAAAATCGAAGAAGAGTAGGCACCGGACGTCGAAGGAGTACAAATGAAGTTCAAGATCGACGTCTAAGACTTATGGCTATTATAGATTCCGTTTTTTGACAACTCGATCTTTGGCTGATGAGTGGTTAGGAGAACAAGACCGGTTTACCGCCGGATAAGGTCTTTTGAAATGCAGCATTATGGACCCCATCTTGTGTTACCTCTGACGGTTGAGCATCGCCGGCAACGATTACAGTGGTGCAGAGAACGTGAACATTGGAATATGGAATGTCATCAGGTCGCCTTTTCTGATGAATCTCGATTCTCCTTGGGTGCACATGATGGCCGAAGAAGGGTTAGGCGACGTCGGGGAGGAAGACGTGAACCTCAGTTTGATATTGAGCGTCATGTACACCGGACAGTAGGCGTTATGGTATGGGGTGCTATTGCACATGCAAGTAGGTCACCTTTAGTCTTTATTCGAGGTAACATGACAGCGCTGCGTTACCCTCAAGAAATAGTGGAGCCATATGTTCTACTCTTACCTTAACCGGCTCGAGTATCCAATATTTCAGCAAGATAAGGCTCGCCCTCATGTTGCCAGAGTTAGTTTGAAATTTTTTGATGCGACCCATGTGAATCCTTTGCCATGGCCGCCCAGATCCCCCGATCTTTCGCCCATAGAGCGTGGTTTGGGACATCATGGGTAGAAGGCTTGGAAATTTACCTCAGCCCCCACGGACTTTGGCGGCTCTGATACATGAACTACAGGTAGCTTGGGATAGTATCCCTCAAGAAGAAATAGAAATAGACCATCTTATTGCATCAATGCCAAGACGTGTTGGGGAGTGTATAGATAATCGCGGTGAACAAACACATTATTAATAAATTTATTGAAAAAATTGGTTCAAGTACTGACGTGAAGTCAGGAGCTTTTGCGCGTATGTTCTATTGTCCATTCTCCTGTATTGGACACTTTTAAATCGAATTTACCATGGTGAATTCTATTGTCTGTTCTCTTGTATTGGACACTCCGAATTTACCATGGTAAATTCGATTGAGATTGTCCAATATAGGAGAATGTACAATAGAACATACGCGCAAAAGCTCCTGACTTCATGTCAGTGCTTGAACAGTTTTTTGGCGTAAGATTTTGTCGATAATGGATATTTGTTCAGATTACTCAGATATCGAGTATGAAATAAATTCTGCTAATTATATTGCGCTGTAGCAGAAAGTGAAGCTTTTCGTGGTTCCATAATGATCTCCTCAGACAATTCATCAGCTTTCATAATGAGATTAAGACTAACCCGGTTAAAATACTGTCGAATGAATAAATCATCTTGTTCACTATTCAATTTTAAGGAGGCAAAAACTCTTGAAACAAGTATAACATCCAATCCATATAAGCTACCGAATACAATTAGTTCGGCTAGGTATGGATTCTCCTGTCATCTGTCACATGTCAATCAGATTCTGTTCCCGGACCACCCAGGCGACTGAGATACAGCGGCAGGTATCTTACCGCCTGCAAACAATACGTCAATTGGCATTTCGCATTGTTCGAGCGACTTGACATTCTTCGCGCAGATCCCGCTTCGCATGCCATTTCGTAGATCGAATCCCCCAGGGATTTGTCAAAATTACATGGAAAATGTTTCATAAATGTTTGTAGTAACCAGTTTCGTATTCTAGAAAAAAAATTGGTCTAAGCACTGACGTGAAGTCAGAAGCTTTTGCGCGCATGTTCTATTGTCCACTCACCTCTATTGGACACTCTTTATCGAATTCAACATCGATATAAACCGTTTTCTCAGCTTTTATATAATATATGAATACATATCTTGGCATACTTCAATAACGAGAAAATCTATGATGACATAATGTTCGATTTCTCAATTAATATATTATATTGAAATTGAAATACGGAAAAACTTTTGCCTCAAGTAAATCCGAGGTACGATATTCACGAAATTTCGCGAAAACTAGTGGGTAGGCATTCGAAGTAATCACCGAGTTTTAATTGGGTCAAATTTGTATATTTTGAGTAATAGAAGAAATAAAAGCAAAATTTCAGATGACAACTCCAAATCATCAGATACCAAGCTTCAATTCGATCGGGTTAGTATTTTTTGAGTTATCGATAAAATGATATGGGTATAACTGCGAAACCGTTTTTGGGCGCATGTTCTAGGGGAACATCGTCCTATCATTTCGTCCAAATGTCTGTAATTTTCGAATTTCGAGCTGAAAATTGGCTAATAGACTAATTCGGACTCCCTGATCACGAATCCGGTGTCAGATTTTTGGGTGCCGTCCGGCAGGCCGGCCGGCCTTCCGGCCGTAGGCACGATATCAGGAGCACCGAAGGTCCTATCGACTTCAAACTTTCAGGGTAGGTTTCTGATCAAAATGCGACGGTTAAGTTCGTCAACGGGCAAAATCGGCCGGACGGTTTAGAAGTTATAGACATTTCAAATTTTGAGGTTATTTCCCTGATATTTCAGGAACTAAAGAAGATGTTGAATCGAAACTTGGTAGTCAGTTCGAGGATATAAACGCGCAACTTTTGGCAAAATTCTGTTATGATCGAAATGTTGGTAATTTTTAAAAAAATATTTCTTTTAATTTTTTCGAAAAAAAAAATTTTTTTTCGTGAACTATTCATCAGATTGCAACAAAAACTTGTACTAACGTCAATTGTAGTATTTTGCAATATTGTGCAAAATTTTGGCTCTATACGATTTCAATTTCTGGAGATATAAGACAAAATGTGTCAAATTTCCTGGGTCTCTCTCAGTATTTTCATCGATTATTATATAATAATCAATAATATTAAGGTATTCAACATGATACTGCTTTTTTTCTTTATTTTCTTTACTGGTCAGTACGGGCCACAAGGAAGATGAACATGCGCCCAATAGCTCCTGTCCACAGGGCTTGAACCAATTTTTTCTTATTTTATTTTGTCAGGGGTTGAGTGGAGTAGCTGACGCTAGACTTCGCTCCAAGTGTATTTTTGTTCTGGTATGCTAATAAAGACACTATTATTATTATAATTATTATTATTATTATCGTTTGGCCAATTATGTCCAACAAAAAGCGTAATTCTCCCATTCGGATGTGCAACCTACCCTGAAAATTTCAAGTCCCTATCTCTGTTCGTTCGAAAGTTATCGAGGCACCGGTCACCCATCCAGCTACTGAACTCACACAAGGCTGCTCGGATCTCCAACAATATAGATCCGGCCGGCCGAGGCCACGATAACTTGAGAAAGGAAAGAGCTAGCGACTTCAAAAATTCAGGATAGGTGGCGCATCCCAATACAACGGACAAGTTCGTTGATGGGCATGATCGGCCCAATGGTTTCCGAGTAATAATTTTGTTTTCAACCAATATTGAGCCGATTGAATTGAAACTTGGTGAATAGTTGTAGAATATAAACCTAAGTATGTTTGTGGAATTTCGTGAGGATCGTATCATTAGAAAATTTTAAAAAATATTTTTTATGTCACGATAACCTGATACCGGAAAGAGATAGCGATTTTTTCAGGTTAGGTTGTGCATCTGAATTTGACATTTGAGCTTGTTTATGAGCATAATCGGCCAAATGGTTTCGGAGTTACACTCATCTGAAATTTTGTTGTTATTTCCTCAATAACTCAAAAAATACTAAATCGATCCAATTCAAACGTGGTTATTAGTTGTAGAATGCCAGCACAAAAATTAGCGCGAAATTTTGTGAGGATCGTATCTCTAGAAATTTTTTTTAAAATCATTGAAAATCATTGAAAAAAAATCTATATATCAGAAACTATTCCTCCGACATTGACATGAAATTTTGCGAGAGCCTTCAGAACCTAACTCTACTGCCAAGTTTCAAGTTTGAACACGATCGGATCTATATTGTTGGAGATCGGAGCAGCCTTGTGTGGGTTCAGTAGCTGGATGGATGACCATTGCCTCGATAACTTTCGAACGAAAGGAGATAGGGAATTACAAGTTTCAGGGTAGCTTCAATTTTGGGCATAATCCGTCTATCGGTTTCGGAGTTATACCCACCTGGAATATTATTTCCTTGATAACTCAAAAAATATAGACTCGATTGAATTAGAGCTTGGTAACTAGTTGTAGAATATCGGCATAAAAACGTGTCTAAAACTTTGTAAGAACCGTACCCCTAGAAAATGTTGAAAAAATTACGAAAAAAAAAATCGAATTTACCATGGTAAATTCGATTAAGAGTGTCTAATACAGGAGAATGGACAATAGAGCATACTCGCAAAAGCTCCTGACTTCACGTCAGTGCTTGAACCAATTTTTTCAAATATTAGATGAACCTTGGATGCTCGCAGCGTAAAAATGTTAGTGAATAATTAATATTCAAATCGTATGAACCTAATTTCCGATATTTTACACCTGTTAACTGAAGCAAGCATTTTAATTTCTTGTTTATCATTCCCCAACGAGTCAAATGTCTGCATTAAAATACAAAAAGTGACAAAGCCTATAATGAATTAGTCTCACAATGCAATGTTCAAAGGCTTAATCTAGATAGGTTCTTTTTTAAGTTGACTTGATAACGCCAACAATTCTTGTACGAAACATATATCAATTAGCTATCAGTGTGATGCTCCAGTAATCGCTATATTTGATATCAAATTAATTGGTAATGCATTATTCATTGATACAATCGAAGTTGAAGAGGAAGTTGCATATCTCCTGACGGAATGCATAAGTAGTTACTTAAAAATCTAGATATGCATCCAACAGAATATTTGTAGTACGTGAATTATACAGGGTGTTTTAGAAAGTCATGGAAAATTGCGAATTATTGTGGAGTGCTATGTCAGACGATAAAATTTGTAGTGGAAAAGAGTGTACTTACTATTTTATTGTTTATAATCAGGCCACAGTGAACTCAAACTAGGATATACCGGGTGATTTTTTAGCTGCATTAGATCTTCCGTCAAAGTGACATTTGCGCTCAGAAAATCTCCATTTCAATCATAAATAGATTAACACTTCGTCATCTCAGAATTATACTGTTGTATGTGCAGTAAACTAAGTTCTGAGAAAAAAGAGAAACAAAATTTTGGTGATTGTAGCCCTACAGTAGGTTAAGTTACACATATCTTGAAAGGGGTGTATACCTAGTATATTTTGTTAAATTAACTTATAATTAAGCTAGAAGACTCATAATCAGGCAAATTTTTCCAGAAATCAGGCTTTGAAAAAGAAACATATAACTATGTTATTCGGAGGAAAAACTTTATACTTCATAATTTTTGGCTAAATAACAATGGATTTTAAAGAAATATAAAAAGAGCATGAATTTATTCATTTAAACAAACATAACAATATTTAATAAAACGTCCACAAATAGAAAACAAAAATATCTATAAAATGTCATTCTGGAAACATTTACCTATAATATGCCTGATCAACTATTGTTAGTTTCAAAAGTTCATTCAATTCTGAATAACCAAGAAAAGCTACGAAACAAAACTGATTTTTTTTTCAAATGTCACATGCCTGTGTCTTTTTTCTTTGACGAATCTGGAAAAATGGTAAATGAAAAAAGTTTTTTATTTTATGAGAGGAATCTATGGTTGAATTTAATGTACACCTTAAAGACTCACCCTGGAAACAGGCTTACCATTGTAAGAATATTTTCCTCCCTGAATACACCTCGACACGACTATCTGAATTTCATACTAAACATTGTTCTTGAAGCGATTTTTTGAGAAACAAAGGCATTTTCTTGCTGACTGTGGTATGCTCTGCAACTTATTGGGTTGTCCACTTTCATGATTTTCTTTGTATACCACCTTGTATTTATCACCCCATCTTGACAAGCCAAAAAAAAAAAAATACCTCCGTTTCTGACTCGAGCCCAGTAGACTTCAAAAAGGCGAAGGATAATTCTTCCGACAGTCCCTGATCTTTCAAACCTCTGAAATATATGGAGTGTAGATCTTTACTCATGTGATATTCGAGTAGTGTCTTCAGTTGTGCCTGTCTTATCTCTCTGCCAACTCTTCTTTGGTCTGTTGCCGAGATAGGTGTTCCTGCTAGCTCATGATCGATTGATATGCCAGTTATACAGAGCTTCTCCAAAGCTCTCTTACCAGCCCTAAATATGAAAGCTCCTTGGTTACTAATTTCATGATGGCCCTCCATTTTCAGAATCGGGTCTACACTTCTCAATATCCTTACTGCCATTTCCAATGTTAGTTGATGGTGTTGGTATTTCAAACTTTGGAAACTCCTGCCTCCTTGCGTTCGTGGGAGGTATATTCTTTGAATCGAGCAGGTGGGATACAGGCGGTTCATGTTTATCACTTTACGTGTGGATCTGTCGAGCTCGAGAATATCATTCGCTGATCAGTTAACTACCCTGAAAGAGTATGTGACTATCGGGATTGCCAAACTGTTCGTAGCAGACACTGTGACAGCTGTGATTTCCATATATCTCGGAGCTTCTGTTTGTAACTAGCTGTTAAGGCATCCTTGATTTGCGCACCTCTTTGTTTCAACCCAAGACATCTGTAAGTTTTTTCTCCCTCGAGGTGTTGAATGCTCATTCCTCCCTTCCCCCCTTATTACTATTATTATTACTCAACAAACAGTATAAATGAACTTTTTCTTTATTTCCTAGAACACACCCAAAAGTTAATAATACCTGTCCTTCAAACAACATCAAGGATGAAAGTTATCAACTTGAATAGGCCGAATTAAATCGAAAAGGTGGAGCGGAAAAAATATAAGGATTGTTAGGTATATCTGATCGGCGTCAAATCAGCACACAATGGAATTATAAACACTCTTTTTGTTGAACCGAACGGGATGATGCTCAACTTTCCGGCTTGTCTGCGATCTGATTTCGATCCCCAGATAAGATCGTCCCAAATGCTCGAAAGAAAGCGAAATGACTTTGGGACTCGGCTTGCCCGATCTTATCTTGCTGGATGTCTTTTCGTATTATTAGAATGTTTACATGGCAGATTTACTTTGACGCTGCACTGTTAGAGTCGAGGAAAGATTGAAATGATATGTGACACAGATTGTGTTAGATTGGGGTAGACAATCGATAGGCAGAAGGCTCAGGATGGGGTTGACCTCCAGTTTGTACAGGCTGCCTTAAAATTGCATGATATTTCAATTCACTATAGAGCATGTAGTATTTTTGCGCACATGTGCAGCGTGCTATCATTTTGTCTAAATGTCTGTAATTCGATTATGTCCTGCAGGCAGTTGCCACGATAACTTTCGAACGAAAATAGATAGCGACTTGCAATTTTCAGAGTAGGTTAAGTAGTTAATGGGCTTTATCAGATAAACTGTAAGTGTACAAAAATGAGACGTTTCGGTGAGTGCTCAATACAGTTGAATTTTTTTAAGAGCATGATTTTATTCATAGCCTTCGTCAGTACTTTGATATTTCTCAGATAATATTTCTTTATTCGTGAAATATTCCAATGAATAACACTCTTGCATAAAAATGACCAGATAATTTTACGTGTTATCTTATAAAAATTGGTTCAAGCACTGACGTGAAGTCAGGGGCTTTTGCGCGTATGTTCTATTAACCATTCCTGTATTGGGCACTCTTAATCAAATATACCATGGTGAATTATAATTAATCGAATTTACCATGGTAAATTCGATTAAGAGTGTCCAATACAGGAGAACGTACAATAGAATTCACCATGGTATATTTGATTAAGAGTGTCCAAAACAGGAGAATGGTTAATAGAACATACGCGCAAAAGCTCCTGACTTCACGTCAGTGCTTGAACCAATTTGTATGATAGATTTAAGACGATCAACTTCCAAGCTCAAAACTCCCACAAAAATTAGAGTAGGGCAATAAAAGTTAACTATTCTTGAACGCGGATCTTTAACCTACAAAATACCAGAAGTTGTTTGATGTAGGACGAAACAAATTTTCGATGATTTTACGAAATTTATTCTGTTTTCGCGAAAAAAAAACTTTATTCGATTGATACAAAAATTATAATATTCATAGAATCGAGCCCGTAGAATAAGAAAATGTGATCAGATATTTATTAAAAAATTTATTTTCCAAATGACGCATCTCGGAACTAAAATTTTCCGAAATATTACCTCAATTTCAAGATGCACTTATCCTTGATTAGTCGAGCTAACTAAATGAAATTTACATATGATGTAGATTCATCCTTCATCTACACATAACCGAAGTTTTAGATGCGCAGATGCCGCGGTTTGGGAAAACCACAGATCGGCTCGCGGCTCCATTTTCGCGGATTTTCCGCGGGCTTTAATTCGCGATATGTGGAGAATAGAACAAAATTGTTAGGGCCATTGGATTCTACGACCCTGAATTTACAAAGAACAGTCATGATTCAGTCAAAGTTGTGCGATGGAAATTTTGACAATTTTTTAGCAGAAAATTCATTTTCTTCGAATTATATGAAAATTATAATTTTCATAGAATCGAACTAGTAGAATAAGAAAATGTAAACAGAACTTATCTATGACAATTAGTTTCCAAATGGCACAATTCGGAAGTAGAAATTTTTCGTTTGAATACGAAGCTTATGTTCCGGAAGTCGTCATTCAGAAAGTATCATGAGCACATACTGATTATTTCCATACAAGACAGATAAACACCTAAAGAATACGTCCTAAAACTTTCAAATTGATTCATGGACTAGTTTTGACATGACGCTTCTTCAACTAAATTGACTTTTTTAAAAAATCTTATATTTCAGTAAATATTTGTCAGATTCCGATTGAATTCTGCACAAACCTTCGAGCCGAATCTTATTTTCCCAATATTTTCAAAAGTGCTTTATAATAATTTTTTTAATTTAAATATTGAAGGGATTTCTTAGGAGAAGCGTGATAGCTTACTCCAAATTAGCGAGGTGGTGTTAGTTTGAACGGATTTTTAAAAGGTTATGTATTATCAACTTTTTTCGTTGTTTGTCTCTTCCTTTTTTGGGTACCATGGATAAATCTCTGCTTCTTTTTGATGAAATAATTCATATCGAAGTTAAAATTGCCCATCAATATTTAATATTTCAGCTTATTTTATAAACATTTTCAATTTGTACAAATCGCAACAGTCATGGTGAGAAAGGGTTTGTTGCTGAGATTTTTGCCTAACCTCTCGTATCACTTTGGTTTTCATATACATAACGAGTGATCTTTCAAAAACTTTCTTTTTGGAAACACTGTCTTTGACACCAGACGCGGGTTTAGTCCATTGTGTGACTTTCAAACATATTCAGTTTGGTCTATAATTTAACAATGAAACGACTTACAAACGAAGAACGCTTATAAATTTTTGAATTTTATTATAAAAAATTCATGCTCGGTTAAGAAAGTGTGTCGTGGACTTCTTTGGTCAGTTTAGTCGACCTTCTGAAGCGGCTATTCGTAATCTTGTGACTAAATTTCGCACGACCTATCACAACGGCTAATTTTTAGTGAATGGGCGCTGGCAAAGTTGGATGAATATCCACAATTTCATCGCAAAATTGTGTTCAGTGACGAAGCTCAATTCTGGTAAAATGGATACGTGAACAGGCAGAATTGCCATATTTGGAGTAAAGAACAACCAAAGGCATCCCAAGAACTACCAATGCATCCCGAAAAAATTCACTGTTTGGTGTGGATTATGGGCTGGCGGCATCATTGGGCCGTACTTTTCAAAGAAGACGAAGGCCGGAACGTTACTGTGAATGGCGAGCGCTAACGTGAATTGATTACAAACTTTTTTTTGCCCAAAATGGAAGAGCTTCAATTGGCTGACATGTGTTTTCAACAAGACAGTGCCACATGCCAAACAACTCGCGAAACAATGACCCACTTGAGAGGCGAGTTCAGTAAGTAGTTTGTTTCAAGTTTAGGGTCGGTCAATTGGCCGTCTAGATCGTGTGATTTAACCCCTCAAGACTATTTTTTGCGGGGCTATGCTAAGGCTCATGTCTATAGGGAGAAGCCCGCAGCGATTGACGTACTTGAAGCCAATATTTGGGAATTTATTCGTGAGATACCGGCCGATATGACGGAGAATGCCAAAATTGGACCCAGCTTATGCACCATTTGAAGAGCAGCCGTGGCCAACATTTACATGAAATAATCTTTGAACTTTGAATTATATCGGTCGTTCTATGGGCTCAAATAAAAGATTTCATACATTTTGCTGAATATTATGTGTTTTTTCCAATCAAATCCAAAAGCTCTTAAAAAATCACCCGTTACCACCCATATTATTTGATATTCAAAATTGCAAAGTTGTCAAATGGAAAAGAATATATTAATATATGGAAATATTAAGGCAAAGTCGATCCAAATGTTGATGTAGGTGATGAAGTAAGCCCAATTCCGTTCCTCGTAGAGATAAAAATTCCACCAAGCGTTAAGTAACGAGTCAACAAGTATCCAATGCATAAACAATACGCATTTTAGCCGTCTGTAAATGAAACTTGAACCATCCATCATTTCCTCTTTCGCACAGATGAACTCAACGAAGTATGAATCGACAACGAAAACGCGTCCGTAATCCCTTTCAGGGCACCATACGCCAACTTAATCGTTTGTCCCATTTATTATGAGTTATGGGGTGTGCAAAGTCAAGGAGCGTGCTACTCCACCGATTGTATGTGTGTATTGCGGGGGGTGGCGCCACATATTATAAGACTAGCACCCTCTTCCGCTTTACCAACAGCGGACATACGCTTTTGCGGTATTTGCAATCTGACTGTATTCTTTCGCCTTCAATTAATTTCTTGGGGGATAGATGTTAAGTGCGTGATGGTTTTATGGATTTGGGGAGTGATGGTTTATGGTTTTTTTTCTACGAAATAATCTTTGTTTGTATTTGTGACTCATATTATTTTGCGATGACTGGTTTTCCATAACATGAAGAGAGATACGAGGGCACTCTCAAAAGTATTCGACCTGCCGTAGGTATAAATGGTGGATGAAATCTATCATCCCACCAAAAACGTTCCATGTAAAATATTTTGCCAAGACTCACACGAAGGTTTCACGGTTCAATATTGTTAAATCTCATAAAAAACCAAGCTCCTGACTGTACAACGGCTTTCTCTACAAGCCCTAATTCTTCAAACCCTACCTCTTGGTCAAAAAGTACGGTTTCCATGTTTTATAGAACGTTCATAGCACATCAGACAACATTAAGAATAATAGTTTAGCTTTGATGATAAATCGAACTGAAAAATATAAAATAAATTCTGAGCATTTAACCAAAATGATGGACGAAAAATGTGAGTAGATTTAGAGAGAAGCGTGGGGTGCTCTGTGCCATATTTTCTGTGCCTTATTCACGATTTTTTTTAAATATATTATGAATCGCACACTTTTGGATTTCTCAACTATTTTTTCACTGATTGTAACGATCTAATATTTTCAAGAGCTGATATTATTTAGCACCCCACGCTTTTCTCTAAATATAGTCCCGTCCATCATCTTGTTTAAATGCTCATAAATTATTTTATTTGAGCCGTTGATGAAATAAGGTCACAATTATAGGAAAAAGTTTTATAAATAAGTCCAAGTCAGGAGATTTTGCGTGCATTTTCTATTGCCTACTTACCTCTATTGGACACTCCTAATCGAATTTAGCCTCGATTTATACCGTTTTCTCAGCTTTTATAAAATATGCGTATATTTCATACCATTTAATGACATACTTCAGTAACCAGAGAATCTTTATTCTGATATATGCATTCTATTTTGGAATTGAAATACGAAAAAACTTACACCTCAAGGATACGATCACGAAATTCCTCTAAAATTAGTGGGTCGGCATTCTACATGTAATCATCTAGTTTTAATGGGATCAGATTTCTATATTTTTGAGAGATAACAACAAAATTTTAAATAAGTATAACTCCAAAACTATTTGGCCGATTAATCCACTTAACGGAATTAAATGTCGCATTCGGATGCGCAACCTACCCTGAAAATTGCAAGTCGCTGTCTCTTTCCGCTCTCAAGTTATCGTGAGATACATAATATTTTTTTAATTCGATCAGTTCTTTTTTTTGCGTTATCGAGAAAATAATATTCCAGATGGGTAAAACTGCGCAACCATTGTGCCGATTATGCCCAACAATTAATTGAATTCTCCCATTCGGCCTTATCTCTTTTCGTTCGAAAGTTATCGAGGCTTGTCCAACAATATATATCCGATCGTCTTCAAATACTGGGCAGTAGAGTTAAGTTTTGAAGGCTCTCGCGAAATTTCAGCGATGTCGGACGAATAGTTTCTTATATTATAGTATAGAATTTTTCTCAATCAAATCGATATATCTTCATTTTTTCAAATGCAATGCATATAATTTTTTTCATAATTGTGATCACAAAAAGTGAATAGTGATTACAACGAGGAAAAAAAATTATATGCAATGCATTTGAGAAAATGGAGATAAATCGATTTGAAATTCGTCATGTTGATAGTCTTTTTGTGGGCACTTCATAAGCTGAAGATGCTTTATTATAGCTGGCTATGATACTTTGAAGTCCCGTCTTTCAATCCATATAAAGCTGTTATTGGTATGTGCAAGGGTTCGTTAAATATAATTAGATAACATAGCCACTACAAGTATCATTTTTTTTATCAAAATCACAAATATTTCGAAAACTGTTAAACAAAAATATGTGAAAGTATACAAGAGCATGCTGGAAGTTCCAGAGAATTGAAAAACACTACTGAATATAGTGTGTCCCATTTGAAAAATCAGAGTCACCCTCTATTCCTCTTTTGTGGGACACCCGATACATTGGAAAATATTTCTAGGTTGTGCTATTCTAGGAATAATTCGAGTTTGCATTAAAAAAAATTTTCAAACTTTGAACGTTACGATTATATCGTCTGCTGGGGCACTAGTGGGACACTCTGTATATCGAAAATATCCCAAATTCCGGCCTTGGCTTGCGAGGACCTAAAACC
The DNA here is from genome assembly GCA_937662695.2 of Halyzia sedecimguttata. Lineage (NCBI taxonomy): Eukaryota > Metazoa > Arthropoda > Insecta > Coleoptera > Coccinellidae > Halyzia > Halyzia sedecimguttata. The sequence continues at coordinate 111,642,425 of OW569413.2, forward strand.
ATAGAATCATTGATTTAATGGGCCATTAGAAAGAAAACGACAAACCCCAGATATATCCCGACTACTTAATCCTTTCCTATAACTAGTAACAATGCCGGAATGCCATATTAACATATTCACCTAATTGCGGGGGGACGCGTGCTGGTTAAGAGGTCCATCCTGTGGACCCACAGGCAACGGGTGGTGGTCTGGCGCCCTCAGGGGTCCCTCCGTAGTTCGGATTCTAATTAAACTGATCGATCGCGACCTGTAGTGCACCTCGAACAACTCTTTTCTTCTAAGTCGCTCGGATTAGAGATATTTCTTCCTAGTATATACCTAGTGTATACTCCATTCACTGTTATAAAGTCTCCCGGTTGGCTATGATTTAGGTCTATCACGTTTTTGTAATTGAAACTGAGGCAGGTTGGCACTACTGAAATATACAGTCAATGTCAAAACAATTCTCTGAAACATTGCCAATTGCTACCCACAACATAGTGTTCCATCTTAGACAAGATGTTATCTCAGACCATTATCTTCGAATAATGAAGAACAATTCGCTTTGAAATTGAAAATTTCGAAAGCAGTTTCGAAGAAGGAGAGACGAAGTATCAGGAAGTGCTATACAGAACTAAAATCTGCAATAGGAAAACTTCATTCTGTCTCGGGACATGTTGAACTGTCGAATGAAATTTCTTAGTTTCCTATCACTATATTTTATTTAACAATGACTCGGGTTTCGTAATACTACTACATTTTGAAACTGGTGCATTCAAGTTGTGGAACAAGGTATTTACATTATTCAACGGTTTTTTTCTGGGTTTTCTCTCCCAAACTCTGAAAAATATCTATAAAATAAATATTAATTATTTTGTGATTTGCTTCTGCGTAAGAAACACAGGATATTTGTCAGAAGCAATCAATTAAACAATGTTGCCTAACAAACAACAACGAAACAACTTCAACGAAGAAACAACTATATCGTAACGTTTCGGAGTCTATATCAGACCTCTTCATCAGACGCTTAATGAAAATCTTTAGAATTATTTTTTTGATAGTTATTTGGTGAAATTCAAGAATGGTCACATTGACAGTATTGAATACTGTCAATGTGACAATTCTTGAATTTCACCAAATAACTATCAACAAAATAATTCTCTCGATTTTCATTGAGCGTCTGAAGAAGGAGTCTGATATAGACTCCGAAACGTTACGATATAGTTGTTTCTTCGTTGATCGGATAGAGATACATAGGAAATAGATACATAAATCTAAACGTCGTCCACCGACTAATAATCGTAGAAAATTCGTTTATCGAGATGTGAAAATCATAGATTTCGGACGGGAAAGAAGAATTTTCCTTCGATTCCGGGTCAAAAATTTCTAAGTGCCGACCCAAAAAATTTTTTTCATGGTATATCGATACGGAGCTCGTGTCTAATTAAATCGAGGTCGCTGATCACGAATATGCAATTAGTTTTTCCCTAAGTGGCGTACTTTGTGAAAATTTTTGCTTAGAGTGAAAAAATGGACGAAAATAGGCCAATTTTGAAAGTTTACACCGCCCAAAAAAATCGGAGTAGGGTGTAGTTGATTTTTGCCGTCATATATATGGATCCTTTATCTACTGAATAATCCGAACAAAAAATGTCCAGGCCGTACTATTCGGAAATTATGATTTTTGTCCCGAGGGTCTGGTTTTCGGAAAATTCATTTCGCGGTATTTCCGCGGTAAATTCTCTAATGAAAAATCCGATCATATATTCGTAATCTACGGCCCCGAATTAGTAAATGACGTAACTTGCATCGAAATCGGAGACCAGTCGAATTTTGGCAATTTTTGGGCGCATGTTCTAGGGGAACATCGTCCTATCATTTCGTCCAAATGTCTGTAATTTTCGAATTTCGAGCTGAAAATTGGCTAATAGACTAATTCGGACTCCCTGATCACGAATCCGGTGTCAGATTTTTGGGTGCCGTCCGGCCGGCCGGCCGGCCGGCCGGCCTTCCGGCCGTAGGCACGATAACAGGAGCACCGAAGGTCCTATCGACTTCAAACTTTCAGGGTAGGTTTCTGATCAAAATGCGACGGTTAAGTTCGTTAACGGGCAAAATCGGCCGGACGGTTTAGGAGTTATAGACATTTAAAATTTTGAGGTTATTTCCCTGATATTTCAGGAACTAAAGAAGATGTTGAATCGAAACTTGGTAGTCAGTTCGAGGATATAAACGCGCAACTTTTGGCAAAATTCTGTTATGATCGAAATGTTGGTAACTTTTAAAAAAATATTTCTTTTAATTTTTTCGAAAAAAAAATTTTTTTTTCGTGAACTATTCATCAGATTGCAACAAAAACTTGTACTAACGTCAATTGTAGTATTTTGCAACATTGTGCAAAATTTTGGCTCTATACGATTTCAATTTCTGGAGAAATAAGACAAAATGTGTCAAATTTCCTGGGTCTCTCTCAGTATTTTCATCGATTATTCTCTCTTTGAATTCCACCGAAAACAAATTCAAAGACATAAACATAAAGAATCAAGTCATAGTTTAGACGTCGAAAGAAGGACGATGTTGATAGACTTGAAAAGGTACCTATTTCAAGAAATGCAATAATGAAATGCTTAATTTATGGATATAATATTATCTAAGTATTGTTGGGATCGGGCAGTTGGAAAATTTTTTAATAAAAAAATTTGTACCGACGTTAAATCAAGCATTCTACACGAGTGTGCAAAATTTCAGTTCGATACGATCTCAATTCCAGAAGATATTGCTTAAAATTCACATTCCAGCGTGTTTTGACGTTCTATGGTCACAGAAAATCGTCACAAAAATCTATTTACCTCATTTGACGGCTGTTTGTCAAATCAATTAATTCCAATAATTGATGTCAGATTTCCTACATACCAAGTTCAAACACATTTTATTATATGGAAAACACTTATTATGATCACGTTCTACAGGAATTGATACTAAATAGAAGCTAGATGAAGATTATTGTAATGGAAAATTTGTGTTCCAGAATAATATTAAGGTATTCAACATGATACTGCTTTTTTTCTTTACTGGTCAGTACGGGCCACAAGGAACATGCGCCCAAAAGCTCCTGTCCACAGGGCTTGAACCCATTTTTTAATACATTAGCCTTAAAAAAATCCCATTTTTCGAGAAAAATTTTTTGACGCAAAACTATGAAGCGGGTACTTATTATTATAGATTCGGGGCCGTAGATTACGAATCTACGATCAGATATTTATTACAAAAATTTCCCGAGGAAATATCGCGGAAAGAATTTTCCGAAAAATAGACCCTCGGGAAAAAAACCATAATTTCCGAAGCGTACGACCTGGACATTTTCTGTTTGGATTATTCAGTAGATAAAGGATCCATATATGACGGCAAAAATCAACTACACCCTACTCCGATTTTTTTGGGCGGTGTAAACTTTCTAAATTGGCCTATTTTCGTCCATTTTTTCACTCTAAGTGAAAATTTTCCCAAAGTACGCCACTTAGGGAAAAACTAATTTCATATTCGTGATCAGCGACCTCGATTTAATTAGACACGAGCTCCGTATCGATATACCATGAAAAAAATTTTTTGGGTCGGCAATATTTTTGACCCGGAATCGAAGGAAAATTCTTCTTTCCCGTCCGAAATCTATGATTTTCACATATCGATAAACGAATTTTCTACGATTATTGGTCGGTGGACGACGTTTAGATTTATGTATCTATTTCCTATGTATCTCTATCCGTTCGGAAAATATTAGGAAATGAGCGAATCCGTCAAACGGCAAAAAGTTTTCTCTAGTACCTATCTAACCTATAGGAAAATCTACAATTTTCCGATTAGATCGACGCGGCTTTGGCTATTCACTAAATCGGGCACGCAGATCACGAATCTGCAATTAGATTTTCCGTATCTCGATTAGGTTCGGAGCAATGACGAAAAAAGTCGCAATTTCTGGCCCTACCTCCGGAAAATGTACTAATTAGTCGTATTTTTCGCCATATTTCCCAAATTAATCAAGATACGGAAAAACTAATTACAGATTCGGAATCTACGCCCTCGATTTAGTGAATAGCCAAAGCCGTGGTGATCTAATCGGAAAACTTTATATTTTCGTATGGGTTAGATACTAGAGAAAACTTTTTGCCGTTTGACGGATTCAGTCATTTCCTAATATCTATCCGAACGGATAGAGATACATAGGAAATAGATACATAAATCTAAACGTCGTCCACCGAACAATAATCGTAGAAAATTCGTTTATCGAGATGTGAAAATCATAGATTTCGGACGGGAAAGAAGAATTTTCCTTCGATTCCGTATTCTGTATTGAGTCCATTTTCGTAAAAAAATTCGAAAGTTACAGGCATTTGGGCAAAATGATAACTCGATGTTCCCCAGAACATACGCGCAAAAATGTATTGAAATTCATCTGGTAAAGTGACGGGTGCAGGACTACCTCTCTTCGGATCCTGTACTATAACGATTGTCATTGATAGCCATAGCTAACGTAAATCCACATCGAGTCGAGTAATTTGGAATGCGTCAAAAGCCACGACGAACACCGAAATATGAATGAATAGTGTAGTGTTTACTCCTCCGTCCTCGTCCTCCGACCTGCGACGACCAGTTCATTGAGTCGAGATTTCGTATGATATTTCAGATGACAAACGTTGTTGCATGGAATGCCGACTGGCGTCTGAAACTTTCGTCTGCTTGCTATCTAGAATATTCATCTTTTACAGGTTCATTTTTGTTTCTACATATTTTGATTCTTGTAGATTTCAGTCATAATAATTCATCGAGTTCCGAACTGGAATTTTTGTCATCAGTTGCCACGAATAATGGGCTTTATAAAATCGTGTTGTCACAAAAACATTTCTATCGCAGCCTTATTAAATAATTACGAAGGCTGCGGTTCTACATGTATATTGGATTCGGTTGGAAGCTTTTTTCAACTTTCAACCTTCTGGCTCATTCCTTTCGACAGCTATCGTGTTAACGGCCGGACAGAATTGATTTTGACCACGGATTTTTTATGAGTGAGCCGAACCAATTCGTTAAAGCCATTTTAGCCAAAAATTCGAAAATTACAGACTCTTGGGCAAATTGATAAGTACTCTGGTCCGAGGAACAATAGCGCCAAAAAGTGGCTTATTGAAGAGGATTGATCAACAATCCATGGTATTATCAATTCTATTTGAGGATATGAATTGAACTTGTGTATTGCAAACTGGACTTAAATCATCCAAATGTGAAAATTCCGAATTTAAGAAGTTTCATAAACACCACGAACAAAAGGAATACAATAGATGAAGTCGATCTAGACCCGATGAAAAAAACTATCACAGCCGAGGACATTGAAAAAAAAATTAATTAATTTATATTTTTTGGATTGGGATTAGTAGACTGAGTAGAATGTTTGAGTATTTGATTTAGTTTTATCAAATTAATTTTGAGTTGAAATAGCTCAACTCATAGCGAACTCACACAAGGCTGCTCGGATCTCCATTTCTGATATACATATAGAATTTATAGATTTTCAATGATTTTTAAAAAAATTTCTAGTGATATGAGGCTCACGAAATTTTGCAAGAATTTTCACATTATCATTCTACAACTAATAACCATGTTCGAATTGGATCGGTTTTTTATTTTTCGAGTTATTGAGGAAATAACAACCAAACTTCAGATGGGTATAACTCCAAAACCGTTTGACCGATTATGCCTACAAAGAAACTCAAATGTCCCATGCAGATGCACAACCTAAACTGATAATTTTAAGTTGCTAAGTCTTTCCGTTCTCAGGTTATCGGGACAAAAATATTTTTTAATAATTTTTTTTTAATTTTCTAGCGATACGATTCTCACAAAATTTCACAAGCCTCTTTAGGCTTGTATTCTATAACTACTCACCAAGTTTCAATTCGATCGGACCTAGATTGATTAAAAACAAAATTATTACTCGGTAACCGTTGAGCCGATTATGACCATTAACGAACTTGTCCGTCGTATTGGGACGCGCCACCTACCCTGAAAATTTCAAGTCGCTATCTCTTTCCGTTCTCAAGTTATCGTGGCCACGGACGGCCGGACAGAAACAAATTTGACCTCAAATTCTTCATCAGTGAGTCGTCAATGGTCTTTGAGACCATTTTGGGTAAAATAATCGAAAATTACAGACATTTGGTCCAAATGATAATGCGATGTTCCCCAGAACATACGCGAAATATATTCTGGTACTAAAGGGTCGTAATCAGTAAATACCCATCTCTTAAACTCACCTTCGAAATGGATAAGGACCGCTACTTAGGTCTGAAATTATCTATAGATACCTTAAATATAATCAGCTTGTACATTTTTAGAAAACCTACCAATTCTGATACCATATTTACATTTCGTCTGGTTCAGACGACATTTGTATTGTAGGTACTACTGTAGTGTTCATAATCAGTCGACAGTGAACTCAAAATGATATATCCTTTAGGTATCCCAAAATCTAGTGGTCACTTATCTATAATTTAAAGTGAAATTATCACTGCGAAATCATAGAATAGAATCCAATTATGAAACATATAAAGACTTATTTTCCATTACTCTGTATCTCCACAAAGACTCCCCCCATCACCCCCTCCCCATGACGCCTCGTCTCGGATTTTCAAAGTCATACTTATTTATTCGGAATCGATTCCAGCACCGTCGATATAAATGTTAACAATATTCCGAAAGCGCTTCTTGGGAAGGTGAAACAGACCAATAACCACTTAAGTTTATTATAAATGTTCTTGCTCTCCGGCGCAAATGGTCCCGCACCGACCCAACTTGTGACCAGTAAACATTTAACCGGCATCATGAACAATTTGACCATTAAAGAGCGATCCCCAATTACTGGAGAAAAACGTGACAAATACTGTTTTGATTGGATTCGATGGTCGGATCCATAGGCGGACAGATCAAACAAATATTCGGAAGTTGATACCAATTAAGATAATGTATTCGGTTGAAACATTGATTGGAATATTAATTGTTCTTAAATTAATATCATAGCGCCGGAGTAATTAATTAATTTATCAATTTCTAGTAATTAAACATGAGCTTACAAGCAATATTTATTTTACTGCTATGCATTCATAAATAAAATCAGTATATCAACTTACCATTTGACATTTTCAGTCTCATAATGGCCTAATGTTCTCCCTAGAAAACAAGTTAGAAAAGCACTGACAGCAGGCGCACTTATTCAAGTTTCTAGCCAGAGCGATCAACTATCCAGATCCTAAAACCGCCCAAGGCAGCTTGGCTCCCAGGAAAAAAAATATATATTTTCACAATAATTTCAATAATATAGATCCGTAATCATTAAAGGATACTGTGGGAGATATATTCATCATTGAATGGTTTCTTTCTGGGTTTTCTCTTCCAAACTCTGAAAAATATCTATGAAATAAAAAATGGGTTCAAGCCCTGTGGACAGGAGCTTTCTGGCGCTCTAGTTCAAACAGACAAATTATATCTCCGAAAGTATTGGTTTCTCAGAGTTGGGAATTAAATCAATGTATTCTTATGAAAGAACTGCATCATAAAGGAAATTCAATTCAAATAATAGTTTATTTATCAAGATTAAATGAGCAATCTGAGAATGAGAACTGCACCATGGAAGAAATCAAATTAAAATAGCTGAAATGAATTTGACTCCTTCTTATAGAACAGGATGAAATGTACGAGTATGAACACAGATCATATAATAAAGCTTAGATAGAATAATTATAGCATTCTGTGAAAACATACGTACGATTTATTATTGAAATTTTGAAAAATCAAATCTC